>LR990955.1:12407604-13611406 GCA_905163465.1 Craniophora ligustri
CATACTTTAAAATGTGGTTTTATAGGTTTGATGATGCTTACGTCTCGAGATGTAGCTATCTCCTTTTGTAGTGAGCGAACAATTCGCAGTCGTTTTATGCTTTGTGAGTGTTAGAAAAAACTTCAAGTAGGTCACTTTTTTACGTGACATAGCCAGTCTACTATC
This sequence comes from Craniophora ligustri, assembly GCA_905163465.1. Taxonomy (NCBI): domain Eukaryota; kingdom Metazoa; phylum Arthropoda; class Insecta; order Lepidoptera; family Noctuidae; genus Craniophora; species Craniophora ligustri. The sequence continues at coordinate 12,407,770 of LR990955.1, forward strand.
GTATAACCGACAAGCGAATTTTCCTCAAAATCTTGCTTGTTTATTTCTATTTCTGCGATCTGTTATCTGAATCTGTTCGTGACTACAAAACCGATTAAAACATGTTTGAGCACGTGACATTTCACTTGACAACTTGTGGAAATCCCAAGAGAAAGGTTAATATGTCTACATTATTTCAGCATAATGTACGTACACACAAATGAAGTCACGATTTAGAAAAGATGCAGTTTATATGAAGTTTCTATATAAAGTGAAATTTATATGATAAATGGCAGTATCATACGAACAGTTGGACCACCCGTGAAGTGGATGAAGAGTCATTTGTCACTTTAAAACCAATACCAGCCGTACATCACACATGTTTTTTGACCTACAGCCTTACATGTCGGGTAATAAAGATCATTTTTCATAATTTAATATGTTTTGGACAGCACTAATAATTTGGTCCAGAGATCATAACAAACATTGTCTATTAAATAGAATTGAGGAGATCGAAATTGTACTCAAGAAATTCGATACCATTGACATTGCCACATTTGTTTATCTTAATCGTTTTAGGTGACATATGATTCATACATAATTCAAGCCAGGTCAAACTGTTATTTCAATTACATCAATATTATATGTACAGTTGAGTTCTAAGGGTCATAGTCATGGGCATTTCTAGGGTTCAAAATATTGTAAGCGTTCGAAAGCTCAATCAAATCTAATCAACATATAGATAAAAGATATGTCCTCATGTGAACGGGTCATTAATATATACCGTGCATAAGGCAATAATGTGTGATCACCTTGTGGCTTCAATAATATCTGAGCAGGCTAAGCATCATCTGTTTTCATGGAAAGTCAATTATATACCTGAATAAATAAGATCTAGTTTATATTGTTCCATGAGTGACAGTAATTTCCATTATTTACCCGCGTTTGCTTTTTTTAAGTTTTTAAAATAAGTGTTTTCGATGCCGTAGTGAAATTAATCCAGCCAGTGACAAATTTTGTTGCCAACTCCTTGACCATGCAATTTTAAGATTGCTAGTAAAATCATCTTAATGCCGAAGTATTAAGGTTGAACAGGAATTATTTAGATATTATTGTATTCATGTGCGCATACATATTTGTGAATCCTATACTGTTCATATAATAATGTGCTATTGACTGGAAACATATTACTGTTAATATATTTTTGAACCCTAGAAATGCCCATATATTAATGAACTCGACTGTACTTTTGATTTGTCAAAACTATTTGCAAGGTTCAAAAAATCGGGTCTTATGAATAGGAGCCCCATGGGAAAAAGGCGTGCGTGTGTGTATGTATGTAATAATGCAGTTCGATTTATCAAATAATGATGGGTTGGATATCTTTATTGAATTAACTTATTAGACGTTTTCTATTTTACAAATGCAAAGTCTCTAAAGAAAGTAATAAGTAGAAGGAAGGCTTCCCCTTCTGATTTTGATTAAAAAGTTATGTTGAAAACTTTACTCTATACTTTGATTTTCACATACCTACAACAATACTCAGACCCGGAACGACTGCTTGTAGGCCGTACAAATATGTACATATTTGTACCGAGCGGGAAGTGCAATCATGTGTGAATGACAATTTCTCCGTGACCTTTATTTCGTTTTAATACAGTTCATATTACTGTTGAATACAAGGTCTGACATTTAAATAACTTTATACTGTTTTTTTTACATTGAGCAAACCACATCTTTTTTTACAGCGCCATCTAGTTCCGAGCTAAGCAACGAGACTTGTATTACGGATACTAGTTGGTTGATGTACTACATATATACTTTTTCTTTTATAAATACATACATATTATACATAGATACATCCATGACTCAGATACAAATGTTTATGCTCATCACACAAACATTTGTACCAATCGGGATTCGAACCCGGGACCCATAGCACAGAAGGCAGTGTTAACTACCGTTGGACTAATTGGGTCGTAGGTATTGAGTTATTCTTTTCAGATATTCTTAGTAGGTAATACAAGTTAGGAGGTTCGATTTGTGCCCGGTTAATAGCAATAGATTCGCCCCTTGTTATAAATTATACGTATTCATTAGTACACTTCTGTCTTACCCCCCAGGGACTTAGGCGTGATTATGCTTATATCCCATGACATTTGAGTTTAAAGACCTCTATTTCTCACGATAAACTCTAATTTTAATTTATATGATAACATGACTGTAGAAAACAAAATTTTGGTGTCCGTCATCGGTCCTGGTATTTTTTTGTTGATGAGCTTGGACCTGAATCATTAATGTTTTTTTGTATAATATGTACGTATTTACTGGTATTATGTAAAAAATGTCGGGATAAACACATATTTATTTAATTATTAAATTAGTATCGAGCACAATAACGCAACAAAACAATACAGAATACAAAACCTGTTTCCTGTTATTATAACTGCAAACTAATTTAATTATCACAATAGATTTTTCTAGAATAGTGGATATAAACTCCTTCCTAGGTGTCCTTGTAATGTTCAATACTAAATTATGACCAGGAAGTTATATTTCGCTTCGACCACCGTTCTCAATCGAACGTCGGACAATTTACCGTGAAAGCAAATTTAAATCGATTTTAAAATGGCCGTCGCATTTTTAATCAATCCGCCATCAATTACATTTGAACAACGATGTGTGTACGATTAATTTACGTGCGATTATCAATTGGTATTTAAATATGTAACATGATTGATAAGTAGTATTTCAAATTGAGAGAAAGTTGGTGAGTTGAAATGTAATGACGGTATAAGAAACATTTATGCCAAAATTATCGTCATAATTAACCGATTGAAATAAAACTGCTGTTTACGGATTTTAGTGCGCTAATCTCAAGTAGAAAATTCAGGCTTTAATCTACCAGCTAGCTTTACCAACGCGAGGTGGCAAATTTCACACAGTGTTGCCGTGAAAATCTCTTAGACAGATCCCTTCAACATTTAAGCGAGAATACTCGCACCTTTCTACTAATCTAGTGGTTGCACTTTTTAAATTGCAATCAAGCAAAAAAGCATCATTGCTAGTAACCTTTTAGACGTGTCTAAGATGCCTTCCATATCCACATAATTATGTATTTCCGGAACTTAAAAAAGTAAACATTTAGCATTTGTCATATTTTTTTTAATATACTTTGGATACATTATAAGTCGAGGTAAGAAAAATCCTTTTTATGAATTACGAATGGTACTTCAATAATAGTGCCGAAAAGTCACGAAACATTAGTAGCCATAGTTTTCGTTATACTAACACGCTCAAGTGTTTGATTATTATTGTTCTGATTTGCATGTAAATAATTCTAATTATCGCAATTACAAGAACATTACGCGCCTAGTATTTATTAAATCAGTTATCGACACAACGGGTGGTTGCTTCGAGAGCGTTCACTTTTCCTATCTGATGCAACACCTCTGATATTTACTTTGTGTGTCTACGTCCTACTAGCTAAGCGAGACATGCGCTGTAGTTTTTAATGCTTCTTTTCGCTTAAAGCTACTAAACTTATACTAGAATTTTTCTACTTGTGGACGTTTGTAAACACAAATTCTCACAAGCCTACAAATCCGGAACTGTTACTTGGACTGAGACCATTCATGTTTGTGACCCATATACAATATCCCACCATTCTAGCTGTGGTCGTCCTTTTTCAATTAGGGAAACTGCCCCATGTATTTGCACACAGGGTCGTTAAAAGGAAGCAACAGCTAGTCTACTACCTACTATAATACTATCTACTACATAATACTAGTTGTGCGATAATATTTGTAGCATCGCTTCTTGTTCTGGGACGTATAGTAGTGGTTTGTTGAGTAAGCAGCCGCCGCATACTGGCCCATTTGACTTGAGCGCCTCTAACTTGATAAACGCGGTGCGCACGACTGTCAAGCTTATCGCTTTCAATACGCCTACCAGTATGTACTGTTAATTGCAGCTGATATTGCTTCTTAATTGTATTATTTTGCACAGGCGACGTCTGTCTCCAAAACCCAAATTGCTGACGTAGGTTAAGCGGCTGTTAGCTCAAATAGAACTAAGGTGGTCTATCACATGTTTGACGATATCTGAGCGAAAATAATTATCGTGACTAACCAAAAAACAAGTGGCGTGGTGATTAACTGTGACAGTCTAGTGGCGTGACCAGTCGACTATTAAGTTGAAGGTCCAAGTTCAATCTCAAGGATCACTGACTTTTGAAAGTTACATGCGTTTTTATCACATGCTCGGAAAATATCGTGGAGATAGTGAAGTGAAGTCTGCGAATCGGCACTAGCGATATAATATGATGAATCTTTCAAAATGAGAGCAAAGTAACAGTAAATGGGTTGATGATAATTTGATGATTTAGACACTTTTCATATGGATCCAATTGATCCAACATCACGGAAACTTATGATAATTGTAACATTTTAATAAGAATATTTTAAAAATTGCTGAGCACCATGTTTACTTGCTTTAAGAAGATGTTTTGATGTCATCGAGTCTTCGGAATGTTGCTGTTATTGTTATAGCAAATATTATTTACCGTTACTCATTAAAAACACCCGTTGAGCGACATAGTCTAAATGACAAAGTTTAATTTAGTTTAAATAGACTATCTAGAACAACTTAACAAATAATTAAAATAGTTCCTATAACAACATTTAATCTCGTTCTTCTAAACCGTAATTTGGCTCTTATCTTCTAACACGGACGAAATTATAATTATTATAATATATAATCTATTGTAACGCTTACAGATCGCTTGTAAGGTGACTTTTTGTAACAAAACAAAAACGACTCTCAATACTAAATCACTCAATCTATCACACCGTCACTCGATCAAAACGAATCACGTAATGTACATTTCTGGGTAACTTACAATAGTTATTATAAAGACTCGCATTAAAACAGCAATGTAGAAGCATTATACGATTAGGGTGGTTACATGCATGAGTTTTTTGTTCTCCGCGTCACCGTCTACCAAGAGTCTAGCCGCTCAAAGTCAATGACAGGCCCACTTTCTCAGGCGAACCGCGTCATAATTTTTTGGCCGTTACTGTAACTGGACAATGGGATTGTTATTACTTGGAATGGACACTACAATTACTAGCTACCTCAATTTTGTAGGTTAATTATATTGCGGAGAAATGCTCCAGTTACAAGTTTGCGGCCGCCCTGATATCACAATGGGGTTATATAAAGCTTTTATACACGTGCGTAATAAATCCAGCAACCTGGTTTTGATAAAGCTTTCGTTATTCGTTTTATCTGCGTATTATTAGAGGTATTGTTTTCGCAACCTGAAACAGACGCGTCTTATTATTTATTGGTACGCCATTCAGTCTTTTGGTCTTGTTTTTATAAGAGATGTAAATGCAAATAAAAATGAATCTACATAATTTATAAATATGATCGTTAAATTCATAATTATTTTTAGACAAAAGCCCCTAAAAAAATTGCACATATTAATGAAGGAGATACACCTTCATTAATATGTGCAATTTTTTTATGGAAAATTTGTATTTTATTATAATAAATCAAAAATCTATAATAAATATTGCTTCGAATACCGATTACTTAATAATTTTGAATTGAATTTATTTTCCGTTCGTGTACGGTTTTAACTAAATATATTTTTAAAATTTAAAGAAATGATTTGAAACCAAACCAAATCATATAATAGATCTATGTAAAATGCCTTACGTTATAAATGTTGCTTTTTTACTCTGTATCTTCAATCTTTGGGTTGAGAAAAGATTCAGAAACAGTATTTTTAATAAAAACAAGTCATGATCTGTAAAATCTGTGTAGATGACAAACACGATAGTGTTATTAATTGTGTTATTCTATTTCACGCAGTTTTTGCCAACAAATACATTTTTACGTGCAGAGAAATTGGTAAACAACATCTTATCTGCACGTAAAAAAATATTTATTGGCAAAAACTTCGTGAAACGGAATAACGTATCTTGTAATAGAAAGTTTTTGTAACAACACAAAAACGACTTCGAGTACATAACAATATTTCGACAGCCTTTAATCTGTTTATATTAATTATAAACCTATAATTTTACAGGAGTAGCTATTGAGATAGAATGCTTCGCAATAACTAAACGTCTAAATATCCTGGCCACATTAGTCTGTGTCTTAATTAATATAAATACTATTTTCCGTTGGAAAATTGAGCAAGTTGAGTTTGTGTGTGTGAAATTATTTTAGTTTGGTGATCGCAAAAGATATATTCATCACATTAATTTTTACTATTTAATTACATTCATCTATAAATATAATTTGCTTTTAATTGTAGCTAATAAACTGTTTTGGAACTCGCAGCGAAGTTAATCATTAAAGGAGTAAGAAAAATATTAGTTTTCCACTTATCCTTATAAAGCGAGAGTCCGAATTCGACTGTCTTAAGTCCTAATTATGTAACTATGTCCTAAGTGATAAATCCTTATTGTAAATGATACACATATTGATAGATATTCGTCTATTTCTTTGAACCGAGTTTAATAACCTACAACTTCATGATTACTAGTTGACACTGTTCTCTTTAAATTTTCACGTTATCGTGGAAACTACAGATGTAACACATAGTTATGTATGTACATAGATACTGTTTTACTTACATTTGTAACCAATAACCTCATTATGATAACACGTAGCAGGTGGGTGACCTCATTTTCATTGAGTTTGCTGATAGCCTCATATAGAAACAAAATATTATTGTACGTACCTCATTGGTCTAGTGGTCGTTAGTGGGACTTCAGACCAGAAGAGGTTTTGGGTTCGATTCTCTGGTCGAGCAAAGTGTTACTGGTTTTTTTTTATGAAATTCGGCGGTTAGATTCATATTAATATTTGATTATAAAAACAAAACAGTTCTTCCTTAAATAAATCTATATTAGTACCTACCAAAGAAAGTGTGACACTAAATACATTAGAATTTAATGCCCATTAATTAGGTACTTGCAGTTTCCACTTTACATGTATAATTATAATAGGTTCATCTAAAAACAAGTTTTTTATAAAATTAACTGACGAACTTTTTAGGCTATTGGATTATTATTTTGTCGATTGTAACCTACCATATTATATAACTGTACCTACTAATACATAAAGTACTTATATTAAAAATATAAAATAGAAGTGATTACCTAAAATGTACTAGCACTATCTGCTCCTATCATACCTACTCATTCAGAAAACCCCGTGCTCTATTTTTCCTGATGTAAAAGAACTCTAAAATGGTTAAATTCATTTATCGAACGCGTTAATTGATATCGAAGCGGTCGATAGCAATACAATTGTACTTCCGAGTGCGTTGACTTACATACAAACCGAGTCTTCGGGCTACAGGTCAGCCACTAATTTAGTACAGTTACTGTACATACGCAGGATACACTTTAGAAATCATGTTATTTGGTATTTACTTCATAACAGTAATTATCATTTACGATAGAAACGCAATTTCCTTTTTACGCTTGAGGCACCGAGAGGCGTTTTATGATCGCGCAAAACTCGAAGAACATGATTTTAAGCACTTCTCATCTATTATTATTTAAACTGTGTACCACCGCCGCGCCGACGAGATATTATTTTTTTACGATTATTTTAATAGATCATAAAAAATGTATGAGTACTTTTACTCGTAGGTGATTTAATTATTATTTTTGCCATATACTCATTTACTGCCTCACTGCTGACCACGGGTTTCTTCTCATTTGAGGAGGCTTAGGATATATAGAATATACTATATGTCCTACGTCGTATCGCCTTCGTCGTCGAATGTGTGGTGTGTGTGTGCATTTCAAGCTAAAAGCATGTAAGAAATTATATACGATAAGTAAAGACATTCATATGTGTAGTACCATTTTTATCTGATAGGGGCAGGCAAAAATTGGCAATACATAAATTTTTTTGGGATACGATGATATTATTCACGAAAAATATACACTACAGACAAGAAACAATATAAAACAAATTGCTTAGTTTAATGTTGTCGTTTCGCAGTCATTCAGTATTTTAATAGCTCGAAAGTTTAGCGTGTTTCCCCGACGTTGGCAGCTGGCTTGGTTGATAAGGATGCAGCCAAGGATGGCCGTGTCGTCAGGTGGGCACGTGTCCCGTGTTCCTGCGCCTGGCGGAACAGTTCTAATTGTGTTCTGAACACAAGGTCGCCGCAGACGACCGCTAACTATATCAATATGAAGATTGCTGTTGAAATGTGCGGGTGCGCATTGTGTACTGACGGCAGAAAAAAATAAGATTTTAATTATGATACCATTTATTTAAAAAAATATGGCATCATTATTTTTAATGTGTGCCACATTAATAATGACGTTTAGTTAGTAACACTAAAACTAAATAATAAAAAAACAGACAGACTTAACTCAGAGAGGCGCCAGGCGTCTTTTTTCACACTTTTTTTTCAATCTGAGTTAATAAAAAAATTCAGGAATACTTTATCATATTTTGTTTGCGATGATCTTTAAATATTAATATAAATAAATTACTTTTAGATTTGAGTACTATTTTCTCTACAGTAAGAAATGTGTGAATAACACTGTAGCGGTAATGGGATAACGCTAACACCAAACGGCGGCTTTTACTTATGGCCTTTAGAGTAATCGCAGAGAAATGAGCGGTTTCAGTGAACGCAGGTTATAAACGAAGTGACCCCGGCGTGTTAGGTTCTTAGAAGCCCAGGCAAAATCACAATATCCGCGATTCACGAGATTTTATACAAAAGTCGTAGTGCAATATTGCGTTACACGTAATAATACATCTTGAATTAATTCGTTAGGTTTTTCTAAAGAGTGCGTTTTTATTTTGATATGACAGTTAAAGCCAAAATGAGACATTGAATTAATAGTAATATTTAAGAAATCACTAAGTCAATGATTAGGTATGTTTAACAGTTTTTTTGCTATCAGTACACAGTGAGACGGAGTCCCCGTTTAATTTAGTTACACGTATGAAGATTGATTGCGCCCACCCTGGGATTATTTTGTCTACACAACAAACCGTCCTCCCGCGATGACGGTGCATTGCACGTCTTCAGGACGTCCTTATTTTGCCGGCAGTTCGCAAGGATACAGCATGTTCAACCTGACACTTTTATTGTTGTTGATTATCTCACTTTCCTTCTCGGTAGCATTGGCACCTTATTATTTTAACATTCCTTTAACCTCGATCGCAACACGATCAATAAGTCGTAAAAAGCAAGAACAGAAATAGAACTCTAGATATTTTCTAAACGGATTTTAACGATATTTTTGATTCATTTTGAATATTAAACAGGCAATTAAGTATGGTCACGAATGGTTTATTAAATATCGGTGTTCCTTTACTTTTTGTGAAAGTAGTTCTAATTAAGAGGAGTAACGTAGTAGGTTCGAGAACTTTCCATTATATTCCCGGTTTCAGCGCGGCCGCGAAGTCACGTAAATTGTTCACGTGTTCGACAAGATGAGATATATCACTCGGTGTGGCTAGAACTAATGCTGTTTAAGTCATGAATATTATTTATTTATGACGTTACATGAATATGAAATGATATACATAAGTTGTGCTTTAGAAGTAAATTATAGGCTACCTCGACCAAGGTGTAAGCATCTAACCATGTTTAAACTAGAGATCTTCTTACAGCTTCTTAAAAAGAAAAACGTCCAGTGTAACAGAAGAAGTTAATAGATACAAAGTTCGTTGACTCTACGGGACATTTGGTATCTATTCTGAGGAATGTTGAATGAAGGCCTCTTATGGGGGACGTATAATCTTAATTCCAATAGGTGGAGCAATAGCCAAAGCGTCTACCCACTAGCTTTCTCTTTCAAGAACAAAATAATTTACCTTTTTTACAATGTAGTCAACGTTCCAATGATAGAAAGGGTAGATGAACTCAATAAAAAATACCTAAAATATAAAAAAATACAACAATTTAGTCTTCTCACACTGAAGGAAGGGGGATATCCTTATTACAAGACGTCTTGGTTCCTGCTCAAGTGCACGTTAATTCTATGTCGCTTTGTTTAACTGCTGGTAAATGGGCTGAAATGTTGTACCTATTAGAAGTAGGTTTGATCGCTGTGATAGCTTAGTGGCGTGACCAGCGCGGCAGCGGTCTGTGAAAGCCAAAGGTCTGGAGAACCCAATGACCACCAAAAGAGGGATTTTCGGAAGTGATGTGCAAAGCATCGTGAGGTAACTTGCATATTTGAGAAATTTTCTCGATGGCGTGTGAAGTATGCCAATTCGCACTAGACGATTCGTACAAGAAGTGTGTGTATATGATATTCCCAACCCTGTAGGAACGTGCTGATGAAAGTGATTGTGGTTTCTTTGAAAGAAAGGGATGGCGATATTGACAAGTAGGTATAGCACGAAATAAAACGTTGCCGTACGTTAGGAATTTCTCTTGAGACGTGATTGCGTTTACAAACAAATACAATGCACAAACGGAATGGCCTATAGGCAGTTGTTCCGTGCGGGGATCGAACCCATTACACGCGGCCCATAAGCCGATCGCTCGATCACATCACCAACCGTGTCGTCAATTAAAACATTTTTTTTGTGTGAATTTTTATCTACCCGCAGTGGTTCCAAAAAATGCTATATTGATAAAACTGCGGTTTTGCCGGTTTTTACGAGACAAAAGGAAACCGCAGAAGCACAGGAAGAGGAAAACAACATAGATAGCATTACATTCGTTAGGTAAAAATATAATTTAATTCATTAATTGCCTTTAAAGCCTATTTTTAGTCCAATTTGGAAAACACTTCTTAGGAATAATCGTGGTGGTCAAGATTCTGATGGCTGCCAGTAAATGTTTAAGGAATTAAAAATCTGCTATTCCTCGTAGATTTCCCGTCCTCGTAGTACCGAAAATATAAATTCTGGGGAGTAGGGCCCGCCCCTTTTTTTTCCAGGAAAGTAATCTAGGAAGTGAGGCAGGAGGCTGTTTTGAGGTATATCTCAATACTAAAGTATTGCCGTTACAAAATAATGTAGTTAAATTGAAACAAATGACATTGGTTCAATTTGATTTATTTTGCAAGTGGTAATGGTAACATTATATTGAAGTAACAACAATTTGCCTACATCACCCACGCGGTTAACGGATCCCCACTTATTCAAGGACACAGATAAGTAACTGTGAAGGGCATTCAACATAATTGAATAACTACGAGTTCATTGTGCAGGATAAATTGATTCAGAGTCCTACGTGCTATTTATTGAAACACAGAGTAGGAAGGAATGGAGGAATTATATGGGTAGGTAAGGGCAATAAAGCTTTCTACATATATACTGCGCATCTTCAGAGAACAGAGCTCATCTTTTTATCTTTACCTTATTAGTACGTCTCTATTAGCCGTCAATTTATCATTTTCTCCACTTGTTATATAGTATTTTACACAATCTCATTTTTATTTGCCGTAGTCTTCCTTTGCCGTACATGATTATAGAGGCGGATAAGCAATGTATATTCATGTTTCAGTCATCAATAAATAATAATCGATAAATAATATGAATATACTCGGTATATTGATATTATTAAAATTGATCGATTTAAAATACTTAAAAATAGTTTTGATGTTAATTGTACCTAAATAGAAATTAAATTGTCCGATTTTAAGCAAGAATACAGATTTATGTTTAAGCCTTCAATATGTAAATAAACATAATTCTATTTGTTTTTAATTCTTTATAATTTTATTTGTTTACAAAAGTGATTCATCTTATTCTCCATACTAGTACCTATATGGTTCTATAGTTTTCCTCATTCTCAGTATCAATAACGTCTACAGTAACCAACTTTTGACAGTGGAATTGTTTATTTCAACAATTAATTCCAGTTATTATTCACACATAAATTATTTGCCCGACGGACTGTAGGAAGTTCATTTATGCGACAGTTGTTTTGAACTTGGGAGATTAGAGTTAGTGAGAGTGCTAGTTATTATTAGTTGTAGTTCAAGTTAAGGGTACGTCACTTATAAGACTTACAGTAGAAGTTAGTTGCATTCTGAAACTTCAATGATATATTATAAATCATTGGAGTCGAAAAATCGATTACTGTAGCAATTTTTTCTTAACTCTTAACTTCATAACTCTTAACGAAACTCTTCATTCGTGTATTGTGTAGCTGTTAGATGCATTGAACAACAATCAGTTATTGTTTCTTAGAAATAGTAAATAATTTTTTGTAAGCCCTGATAACAGTATTTCGTTTTACTGTCGGGAATAATAAGGAAATAATTGTGATGACACTCTCAATCAAGATAGGTTAAAGAAGTATAGTAATCTCGTCACCGTGACCTGCAGGGAAAATATAATATCATAACATATTATGAGGAACAATAAAAACTCATTAAAAGATCTGTGAACCCTCCATTTGTAAATTACTGCATGTTGTACTCCCACAGCACCTAGTTCGATTGCAATTTACAACCAGAACACTGATATAGAATCTGAAAGGATTGCTGTTTCGAGGCCTACTATCAGATCTTGAATTCTGCACTACAGAACGTAATTGGATTTCTGCGACTATAATAACGGGAAATAAGGTATGATAGATTATAAAACATTTACTGGAATCAAACATAGTAAATTGTGGGTATATTTGAAGCAAATTGTTTTTGGGACCATTTCAAGGTCATTACTGCCCCACTGTAATTTTAATATCACAATCCAACTGGTTTCCAATACATACAGAATCATTCATGTATAAAATCTTCTAGTTTTGTTGAAGTATTTTTCTAAAGCCCCATTCATATATTTGCAGTTCCCTCGAACTATTTTTAGAGTCAAATTCACCGTAGTTATTGGTTAGGTCGCAAGTTCGTTGCACGCATTTGCCGTCCCCGACCTTCAAATATGAGTTCCTAGTTCCCTGATCTAATAATGTTCACAGTCAAACGTATTTCAGTACGGTCGAATCAATGTTCGCACTTTAGTCTTTAGGTTTTAGTAGGCCTTTAAGTGCGGCCCGTCAAGGCTCTCGCCCACGTCTCAATGACTTGGTGCCATGTTATGTGTCACATTTGTTGTTGCCGACATCCGTTTTTCATCTACTGGCATCATTATAGCATTCTCGTTTCCTCTCAGTAGGTACCTTTTCATCGTTAATTTGAATGTTTTGTCTGTTATTCTCTTTAAGAATACATACATATTACGCCTTTTTGCTATAAGGGGTAGGCCGAAACTATAGAATGCCACCCGCTACAATCCCTGCATACCATTTTTGCTTTGTCCATATTCATACATCTTACCATGTATGCGCGCCAGCAAAGTGAATATTGCACTCTTCATCTTTTTGAACGAGTCGATGTATGTCTCCCGGATTTTTCACTTGATAATTTCTTTTCGTTAATCGCCTATCATTCATTTTCTCGACATTTCCAAATCATGTTATGAAATGACCTCATTATATATATGGGACTAAAAAATAAACTCATTTTTGACTTACCCGTAGGGAGCACAGAAGTGCTATGTTTTGCAATACGATTACAATTGGACATAGGATAATGAGTTGTCAAATTACTCAAGTCCCCTAAGCGAAAACAAGTTACATTCTAGTTTTATAATAGCTCCGTTCCGTTCCGTAAGATAGATAAGAACTTTCAAGTAATTTACGTGCAGCTGTTTCGTTTGTTTCTTACGATAAGATTGCGTTTTGGTCTTTAGAGCATTTAACAGTATTTTTGAGGACAACAGACCATTGACAATGAACAGCATAACTTGCAATAATGTCTTCAAGCTTCTAGATGACTAATAAAAGATTTTATTCGTTATAAGAAGCCTCTAAATATCTTATTATGATGTGAATAAATAATTTTGGAGTTTTGTAGCTCCATTTGTGAGTTAATTAAAGTCATTTTAATTTTTGCAGATTTTTGTGTTTTTGATTAATATGTATGAGTGTTTATTTGAAATGCGCTTTTCTTGTCAGATCATGTTGGTAAAATACATTAAAGTCAACCTCAAAAAAAATAATATAAAAATATTTCTTGAGACAACCCCCGCCACGTTGCATCCTACCTACCGCAGCCTGTAAGCCAATAATTATGAACTATGTACAGATATAATTCAGAAAATCGTTGAGACACTGAAACCCGGTGAGTCCAAGGGAATGATTTAGTATGTCTTAATACTCGCATCGAAATTAATCTGTATGTAATGAAGATCAGGAGTAGGGAGGATATCAGATTCCAGTTGATATGATTTTTTTCTACAGTCTTTTTGGCAAATAAGCTTCTCTTCCAGTTTAAAAGAAGTGGTTCTAATTTGAAGTTAATTTGAACAATTTTGAACTTAAAAAAACTTAATAAAGCTGTACTTGAAGTATTTTATACGTCAAGTACAGCTTAATTAAGTAAATTAAGTTTATTAGTAATATAAATGAAGTCAACAACCTAACATACAGGTATAAGATAACAGACTATTAGAATAATATTAAGATATCCTAAACATCACACGGGAAATAATTTAGAAATGATTTGAATAAAATTGGCCAATTTATAGAGCTACTAACTTGTTGACAAACTTGCTAGCCCAAACAAGTAAACAGTTAATTAGGACTGAGCTATCATAGCACAGAATCAAGTGAGCCAATTCAATGTGGAATAGTTTCCCAATGGCTGACTCAGGTAATTTCTATATCCCAGTTTGGTAACTGAACGTGTTCATTGTACCTTGTTAACGATTCCCTACCATAGGGATCGTGAACCTTTACGAAATTTTATTTTCTTTTTTAATTAAAAATGAAGACTAAATCAAGACCGGTTACAGTAAAAATGATCTCAAACAAACACGGCTGATGGCTGTTTGCCCATTGCTGCTTTTTATATTTATGTGATATTTAATATAATGATAATTGCTTTAAAGAAATTTATCATTCTATTAAATGTTTCTGCGGATTTGCAAGCATATTTCGCTCCAGAAAGGAAGAAAAAAAGGAATGAAAATTTCAATCATGAAGAGGGCTTTATGATTAAAATTTTTAAGAATCCTTTTTTAGCGGATGCTTTATTTATGAAATAAACTTGACTACTTTATATATAATGCTATAATTTTAGAAGAGGATAGATAGCACATACAAGTAAGAGCATTTTAAGTGGTAGTAGGTAGATATCAACTACTTAATACTTTATTGGTTAAACCTAATTAATATCTATCGTAATCAATATTCTGTCTATAATTACCTATTTATAGTAAGCATTCTAATAGTTTACTACCTCTGCCATTTAACGTAGAAAGTTGTTACTTACTTGAGGTATATATTTTATTAATTACAGCGACATCTTCTACTGAATTGATCGAGGGAAACTGTAAAGTAACGGTTTATAGTGCGATTAAAAATATTAGTAGTGAATACGCGTTTCTAGAGGCAAAGGTAGAAACATCAACGCTTCCAAGCAATATTCTAGCTTCTTTGTAGAGGCTTGAATATTGTGGAGCGATTAAAGTAAGAATGATTAAAAACGGAAAGTTAACTATATAATTTAGAGGAATATAATAGAATGTAAACTAGATGGATTATATATAAAATATTCCTGGACATTATGACACAGGGCTATCTAATTCCATGGTAAGCAACGAGGCTTGTGTTACGGATACTACTACATATTATACATAAATACATTCATGACTCGGATACAAATGTTTTATGCTCATCACACAATCATTTGTCCCTACCGGGACCCATAGCACAGAAGGCAGTGTTAACTACCACTGGACTAATTGGGTCGTCCATATGTTATGTTGATGGATATACAAGACAAATACAGGAGGAGTTTGAAGGAGTAGACTTCGACGAATGTACAGAAGTTTTGATAAAAGGCCAGGTTAATAGTACCTTTAGCCAATGAATAGGTACGTCAAGAAGTTGGGAAACTAATAAATGAGAATTCTTTCTACGAAACTATGCAGGCAGAGGTTATACAACATGCCTCACGCCTTATTTATAAGTGAAAACTAAAATTAAAACCTTTAATATAATTTAGCACGCGGCGTTCGTATGTTTAATATACTTACTTTTAAAATATGCCACGATATGAATTAACGCATAATCATAAACAAATGATCTTCTTATAAATAAAAATCTCGTGTCAAAGTGATTGTCGCTAAACTCCTCCGAAACGGCTGGACGGATTATTATGAAATTCTGAATGTACATATACTTGGTAGGTATGAGAATCGGTCGTAGGTTTTTTTTTATACCCCTAAGTGATAAGGATGGGGATCACCAGACATTTTTTCTTTTTTTTGACTTAATATTCTATTGTATTTTTTTATAATTTGGCATTAAAAAGTACTTATTAATTTTTACTCTTCTACCACCAACTCCTAAAATGTGGCAAAACAAGGTTTGCTGGTTCAGCTAGTATTTATTATATTATGAGCTGAATACTAGCGCACTCTTAAAAGGCAGTGAAACAGTGATATCATTTCATCGCTTCATTTAATAGTAGTAATTTTTCACCTTGTTACAGCCCATGATCACTATGTAGTTAAATTATTTATAGAACACCCATGTTATTATCGCCAAATAATTTATTCTTCAAACATATACTTATCTAATAAACAGTATAGTAATAACAATTACCAAGATGGTCAGTTATAGCAATTATGTTGGCTTTCACCGGTCGGCCCCAAGTTCGATTACCCGCTTAATTCTATTAGTTAATCCGTTAATCGCAAAGTACTAGCGTGAAACGAATACAGTCATACTTTCACTTTATAAGACGGGAATTATGGGAATGTGAGGTATCATGTATGACACGCTTACATAGAAGTGCCAATCAGTCACTTCAAACAAATACAAGTTCAAATTTAAATGTTCTTAAATTAAAGAAGAGGTCACATTCTAGAATATACATATAGGTAGGGTGATGTTTTTACATGAGGTTTAGATTTTTATGTATTAAGTACTTAAGTAAAAATAAATAGAGGCGATATCGAAAAACATTTAATTTTGTATTCTCAGTCTGATTGTGTGTGACAGTCTAGTGGTGTGACCACTGTAAAGTCAAAGGACTCGAGGTTTGTCGCACGCACCACGACTTTTAGGGGTTAAATGCGTATTTATCATATGCTCAAACGGTGAAGGAAAATATCGTGAGGAAATCTGCAAGTATGAGAGATTTTCTCGATGGCATGTAAAGTCTGCCAACCTGCACTAAGATCCCTTCTGCATCGTGGCCTATTTATTTATTTAGTTATTGGGTCTCCAATCAGAAATGCACTTTATATTGTTCTAGTTGTAGTCTTATGTTAGTATGCTTACGCACTAACCTATAGGAGTCCACATCGTCCAGTATTTGATTAAGTAAAATGTTAAATTTTGATAATAATTCACTACTACGACTATAGCCTAACCCCTCTCCAATGAGGGGAGATCTAGTGCCTGGCAGTGGGACAATATTTGGTTTGATGACGATAAGTCTGACTGATCACACCTACATATACATAATTATACATATACATAATACACAGAAATTCCTTGATAACGTCGCCGTTATGCCCGTGATGTCAAATATCTCTTCCGCGTGCAAAAATCAAGTTTTAAAAACGTAAACTTAGTGACAAGGACACGTTATCAAACGTCAACATTTCGAACATACTGTATGGCTTTTAAACTAAGAATTTACTAGACATTTTCACGTTTCACTGAGTTCGCTGGGGGACTAAAATTTATTGCGCGTGTCAACCACAATTTCCCTAATTTGGTAATTCTTTTAGGGATAGGTGCTTAATAGAAAGGGGCCCACGGTATGGGTCGGATGGGCCCCATTGTTTGTCGCCGACGACGTTAGTGTTAATGTGTCGGTCGTGCATGATAATACGCCATCCCGTTAGAATATTTGATTTTATCAGTATTTCGACGTGTTTATTAGTGTTGTTTCCTTTCGTTTATGGGTTTCACTTGAAATGCATAAAACATATCAGTGTTGTACTTGAAGCGAAAGTTCTTTAGCAATGTCAATCAAACAGATAGATAGATAGAATATGCTTTATTGTATTAATAAACAGTATTATTATACTTCTACATTTATATTAGTATGTATATTATTGATGAAGTAAGGGTACAATGGCATATGTCCATATGACCGGTCGTCGTGGCGATCCTTGGGGAAGACCTATGTCCAGCAGTGGACGTCTAACGGTTGAAATAATGAAGGGTACAATGGTGGTCTTATCCCTAAATAGTAACTTTTCGATTGACAGAAAATAAGTGAAATTACTCGGGGGTACTACAATTATTATAAAGTAAATTCAGATACTAAATACATGCATTGCAATGCATGCAATACACGTATTGATACTTAAATTTTGTTATTTTATAGAATTATTCAATTCGTATAAACTACGTACCTACAGAATGCGTAGCTGTGTAGGTGTATGTGAAGTTTCCAATAATTGTATGTCTCAGGTAAAAATAACTATCCACGAACGCTTGATTCTTGCCAAGATCAACAGAATAATTATGCAAATTTATTATAACTGTGTGTATAAAAGCGAAGATAATTTCACATTTGACAAAGCTATAGGTATCAATAAAATCATTAAATTGCTGTTAATAGTAAATACTGTTTTTATAGATCATTTATTTACAAAAAGGCTTTTGATGATCCATACCATTATGATTGTCGTCCCCAAAGGGTTAGGCAGAGGTGAACTAATGTACACCCACATTTTGCCAGTATGTTTCAGGACTCATATACCTAATAGGGGGGAGTCTATTGCCATCAACCGGGCACTAATACTAACTCAAGCCGCTACTGAAAATGTCATAGAAAAACCCAATAACACTTTGCTCGACCTAGAAATCGAACCCAAGACCTCTCCCTCAGCAGTCGCACTCACGACCGCTAGACCAATGTGGCAGTTTGATGTCATATCAGTTGCCTATGTTACTACCAAACTACTATTAACTAAACTGCTCACTCTGCATTACAAATTGCGATATATTTCATTACTAGTATGAATTTCATGACATATTGTGTATTTTGTTTGCACTAATTGTTTATTACGTACGTTGCCATAACATCCGGACTACCGTCACGGTCACTACCAGTACTTCTATGAGCCCGTTCATAATTGTATTGTTCATTCGGTTGGGCTATACCTAACCATTAAACTATTCAAGTGCGATTTGTTTTGAGTATCAACACGTAATACCAGTGGCGTAGCGTGGGTATTTGCCACCCGGGGCCGTCTGGAAATTTGCCCCCCTTTTCTAGTAGTATAAATGCCGCCCGGAGCCATGCCCCCCCCCCCACGTTACGCTACTGTGTAATACCACTAGTGTTCGTTTCGTTTACTCTGTTCAGTCATGTTGTTCGCTTAATTTTTTAACATCCAAGAGTGTTGTGCGAAAGTTTGTGGGTCATACATATCTGAGATACCGATGACCTATAAGCAAAAACTAAAGGTAGATATATAATAATAATATTGGTTATTATAATGTTATCCTTTAAGCCGTTATCGCCAACCAAATCAATAGGTATAAAAAATCATATTGATATCCATCCAAAATCAAGTTTTATTACTACATAAAATATATGCACCCATACCGGTGTGGTTAATTAAACCCGAATTAATTCCTTGCGAGTATTATTCAATATACGTATCTACTTACAATTTCCATAGTTTGCCAGCTTTTTCTACGTAAAAACCACAAGACCTTTTTATTTTTACTTGACTGGACTGCCCCGTATACTACATGAAGCACTGATTAAAACAGCCAATCTCCAGTTAATCTTATACTAAATGTTTATGTTCAAATGTTTATACAAGATTATAAATCCTCATTTGATTAAGTAATTGCTGGTAAACACACTGGCAGCCAGTTCTTCTAGTCGCTGCAACATCCTGTGGTATTTAACTCTGTCTTAAAATTAATCTCTGAATACAGAAATGTCAGTGAAATGTTACCGTTGAAATTTTAAGCCCAATTAACTGTAGCCTGATATTTTGTCACGAGTCACATTTTGCAATTATCATTAAGGCACGACTGGCAATAGTCACCATTTTAAAGGTCTTCCTACACACTTGGCAAGTACGGTTGTATGGTTGGTGTTTCTCATTTCCGGCATATTAAGATGTTTTTCTTCAATAGTTCATTGTTTTGATACAAATCATACAAAGTGATTTTAGTAAAGAGTAATATGCGTAAAAAGTATGTAGTTTAATTTCAAGGTTCTTAAGTACCTGGTTAAAAAAAAGTTGTATTTACTTTCTAAGCCAGGTTCGAAGACGCTGACAATCGCTAATGGTGACAATCTTGATTCTGACTTATGATGATCTCATTGTTAAGAGTTTATAGGTATCATTACGTAGATAAAAATCCAGTTCATAAATTGTTCCACTGCTTCTCACGGACTTTTACTAGAAATTAGAGGAATTATATTGCTGAAATACAGTTGGTAAAAGTTATTAAGATTCCTTACACTTACGGTATTATAAGACATTGAATGAAAACAGGCAGTCGATCCGTGACTATTGCGTACATATTTCTTGCTTGCGGAGATTGAACCCCCGACATGTAGCACAGAAGCCAATCGTTCGACCACTGCACCAACCATGCCGTCAAAACCTATATACCATAATAAAATATGTAAAAAGTACCTATTATAAATATCAATCTTGAGATTCAACAAACTTCTTCAGTGAAACTTCTTGAGTGTAGAAAGCAACAAGTTCATTACAATTCGAATGCTGGAGAATTCGCGCGTTTCCGCCAGTGTTCGGAGTCGTGCCGTAGTTGTCTGTGATAGTTATCTGTGCAACTTATCATAGAAAATCGCACGGTCGGAAGCCTGTTGTGTGTCGAGGCCTTAATAGAAGTGCATTCTACGCGTCGCACTGTCTGCGGTTTTCATTCGAATGCACTGGCCTCGTTTGAGTTATTGAAAATACTTGTATTCTGTATGCTAAACTTTTGTTTTTGTTTGTTGAGTATAGTCTTGTTTGACAAGCTCAGATTGAGAGCATTGTTATCGATGAATGTAGGTATTGAAAATGATGCGGACAGGGTGCAGAATATTAATAATTCACCTGCGAACTCCAAAACGAAAGTACATTTTTCCCATTTTGCAAACCCTTCGATTTTACAATCTTTTTGTATTTTTTAGCTTATTTCAAGCTAAGTTTTTTTTTTTTAATTTTTATTAAGAAAGAAAAATTCAACCTCAGGCGGGACTCGAACCCGCGTCTTCTGGATTGGTACTCCAGACGCTCTGCCAACTGATTGAACTGAACTGACCTTCGATTTTAGATCTAATAAACGTGCTAAAGCAATTATTTCCTTGGGCCTACCCATTTTTGCTCGTCTTTATCTGACCCAGAGAATGTTGAAGGTTGACTGGCAGAGAATTTGATACGACTTTAAGTCCGCCTTATTTACCATTTTTTGATATTATACCTAATATAAATTTTTATTTTTATTTTATATTTTTTATTATAATTTTTATTTTATAGTTTAAATAAATAGCGGGAGGATATTTTAGCAAATATCCTATACATATGTTATAGTTACCATGTAAAGTCTGCCAATCCATACTACATAATATGTTGGCGTGACATCTATGCGTAGTCCTTATCATGTTGAGAGGATAGTCAAGGTGCATTATAATAGTCAATGGGTTGAACACGATGTGAATGTATCTAGATTTCTTTTTTGTTAGTCTGTATTATCTATGGAAAATAATTTCTTCCTTTTATGGGTTTACTGGACCAGATATTATTCATTAGAAATAAGCACACTCGACTTTTAGTATAAAAACTCTTTTAGGTCCCATGTAATAAGGGGCCAGCATAATGACGTATGTTTTGTATTTTTAAATACAGTTGTCTTATTAAATTATTCGTACCTATATATATTTCTGTTTCATTTGAGAAAACTATATATGGGCGAGGTTCCTCGCTCAAATTGAGCTGCTTGACTAGGGATGAACCTCGGCAGAAGACCGCAGTGAAATATCAATAGCTGTGTTTCTGACAGTTAGTAAGGTTACAAGAGCTCGTTGGGAGAGTGGGGAGTATTCGGACAGCATGGGAATTCCGTTGGCTGTCAGTTTAGTAACTCCCTTATTTTAAGAAACTTAGACGGTTTCTTCTAACTTCGTGTATAACTGTATAGCCTACGGTAACCGATCAGTGGGCCGTTTGCTTGGTGACATAACAAAATATTAGTCAACAACTAATAATTCATATGTCGTCATTTTTTAACACATTCTATTCTATTTTGTTTACTTCATGTGTGGTTTGTGAGTAAGAGTCGTAAGTATATTCATAATGTATATTCAAAGAATTACGACATGTTCGGAATAAATAATTGTATTAATCATCAATCAAAGAAGCCATTTTCGGTCTAGTTGTCACATTTCGGTTCGATTTCTAGAAATTCTCAGTACTAGCTCCAAGTTTGGAATTATACCCGGCTAATGGAAATAAAATTTATTTAATAAAATTTCCATGTAACAGGGATCATATTTAATATGATCCCTGTTACATGGAAATTTTATTCCAACTGTGTTTTCCTTGTATTCTTATGTATAGGTTTTTATGTATAGACCTCAGAACAGACAGTAGAAAAACAAGAAATATATCATTATATATATACAATCGAGAAAGTACGAGTATCGATAACACGACCAATTTAATGTTAGGTACTGGTTGCAACAACAAGCCCGTTGTTTTAACAGCAAGTCATTGCACGATAACAACGACAATTGTCACATTTGCAGCAAGATAATGGGAATGACTGGAAGAGGATAATCTGTACTGCGACTAAATTACGTGTGAACTAGTTCAGATAAGTGGGTGTTCTGCCACAAATATAATACACGCTCGAATATTACTTAGGCACTAAGGTACGTCAGGCTCAAATAATGTAACCAAAATGTTTGGACTTTAAAAGTAACAATGATTATCTCTGTTTCGGCATTTCTTCTCAGATTTCGTCAGTTAGGAAATGCCGATGCCATCTAGATACTAAAATAATCTTACATGACTTGTAAAAGTGTCTTTAAAAGATCTATTTACAGGTGTAGGAACTGCCTCATTGATCTAGTGGACGTAAGTATGACTGCTGTGAGCAAGAGGTCTTGGTTTCCAATTCCAGTTCGAGCAAAGTGCTTTTGGGGGTTTTCTATGAAATTCTCAGTAGCAGCTCGGAGTTTGGATCAGTGCTCGCTTAATGGCAATAGGCTCGCCCCCTATACCTAAAAACATACGGTGATGCAGGAGCCAAGCTCGCGACTCATATTTCTGTTGGAATCGTGAATGTCTTTACTACTCCTATAATCCTGAGTTGGTCATACTCTATCGTTTCGTCAGGCTGCGGATGGTCCATGAGGATCATCATGTCAGCTCAGGTCTATGAGCACAACTTCATGGTAGTTCTAAACAAAAGGTCAGTTTCAAGCTCTTATCATGGTTTCATAGATTGCAATATTATCTGTATTTACGTCAAATGCAATAAATTTTAATTCGTCAGTTTATCGCGGCCAGTGGTAATCGTTGCTAACTTAGATTAACTAGCTAAGTACTGTATTTATAAAATCTGTTCGTTTCGTGTAGACATTATCGATAACGCCTCAGTCATAATCGTTAATTATTAAGGTAATTGCTTATTAACGTTGCAACATATTAAATAGCTATTTATTAAGGAAACTGAGACAAGAACATACATTTCACAAGGGTTAGGTACTTATTTCTAAAATTATATCATAAAATTGTGTATGTTTTTTGATATTTTTGATAAGTTTCTTGATGTTATTTTTGGATTGTTTTTTAATATTTATTAATTAGGTATTGGAAAACTTACAGCTATTCAAAACACTACACTACAAAAATAAATGTAATGTGGCCACTTACAAGTTTTCACGGATAGATTTTCATGTAAAAAGAAAGAATTATAAAGCAGTAGCACAATATTTCACATTCTTACATTTTGTGTCACATTTGAAACATTGTTAAAAAGTAATCGCACAGAGGATTCGTTGTTAGTATCTACTTTTAAAAAGTGTATTAAACTTGTATTCTGTTTTCTATCAGGTCTTGTAGACCTTCTAACATTCCCACAGAAAAAGAACATTGTGATATAAATATGTAAAAAAAGGTAATCATTATTCATCTATATATTATTTGGCTGGAATAGTGCGGATACAAAATACCATTTAGGAAAACTTGAGCATATAAGTAGGCACGTCCTTAACCAAGATATACATACATACCTATTTTTTATAATTTTTTACGGTAACTATTTGTGAATTTATAAGTTTTAATTGGGTACTTCGTCGATAACGTAGGCAACTATACCGCTTAACTATGAACCAGCATCAAATGAATTCAATTGTATACGATATTTGAGTTAAATTCGAAAAAAATACATTTACTTTCCTGTTATATATGAGAATATAATTATCAAGCGTTCTGTTTTTCCTGAATTTGAGGAAATTATGAAATGTACATTTCATCATTTCCTTGCTTGAAATAGGTTTTAATTATATAGTAGTTAAAACCTATTTCAAGCACTGTATTTAATAATTACATACCTCTTATCAACCCCCTATATTTCAGAAGCACTAGCCCAGAGTCCACCCCGCTAGCCTACTGCGGGTTGGCAGACTACACACGCCATCGAGAAAACCTTAAGCACGCAGGTTTCCTCGCGATGTTTTCGTTCACCGTTTGAGCTTGTGATAACTTTGTTGTAAACAGCAAAGGGGATAAATTTCGCCACCCACTAGCTAGGAGTCCATAGTTTCACCAATAAACACAGTCAGACAACTTAAAAGCCCACTGATTACTTCAAAGTGGTCGCGATACGTCCTTTACTGGTTCCCAACGGTACAATATCTACTTGGATTCGTTACAAGTGATTAAGATTAAAAATGTCTCTAATTACAACTCTAAATGCTTATCTGTGTTTTAAAGTCAACATTTGTATCGAATACCTCGTTAATGGCTGTATTTGCATAAATAAATATAGTGGAATAGTAAAGATAGCAGATTAGATGCTTTTATACAACACTTACTGAGGTTAAAATCGTTTGCCCGCCACATTAAATCCTTGGTTGCACCTGCAACTCCTGTAACCTATTTATTATTTCTATCAAAATCTACCTATGATGTCTTAATATCTATTTTGCATATATAAAATGCTACTATGAGATATCCTTGCTTACGAAATAAGTCAAGACAACCGCTTATAAAGTGCCCATGAGTGGGACCGTAAAAAATACAAAAATATTGAAAGTGACTTAATTCCTAATTGCTTTTAAAATCCATGCACACAGAATAACTGCTTATTAAACATAAAAGATATGATTAATGATTAATGATTCCATAGAAATCGCATTTCTTAGTAATATTACATTGCATACACTTCATCACACAACCAAACGATTGTACGATTAAACTTCTAGAGAATTGCAGTAAAATCGCGACATTAATCTCTTTGACAGTAACTATTATCAATATTATGAGGCTAATTAGGAACAAAATGTGGCTCTTTATACATATTATGACTACTTATAGGCCGTCAACGTATGTTCTCTATGTTAAATGATTCCCTCTTTAGTTCAGTCGCAAAGAAAGGCAGGAAAGGGAATGGAGACATTCTAGGTGCAATTTTTAGGTTAAGCAAAGCATTATTGGAAATTTCTGGAAAACTCCAATTATTATCAGCTCAGGAGTTGGATATCTGCCCGGTTAAAGGCATCGGGTGACCAATTAAAGGAAAGGAAATAATTAAAGGACTAACAAAGTATAGAAATCTTTAGGTAATTTTCAACAGCCTTTTGGCTTCGATCGCCGATATCTCAGCAAGCAATTGTCGTATAGAAAGTTAAGCTTTATATACTTTTGGAAGACTTTTTTTTTTCAAAAGTAAGTCTTCCAAACTTACAAATATATGCATTAGTCACTACTATGTATTCTATGGTTAATTAAATATGGTTATGAGAAAGGAATCTTAAAATAAAGGTAACGATCTAATACCATGAAGATTCTACATAAAAAATTTAAGCATAAACAATCGATGCAATTCAACATTTCAATAATAAATTACAAATCAACTATGTCAAATGTAATTTATCATTGCTCAATACAAACATATAGCAAAAATGATTACATGATGTAATTCAAATATTATGCTGCTATGGAAAATCGGTTTCGTATGAAATTATTTTGTTAAATCATCGATAAATGGTCTCGCCACTTTTTGTTGCAATCTAGCAGATTGCAGCTGTTTCAGCAGTTTGATTTCAAAGCAAGAAAATAATTTAAATTATAATTCTATTATACGCATGCGTGAAAAAAGTGCCATCTGATATTTTTTTATCGAAAATGTATATTTGTTTTCGATAAGTACCTATTGAATTCACGCGAATATTAGTTATTTTAATAAAACTATTTTTTACAGCGGAAAAATTCATGGATGCTGTTAAGGATGCGAATTGCCGATATTAAAATGATATCACTATACCGTGATAAAATCTGTAAAAATTACTTTTATTTAAATACTTAGAACATAACTGTGAATTTATTTGTATCTTTATAACTTGAGGTACATGCTACGTTTGATAAGTCAAATTAACTTGTTCGAAATGCTTTTTCCTTACCGTATTTATTATCTGGCTCCTTCATTCAAGGAATCTATTACAAATGAAGTGTATAATTTATTGTTTTATATAAGAACTGACCAATAAATATTATGATATGATGTTGTTAACAGGCACGATTTATTACTTAAACACGAGGACTGAGAAAGTAATTAAGTTGAGGCCTTTCACACCTGTTGAACCAACCTCTTATGTTCACCGTGTATATGTTATGTTTAATTATATTTAGATTTTTATTGTAATTCTGCCGAGAGTTCCTAGAAAATATGGTTCATAGTCTCCTTATTAACAGATATATACATACTTTAAACACATTGCAACAAGAAATTGCATTCACTAATTGAAACTGAAAAGTAAAAGCACTTTCATTACAAGCACATAGATTACACTAACCTAATTATCTAATATGACATCAATTACATGTCTACGTGTATAACAACATTTACTGATAAGTGAAAATTGTTTACTTTTAGTTATACAATATCAAATTAAAATGACTTTTTTAATAATAGCAGGCTAATTCGAAATTAAGTTATAATCACGCATCTTCGGATACGAGAAAAAATGTGTTTGGTAAAAGGCGCGAATAGTTAAGGTGGCGCGATTGTCGTACGATCTTGAACCGTGCACGCGACGTTTTCCCACAATACGCCACAGTGTTTATTCAACACTGACAGTGTATTTCAGCGTGTACGGAATCGTATGAAGAACACTATATTTTTATGCTACACTGATTTACTGAGTAGTGAGACTGAATTAAATTCACGCGATGTTGCGGTCAATGCTATCAGCGGTTTTTGCTGTGTCCTATTTGCCGAAATTACCCGTGTTGATACGGGTAATTTTTCTACATAAAACCAATTTATAGGTAGAAATATGTACAGGAACTTTTACTTGGGTATGTTTCAAATAAGCTTATTCAAAAAGTTATATCTTAAGGTTGATTAATGAGGTTTATAGATAGATTTATCACTAAAATTTAAGATCTTTTCAAATTTTGATACACGGTGGCGATAATGCAGTCGCACAGCGTGCCCCTATTTTGTGTCTAGCAAACACGAGTCGAGTTTCGGAGTCATCGGGTGGCGTACGACAGCCAACCAGTTGGCACCGACCCGTCGAATCGACAACACGCACCGTTCCCACGGAGGCACACACTTTGGCGTGATAACTTTTTTTTAAAAGGCCGGCCGTGCTCGAAAAGTGACAGTGCGACAGTGAGCGGGATTGAGTGATCCGGAATAAAATCTGGCGAGGACTTAAATTGCAACGTGCATTCGACAACGAATCGAATTAACAACGATACGAAAAGTTTGTAATTTGCACGATATCTTTGGTAAGTATTTTTAAACATTTCTTGACGTTAGCAGTAACGAAAACTTGTTGGATAAACTCATCATGTTTAATTGGAATATTTTGTTAAACAAATTTACGGAGCGACAATTGTTTAGCAACTACCTACATGTTTACTTGAATTTAATTTAAATTCTATTGCATTCAACAAGTGGGTGAAGTTTTAAGTAAAGTGACTTAACTTACATAATTTTTGTGATTAATTAGTTAGCTCGTTCGTGCGTAAATTGGTATCTTTTTTATATTTTGTGCAGTGTCATTTGATGATCATAAATTTCCCATGTGAGTCAAGGTCCTGAATTTAAACGCGTGTTTTCTGTCGAATATTTTTTTCTACATTTTATTGCTAGCGTAGACCGGAAACCGGTTTGTTTTTTAAATACGGTATGGAATGATAAATCAATTAAGCGAGTGTATAACGAAAATCGATTTTGAGGGAGGTATAATAATTTTTTTTCGAATAACTATCGATTAATATAATGCGTGCGGCGTTCAATAGATATCTTATCGAGTATCACATCGGCAATAAATATATTCACACATCTACGTATATAGAAAATATAATCCGTTTTATGATTGTATTTTACGATTTCCACGTACCTAGGTACCTATTGAGTTCATGTACCAGCTCTCAGTCAATGCTAACTGTATATTAGATTCTAGACAAATTACCAGGCCGCCTCTTCGTCAGTTTTTGTTGTTTCTTCCTTTATTTTCGTAGCTAGTTCTGTTTTCAATTTGTGCTGTAGTCAGTTTTTTTTATACATATAGATTACATCAAACCATTTTTGGTTTAGATAAAAATCTCTTTAGTTTTTTGCAACCGCGTTTTGTAAAACAGGACTAATACCTACGTCAATGTTGTTATTGTTGTACTTAGTTATATACCATGTTAATCAAATTCAATACCTATGCTATTTTGGAATATACATATATATAGGGTCACCTTGTATAGTGTCACCTACTATGACCGAGAGTTCATTATTACCTTTCAGTTGTATATTTATCAGAAACATTTTAATTTAACGAAGTTAACAATAAAACAAAAACACGTTGTTCTCACCATATTTTTTTTAAAATTTTAATTGCCAAAAGTATGTGACCTTCAATGTTTTATTTATATAAAAATAAAAACGTAACTTTAAAACATAATTTTATCTTATTTCATGTTCATATATTCACTAGAGATTATAATTTGCATAAACTGTTGGTCACACAGTACAGCCTGCGCCGGCGCACCTCTACTTACATCGTAATAGTGGTATGATTAGTGAACGGTTACAATTAACCTCCCGACCACCAGCACAGCGCTACCTTACCGCTTCATTTCCTTAAAGTTACATGAATTAAAGCATTCGCTGTGGTCTTTACTTCAATTAAGATCACCCTACTTTTCGCCGTGTTATTATAGGCGTATAGAAGTACACCGTTCCCCACATGATAGCCAGGTCCATATTCCTTGTGAACTAATGACAGAGGTACCTACAGGCCAAACCGCTTTTCAAGGTTACAAACACAACAAAGTAGTTCTTGCAGCTGCTAAAATTGAAGACACTACAGTCTCACAAACTAAAGGTTTTTTATATTACCTATAGATAAACTATAGTGGCCTTCTAATATTTACAATAACGTCACCATCGTTAAGCCAAAAGGAACTGATGCGTCGCTCATAGAATGAATCATACGCATGAGTGAATTTTTAGGCTGTTCGGTGCAATACCGTATCATAATAGTGATTGTAATAGGTTCTTGATGTATAATTAATATTGGGAGTTGAGACTGGTCTGTCCTAAGTGTAATATACCAATGTGATTGGTCTCGATTCCAGACGATTTCGAAATTGTCGCATACGAGTTAATGAATGTAGATCGACATATTTTAATGTGTCTGAACTGGATTTGCATATTTATTTATTAATACATTTCGACATGGTGTTTGCCAGTGAATATAATTTTAAGTATCGGAAGTCAAAATTGGTCTTAAGTACTTTTTTAAGGGGAAAATAAGACAGCAATGTATTATTTAACATCTGTTCAGTTTCTCAAGCTATTCCCTTTGGGTTCAGATGTTGTATTGTTGTGCAGTCCACATGTTGAATAAATGAATTTATCTCGCGTCTACACACAATGAGCTAAGTAGGTACGCAGTCCATCAAACAAATGTTATCAGACAAGGCCTTTTATAGGGAAATTGTGACGCATTCGCCACAAACACAGAAGTATTATGTGGTGCCAGTATGACTTCAGTTGGTTCTAGTTCGTAATACAAATTATTTTGTTCATATTTAAAAAAAAATTATAAAGACGAACAGAACAATCCGAAAACATTAAGATTTTAATGGGCCTCCTAAGATTTAAGTCACGCGAAATCCTCCATCTAATCTTTGTACAAACGATAAAAAATATTTACTAGCGTCAATTGGGAACGTAAAGTCAAATTACTGGTAATAAAATTTTGAATTGCTATGATTGCAGACTTGGCGGTGATTCTTGGTTATGATTATATTTGCCGATACGCTGTGTTTTTTATCCACACGATTAAAAACACGCCTATTGACCATTTAACGTCACCACTGTTTGAATTACAGTTAAAAATTGATTACGTAACCTTTATTGGGGCTAAGACAATAAAATCGTAAATACCAGAACAAATTGTTGACAATGAATTAAAACATGGTTCTTATTTTATAGGATCTTACATGAGTCTTTGATCATGTAAGATCCTTTAGAATAAGAACCATGTTTTAACCACGTACATTCAACACAAATTGCCACCTTAAGAAGGTAATGAAAATTTCAAATCCTATATAATCAATCCCTATCGTAAGTACTTTAAAAAAAGAACGTTCAAGTCTAGAGCGAATCATTCACCCTGATCAAAGTATTGTAGCTGAATAAAATGAGCTTCCACTTAACCGTATCAAAGTAAGCAATTTCGAATTAGCCGTATATGGGAACGCACGAAGGCACTACATATCTGGCTGTCGTGGGTGAGTGCTATTGCTTTTCACTTGCCGATGCAGCCATGATAATAGCTGGATGGCCAACCGTACCTATATCCTATATTCTTGACATGGAAACTGAATATTCGATAGCAATTTAGCTAATGTGTTCGGATACAGAGACATTTGTGAGAGCCGCTGAGGCAAGATTAGATGCTGTTTTATCTTTATCAGTTTCTAAACGTTCTAATTGATAGATTTCTTGTATTTAATTAGAGTTATCTATAAGTTTATTTTCGTCTGTGTCCTAATAACTTACTCTCAACAGAAGTTGTTGACCTTCTATGAGACAAATACTGTTCTTATAAATATAATTTTCGCAAATGTTTAATGTTGAAGCTATAGTATGTTTTAAGTTCACATATATTTATTGCAACATAGCACAGCAATATGAGAACATTAAATGACCGATAATACTTTCCTTCTTCATGGAACTACAAGCCAGCAAGGATTTCCATCGCGATGTCGTAATTTTTTTTTCAACGGAAGTTGTTTTTTTTTTGACAACTCTTAATGGATATTTAAAATATTACTTATGTTACACTACATAAGGTCTACTTCAGAGTTCAAATGAACAAATGGGAAACATGTAAATCTTTTATTATTTACTTACGATAAATTCGTGTAAATAGTGATGTGAATCGTGATCGATGATTTATTTAGCATTACAATTGTATGCGCTAAGATGGTTGCCATCCTCAGTTCTTACATTTAGCGGGTTGGTTATATAATATTGAATACTCCAACCATTGGTACTAATATAGATGTTTATAAGGCATGTCACAAGGAGTGCACATCTGACATCGATCATTTTTTATCGCTACAGCTTGACGAATACTAATGAGAAGCATTTAATTTCGTCACTGTCAATTTATTTTCTCAATGGAGAGCGAACACATTTCTTCGTTTTTATACCGTTATCATATTACAAATGGTAATTAATTTATTGCAACTGGGCGGTGCATTTGTAACAACTGAGCTTTATATTTCAATATTAAACACCGCTCAGGGCTTTTACATCAGCTTATCAGTTGATCTCGTAGAATGTCACGAGCTAAAAAATATTTTATCTTAACGTTGAATGCAGTGAAAGCACGCCTACTTTCACCCCCAGCTCAAAATAATTTGGTTCGCGAATTTGTATCAACAGTTGCGCATGCGCTCAGCAAAAAATGGTGTCAATAGGTCTTCATCCGATGAATAATGTCAGGTAATGCAGATTGCAATCTGTTAGCTGGTCTATGTTCAAAGTAGATCAAAATTTTTTTCGAAATGCGACCCACTTCATAATAATATCTTGTGTCAGTTCAGTAATAAATTCACTGGTGTATAAAGGAGTATGTTCAGATATGAATATGTACCGACCAGTATTGTTATCTTGTGTCCCCAGTGACCACACAGCGGCTACATGGACTGTAAACCTATATAATTATATCGTATTGTAGCACGAGTAAACATTCAACTATAGATTGCGATTTCTCTATTAATACTTCCAGTACTTCCATATACTATATTATCTACAAGTTATTTCATTTATATTGTACGGTATGTTAATTTTTTTATCAATTTATCTCAAGTTCACATCATCTTTTTAGCATGATATGTAAGCGTGATTTAAATATTTATCTAGTTTGAGATAGTGGGTGAAATATGGTCTTCTGTGCCATTTTGTTCTTAATCTTTTGCACACGACATGAAAGAAATAGGTAGATAGGTATATGTATATAGTGGTGACATTGGATTTTGTGATGTTGTTGCGTTTTAGAAATCCGATGTCTAAGAATTTAGCGTTCCTGTTGAACAATTTAATGGTGAAAGTTTTAAAACGGGCTTTCGCTTCTTGAAGCATTGATTTAATTTATGGGATTTCGTTTTATTCAAAGTAAAGTTTCCTGAATTTTACACTTTACAATTTTAGAGGACCTTGTGAGAAGGCAGTATTGGATTACTTAATCGGTTTAAATTATTAGAAATTATGAAGACAGTTAATATTTAATAATAATATTTAATAGCCGATTCATATCATCCTCCAACTTCAGTGACTCGAAAATCAGCATTATAACCACTAAATACGCTACCGTATAGGTTTATTTAGCCACCAAAAACGTTGTGTCTCAGGCAGTCCACCATAGAATCGTCTGGAAAGAAGAAGTGGCTCCCTTAAGGTCAATTTTGGGGGAAGGGTATAGTCATTTATTTGCCTATCCTGTTATTATTTTTTTGTGATTGGGTAGTAATTATGTTTTTTACTCTCTTTCTTTAACATATGGGAGGAGAAAAATACATTTGCAAGATCAACAAATGAAACTGCAGTAAAACAAGCTTCAAGGCTGAACTGATTTAGATAACTCTTTTATGCATCAAAATAGAAACAGTCCGTTTATCTTTTACTCTCCATTACATGTTTAATACTAAATTATTAGGTATAGACTGCACTGTAGGTGTAATGTTTAGTTTCAAAATCGTAACAACAGGCGTATCTAATCTGATTAAGTGTGTTCTCTCTTTGAGCTATTGTTTTGATTCCCAGTTACATCGTTGGCGGTGACATCAAATGAGGTGCATAAATAATTCTTCATATGGGTTATAAGTGCATAGAGAACATACCTCAATTTAAATATGGGAAGAAATTTAGGATTCAGTCTTAGATGATCAAGATGTATAGATAGACCTACAGAAAATTTTGAAGCATTCATTCCACTGAATTGTTACCTTAAAATCTGAGATCTTATTTACGTGTTTGATTTCAAAATATTATTCAAATTTATAAAATTTCAAGTTTCGGAATCATGCTCTTTATTTTTTTATAAGTTTAGTTATCAGCTGAGTCCATTGTTTATACAACTGTTCGTACAATTATCTAAAAATATTCAAATTTTTACGATAATTTTGATGTTGGTAATATTTCTTAAGGTCAATATAAGGCTTCGTTGGTAGACCTTGACCATATAGCTGAACAAAGTCCCAAATTACATAAATGACATCCGCGCTGTCATTTAAAATAATAAGCATATGCAATCATAGACTCGACGCTAGTTTCAAATAATTATCTAATTTTAGAATGACTTAACAAACAGCCAATTTTACGTCTACATGACTTGCTGCGTTATGCTTCAGAGTTTCAAATTGAAATGTCAACAGCAATGTATGACAAAGGGACGATTTGACAGATAGATTGAGAGTAGAATGCAACGCGTGACTGACTTTATATGGGCTTATTCACAAAGGTGCGTAAATAGGACATCTCGAGTAAAGGTGCGCCGGTTTAATGGGTCATAGAGTCATATACCATTATGCGACGATTGGGCGTCGCAGAAGCCATTGTAATTGTTGCCAGATCATTGTGGAACACGACCAAAACTATTACCATCGTTTTAAATAAAATCAACTGGGCGACGCATCTAGCCAACACAAAACAAAGGAACATGTCCATTGTTTGTTAAGTTCGGTGTGAGTAATGTATTACTGTCGATTGTGTTTATGGATGTACGTTAACGTTTGTTACGTAAACTTTTGCTATATTAAATAATGGACGAGCAAGTTTTACTGGTAAAGAGAAGACTTTTGTTATTATCTTGGAAAATATTTTTAAAACCATTGTAGGTAGTTGTTATCCAAACAGTATTGTATATATACTATTTCTAATCTCTATTTACACGTATTGTATACCCTACGCCACTACTATTACTGTTTTACGATTGCAGTGTTCATTTCAATGTCCGTTGCGTTATATCTGGTACGTCAGAAGCGGACGTCAAGTACCAAAATGGCGAGGAATGTGAAACAAAACACGATATTGTGACGAACTTACGTCACTGCCTTATTAGATACCGGTATGTGGACTTGGTGACTGTAATGACGCTTATAACTCAATCAAACCCAAGCTGACGATATGATGAGAGCTGCAATTATTGTTTCATTTTCATCGATCATAAATCACTAATCGAGTTAACGGCCCCATTATTACCAATTATTATTTATATTTTTTGTCTGTTTTGGATATAATGGCTTGTCTCCGGTAATTAAGGTATTTGGAATCCGATGGGAGCCTTTGAAAGGGCTTGGGTTGGGGCCCAAGTTCCAACGCACACAGGCGTATAGATAAGAAGAGTTAGACCTTGTCTACATGAAGACAGACTTTATACGAAAAAACTATCAGACATCAGGAAAATATCTCTTTAGCCTACATCAATACCCCCAAAAAGAATTTAGCTGGTCCCACTTTTTTAGTCTAGTCCTGCTGCTTCGTCTACCGTTTATTGCGTAATTGTTGAAAAAAAAATAACAAGTAAATAAGGGGTGCTTTTAAATCTTAGCCATTGCAACTGGCAAGGTTTATTTCTTAATATGCCACTGCTGTTTTGTCTCGTCCACAAATATTCTACTAACTTTTGTAAGTTTTGACATTATTCGCTGCTTTTGTTCACGAAGGTTTCTGAAAACAGGCCAATTCTGTGGTTAGTACCTTCTTATTTAGAGAAGCTTTGCAGACTATTTTTAAAATAGGAATCGCTTCTTTAAATGCAATAAATTCATTGATTTGCATTTCATTTATCGTCAACCTTATCACAAATCACGTTTTACGATAAACTGAGCTACTGTGCACCTTTGACAACATGTAATTGAATTGATTGATGTCTAATTATATTCATGAGAACGACAAACTAATTAATTACAAGATAAATGTTCACGAACAGTTATCGTTGTTTACAGTTTATTGATAAAGGCTTATCTTCAATAATTGCAGTTGAAACTTTTAAATGAAGATAGGTCCACAGTTTTAGATTTGGTGCATTGGGAAAGAAATTTATTTATGCATCACTCTTCTGTAGCTGCTGATGTTTTGCGACTGACTTATTTTTTGATAAGAAGATAAATTTGGAGGTGCAATTAAATTGCCATTTTGAAACAAGGTTTGCATAGATACAAAATTGTAAATAACTTGAATTTTATCAGCATATTTTTATTTAATCACGTATCAAATACGTAAATTTATGTTATCTGCAGATATAAAGAACATTATAAATATACAAAGATAAATCTCTTCGCCAATATTATGCAACCTCAAAATGATTTGAATGCGCCAAAATGAAGGTAAGTTTAACGTGCTATGCGGTTGTGACATCACTCTTATCAAATGATAACCGTATCTTTTGGCGACAAATATTGATTTTTATATCAACAAATCACACGTTTCGTTATACACGGTAATAATTTGATTCAAAACATACTGCAGTCACTTATCTAGCAAGTAAGTTTCCCATGGTGTGTGATAAAGAATTCTTTCATGGACTAATGGTAATGGTTGAGTGCTCATAAAAACTCAAACAAAGGCCACTTCAACAGCCAGACGCCTCCTGGTTATATGTACTTTCGAAACCAATACGTCAGATGTACTCTATGACCATAATAAGACAGCGCAAGCGCAGCAATGTCATTTATCACTTTTATTGACAATAAGCGCTAATTGTTAATTCGGTCACGATTTTTTTAGCTTAAAAGTAGTATAAAACTGTCATACGTCTTTGTAAATCCGCACCTTATACTGTCATCATCTGATTGATTGCTATTCTGAAAACTGCAGAAGATTTTTTACCTTTTTTGACCTTTATTATCATTGTTATTAAGTTTAAATTTACTTTAATATCTTCTTGTCGGTAAGCTTGTTTGTAATAGGAAAATGTAAGTAATTAAGAAGTAATATGAAATAGGCGTCAACTTAATGAGTGTTTATGATAGTGTTAGATCAAAGTCGATGCGACACGTGAGTGTGTGAGTGAGAGAAAAACAGTCGCGTTTTTGCAATGGACTTGTAATAATTATCTCTGGCGCCATTTTTTACACTTAAACTCTATGGCAGCATAAAATGCGGTGATAATGAATTGCTCCAAAAATAGAATCAAACCTCGTTTTGACAGTTTAGTTACCAGTTTAGTTCAAGTCCGCCATTCAATTCGCCGAACGTCTATAACGTGATTGGGTCTATTACAATAAATCCTTTGAAGTGTCTATTTGAAACGAGTTTAATTTACTGTAAATTGTCAGCATGAATGTTTAATTTTATAGTTTCCTTTATCACATCCGTGTCGCAGGAAATTATTTAAAACATAATTAGTAAAAAGAGTCACAGGTCACAAAATCAGAACAAGTTATGATGATTTCCCCTGATACTTGATATTAAATTTGATTGAAACTAGACTTAAGTAGATTAATTTAATTACCTATTACAATCCTCATCCTTCTACCTTTAATACCAATTTACATAAGGTCGAGTATGTCTTTATATACATATAAATACATACCAACGATCTCCTTGATTGAAATTAATCGTACAAAAAATGATTTGTAAAAACAGCCTCTATGTCCATCTCCATACAGAAAATAACTCGCGCGAATCGAATAAGCGGCTCCTAGTCGCTACCTATGTAAGTGGTCGTCGGACCCCCTAATGTTGGCGGCTGGCACGCACACAGCCATTTCAACGTATTACGACCACTATTATCGTTCCTAGGGACCTGTTCCTAGCCAGTATATCCCAGTCGTGGCCATGTAGGGAAGAAACTTCTTCCGCGTCGTTTAAGGCGGCGCACAGACGTGACA
Organism: Craniophora ligustri; assembly: GCA_905163465.1. NCBI lineage: Eukaryota > Metazoa > Arthropoda > Insecta > Lepidoptera > Noctuidae > Craniophora > Craniophora ligustri. The sequence goes on from LR990955.1 coordinate 12,445,360, forward strand.
AGTTATAGTTGCCAACCAAAAGTAGTCGGAATACCTACCTAGCTCGCTTTTAAGTGCGATGTCTATCTCTATATATTATATACGATATATATATACGATAATAACCGTTTGATGCAAATTGTAACATTTGAATTATGTATGAAGTAAAAAATTCACATAAAAATAATGATAACGACAGAGGAAGTCCGTTTTTTTCTTTTGGTTTCAAGGTGAACATCGCTTATTCAATTTGCATCAAGATACTTGTGACTTTAACAATTTCTTTGCACATACAAATGACAGCAGCTGAATCGGCAAAGCAGCTGTGGCAACAAGAAATATTATAAGCAGGTTTTATATTTCATTTTGTTCATTACGATATCATATCGCATACGCATAAAATAATTGTAATCAAAATTATTCTTCACTTTAGCGATAATAATTTATGTATATTGAAGGTTATTTTGATGTCACAAGGATCTTAACTGAAATCTTAATTTGAGATAGTTAACTAGTGAATTAGTCCCAACATTATAGTTTTCAGATTTCGAAGCCAGTGGAATTCGTTACATAATCCCATGTCTTTAGTCTCATATCCACATTAAAACTTAGCAATTTATTAGAATTAAAAAAGAAAGCCGAGCAATAATTGTTCTACTCGTTATATTGTCATTCGATCGCGATCTGTCATGCTTGTGGATAGGATTAATCAGACTCACATACCAATGTATTGACTCTTGTTTAGTCAATAAATAATTGACAGAAAAAGTACGTGAAAGTTTAAAATTAACTCAACTAAGGCATCATTGTCAATTTTTATTGTAAAAGGAACTATATTTGTGATGTTGGCTGCAAAAAATACCCGTTTATTGTATATTGTATGTTAATACTAAACTTGCAAACTCTTTTTAAGCATATTTCGAGCACAGAAGAGTGAGAGAGCATAGCGTTTATATATATATATATATATAAACTGAAATATAAAATGTACTACAAATACATACAATTTGCAGAATAACATAAGATGGCGTCGCGTCGCTTCAATAGTTTAATATAAGTAGGTACAGTACCTATCTATATGTCATAATACATTGTATAATAGTAGTCACTAGTACAAAATAATTGCAACTAATGGAGATCAAAATTCTTTCTCCTTTTGGCATGTTGTCAGGCATGGCAAAAATATGCGCTTTAAGTTGACAAACGCGTTGCTGAGAACGTTGATTTTCTGTATATGGCTGCAGCTTAACGGGTAGGCGGGTCGAGGGAGCAAATCGTTAGGTAAATGCAGCGCAATATTTTCTTGTTACTCCACGATTCAATATCAAGGATGTAATTAGGATGTATGAGATCGCAAATCATGCGGAGAACTCGGCAATTTTACTCAGCTTCCTGATTAAGATTGTGGAGGAAATATGACGATTGATTCATAGTCATTACATATCAACAGCCTGAGTTCTGGGAATCGGCTTTTCAGTGTAATCTATTACTATCCTATGGTTTATTTCATAAGCACTCACTAACTTAAATGCTTCTTTATAATAATATACCTATTTAAAATTTTCAATAAAGTGTAAACAAAATTTGACATATTCTAGGATAGAATCTAATAAAATATACTTGAGGCGAACAAAAAATACTGATCGTATATCTTATGTTGTTTGGGCTCCTGAAATTATTTTAATGACGAATCCATTCAATGCAAATCACTAACGCAAACAATACATATCAGTTACTATGCATAATTTTTTATATACCATCCCGTATTAACAACCTAGTTTAAGCAAAATGTCTGTACCCCTAAGCAAAAAAAAACTACAGACGAAACGTGGGTGTACATTAGTACACTTATGGCAAACCTTTCGGGGACGACAGTCGTGATGGTTATGTTACATACGAAACACATTGGCATCAATAACCCAATTACCAAAAGTCAATTTTTGACTGTTTAAATGCGGGCACTATCAATGGCCGACTCGACATTTTGAATAGTCAACTGGGGTATTCAATTTCGGTGACATAGATGCATCCTTCATTTTGACGATATTTTTCGATTCCTGGAAGGGTTGTTAGGGGTGTCCCACATTATTTTTATTGACATGTTTTATTTATTTATTTGTGTCACTTAATGTGTAGCCATAAAATAAAATGGGATGTTTATGCTATCTTGCGTGAGGAGGCTGATTGTTTTTTTATCTTGAAATAAATTAAGGAAGGGATAAAATGTTTTAACGTTATATGCCTATTGGGGCGATTAGTGGAATGTGATGTCAAAGGTCTCAAATTCGATCCCAAAAGCACCACTGACCATTCAAAGTTACGTGAGAGAGATTTTTTCGGTAGCGTGTGAAGTCGGCCGCACGATACTAGCGTGATGAACTGCTTCTCCCACTAGAGGAACCCAAACCCAGCAATAGGACAGTACATAGGTGAATGAGAGAAAATGTTTTTCATAATTTATTTTGCATTTTCTTCAATGGTGAGTCGACTAGTGGACAGCAAGTGTGCATAATATAAATATTTATTTATTATAATGTACATAAAGTAGTACATTTATTAATTATGCGTATCCACATTTCAAATAAGCAATACTGATATGAGACATGGAGTGTTTTATAAATATTTATAAATGTTTCTCGTGTTTACGTGTCGTGTTATGGTTGTATCTCCGTTTATTTTCTCGTCATCCGGTTGAGAGTTCATATAAAATAATTACAATAAATTATATGTAGCCATTCAAGATATTTTCTCACCGTAAGACAGCTACTTCAAATACATAATTCAAAATCCAGGAAATTCATTTAAAAATGAAAACTTTACTTCAGAATCTCTCACCTCGCTTCAATGAAATATAGCTAGTTTGTTTCATTGACTCTAAGCTAGTCTCAAATTAGCCTAGACTTCACGCAACGCCAATAATTTTGGGTTATTGTCAAGGATATTTTTAACATGCGCGTGCGCTTTCCCGTTTACGCGTACGTCCACCTCCCTGTAAACATATCGGTAGCTTATACAAGAAATATTTGGTTTGCCTTCCTGGTATTAGTGGCTACTATGGTTAATCATCTTAACCTTGTGTTTATATTCTGTTAAATAACATTTCGGCACATGTATAAACAATATGCGCACGCACAAGGTGTTAAAAGCAGGAGCTCTTGTACGTAAATGTACGAAGCTATTTCTAATTGTTTATATACCCTTTATAGGTATAATAGTTCTTGATCTTGCTACCCGTCGAAGGCGATCGTGTTCATTCATGGCCATTCAGTAGCACGCATCGAAGTATTCCGTGCGTGTAGTTATTTTAAATAAAATTAAAGTAGGTAATTAGTGTGATTGTGTTCTGTTTGTGCGTACTCATTAAGGCAGTAATATATTTAAATTGACTCGTAATTATAGGATTGTTATTTTATTATATTTTACTAAGATAACAGTTATTTAGTTTCTTTCAACCTCAGTTGTTACATGTCTGGAGGTATAGCAGTTATACCTAAGTATCTCTATAGTTCAAAACTGACAACATCCTAGGACATAATATAGCCAGACTGCTCAAAATATTTTCTGCTATAAAGAAAATTCAAATTCAAACTTAAGAGCAAGGAATTTCTTAACGCAGCACTCAAAACTATTTTAAAATAAGTAAATATTATATTAAAATATGCCAGTTATCTATAAATATTATATTCACATGACAACTATAACAGGTTCAGCCAGGCCGGCCTTTTCAATGTATCCATGACTCAACCGCGTAAATTGGATATAAACGACCGATACCTACTATACTACAAACTTATAGAAGTTCTTCTAATTAATCGCCTTTATATACATCAATATACATTATATTATCAAGTAGGTACAGCAAACATAAGAACTAAGGTGCACTCAAATTGTGAAACAGAAATATCTACCTCACGTGATTTTAAATGTCTAGTAAATAATATGAAGTGCTTTGCCTTAGGTCGGTAAAATGTTTAGGTACGTAGGGCTCAGATACCTTGTAGAGGACTTAACGCCTACGCCACGCGTGGGTGAGCAGGTACTGATTACCAATAAAAGTACACAAGAGTAAAGGAACAAATCGTGGGACTGCTATAAGCTGGTTCTTAAGGCTAGCTCACATTGCGTGTTTACATTTTTTGTTATAATATTATCTGATTATATACTTGAAGCTGAGGGGGAGCTGATGAGGAATTGTAGCTTTTACACCACAACCTAAGAATATAAGTTAAGCATATTGCACACGCATCTGCATGGATTTTGTTTATACTATTAGAGTACCCACAGACTGCAGACTTTGTTCTGTTCTATAGTTTAGTTGGATTCTTCAATCACTATGAAGTTGTGTGCAAGTGCATACTTTATTTACTTTAAAAAAAAAAGAAAAACCAACTTTAAAAACTAAAAAGATTTTTTTATTTTTAGTGTTGTATATATTAAACTTTTCATATCAGGTCAATCTAACAGCCTGAAAGAATACAACTATCGATCCATATAAACTTATAATTATGAAAGATTTTTCCTTCAACTCCTAACCGTTGAGGAGTTGTACCTTCCATCATCAGATCATTACATGAGATGGTGATTTTCAAATGCAAATACTTGAACAGCTTTGGAGAATACATGTAAATGTAATAAATGCCTATAACTGAAAGAATTTTCTTTTAACTCTTAACTGTTGAGGAATTCTACCTTCCACCATCAGCTCATCAACATCAAATGATGATTATCAGACGCAAATACTAGAACAATTTCAGTAAATATATTCAAAACGTGATAATTGCCTATAAAATTTGAGGGTTGCCCTCGATTTTCCTGGGATCCCATCATCAGATCATGATGTGGTCACAATGGGACCAACTGTGAAGTCTACCCTTTTAAACAAAAAAAGAATTTTGCAAATCGGTCCAGGCGTTTTTAAGTAATTCGTGAACATACATAAAAAAAGAAAAAAAAAGATTCCGACGAATTGAGAACCTCCTCCTTTTTGAAGTCGGTTAAAAATGATTCAAATCGATCGGACTATTAGTGGAAAGAAAATGTATCGATTGAGGGGCTCTTAATTTTAATAGAATTGCAATTGTTTACATCACGAAATAGAACAACAACGATTGTAAAAGCATTGTTTATCGTTCGTACAATCGGTTGTAATCATTTAAACTATTGACATGCGTCACAGAATTCACACGATACGCTAGGTTTTCGTAGTATAGATAAAAATACCACACAGATAAAGAGACAAATTCATAGTGTAAATAGAATCGAAGACTACGCCTGCAAAATTACACGCAAAGGAAGATAACATAAATATTCCTGAAAACGCGTCACAGCATATCCAATTTAAATAATAATCGATAGAATTAATTTAATCGATATGCCTACTCCTTTGAAAGTCATTGCCTAGAAACGCCCAGATGGTCATTGACTTAATGTCGTATACTTCTGAGCCCTAGATCGTCGGCATGACAATACGACAATACAGGTCTCTCCGCCCACGACAGCTGGTCTCCAATCATACCGATTCTCGCTTTCCAATATCAAGAATCAAATTGGAAACTGCAATAAACATAGAATCGATTAAAGTGTGGTCATTCGATTAGATATCGAGTCGTTTAGTGTGTATCCCGACATATACTTGCGTTGCATGACTGTTAGGTCTTAAAATGTGCAAGTTTTATGGATGCAATGAAATACACACCGGGTATATTACCTATAAATGCAAATATAATTTACTAAGCATATCTATATACTAAAGACTATAAACTAATATATGAATACTACTGCTACTTTCTAACTCGTTTATTATTTTAAACAGGAGTTGTAATATAATACGATTTTTGTAACCTAAATTGCTGGAATAAGAAGCTGTTTTTTCAGTCATATAAAAACTTAATGGCAGTGCTTCAGTGCATATTGTACAACGTTACATCAAAGCGATTTTAGACTTAACAAAAACGGTGTAATGACTCGCTTCGGCGGTTCTTACTTAACCTAATTATATATAACCCGTGTAACTGAAATAGCCACCCGAAATTAATGAAAATTTTGTTCCATTTAAAATTGAATATTTTTAAACTATCGAGATTTTTGTTTTTTGTTGATTAAAAAAATCTAACACATGATAATTACAGGCTAACTATGATTTCACAACAGCAATTACTTCGACGTACGGAAATCGCTCAAATTACCCCAGAGCTAAGTGGTTATTATGCGAATTCATTAGTTTTAATATTAGCTCATTTACTATTATATAACTTTCATTGCTGTTAATTAAGCTATAATAAACATATTTTTAGTGTCCATTGATCCCACTCCATATAAAACAAACTTATAAATCTAAGGTTTAGACCTTAGATTTATTAGTTTGTATTTATTTTTTATTATTTTATCTTTTGAATATTATTTTTATTATAAGTACACAACAACACAGCCGACAACTTATAAGTCACTTACTTTCTTTTTGTTTGTTTTTCACTTCTTATAATATATTGTTTGATTATTTAATTCTCACATTACAGTCAAGTAAATAAATCCGCAACACGCATCGTCAAAAGCTTATAAAATATTACATAAAATAAATCTGCAACATGCTTCATCTGGTCACTTAGTTAACATTTTTGACGTCCAATTCATTCATTAATAACATACTCATTTTATAGAAATATTGATAATTGCAATAACAGAACCTTATTTACAATTTCGTGATTTTTTAATTTTTTTATACAGCGGATCTAGTTCGGAGATACGACGCTTGACTTAATGTAACCAGATGGTAGATACACTATATTGACATATTATGCATAGAAGCTACCATGACTTAGGTGTCACAAACAACGCTAATCGGGCAATCAAAATTAACATAAATTATTTTAAGTGGCACTCAAAGACTGTATTGCTTCTTTTACTCGCTTGCAAAGAGGAGCACTATTTAGCGCCTATGTATTCAGCCGTAAGGCTCATAAGAACCAAGTTAATTTATTTTATTTTGATACTATTACACTAATACTTCGGTGCCACGTTGAGAATAATATGGTCCAGTAGCTGCTGTTGCAAATACCGTTGCCATAAAAAAAACAGCAATTTCCAAAAAAAACGTAAAATGTTGGACTAAGCGAGATCAGTCTTAAAGATCAGTGTGTCAGTGAAGAAACGTTTCTCTTTTCGACTAATTAGGAAGATAAAAAGGACCGCGCGACAGAGAGCGATCCGGGCCATTACTTCTGTCTTTACTGCTCCGCTCATTGTCCTTCAACTGTGACTACAGAGCCCGTGCCACCTGCTATATTATACCTATATATCTCCACCATGTACCCGGTTCCTTATCTCTACAAATGGCGAGGAATATTTTCGCACTCATGTTGTTCAGCGATTTCTGATAGCTATGTATGTAGTTCGGTCGAAATGTGGGACAAACCGCGTCCAAATTAGTCGACGCATTGTAAACATCACCGTTTATTTCGGCTCGACAAACTAACAAGAAGCGTTAAACAGAAATAGTGAGAGAATACGGAAGATAATAAATGTATTAATAGTTGATGAAGGTATTTTAACAAATCATTCGTTATGTAATCTTGAGAGGTTTGATGTCGTGAACTATTAGGTCCAGACTTGTGTAGTTCAATGACCTTAAGCGAAGTTTAGCAAAACACGTTTCATTCGATATGGAAACGTATCCTAGGCGGTCTGTACAATACGCTTTTATCCGATGGTGGATTGATTTTATGCGGGAATACGATTTGTCGTGGAAATCTACTCTCGGAAACAATATTTTTTATTTATATAACTAACTAAAGTCCCTGCAACTTTATGAAATGCATTAATTTATGTATACATTCATAAATGCTGAATTAATGTCATGGGCGGAATATTATACCTACGTATTTAAAAAAAACTTCTACCTTAATAAACAATTCTTACTGTTTGTGGTTGCATTAAAACACTATATTTATGATACTTACTAATCAAAAACAGGTATCTAGCTGTTTGGGGTTTTAGGCTGTAATACAATATACATACATGTAAAATACAATATAGATGTATATTGTACAAATATTTGCACATATCAAATCAATCACAAATATTTGCTCTTTCCGGGGATCGCACCCACAATCCGTGACGTTGTGCAGGACAAACAATTTCAACTACAACGATTTGTATTGAATATAGTACGTGTGTCACTCCGCAAAAGACCACCAGCATTTATAATTTATTAATATATATGTATATTTTAGCCTGTACTTCCGTCTAAACGCAAAATAATTCAAATGACATCTGATTAGATTGTACTGATCGTAGCCAGTATTGTTTTGCATTGCGATGCATCGGCGAATCGACGCGTGATTGGCATAATTGTACAGTCGTACGCACTCAATTGTTCCAATATAAATACGGCTTCATCTAATTGTTATGTGCAGGCAAAGGCTGCGGAATACGTTTATGATTAATGTATCGATTACTTGAAGTTTCTATGTCCGGCTTCCTTTATAAATTAGAATAGATGACAGGACTTAATCATCGGCAGTTTTCAATTTTTAATTTGAAGTATAAATAAAATTTGCCGGTTTTATAAATACCGAAATGTTGATTTTGTTTAACTATTGGTTTCTTCCATATTGATGACTGCTGTTAAGCACATGAAACGCAACCTACGTATTTAAATTTCCTAAATACACTTAAAAAGATCGATAAATAAATTTGAATCGCGGTTTATTGATAATATTTTAATCCAAGCATAAAGGTAGAAAGGATCTTATTTTCGCAATAAAAATAACGACAATATTTCGAATAAAATAAAAAAGTAATTTAATATTTTAAGTAAGTAAGTATGAAAAATTAGTATAATTAAATTTGAGTTTTTTTAATAAATCTGTAAAGTCAATGTTATCTTTGCATGTAGACGATAATACCAATGACAACGGATGTTTTAACTAACACCAGACAAAAATGTATCCGTCAGTAGTTGTGTATGTCAGTTGAGAACAATAGCTGCAGTTATACCTACGATGCGTTATGAGTACTACGGCTCTTTGATCTCTAGGGATAGAAATTGTTTGTAATTATATAGGTATTATATTCACAAATGCCCTTGTTGCGTCTGAAAGAATACAATCCTACGTTAAGTAATATATGTATATTCGGAGTATAATACTAATTTGTTATACCTACTTACGCGAAATTATACTTATTTCTGACTATCATTATGCCGATGATCATTGATACTGTAAAAGAACTGAAACATCCGCGATGCGCGAAGGCTTAAAATATGTATGGACCGTAAAAAAATCCGTTAAAGATAGTTTTGTTTCAAAGATATTTTTATACGAAAAAGAGAATAAATATAAATCTCTGGGGAATTTAATCCACTGAGTAGTTGTATTTGTGACCCTGATCAAAGTCTAAAGTCTGTCTACCGATAAAGTAACGACAATAATATTATTCATAATTATAATACCACAAAACAATGTTTAATACTGAAACCCTCCGCTTAAGATAATCTACAAACACATACATATGAAAACACACCAAAAAAAAAAAACAATGTAAAAAGTTTGACGTCAAACAAAACATACTCAACTTAAAAATTCAACACAGCCGAAATGAAAAAGTTTGTTTTCAACACGATTAATATTGAATAGGTGTACACAACGACACATGAATTCGGTTGACCCGTCTGATCCTTTACATATTCAAGGTCTGGCGCGGAAGGTACATCAAATTTATATAGTGTCTCACCCGCTTTGTGGGGGACAAACCTACTGTTTTTCTACTGACCTCGAACCAAGGACGACTGGTCACAATTCAGACGAACAGATGGTATCTATCTACCTCGTTAACCTGTTTGGTGTCTCCGAAATTAAATTAATATATTTCAACCGGTCTCATATATAATCTTATCTACTGATGAATGCTGTGATATTATCATAATTATATTCGAATAATATACAAAATAGAAACAAAATGTGAGTGCATTAAATTATAAATTAAAATGAAGAGCCACCGAAGTTTTATAAAAAGATGTACAACTTAGATTAAAACGTGCAGTTCACAGTAATTCTGAATATGGTAAGATAGTATTCCGGATTCCTGCGAGTACAAAAATCTCAGAAACTACTCAAGAAACGATGGTTTCTAGATAAAACGCAAGAAAAGGCAATACAGTTTTATGTGCCACGTAACACAGTCACGTATGCAAGCTGGAAGGTCGTCCATATTTGTGCAAACAGTCAGTCGGCCCGGAGATAGCAACGTTTGTACCCGTAAGTAACCAAGATAATATCAGTACAAGCGAGCACAGCTAGAGAAATTCTTAAATTCCTACCTGCGCCTGCGCCGGACTTCGAGTCCCCGACAAAAAACCGTTTCCTTTACATTCTATTTACAAGACCTCCGACACTGAGGTCCTTTGTAGCGTATCCACCCCCAATGCCTTCACCTCGACCTTTTTTTGTCCGCGTGTTTGTCCACATTATTCAAGTTGGCGTGATTGCAACTCATTAGGATGGTTTAAGAAAAACATTTAAATAGAAGTTACTATTTACGATGCTATAATTACCCGATATTATTTCCAATCTATTTTTAAGCAGGGTTGTGGTCTTGCGTCTATTTATCCATTCTCTTAAATTGCTAAGATGACTATTTGCATTGCAGTAAACAAGAATAGGCATCGCGAAAATATTTGGAAATATGAATTTGCTAATTTTATTTCGTAATCTTCCTTTGAACAAAACTACAAATTGTAAGAGAATTATGACAGGATGTTGTGACTTTGAAGTCTATGCGAGTGTCAGTGACGTTACTTGTGTTATATAATCGGAAGTGATCCATGACAGACTCATTTACATGGATGATGTCACGATCCGCATTGTGCACTATTTGTCTACAAATTTTGCGAAAAATTTAAACTAATTCATTCACAAAAATATGATAAATAATACCTAATTTAGAAATGTGGACCATTGCCAGTATTATGTAGATACACGACACGTAGGCGATTGTCACTGGAAACAACAGTGTGAATCAGCATAACACACCTACAACGCCCATCGTTTTTAATGCAGTAATTTCTGTGAAAATGACCTAAGCTGCCAAGATTATTTAATTTGTTTGTCCAGATTTTGTCATTGGTTTTTTTGAACGCAGATTTTTTTATTTAAGCAGGAAGTCTTCACATTACTGATTGATTAGACGAAACTTCTTATAAATAACTTTGCATTGAATAGGTACCTATTTTACATCCTGGAATAAATATTACATTTGTCAGAGAAGATAAGACTTTAATAAGTCTATTAGCTGCTTATGATAGAACTAATTAATTTGGTAATAAGGTCCGATGTCCGTTGGATGCAGTAATCTTACTTATTTCATCGCAGAATTTAGACCATTTATTTATATCGATATGAACAAAAATTTGCTATACTTAAAACTACTGCAATCATATCAGTCCAAAATCACGTGCAACTTAAACGTGCATTAAATAGATACGTACAAAAATCAACTGCTATATATAAATACATATAATTTATTGTTAGCGTCGTTCATCCCACAGTAAACTTTTGCAACAGACGTAGTATGACAGATAACTGATAAAGTTTTTTATTTCTTTACCCAACTTAGCTCAGATATCGTCATAGACATCAACAGCATTATTTGATCTTTACTTTAGAAATTCTTACATTTAGCACGATATTTTGTTTGTATTTAATATGTCAACATCATGTTCGTGTCACCCTACTGACCTTGTATGGACAAACATCTTTATCAGCTTTCCATTAGTTACTAGCTCGTATTTTACTTTGATATCTATTAACTAATACATACAATATACATTTAGAAAAATAATACATTTCATATATGCTAATATTATTTATCTTCTTCTGCATCTAGACTAAAATGTTTAGATTTATATCATCGACAAGCATGTTCCTTTGTTTTTTACTCATTGTCCATATTTATACGATAAGTTGACAACTTAAGATTAAAGGAGAATGTTGCCGCTATTAATAGCCATTAGGGGAGAACAACTCGTAAAGGTTAAAAGCAAATACGTAAACTATTTAGTTTCGGTCCTTAAAATATATTTCAAACTAAGAACATCAAGAACCGTGACGGTTTAGTGATCTTTCGAAAAATAAAATAACAAAGTTTCGTTTTGCTTCAATCTTGTAAATGAACCATTTCAGTAGATGATCCGAGTTATCGACAGATGACGTTACTTAGCAGAGATTCCCACGACTGCCTGCAGCGTGTTGTGAGCTGGCTAATGAGCAGCCGATGGGATTACACGTTCTTTAGTGCAATTTACGCACTAATGCATAGGCACAGACCACCGCAAATGAGTCTAATTTCGCACAACTCACGTCCCCTGAGAACTCAAAAGTGACTTCTTCTTCTAATAGTGAACTTCTATCTACTAATAGTGAACTCTAGTCTAGATGCTATAAATATTAAAATTAATGGCTGGTGGAGTAATTCTCATCTAGATTTTTTATCGCATAAATTATAATATTTGATTTATATTCTAATAAATTTATAATACCTATAAAATTATACTTTCCTGATTATGAATTAATACATACGTAATTTTTCTTGCAAATACACATGCAATGAGCCATAACGCAGCTTTTTCAATATTTTGTTGTAATACAGAGAACCAAGTAAAAAGTATTTAATACCTACTACCTACAGAGCAACAGTTAATGATCTCTTCATCAATATTGATGTACAGATTACGATGTCGTTCCGTGAATTTTATTTGTTACACTTGGAGGTCCGTTTTCTATTCTTAACCATAATATAAGTAAACGAATGAGTTTGCATTTGACAGAACTATATTGTTGTTCTTATCCGTATTAGTTATGTCACCATTTGCATATTTTTGTGTTTGCACAATGCATTGAGATTTGCATTTCTACGTGATATGCTATCAAATTCATTATTTATTCAAATATTATCACTTCCAAACAGATCTTTGTATTCATTGTTGCAATCACTGAATATATTTAACATCGCTATTATTTTATCACCAAATGATTAAGTGAAATCATGTAGGTATTAATATTAAGCGTTACATTCATTAGTTTTTGACTGACGTTTGTATGAATGATCTGTTTCGCAAATGCCACCTACATGCTTATTATTGCAAAGTTGTCTACTTTCACTTTGGGGACATAGCTGTCATTGACCAACACTGTCTCTTATTGTTCATGCAATTCAACCGTGACATGCAAAATATGTTAAGAACTATGAGCATTACTTATTCATATATCTATATCCCCCACGTATGAAACAGTTTCGATTAACCGGTATTCATACTCGTTGAAGGTAACCTTTAGTTTATTTATTTTTTCTTGTAAACTGCGTTGCGTCAAAGCAATTCTTTTTGTCAAGGAAGGGTCATTTATAATCTCCTTTTGCTTGCATAATAAACTAGTTACCCTTGAAGTTTGTAATATTTAAGTTTCTTATTTAACGTGAACTAAACATCAATTACGTGTTCTTCATATTTCGTTTAGGTTGTTACACGGCTGGCGTCTAGTTTGCCAATTTGGTACAGACTTGCATTATAACGGTAATGTAAAACGGGAAATAACTGTAGTCACGAAACGGATGATGTCGTTTTTGTCATTGTCATTTTGGTCTTATCACGAGATGCTTCAAGGCTGTATATGCGCTTACAAACAGTGGACACGCTGTCTTAGAAGAGATAAATAATAATAGTTATCTAGGCAATGAGGACAAATATGTTAACAAAGTAAACATAATCATTATTATATACGCTTTATTACATAGAGTTCGTTTAGACGATGTCCGGATTTGGCAATAAGGGGCCAGTGCAGCTCAAAACCTCTTTAGGTTTGTCCCGTACGGTATTTGCAGCGGTTTGTATACACCGTTATTTTGAGTACCGACAAAGCCAGATGTTATTATAATTCATAGGTAGATGGGTAATTTGCTTTCGTACACGCTGTGTTAAGTGTATTAATACAATCTTGTTTTAACATGAACGCGCCCATGAGGGCAGTAATTTATGTTCTGATATAATTAAGTTATAATTGATGGTTTCTATGGCATAGATTACTGGCTTATACAGTATGTTATCTAAGAAATAACTACTGTTTGTCACAGGTGAAGTCAGCGCCTCTAATAGATATTTACTTGAGGATAAAATAATCAGCTAAGATGACACGGTGAGGTCATTGCAATAGTGGTAGATTATTATGAAACAAAAAGTGAGGTCAAAATTCTTCTGAAGTTTTTAGAATTCAATATAATAATTGTGCATACAATTATAGTCCTAATTACTACACTAGAACTAAGGTTTTTGAGTATATATTCAATAAACTAAAGTATGATATAACATTTTATATTGTATCAGCTATGTTTAACACTGCATTGCATAAAAATTATTTATCTTATCACGTCGTGTCAAATCAAAGTCAATTTTTATCAAATCGTAACCTTGTCATTAAATACGACGGTCTTATGACGTGGACTTTACCTTATTCATTTACGTCACAGTGTTATGCAAACCAGTTCTTCCAACTAACATTTGTTGCGTAAGTGGGTTTTTTAAAGTAATAAGTATTATCTTCTGATTCATGTTACTATCCGAATTTTCAGAAAACTATTTCAAATGTTTTTTCGAATTCAATACCCTATTTTTAAAAGAAAGAGGAGTGGACTAAAGCATGAAATAACATAATATAGTGAGATATATAAATGCACGAACAACTTTCATAGCATAACATAACGGAAACTGATCTGATTTGATAGTGTGTGTAGTTGGGCTATCTTATCTTATTAGAAACATAGTTTTCGTATGTCAAATTAAATTCAGGAACTTTTATTAAAAGAAAAAAGTAATAGGTCTTGTATTTCCAGGATATATGAATATTAACAATCATGGACCGATATTTACTCCCTGTGGTACTCCGAGAGCGCAGCGACGCAAGCTATAAAGACTGTTTATTAAAAAATAACTTAAGACCCGATATTTATAGGAAGAAAAGAAACAAAAGGGGATAAATTAAATAATAATGATCTTTGAAATATTTACAGTAATTTAAAGACAGTATTATTATTTGATTTATTTGGACACATCATGTTTCAAGGACTACCACTTAAAACTACTAGTAAATGTTCGGGTCTAAAAGTATAATTCATATTCTTTTGAACTAATTATATGATACTCAAGCTACTAATGAAGTGCTTAGTGCAGATGTAAATTCTTCTTTCTTTATTTCTATGTACATTGCGAGTTAATCCACGCAACGGTTGTTCATTGAATAGGAAAGATTGCTCGTAAAGATCGAATGATATTTTACCTGCACAGCTTGATAATAATATAATAGTTCGCCTCCGGCGTCGTAACATCTGTTCGAGGGTTCGGTTTTGTATCGGGGCTTATTGAATCGTAGTCTTTGATTCGGCTCCTTTGATACATCACCAGAAAATACTTTTATTATTCTACCATAACAGACAGCTGTGTTTATTATTACCTCTATATTTTTGCCAACGAAATTTGCTATTTTCAGTACAAGATAAAAAAATATCTTCATGTTGGCTCCAAAATTTATATTTTGTTTTGCTTGTTGCAGAAGTGCAAGACGTGGGATGTTTCAACACTGATGACGTCTTTATTATAAAGGTGAGTAAATGCAAAAATTCTTTTAACTATAATACATATTAACTATCCTCTGCTTTTGCTTGATTGACATAAGAATGACTTTCATTGTTAAATAATTAAAATAAATAAGCAGCAAAACATATAATGGATGTCTTATAAAAACCAAGATTACAATCTGTTCCGTGAAACGGAATTGCATTACTCTTAGCGCTTAAATTATAACAGTTTAAAAAAAATAACAGATGTTTATTAAAAAACCGGTCTATATCGATGGCAATGTCTCTATAGGTGTGTAAATTACTTGCTTGTTTTAATTTACTCTCTCCTTTCATTTAAAAGACGTGTGTAAAAATACTTTGAATGGCATTTAATTATTTTATCCTTTCCATGTTCTTTCCACGTTCAAATACCTATATATCATAAGCTATAATATAAGTAGTAATGTATAAAAACATAATTATGAGTTGTCTTGAACGGCTTGTTTGATACTACTTCAATAGTTTATAGTTCAGGAATCGGGGTCAAGTGAGTCTAAAGTTCAGAAACAATTTGTTATTAGATAAACGTAGCAAATTGTCACGTTCTGTCATCATTGTAGTTTAAAAGTATGAAATATTTATATGATAATAATGTATCGTGTATCGTTTTTTTCAATGAATTAATTGGAATAAAAAAATTGTATATGTTAATTAGATAATGGACAAAAGACTCACGATAATTAAATAATCAATTAATTATTTTATTCTAATGACGTATTTTATAATGTTATACATATAATTAGTATAAGTTGGAATAAATATTTTTATTTATTGTGTAAGTTATATTTCCCATTGTTTTTGTCACATCAGAATTCAATTATGAAGATGGGCCAATTGAGTTTAATTAAACCGTAGTTCCTTTTGTGATCGGTTTTCAATTGATGGCCATTAAAGTGAATTGAGTGTCATTGTATTCTCTCTTTATTGTTTTAGTAATTTTAACTCTTTTTAATACATATACCTATATACAGTTTTCGTATCTTGAGAATATTGTTTTTATGCTCCGCCTTCGTAATCTACATTTTTTAATAATATTTTATGATAGGTAATTTATGATAGGTAATAAGTACTATCTTCTAAATCTCGCTTCGTAATGTTAATATCTACTTTAGATCCTGTTTCATTAAATCCATCACTAGTTTTGTGTGTTATAATTATTCATATCGCTATTACCACTTTTTAATCAGATTGCCTCACCCACAGTACATTTATGGACGCACATCGCATATTCAAACATTTGCACATCGGTGTTTCCTTACGAAACGTTGCAAAAGCCTGTAACTTGATTCCCAATATGACATCACGGCAAGATTTGCTATCGATAGGATAATATGTACTACTGTTAGCAAGATAAGCCTTATTTCCAGATATTATCGTGTTTAATTTATTACAAAAGTGCGAAGACATGTCTAGAAGAAGTTTTAACACACTTTAATTAAGTGTTTTAAAATATTCTAGAAGTCCCACGGTATTTATAGAGTTTTTTTTGTAATAGTATATGCAAAGTTTTAAAATGTCGATGTTTTGACGTGAATTTATAGGTTTATATAAATAAGAATTCACACAAAAAACATTGCATTTTCAAGCACAACATCATGTTTATTATCAGGTTGATCTTACGTTTACATTTTGCACACATTACGCACTACCAGAAATAATATAATCAGAAAGGCGAAAAGTTCATCTAAGATATGCACGAACATTATATCTCAGTAGGCATTATATACAGTCCACAAAACCTGCTGATTATACGAATTACTTGTTTCCTGAATCCCAACTCAAATTGGAGACTCTGCTAATTGTTTCTACCGTTGTAAAAATCTGTGAGTCAAGTGAAATAAATTTTGTGGTAATCACGATAATATTATGACGTAAAAGTCAGATAATCAGCTTCGAGTACTATTAGCAGTTTTTGTACCCGACTGTACCTACTTAACAGGATATTTAAAAATGCCGTCATGCAGATTAACGAAATCTTATCTAACGTTGATAGCAGTACTTTCAGAAGCTATGTTCCTTTCCCGGAATGTATGGCCACAAAAACTTGGGATTCAGTGGAACCGCATACCTACTTACATTTTCGAATGTCGTTATAGCGTACAAAAAACATGCTCAAATAAATGTGCTAGCTTCAGAACTTTTTGTCGACTTTCATAAATTGGTCTCTTCAGATTTGTGTCAAATTTTTACTTAAGACGTGAAAAAAAGAAAGGCTATTTTTTGTGTGGGCAATTGGTGATTTCTTCAGCGATTTTTTATAATGTCTTATAAAATAATGGAGCTAAAGCTGTTCTGAAAACTCTGGCTGACGTTAATAGTGTTGTGTGTTTAATACATTACACATGCAAGTAACAATATAATGTTTGTTATGCATGCCATTCGTTGCAACGGTCATAGGCTATAATATAACGTAATATATATCATATTATAGTATATATAGAACGAGAACATCCTGAGGTAACCTCCTGACGTGTCAAGTCACCTAACTTGCATTAGGATGGACGACATTACTTGCAACATTAATGGACTATAAGTAGAGAACAACTAATTGTAATTAGTACGGAATAGACTCTCCCCGTCTCCCACCAAAGAACTCCCCGCAGTTCATGTGTAACTGACAGTAGTGACAGACGCCTTCTTGACAGTTGAGATTAACCGAACTAATTGACGAGTATTGTCATTTCGGTGATTTAAAAAGTCAAAATGTAAAAAAAATTATGAACACTTCGTAGTTGATACAATTAAACTCATGAAATTATGATGCGTAAA
The DNA here is from genome assembly GCA_905163465.1 of Craniophora ligustri. Classification (NCBI taxonomy): domain Eukaryota; kingdom Metazoa; phylum Arthropoda; class Insecta; order Lepidoptera; family Noctuidae; genus Craniophora; species Craniophora ligustri. The sequence continues at coordinate 12,463,768 of LR990955.1, forward strand.
CATTTTTTTTTCATAATTTGTTTCAATGAAACAAACATTTAATCGGTGACAATATTATTATTATTATATATTTATTTATTATTATGTTGTCCTACACTTATTATAGAAAGTAAATCATTCCTAGAAATATCAATAGGTAACCTACCTTCCTATTAATAGAATTATTATGTAAACATATTGTAAAAGCACATTTTACTTCTAAATTAGGTTGGATTCCTAAGTTAAACTTTTTGTCAAGGTTTTGATGAAATTCTCAGTAGCAGCTCGGTGTAATCCGATAATTCTAATATAGTCGAACATATATCAGTAACTATATGACGTCAGTGACGATATGTTTAAAGTTATCATAGTAGCTACACGATAAATCAGGTATTTTTTGGTATCATATATTATTATCTTTTTTATACAATTTTTTTTTCTATTGATATTAATACTACTTCTTAATTTATATAATTGTAAATTCTTGCTTGGCGATAAGTTTTGACACTATTACGTTTATCTTAAGTTTCCAATGAGTTGTCCAAAGTTCAACACACTCAAATTATTTATTCTAATAATATGCGCGAAACTATTATTTTTGATGCTCGAGTTGATCCTCCTTGATCATGAAAAATCTGACGGTATAATATAACGGATAAAAGGTTATCTGTGGTTTTATGCATTCACATTGAAATAGCAGTGATTTTTAAAGAATCTGCTCATTCATAGCTTATCTGTAGGCCGAGGTTAGTGGGGTTCAATTACATTGATATCGCACACACAAGGTAATATTAAATCGCGAAGTTTCTCAATAATATATTGCTGTTGAAGTATTGTATATAGGATTTAAATAATTTGTGCTATAAATAAACGCTACAAGAACGTTAAAATATAATAAAATTGAGTTGTGGTTTTTATGTGTGGAAGCTTAATGCGCATGGATCCAATAAAACTGTTTATAAGTACCTACCACATACACATTTTACAATTAGTTATTGGTAGTACAATTATAAATATATTAACACTTATATATTATTAAGAAGACCAGTTAATTTAAAAAATAATCAACACTTAATCTGCCTGACAACTGATGACGTCATAATTATGCGTAATAACTTAAGTATAATATCTACATATAAAGCATCTTATCCCCGAAATAATTGTATTATTATACAGTAAAATTACAAAAAAAAAATAAACAAGATGTCTTTTTTAAGTAATGTAGATAGTTTCTGTACAGATTTTGCTTCCTCTCAACTGATAACGTCATAATATGCGGAAGAATTAGATACTTGGGCAAAATAACTACATTATACCCATCATGTATTCGTGTCATAGCTATACGTTCAATTGCCCGTGTATATTGAAGTGTAGAAAAACTTGTTTTTGTCAGTAAATTATCGTACTTTTTCATATGACATTTACCTGCTTGACAACCTACGCAAATATAAGAAAAAATAAATTGAAATATAACCTTAACAACACCCATAGTCACGGCTAGAATGTCTACCCGTGACCATTGGTGGATCCGAAACGTTCGAGATTTAAACATTATCGATAAAATCCGTAAAAAAATTAAGAAGAATAAATTAATTACATAAGTTATGAAGTAGGTAGGTACCTAAAGCATTGCATATCTAGTGATTTAACAGTTATTTATATTTTTTTAATCTGTTTAACCCTTTAACCTAGTTGTGTGGATCTGATTTACTTAATAATTTTTTTACAGATAAAAATTAATTTCAAGGTAATTTTTGAGATTAGTTTTTTTGTATGTACCTATATTTTCATTTCATTCATGAAGATAGATTAAATACGTCTTTATCCAGTCTAAATATATTTATTTTAAATTTAAATGTGCTTAGACTGGATGCCCTAACTCTAGGTTTAAGAAAACAATTTATCGTACCATTTTTTGTATCATTTGATACAGAAAAGTATATTCTGGCGAGTTCGTGAGTCAGAGAATTGTAGATTGCCTCAAATTCACCTGTCACTAAGGCCTAAACTATTGTCTTACAACTCACGGTAGTAGAAAAGTAGGCTTCATTAAGAATACCGATATTCATTATTACACTATCTTCTACCTCCAGCTTCGTCCGCGATATAAAGTAGCCTATGTTTATTGTGATGTATTTGCTGTACCTACTGTGTAGTTTCACGAGAATCCTTTTAGTAATGTTTACCTGCATGACTTACAAACATTTTTACATGCAAACAAATTTCTACATTTATATTCCCAAATCATAATGTAAGCAGCAGTCATTCAAATTACCTCAAAACTTTAGAAAAACTAATTATACACTTATCTTTATAGGGTTCCTGAAAACATGTGATGTCCCAACTACATAGATAGCTCACTTATCTGACAACCTTGAACAAGTAAGATTAAAAAAACTAAATTTGACCTTCTGCGATTAGATATGACTTTATGTAATTAAAGACTTGGCGTATAATTAGTTACCTACATGTGTACGTGTGTAGTTTCTTTAATTTATGTTTGTACCGAATACGTATGTCACACATGCTGCACACTATAATTATTGATAATATATTCTTGCACATATTTGAAATATAAAAACTTTGCGATGTTGACAAGCAAAAAAGTAACGCAAGAGCGTGAAACAAAAGTACCTATTTCTTAATATTGCAAGTCTATAGAGATTACTTGATTTGGTGAAAGTCTACCAAATTAAACTTTATAATAATGCCTTATCAGCATTTTCATAATCATCCAAATTGACAAAGTAGGTACCTATATTTAATTGCATAAATTTTGCTGAAGTTCTCCATAATATAGTACCTACATAATTACATAAAGGTACAATACAAAAAACAGCTTGTAATAATGGTTTTATATATGACCTATCAACGTAGTACGATTCAGTAAAAATACAGCTGTCATTACGCGAGCTGTTACTGTTTAGGAGGCTTCCTCTTGACACAAACCTACTGACACGTAAAAATAAAGATTTAATTGTTGTTTACCACGCATAGTCGCCGTTTTAAGAGTTTTTTTTCTGTATTTATTACATATAACAAACGTTCAGGAGTTTGGACTTCCGTGATTGGCGTGTTATTGCTAAAACTGGTTCCATTTTTTTCAAATTTGCGGTCAGATAAAGTGTTAGTCTAAAGTTTTTAAGACGTCGCTAATTAATCAACCGTGAAGATTGCAACATTAAACATGTTTAAAAAAAAATTATTATCTATATATCTTAATAAGCAATTCGAGAATAAAAAAAAAATATTATCATTTATAAAAAACATTAAAATTGGTATAATTTGAAAGTTTTAACTTAGGAATAATTAACTGGTATGTTGTATGTCTCGAACTATGTACCTTGGATTAGATTTGAAACATTTTGAAATTATTTGCAAATAAGTTATAAACCTAATTAATTTAATTTTTCGGTTATAAGTCGGAAAATATTGAAATATTCGAATCCTAATCCGCTTGGGAGATTTTCGTGACGGGGTTACACATTTAGGGCGCTTTAGAAAAAAAAAAAAAAAAAAGTCAAAATATCATTTATTCAAAGTAGGCCAAATTTAAATGGCTCTTTTTGAACGTCGACAATAAAGACAGCCCCCAAAAACGCCCGCCCTTCACCGCTTCCTAGTGTTTTTGCTGGGAAGAAGAAGCGGCGCAACAAACTCCCCAGCACACATTTCTGTCTGTTTATATAATAAGTGATTCTATACAATACTATAATCAGTATACAATATAGAGTGCAATCATTACCTATGGTTATGTGAGCTAGCATATACCAATCCATTTTACCAAGCCGAGATATAAAAACTACTGATATAGAAATACAGAACAACCGATGATAATGTTAACACACTCTTGGCCTCCATTTCTCTGTATGTGCCCGCTCACACTTACACATCTCAACAATTACATTTTACAAAGTAGACTGCTATCTTGGACTAATCCGGCGACCATCTACTGTTATCACTAAAATAGTCACTCAAATTATAATAAGCCTTCTTAATAAGGCAATTTTTTACTTTACTTTTGAATACGTCAGTCGGTAGATCCAAGATATCAGTAGGTATTCCGTTATAAATACGTATACCAACCCCCTCAAACGAATTATGTACCTTATGTAAACGGTGACTGGGGGCACACAATTTATGTTTATTCCGTGTATTAATACTATGAACGTCACTGTTTTTACAATAGGAATGTATATTTTGCCTTATATGTATTATGTTGGCATAAATATACTGCGATGCAACAGTCAAAATACCAATGTCTTTAAAACGTTCCCTAAGAGAAACTCGAGCCCCTAGCTGATATATGGAACGAATAGCTCGCTTTTGTAAAATAAAAATACTTTCTATATCAGCAGCTCTACCCCACAATAGAATTCCATAGGACATAATGCTATGAAAGTAACTAAAATAAACAAGTCGAGCAGTGTCTACGTCAGTGAATTGCCTAACCTTTCTGACCGCATAAGCAGCGGAGCTAAGTTTCCCCGCGAGGCATGACACATGTGGGCCCCATTGAAGCTTGGCATCTAGTGTAATACCTAAGAATACTGTAGAATTGACGGTCTCAAGTACTTCTTTATTGACAATTAAGTTGGGTCCTAGATTTTTCACGTTAGGCAAACTAAACTTTACACATTTTGTTTTTCTAGCATTTAGTACTAAATTATTAACTGTAAACCAATGCATTACCTGAACAAGTGCACTATTTACGTCGTCAAAATGATCTCTATTTCTATCTACTTTAAAAATAAGCGAGGTATCATCAGCAAACAGTACTACATCACAAATGGATCTCAGATAATGTGGCAAATCATTTATATAAATTAAAAAAAGGAAAGGGCCTAAAATTGAGCCTTGTGGTACACCCAACTGCACAGACAATCCAGATGATTTTGTATTGTTGATATTTACGTACTGTATCCTACCACTTAAATAAGAAGTTAAGATATTAAGTGCCTTACTTCGAATCCCGTAATGTGCAAGTTTACAAATAAGTGTTTTATGGTGGACACAATCAAAAGCCTTCGAAAGATCACAGAATACACCAATAGCGTTCTGCGAATTTTCCCAAGCGTCAAAGATGTGTTTCAGTAATGCAACTCCTGCGTCTGTTGTTGAACGACCCTGTGTGAAACCATATTGTTCAGAGTGTAGGAGGCTATTTACATTAAAATACCTTAGTAATTGCTTCAATAAAAGTTTTTCAAAAATTTTACTAACAGTTGGTAAAATGGATATTGGTCTAAAATTACAGAGTTCGTTTTTACTTCCAGATTTAAATAGGGGGATTATTTTGCTATGCTTCATTAGGTCTGGAAAAGTACCTATGTCAATACATTTATTAAATATTACAGATAAATAAGGAGAGAGTATATCTATCACTGATTTTAAAACAGTGACAGACATATCCCATAAGTCACCAGTTCTTTTTAATTTTAAAGATTTAAATGTATTTAAAATTTCACTAGGAGTTACATGATTAAATACAAAAGTAGCTTGAGACCTAGGCACACTTTCACGAAGTAAATTTTCAGCATCGGTAGAAGAAGAACCTAAGGAACTAGTAGTAGTTATGGGTATGTTAGCAAAGAAACTATTAAAAGCGTGTGCTACATCAAAATCGTTAGTAAGCATCCTATTGTTATCAATTATCTCGAATTTATTCTCTCGTTGTGAAATCTTGCCAGTCACATTATTGATAACTTTCCAAGTTGCTTTAATTTTATCATCTGAGTTTTTAATTTTATTGCTCAGATATATTGACTTGGCCATTCTGCAAACCTTTTTAAACATTTTTGAATATTTTTTAACATAATCTACGAAGGATGCGTCATATTTATAATTTTTCATATCATATAATTCATATAATTTAGCTCTACTCTTATAGATACCCGGGGTTGCCCACTCGTTGAATTTAGTGGTACCTTTAAGTTCTATTGTCTTCGTCTTGAAGGTGTTTAGAAACACATTATTTATTACTTTAAATATATTGCCGTACATAACATCTGGATTGTCGTGCTGCAATAAGGAAGGATGGACATTAGACACTACTTTGGCTTTAAAGCTATGAAACCTACTTTTTGTTAACGGCCTGCAAGTAATTTTAGGTAGTTTATTTTCAGGCGATTTGATAAACTTAGCAATTTGTCCACAGTGATCAGATTTTAAATCATTTACAACTAAAGTATGTGTTGCATCACGGTTGCACAATATAGATTAACGTAGAGTATACTCCCATCTCCTTCTGAGAGTAAACTTATGCCCAGAAGTGGGTCAGTAAGAAGGCTGATAAAGCAGTCTTCATGTTTGTAACACGGGGTGGTCCGATATCAATCCAGGGCACGCACCTCTGACTTTTTGTATTTACATGCAGATTAAAAAATACTTAATTGATTCATCCAACGAGAGATAACTTTTTGGAAAGTCAAAGGTGACTTACCAACAACCACTGTACCGGATTCTTAAAGATTTTTCAACACTAATATTAATTTCGGCTACGTGGAGTAGTAAACTAAAAAGGCCATATAAAAAAATAGGCGCTGCTATGTTAATATACAATTGACCCTAAAGAGATTATGTCCTGTATCGTTGATGCGTTTACAAACACAAATTCTGACATACAAAAAAACTAGGTCCTAGGAAAAAGTAACTGTAAAATTATAGGCCAATAGGTAGACATATTTATTTTGTACAGGAAACACGCAGGCCGCCCGCGGCGCATAAGCTAAAGTGTCTACGTGATATTCGTTTACGACAAAAAATAAACAAACTAGTCTATTTAGCACAGCTATATTATTATATTCTTCTCAGAACAATGCCAATACCATTTTAATCAGTATTCTCAGAATGGAAAGAAGGCTAAAACAAATTCAATGTAACGATTGCTCAAGAGGAAAATGAGCGAGCTTTGTGTATGAACAAGTGGACATATATTGAGGTAGGATGTTAAAAGGTTGTTTGTCATATTAAAATATAGAATTTTGTAATAATATTTACATTTTCCTCGTACACTTATGTTATAATCTGTAACTCCTGGGGATTGGCATTGGTACCTACAATATAGAAACAAGTTCTTTCTAATTTGGCTTCAGATACATTTTTATAGCTATTACGATTTATTTCATACTTAAGAATGTATTATTGTTACCTTTATATATAAAGAAAAAAGCTTTGTTAAATAAAAAAATATAAAAATAGAAAGAAATCAAGACATTTAATTTGCCACCCACACATTGAAACCAATGTTTTAATATAAGCAACAAAGAAAAAAATACATAAATTCTGCGTAAAAAGAGAATTATAAGAAAAAGGTTTGTAATGTGGGTATGTGTCTCATATCTCCAAATAAGCATTATGTCAAGCAGAGTTCAAATCAGTGTATGACACTCGTTTTTATTTGGGCCTTTGTATACACTGAAGTCAAACTGGAGGACTGAAACTACAACTACACTACAAACTAAAATTATTATTATTATTTAACATAATTGTGAGCAACGTGAATGTTTAAGTATAGGTATTGTGTAAGGTAAACTGTATCAATAAGATATAAAACTATTTAAACATAATTATATCCCGTCAAGCCTAGTCGGACATGCGCTCAATAAAAACAACATATTATATGGGACTAAATAGCAACTATTCAGCATCGGACAAAAAAAGAATCACGTAAATCGGTGTACATACATAGAAAAAAAATTGAATTTTTCGAATTGAGAACCCGAAGAAGAACCTGAATTCTTTTTGAAGTTTTTTAAAAATGCTGTAGCTATATTTGGACACCTTTTACAAAATAGTAGAATTACATTCTAATGCATTCAACACCAACAGGCGTCTGTCATAGTATCTTTTGATATTAAGTTATTCTAATTTATTTATATAGCAATGATTATATTATTGATGGTATTGTACTTTCGACTGCTACTTTGACTAATTAATACCTTGTAATATTCGACTTTATCTATTTTATTTACCTTGTAATGTCATTACAAAAATAATTATAAAACTTAATAGGAAGGTTGGCGCGTATTTCAATAAAAAATGGCACTGTGAATTGAGTTTTTTATACAATCTTTTTTATCATCTTAAGGCTATTCTAATTGCGATTCATAAATAAATAAATAAATATGTCTGGACATTATGACACAGCGCCATCTAATTTCGTGGTAAGCAACGAGGCTTGTGTTACGGATACTAGAAGGTTGATATACTACATATATACTTTTTTTTGTTGTAAATACATACTTTTTATACATAGATACATCCATGACTCGGATACAAATGTTAATGTTTTTCACACAAACATTTGTCCCTACCGGGATTCGAACCCGGGACCCATAGCACAGCAGGCAGCGTTAACTACCGCTGAGCTTTTAGTGAATTTATGTATATAATATAATTATGTTATTAATCTTGATTCTAGTTTAGCGTACAAACACTAATTTTAAAATCATGTAAACACACTTGTATATGATAATATCAATATTTTTATTACCTACGAGTTGTTATTTCATAAAAATATCATAAATAACTTAGATTATAAAATATTTATGATATTTCTATGAAATATACGATTCGAGGGCGACGACACGTGAGTATCGTTCATAATCGTCCGGTAAATCAAAAGCATGAAAGTATGATTTAAGCTGTAAAACAAACAAAAAGTTAACATTTTTAAAAAAATGCCCTGTCCAAAAAAAAATATTAAAATGTTTAAAATATTGCTATATTACCTGGTTAATCAATAATCACCGTGGGAGGTTTGCTCAATATAAAATAATGCCTGATAAAAAAAAAGACACAAAATGTTGTTCTGAATTTAAATTTGACATGTCTACATTAATTTTATTAAATAAAAAGCTACACACGTTAGTAATCGACTTCATGGTTTTATATTATTTTCCTACTTTATAAGTATTTTCCTACTTTTTCCCTTTTCACGAGAATAGCACACTTTCAGTGAAGGTAACGTAAAAACTTGCTTATTTCAATAGGTTTAGAATACTACCGTTTTATTTCAAGAACAAGGTTTCTAGTGACCTGAAAATATCATTTTTAGATCAAGCTTTAGATCAACGGAAAAGAGACGAATTAAAAATTAATTTAAGCTAGTCTAAAATATACCCTATTTCTAATGCAGTTAGATACAATTAAAGTTTAATAAATTATTTTCTGGGCGATTAAACATTATGTTTACGCTCATGAAAATCTAAATTCTCTGGACTCTATTAACTATAGGAATAAAATTAGTTAATTGCATCGTCTTAAATTCCGTCGAGGCTAGTCTACAGGGCGTCTCCTAGTCTCAGATAATACCTGGCATATTGCCATCTCATGTAATATGCTGTCGGCCCACCGTAACATAAACGTAAATTGTGAACAACACGACCTGGTGATAGTGACCTAATGTCACAAATACACCGTAAACTACAAATATAAAATCACCTTTATTTTTAGCGTTTAGGGTTCAAATCCCTATAAGGGAAAATGTTTGTAAAATGGTAATTTTTTAGTTAAGTCATAGACTGCATAATACGTCAATATTTAAAAATAAATGAAGTCATTAAAATACCATTTAGTTTTCGTAACACAAACTTCGCTGCTTAGCTTATAACTTAGATGGTGCTGTGTAATAATGTACGGATATATTTATATATTTTTTACGAAACTATTCGTAGGTATTTGATGCTACTTGATTCTTAGTGTTCCTTGTAAATACAAGCATAGCCCGAACTTATGATCAAATTATAATTTACCTTTTATTTAAAATATAATGTATTACTAATTGTTGAATTATTCATTGGTTAATTAATAACCAATGATTAATTAAACAATTAATAACAATATTTTAATTTGATTAATTTATCAACTAAATATGTTAACTATAAACTTATTCAATTTACCTGTTCACTTACTATAGGAAACCACAGATTAAAATACACGTAAATTCTTTTTAAGTAACTTAAATGTTTTGTGAGCTTGATACAGTTTTAAATTTTATCAATATTTACATATAATTATATAATAATAATAATAATAATAATCTTTATTTAAATTCTTTTACAAAAAAGGTGTACATTTCTTTAGCAATAATGTTTAATAGTAAGGTAGCGTATATTAGTGTCTTAATAATCACAAAAACTAAATTATTTATTTTAAAGGTGCATACAAGATAACAATATTCGTAACTCTAGATATATGTCGCGACCTGCCTGAACTAGGTTAGTAGAAACCTGTGTCTCAGGCTATCACTTTACATGATAATTAATTATGAGCAATATAATACTATTCCTTAGAATTTAAATTAACAATTTTCTTCTTTATTATTATAGATGAAATAAGACTAAACTATGCGATGCGATGCGATGATTAATAAAATATAAAATAAAATAAACAATACATAATAATTGCCATCGATGTGTTTACGGAAATTCAGTGATGCACAGATATTTCAATGGTCAGCTTATAATAAAGTGGGACAAGTACATGTGTACTACAAATTACAACATTAGTCATGTTAGTTTTAATAAAGCTACGTAAACATTTTTTTTTTTTTTTTCTAGGTTATTATATTTGTAGTTAGTAAAACAGGTTAATTAATGATCAATAAGCGATGAATTTTCACAAAGTTGATTAATTTACTTAAAGTATTCAATGTCAGCTTTAGGACCCTTCATAATCTATGGAGTTAATATAGTTCGCCTCTGCATATATGCGCGCGGGACAGCTTACATCACCTGTTGGATGGTCACATTTCCTCTTAAAGCGTTTGCATGTCGCACATTGCGGAGAAGTAGATGCTGCAGTGCATTCTTTGAAGGAGTGTCCAGACTCCCCACAGTGGTTGCATGTAGGACTTGATTCTCGGCAAAATTTGGCCGCATGACCGAACTGTTGGCAATTGAAGCACCTGGTGACTATAGTGAAATCTCTCACAGGGCATGATGTCCAGTTTATGAAAATTCGGCTTTGATGAATCAGCATCTTTCGTATACTAGCAGTTACTTGTACAATATAGTTGCAGGTAGAGAGGTCTTTCTTGCCTGATTTATGGCTCAACTTGATGTTCTCCATAAATGACTCTCGATTTGTATTCGGCAACTTGTCAGAGAGGTTTTGTTCATAAATACAATTAAAAACCTCTTTTTCAGTAAGGGCTACAGGGACACCAATTATAGCTACTCTAGGGCGGCGTTTAGGAGGTTCTTCTATTGTGAGGCCCGACGAAACTAGTTTCTCTGAATTTTTAAGTTTGTCTATGTCGCCTTTACAATCAGTGCTGATTAGAACGCCCCCATTTCTCACTCTTCTCATGCCACGGACATGCAGCCTAAGTTCTCCTGGTGAGATGATCTTTTGGACGAGAGACTTAGTGTCGTCGCTGGTTTTGGTCTTATCGCTGGGATATATGGCGACAGAACTTAAATTTGCAGGACGCACAAAATTGTCTGCTCCTTTCTTCACCATGGTAGCGTAAGAAGTTTTTTCTGTGGGAGCTAGTTGTGTTTCAACAACTTCTTTGAACTGCTGTATTGAAGTAGCAACGTTCTGCTGACTCTGTAGGTGCTGAATCGTGCTGTGGGCCTGGATAGTTTTTTGTTTTAGCGCCTGGTATAGAACTGCCATCTGTGATGTGCCATTTGAAACTTTCCGGCAAAGATTGGACACGCGGAGCTTCTGTTCTGAGTTCATTTTCCCTTCAGCGACAATAGTGCAGATATCGTTCAGAATGCCATCTATCGATCCCATCCATTTCTGGATCTCCGGCGTAGGAATAACTTCAGATGGTAAATCGCTGACCGTGGATTCAGGTACATTTCGGGCACTCGGGGGTAATGGTCTGGTAGGCGTCGGCGGAGGGCTTCGCCGTACTAACTGGCTACGTCCAAACGGGCTGAAGTCTGGGTTAGACATAGCCGAAACACTTTATTTATTGTCTATACAATGGTTAATACATTTTGCACAATATTAGTAAGTAGGTAACTTAGTTAGTTGCAACCTACAAGTCACACGCGACACACTTTTTCGACTGACGTCGCAAAAAATATTTATTGTACTTGTTTAGAGATATATCATTATAGCGAATACTAGAACGCGTCCGCTTAGTCTCGCGGCTGGTAAAGCAATCATGATATATATAGTATCATAGGTTTTTTTATCCAGTAAAACAATAATTATGAAACATTTTTGTTTTTATTATTGTTTTTGTTCGACTAATCATATGATGTCCAAATTCGTTAAACGTACATGTAATTATATCAAATTTGTAGTTTTTTTAGAAGAAATACAAGACTCAATTGCGTGGGTGCCTCATTCATATCTCACTTATTGCTGTAGAAATTTAGTCCTTATGATACTATTTACTAAACCTTCTAGAACAAATACTCGTAGTATCTTCACTATATATAAATTGAAAAACATAAAAACCAACGGAAAACCCTCACGGTTAATCTTTGGTACGTATGAGGCCTAAGTCATAGGTCAGATATTGTACATATAAGCAGGTTTCTTTACAAGTAATCTATCATATTATTTATGCGTTTATTAAAGAATCAAAGTTCAGTATGGTACCGGGACAAAAACCTTGTTGTTGCCTTGAACTCGGTGTGACGTTACTTATTACGTTACTTCTCATGATAAACAAATAATTTATGCGTCTAGATCCTGTCATTAAAGCCACTTTTTGTAGATGGTAGTGGTAGAACATAATATTATTATTACTAAAACATGATTGGAATTGAGGAGCAATTTGTATATACCTTTTACGGATTTTGTCGCTGTAGGTATATCGTTATTACTTAAATCTGACGTCAAAGACTACTTACAAGATTATGTTTGGTTACGTTTATTTTTCATCTACTACCTTGTTATAACTTCTGTAATTACAATTATTTATTTTATCAGATAAATCATTATTAAATACGATAGTCGAGCCTATTGCGATTAACCGGGCACAAATACCAACTACGAGCTGCTACTGAGAGCAATAGTACAACCCTATAACATATAGGTCGACTTGGGTATCGCAAGACTTCAGTTTCTTCGTCTGTTTATCATTACCAACACTATATCAATCAACTGAACAGTACTGAACAAAGGCCGTAGGCCCTTGTTTATATTCTAAAGCCGAAAAACAAAATTAATTCGTGTTATCTACGTCATACATTCAAAGTAATCTATTTCCATCACTTATACTTGACCTCAAATCAATCAGCTGATCCCGTTTTGGTTGACCGTACCATGTAACAGTAAAAAAGTTTAGCAATTTTGATGAGTAAGTTTTGGTTTGTAAATAGACGTGTTTACGAACATCCTGACGGCCGCCTCCCCTGCCCCAGTACCGTTTATCTTTATGAATAATAAATATACTAATATATTAAACGTGTTGATAAGATTTATACAGAAATCATTTGAGGCAAATAAATGTTACCGTATTTATTCGTACCTATCATTTGTACATGAATAAAAGATAAACAAATCTTTCTGCTGATTAAAAGACGTCATTAGGATAAAGGTCTGGTGAATCACAAGACAAGCAGTGTTCTTGGGTTTTTTCTTCGACATCTTCATGAGAAGCTTGTGTGATTTTAGTAGATAGATATCGCTAGGTATTAAATAGGTTCTAAAATATGACTTCAGGTGTATCATCACCTACAATTCGTCTCTACCTTTTGTAAATACCTACAGACTTGATATAATACCAAGTGCTCATTATTTTATTAAAATGTATACAATACGTTGTGTTTTCGAGAACGAATGTATTTAAAATGCAATCTAGTCATCGCAATCAAATTACGTCAACGTTGGCAGTTGACACGTCAATCGCTAGACGTGTAAAAATCGCAGACGACATGGGCTTCAAAACAAATTTATAATATTTGTAATCAGAAACAAAAAAAGTATTTAAACTAATTAACTTTAGAGATGGTAAAAACAGAACAATATATTTAACTTAAAATGGGGTATTAAGAATATTAGTCCATTTGAATGTGAATAAAAAATTAACTGATTAGAAAAAAATATTTAAATTAGTTATTTACTAAAGGAACAGGTCATTAAGGAAATCGCTTAATTGGTGAATGGTTTTGTATGGTATTTCCAACTATGTCTTTATTTTTTTTTACTATTTTAATTACTGATAATACAGATATTTAAGTTAGAGCAATATCCTCATGAGGCCTACGCGCCCGTTAAATACCCAAAATAAAGATTTTCTCAACGGAGTTTATATGTTTATAACGCACACGAGCCATATAAATGGGCATATATTACGAAAGTGTTCATATTTTTTACAAGACTTAACGGCATCTAGACATTATTGTAAATATTTCCTGGAAGTGGCACTTTAAATTGATAACTCTAACATGTATTTTTTTTTACTTTAAACCTCGGGCACTAATAATTTTGTCAAAATCTTACAACATCGTTTTTATCGAAACACTGAAATCCTTATTAGTAATATGAAACAAAACAGATAACTTCTGTAACAGCTTTTAAAATATTCAACACCTCTATATTATGCATTTCTCTAAATAGGAGAAAAGTGTTGAACTATAAATTAGTTGCCGTAATGCTTCATCTCACTTTCCTTCACAGTTCGTTCTTCATTAGTGTTTATACGACTGTTTAAAGTATATGGTTACACGAATAAATGCGGACCGGCTGAAGTGACTTTGTATTAATAAAACAAAAATAGGTACAGGTATACGTTTAATTCCATTTTTTATTTTAAATATGTAACTTATACCTATAATAAAACCGATAGGGTACGTTTCACGCACTATCTACAATATTATGAGAAGATAATTCTATCAGGGTCAATGTCTTCAACTCGGCTGATAGAGCTATTAATAGTCGTCGTAAATTTCGTAAATTACAAGATCGACCTTAATTTGATTTAATCATAGCGCGTAAAAAGGAAAACTGCGCTGAAAACTGATTATACTCCGACCTATTTTAAAATGGCAATCCAAACAATAGAAAAGCGAACAGTGTTTTTAATTATGTCGATAATAGAGGAAAAGAAGATAGCAATTACAATCAGTAATTAGTTAATGATGATGATTTAGCGGTTCCCACAAAAGAGCCCAATCTAGTAAACGAGCCAATACAAGAAAGTCATAATACGGTTCTTAATAAAACTGTGATAAGTTCATTAACGATAATATACGGCTAATCGACCCTTGGCATAATTGCTTAAAAAGACTGGGTAACTGGGTTAGGATTCATTTCAATCGTTTTACACCACGTGGCATGTAACAATTAGCTCGTAGAAATTTGTAATTTTCTTTACCGCACTTGGCTTCAGTCCAGTAGAAATATTGTCTCCCTCACCTTGGGTACCGCAAATAAAATGTGTCTTTTCACTTCAAATGCAGTGAAATCTTCGCGGTGTGTGCCTGATTGTTTGCAGTAATGTGCGTTTTGTTTTACGCAGTGAAGTGAGTTGACTCAACCCCATCCTGTTGAGTGCTGTTATCTCAAAGAGTTTTGTGATTGTGGTTATAGTCAATATTTTATTCGCATTAAAAGTGTCTCGTTGAGAGTTTGTGTTGCATTACATGAAGTGGTTAGGCGTACCGGATTTAATTGCAAATATTTTATAGGTATGTTTTTAGATAATAATAATTTTAATTATTTATTTATTTATTTTATTTATTTATATTTATTTCAGGACAAACATCCCATACACTTTGTTAGTATTTACTTAAACTATGTTAGTATACTACATTGAAATACATAATTGCATAGACAATAAGACATAACACGGACGTAATACAAATAATTATACATAAATACAGACATAGTACGGACATATACAGGCTACCAACTAAATGATCTAGTAGGCAACAACACATGTATAGCGCACAGGTGCCCCATCATATGGCCCTCCAGAGCATGTAAAAACTTTGCATTGGTTTGCGTTAGTTAGATAAATGAAACACGTATTAATCATTAGGTATACGAAAAACATTGGTTCTTTAACTTCACACATATTGCCTGCAACAAAATAGTAATCATTTAATTAAATCAGTGTAATGAGAAGCGCCCGAGCGTTAATAACAACGCCACGAACAACAAGTTTACAGAGCATTCACGTTAATTATTACATAATTTGATACATGTTACATTACTAAATCCAACAAAACGGTTGCATGAAAATTTATATTTATCGTGAAACAGATTACTTTTTATTCATAACACTATTGACTTAAAAAAAAAAAGGAGTCTTATTAAAGTTGTATCTTTATACCCTAAAATATTTAATATGAGTAAATGGATTGGTTTCCTTAGCGTAGCAGACGGTTTTCTGAAAATTAATATAAAAAAAGTATTTTGAGTGCACTGGGGAATTACCACATCATTCGATCCATGTCAACTCCTTCAGAAAGGTCTTTCAGTCGATATTTCGTCATCAGCTCATTTTACTATCCCACTGGGGTTAATCAAAATGACTTCAAGACTTCGCTTTATATTAATGTTGTTATTGTTTTTTTTAATAAGTGTTGGTATTTGTTGATATTTGTGGCTTTTTAAATTATATGATGACTTCACATACGAACACGACATTCATATTTTCGATGAAGCATTTTCAAAGTAAACAATTTTTTCATGTCAATATAAATTTCTAGTTGAGTGAGTATTCCGACATTGCGTGGGCTTTTCCTTTGCATAGACAAACTGAAGATTGGTCTAGTGACACGAAAAGCGAATTCAGGGTCATCACATACACGTACATAAGATGTTTAATGACGAAAGCATCGGAGAAGTGTACATATCGAGATATCTTAGTACACGCATAAGGCCATGTTGATTGTGAAGTTGATGGTTAAGTGTGCCTACCCAAATTTCACACCACAATTCGCGTTGAGTGATCGCTTTTTGTCCCCACCCAGCGCAAATATTTGCTGGCTTATAAGTAGCTGTTCCGGATATGAACGTTTGTATATGAGTCTATGACTTTCATATTGTTACCAGCCTTTTACTAATGCGATGGCTAATTTGGCAAAGAAAAATATGTAAACATGAAAAGGTGTTGATTTATACAACCCGTTCTCCTACTGTGCGTGTCATTCAGCGCCACATCCACATTTTCAAACCAGACTTTTGTACCTCACGTGAGCGTCATTAATTTATTCAAAATTATTTAAACGTAACGGTGTCAATTAAATCAAAACTTAAAAACGTAATCATGAACTTGATACTCGTTTATGAATTGCAAATTTAATGATTGGCAATTCCGTAAGTCGTTCGCAGTGACATGTGTTGGTTTGATCGGACGGTGTGAGCAAACTCGGGAACGTTCGGCTTTTTACGACAGCGTGCGCGGACGCATAAAACCGTTGGTATTAAATGCGGGAAAGTGGAGGACCGATTGAGCATTTTATTGCTTCAATGGAAGCCTGGAGATTATTGCACTCTCATATTCTGACCGGCTTGAAATACAGATTGCATCTGTACGTGTTTAGAGTAAATTACTGCAAACTATTAAGTTGCTATTTTAATAGTCCATTCATTCGGTCTAATTCGTTCTTAATTTGAATTTAGTCTCAATCCGGCTACGAAACGGTTTGTGTATATGTATATTTCTCCTCTGCCAGTTATCAAGTACCTGTAAGAATCGGTTAACATAGGCAAAGAGAGGGAGATAGGAGGCCAAAATTTATTTACTAATAAATTATGACGTTAGCTTACGCAGTAAACACTCGGTAAAAAACGGTAATGTTTTCGCAGAGTTGAATACATCATTTGCGTTTCACAGAACTGATCAAACAGCATTGTTTCGAACGTGGATTATTTACAAACTGTATGATCAATGAAAAAGTCAATACGCAACTGAAAAATGTACCTTCGACGCCTATTGTGATACATGCTCGTATTGCGAAAACATGCGATGGCCTACATCGCTTACCGATGTTCATCGACGAATCGTGGAGTTTTGCAATTATACGGGTTTTAGTTATATGAGTATTAAGATTTGCAATTAACGGATTATCTACTGTGTCTGTAATTGGTACCATAACTAATTAAAGACGCAAGAATGAAAAATAAATAGGTAACTAAATTTTATTTTATTACTTGACCATTTATACGGTTCCAAATAGTAAGACTTATAAATATTATTGATTAGAGGTTGAAGAAAGCAGAATAGTTCTTTATAAAACAAAACTTTATCGAATGTTTATTTTTATAAAACTAATTCATTAAATAAAAATTAAATTACTACGCGCCTCATCAATAAACTGAAAATAGGATAATATGACAAGTCACATACGTTTGTCTCGGTCTATCAAGATATTATTACATTACATTACACAATTTATATTCGTTCCTTACAGGTACTTATAGGTCTTTTCAACAGTAGCCGAACAGGAGTTAAATTATGTGTTTATCTATCTGGATGTTTGCGCAAATAACGTTAGACTAAAATATATTTCGCCGAACGGTTATAATGATAGGGAAATCTGTACTCTACCGTTAGGCGTTGGTATTGGTATTTATCTCAAAATATATTGCTTGTCTAGCTCACGCGGCTGTTAATAGAATGAGTAGTATATTGCGTAAATAATTATAAACTGAGTTCAAGTGCATAGAAACTAAATATTTAAAGGTGAAGGTGAAATTATCAGAGACTACACGGGAACCAGTTATGTTATTTGAAACACACGCATTTCACTTCCTAATTGTTTACAGTATTATTATATGAGTTTGGTAACCCCTTGTATTCGATTCCTAGGTAGAGTTTTGCTTTTTATGAAATTCTGTGCGTATCATCGCTCCTTATGACATGAGACCTAACCGTACCACAACGTATTCAAACAGTTTTACTTAGGTTGTAAAAAAGGGATGGCTCTATTCAAACTACGAGCGCTATCTCTCTCTTGCCGCTGCGCTGGTCGTCGCTCGGTCAACCGTTGACTCTAACTATGCAGGTTGACTCTATATATGCTCTATACCTTTAAATAGGTTTAAGTAAAATGTTTATTATTCCATTCCTTTATACGTTTTCAAATAATATATTTCTATGATTATATTGACCTATACTTAACATGGCCACTCCATTATGTGGTGCACTGCTTGCAATACCGCACTATTCGTGAACTGCATGATATTTAATGTTATCACAACGACTATCAATCGTAATTATTATAACAACTTGCCAGTCTCATGAATTTTTTGACTGACGCATTATAGCTTGCAAATAAATAAACACTCCTCCATGGTTACTTCTCTGTGTCGACGTGCTGTACAAATATGCGTACATGTAAGTACTTATAGTTCCGATCCAGTTTTCCAATGTTCGCACTCGAGTGGGCAGCGCGTGGTGTCGGGTTCAGTCCCCGGCTAATGCTTACCATTCGCACGTTCAACCTGTTTCTGTATTGCTTGCTATGCTATGCGATAGGCAAATTGAGAAAACAAATGATTTGTTTCAACTTTTTCCTATGATTTTGATACAGTGACCTAGACATATAGACTACTTATTCAAAATATTTTATCATTGAGAGAGCTAATTTAAGTATTCTTTCTTAGCCATCTCACTCTATTGATAATGAAACAAAAAAGACAGATATACATTTTAAAGTATCATTAGGAAACATATAATCAACACGTATTTTAGCCTTACTTACTGCTGCTTACAATATCATTCATGATGTATTTACTTCAATAAATTTTATGAAGTAAATAAAATATAGAAACAACTGAACACTGTATTCCTCAATTGCGCATTGCCTGATATTCTTTTTGCGCCTCATCAGTACCTCTTTTTCTGGGAGAAGTTACAAGATCAATATCACTAGTATCAAATAAGAATGAGACAGGCGTAGCGAAGATTCCTTGAGCATTCCTTATTCTGCAGACTTACATTTACATTCAGGCGCCCATACATTATTGCATGTAATTGATACCAGTTTACATACATATATTGGCTATCTATCATCTCTGAGAATTATATTGCTGTGACATATGTGTGAAGCTGTAGAATTATGAATGATTTTTTCTGAAAAAAATATCGGTACGTGCAAAAATTATGCATTATTTTTTAGTTGGTACGTGTTTAAATTTGTCTTTTTGTTGGCGTTTTTGATGATAGTGCTAACATCCATACTAATATTATAAACGCGAAATTGTGTCTGTCTATTTTTCTATGTCTTTATTCTACGCGGACAGAGACGCGAGCAAAAACTAGTAATTAATAAATGTAATGAAATAATTCAACATTTTTGACATAAAGAGGGAAGCTATCTATATCTATAAACCCAAAATTGATGCAATCAAAGAACAATACAAGTGATATCATGATTTTTTGTTGATTTCTTAGCGACTTCCAAGGCAGTGGAATAATTTACCTAGAATACGCCGACAATAATTATACGCCAATACAATCTTTTTACAATTACCACCTACAAGCATTGTATCCTGGTAAATAGGAGTTGCGGTCATTAAACAAACATTGAAGAGTCTTTCCAAAAAAAGCTAATGTTAGTTTATTTACCTCAAAAATTTTAAATTTATTTGCTGTAAAACTAGGAAATAAAAAATTGTGACTTGATCACACTAAAAAGAATTTATCGAAGCTGTAAAAATCTATCAAAAATAATAGAAACAACTATACCAGGCAAAGTTAGTAGTTGACGTGACATATAAAGAGATGCGAGTCAAGATTATGCTGATGATGATTAATTAAATGCAATTCTGTCACTATAGATACTATTTTCTCTCGGCACTGGAGGCTCGGCTTTGACATGAGCGACGATGTGACGTGGGAATGGAACGAGGATGTGAGAACACGTAACAAATGGTTGAACTTTGCATGATTTATTAGTATTGAGCCGTTTAACAATCACTTATCACCGGTTACCCTACGTCTATCTTTAGTCGTATTACTCCCAGACGAACTTTCATTTCGTTAGCTCGGGATATTGCCAGTTAGACAATGCCTGGTATATTGTATGAGAAGTGATTGAAAATAAATTATGTATCTAAAATATTTGTGTGGAGAGCTAGTTATCTACTTATTTTATAGCCTCCGGCAAAGAGTAATATTCTATATGTAGTAATATTTACTAGTTATTCTATAGTGAAGGATAGAAAAATAAAACACAAACCAAAAATAACCTAAACTAGTAAATAATTTCTGGATATTGATTGAAAATCAAGACCATGTAAATAATTTAATAATAACCAATATCAAGTTATCGCTAAATAACGCAACAGATCGTGTCCAAGTAGGGCAGGACTATAATATAGCAACAACGTACCTACATAATGTACATATTGCTTACATTACAGTCGCAAGGCTGACTGACTGCATATGTAAGAAATTGCACACACATAAATGCATGTAAAGAGGCCGTTTCATAAATCAAGTCAATCTGTTTTATGTTTACTTAACAGAAGGTAAACAATAACTATTTTCAGGTCTTCAATGTTGAATATCCCATTATGAACAGGGTCGTGTGTAAAGAACCAATTGCCTTTTACGGTACCGTCCACCTTTTGCCTTCCTATAGGTGAATGATTGATGATGTCTTTATGAAAATGTTCGCGTCCAAATTTGGTGGTAATTCCGATATCGGTGACTTTATTAGTGTCGACTGTCGACTTCGGTTTCGGGTATCAGCATGTCACGGTGAGGTTGTTACGTCATGTTAAATCACCCGAACTGGCATTCTTCGAACGGTTAACGTTTATTGAATTTTAGCGATGCCAGTAGAATTACTTTTCAAGAACTTGTCTTGTCACTTCGATGTAGGTACATATCTGGTTGGTATATATTTTTTATTTTAAACTTTATATAGACGACTTCCTTATTTTTTATACTTCATCATTCATCATCATCATTTCAGCGAAATTACATCCACTGTTGGAAATAAGCCCTCCTAAAGATATCTACGACGACCGTATAAATATTTCCGATTTTTATACTTAGCGATGTTCCTTTCCCACAATTGATTACTTATTTAATTTGAATGACAAAAGAAGAATTACCAAGAAAATAATAATATAAATATTTACTGACCATAAACAAAACGAAAGTGTGTAATTAAATACGCATTTCTCACTTTCAAGTAAATAAAATGACTTTGATAAATCTCTGCTTGCACTTGCCAAGGCAAAAACAATAAAAATTAATTTACAAGTGCTTTATAAATTGGCAACTCCTTAAAAAGAAGTGTTGAATGAGCTTTGGGGGCGATTCACACTAACATGTCGTGTTGTTCAGACAGTTGCATGGCTGTTGCATAAAACATTAAAGGTCGGAGATGTATAATGCGACTGTTATGAGACCATGTCTGTGCATTAAACGATCTTAAAAAGTCATTGAGGACTCTATTGGATATGGTGATGCGAGTGCGAAAAGTTTACAGAATATTTACCTATTTGGATTGTGCCCAAAAACAGGAAATAAATCATAGATAATTCAAGTGTTGTATTTTACGTAGATATGTACATATACTGAAACATTATTAAGGTGATTGAGCATCACGAGTTACACGGCTAGTTCAGTATAAACCGGATATAAATGCGCATGCATTTTTTTAGAACACAATGTACCCTGAGTGTATTGTAAATCTCTTCGATCTCACCTTGTTTTAATAGACGTTTGACATTTTGAACCCACGGTCGTCCGGTGCTAGTCTGCTCTCTTACTGTTTGGCACTGCAACCTTGAAACTCTGACTCACGCCTTTCATCATTGAATTGAACCCTTTATTTTTATGAATTATTTCCGTAGTTATAATATTATTCAGAGATACCTGTTTAATCAATGAATCACTTGTTTACGTATTCACTTTTATTGCTACGCACAAAGGTCGCATTTGCCCTTCTCTGGGTATTTCATAATTCAACGAAATACAAAAACCTATTTAAATATCACAACAGTATTCGTTAAATTGTCAATTTGGTAAAACTGTTGTACGTGTAAACGCATTTAAACTTTTTTCTCAGTTTCCACACATTTGAGGTCAACGTCCTTAATGACGTTCTATGTACTTTCTGAGGCTTTTAACTAACGACCTCCTAATGATGGTTGTGACAAAAGGCTTTTAGGCATTATACTAAATATCATTAAGTCAGTTGTTCCTTGTTTTCCATTGTTAACTGTTCGTTTTATTTATTTTTCGAGAGATTTAACTTACTGACTGTAATTATCAAAAATTATTAAAAAAAAACTCAATAGTTCAGACAACGTTATGAAAGGTAACTAACATTTCCGTTATGAACAAAAATGTTATCATTTCTTACATTACTAATACTTAACATTATTCTTCTATCTAGTTTGAGAATCAGGTGATATTTGTTAAAACGCCCAAATGCATTCCACCCACAAAATTCTGATTTGCATTCAACCTTGGAAAGTTATCAGAGTTAATTCACACGAAAGCTAAAAATATTCCTCGTCTATTGCGCAATGTTATTCCTTGTGGGGCCAAAAAATACGCCCCCGCAGTGTCGCATCACATTCGCACAAATGGTTAACTATCTGCTTCCTGACTGGGTAACATTGAACCACTTCTTCGAGCGGCCAAGTGCACCGAGGATGTTATTATGCGGACAAAAATAGAACAAACAACATATTCATTAAAACATACAAATGCGCATAAAATGTTATCGGTGATTTTTGTGGGTGGCTAAATGTTATTGCATTTTTGTCTTATATACTCACTATTACTCAAAGTTTTTTCTTAAAAAAACTATTTGTTTTAAATAGAACTAAGTCAGCGGTTATGAATAGAACAAATGTAATAATTATGTTAGACGATATTTATTTTATATCCCAAATTAAAATTTTAACATATTAAATGTTCAAATTGGTTGAGGTATATCAAACCACAAACATTAATGTTGTGATATCTGAATCTGCAGAAGAAACCACTAACATTGTCCGAGGGTTACCTATATGTTAAAAGACGCTTAGAATGTAGTCCAGATGCCTTTATCAATGAAAGGAAGCGAGTAGATTCAAATTGACGGCTAACTGCAGTTGCAATAATTGGAGAGGTGGATACTGTAATAGACCGCAGGGGACCGAATGGCTGTGTGTTATTCTATCCTATATTTAGATGACAGTTTGCAAGCAGGGATGTTGTGATTTATATAATAGCGAGATGACTGGCCATCCTATCTATGAGCCAAACCCCCGTTGTGTATCATACTCGATTCAGAGCTAACGTTTGCATTGCATTTATAAAAACTTGTGCATTTGCGGATGAAATTTAAAACCATGTGATCACTGACAGATTAGTTACAATGTGTGGATGTTATTGTGACGTTATTTTACCGTCACAATTGTTATTATCATTAACGACGCCCATTTTATAACTATTGTCTATGTATTTTAATTTGATAGCGTGGTCTAACGTTTCTTTTTTTATTAATTCCAGGTGCTGAGTTCAAGTCAAGATGACGTGGTTTCGAGTATCAGTGTGCTTTCTGGCGCTTTCAGTGCTAGTAGCACCTACCCTAGCAACTGTGTGCCCCGATGGATGCGTATGCAACACCACACGAGATGGCCTTCACCGTGCCACCTGTAGCAGTCTCACGGAATTATACAAGTTCACCCTCCGCCAGAAACATCACAACATAAATATTCTAGATCTATCGCATAACAATATAACAAAACTCAATCACGAGCTCGATCGGCTCACAGAAGTTGTTACGCTGGATCTCTCTACAAATGGTATCCAGACTCTAAACAAATTTTTACACAATGCCAAGAAATTAGTCCACCTTAATCTGGCTAACAACAGATTACAGAAGCTTTCCTTAGTCCAATTACCTTCAAGCGTTAGTTCATTAGATTTAACTAACAACCTTTTGAAAGACGTGCCTTCAGATTTGGGACATTTAGTCGGTCTGGAGCATTTAGAAATGGAAGGAAACCCCCTGGATTGTTCATGTGAAAATTTATTGGCACGAGACCGTTTGTTAATTGCAAACGTTTACATAGATAATGTCAAATGTGCTTCACCTTCAAAGTATAAGGGGAGATCTTGGTTAGAATTAAAAAATAAAGATATTTGTAAGGTTCCTAAAATGGAAGATAATTTCATGGATATGATGATGGGTGACCAACCAATAGATGCCGTGCAAATTGGTGAGGAAACTACAGCTTTGAAATCAATGCCACTTGTAGCTAAAAGTGATTTAGAAGACGGTAAAGTAATTCAAGGAAGCGATGCTGTAGAAGACGATGATCACCTGCAGTTTTTAAAAGTGGGTCACAATTCGTCACCTTCACCTTATAGCCAGATAGAGGGTTCGGGTGATGGCGATGAACATACTACAATGATAATATTTACAGAACCCAAAATGCAGCGTAAACTTGATAAAGAGTTGTTACTTACCGATGAAGTTATACCAGTCGATAGTGAACACACCACCGATGATCCGATTGAAGGATCTGGAGAAGGTTCAGGTTTTTATGCAATTGGTTTGGGATCAGATCATGACAGAGAAACAACCACTCCAGTATACGTAGAATTAAATCCAGAGCCAGTTCATATACTCATTAAGGACGAAAACGAATCGAATACTGAATATCCTCTACCTGAACCTCCATCAGTATACAAAGGGGGACGTGTCGATTGGAACGCCAAGTCAGACCCAGAAGTTACGACAGAGAAAGTTGCAACATTACCAACTCCCCGTGATACTACAGTATTTGAGCAAATTCGAGTAACGCAAGCATCTGAAGTACATGGACAAATATTAGCTGAAAATGAAAATCAAGCACCTCACAAAACAGGCACGTATGTTTGCATAGCAATAATTGTAGTTTTATTAGTGGGGTTGATTGGGTTTGCAATAATAAAAGGACAAATGAGAAAACGCAGAGATAGAAGACTTTTAAGGCAGCAAAAACGAGATGTAGAAAAAGCTTCTAAAGAAATGGTTGATATGAACAAATCTCTGTTAGGCAAACCAGCCGGATTAGAAGCTCCGGTCGACAAGAAAGTAAATGGAAAATATGAGCTGGTTCCAACACATGACACTCCGAAAAAGAATGAAAACGGAGAAGTTGGTAATGGTGTCAGTCATGGTAACAATAATGGCGTACGGACTGAAAGTCCCAGAGACACAAATCAAAATAAAAGCAGTTCAAGAGATAATAATTTGGTAGATGATAAACCCCAACAACACGAGACATCCTTTGATTCCGATCCTGCTTCACCTGACTACAGGAAGGAAACCAATTCACTTTCAAGTGAAGATATTTTTGTACCCATCAATGATGATGACAACCCAAAACTAAACGGTGCCGGTGACTCCGACATTTCTCAGCCATTAATAAACGGTGACCAAAACACTGATTCTGATTTCTTGTCACCATCCCGTGAATACGTTCCAGTGTACTCGCCTGATATGGGGAGAGTGCGTATAAAGATGACAGAGACGCCTAAACCTAAAACACCGGTACTAGTCACCAGAAGTAGATCGAATGCTGGGGATATCATTATAACACCATCTGATGCGCTCAAATCGACCACTTGAAATCCGGCTTCGGTTGAAAGGACAATATCACTTCGTGTATGATAAGTGGCAAACAGCAAACACTTTACTATTGGCGAAATTCTGTGATTGTGCGTGGTTTGGTGAAATCTCGTGTGAAGGATTCTAATCGATTTGGTCGATTGTGTGTAAGTCTAGAACCTCTGCTGCCAAAGTGTGTTTGTAGTCGACAGTGCCTTTATTTTAACTTTGTTAGTGGTATAATATATTTATAAAAATATATTGCGCAATAAGTAATAAAAATATTTTTATACGTGTAAAAAGTGTTGCCATGTTCATGATAGGTGTTAGTAATACATGAAAATACATCAATTGAATATCATAGATGAGCTATGATATAAGTAACGACCGATTCTTGTTGTTGTACAAACATTGTGTTCTGTGTTTCTGTTCGGTACGTTTATCCCACGTTATCTACATGTCTCTAATGGGGTAAAAATATTGAATTGTTAAATTTTCAATGGTTGTGTACTTACTTCTACATTGAGAATATTTATCTAAACAATTATACATAACAACCCGGCTGTTTAGTTAAAATTTTCTCATTTACTGTGGAGAAATTCATTCTTTCATGGTCTGGCTAAGCATAAGTTCCTTAGTAATTTTATTGAGTCTAGATTTTAAGAATGTGATACCATTTATTATAAGAAATCTGAACTATTTTCTATGTATGTACATAACTAATTCAAATTTCATTTAGTGTATATTTCGTAGATCTTTATTATTGAATTTATTTTATTTTGTAACTAAGATGCTGTTTTTAAATTAATTACTCCGTATTTTTATGCTTTTACTGACATAATTTAAATGATGTTATTGAATAGAGTTTAACGTATCAACATTTTTTATAAAAAATCTGAATTTTTGAATAAAGAACAAAACAGAACAATAAATAGTTCAGTAAGCAAGTTTAAATTAATGTATTTTTATTTCGAACTATTTTATGATATAAATGGTTGAATCAAATTTTAAATTGTTTTATTTTTACCTTTAATAAATTCGTCATCAATGTGACATTAACACATGATTACAAAATTACCAAGCTACACTTAGGTTAAGAAGAATATTAGTTGGTCTTATTATGCTGCTCCCTATAATAAGAAAGACGTATATAACTAAATGTAAAAATGAAAGAAGAAGAGATGGTGTACTAAATATTTAGATAAGATTCAAGTTGTAAATACGTCCTTTTGTCTTAGTAGTAGGCTTAACTTTCAAATGAATCAAAAGATGCAATAGCCAATTATGTATTTTTTTGGCCCACGCGGCTTTTATCTTTTTGTTTAAAATAGTAATTTATTGAAAGAATAGACTCATCTACGTGTATGTCCTTTCATCTTAGTAAAGTTTAAATGATAATAGAGATGAGTCCTTCTTCAGTGGTAAATCCGAAACTAAATGCGATAGCAAACAATAAAAAACACCACCAGATTCGTCATTTTTTCCTTATTCGGGTAAAGGGTATATGAAACTAATTTTGGAAAAAATGTTAGATATGTTCTTTTTACCTTCGAGGGCATAATGGAAGACTTAGTCACTAAGCTTTTAGCTATAGACTTTTATTTAATGTCTCATTAAAAGTCAGGTTGGACTTAGGTACTTAATTATTTCTTTTTATTTATTTATTCTTGTACATACATACACACAAAATAAAAGAGGAAAACAAAAATAGATACACTGTACAAAGCCACAACTTATTTCTAAAGAAATCTCTTATAGTAGGCCTGAGAGAGGAGACTATGGTGAAAAAGCAGAAGTGTGTAGGTTAAGAAACTTATATAGACTATAGTTACGTATACTTATACATAGATACATATATACTATACAATATAAAAATATACCTACATAAACTTACAAATGTCTAGGGCGAAGAGGACAGGAAGTGTTCTTTGACTCTTTTCTTAAATAGATCCTCAACTTTGTACCTATAGTAGACGGGAAGGCAGTTTCACGGCCTAACCGCATGAACAGAAAAGGAGTAAGAGTACCTGTAGGTAAGTCATATGAGATGGACAGGTAAGATGGAATTTAAGGTGTGCTTTTTATTTAAAGCACATCAGCTTAAAGTTGAGAATCAAAATTATAGCATTCTACACTATCTACATGGGACCTAAAAACATATCGGCGAAATGTGGGTGTACATTAGTACCCCTGTTTAACCCTTCGGGGCGACAGTCGTGTTGGTATACGTATGTAAGTAAGTATTTTCTTATATGTTCTCTTTCTTATACCACGCTACTAAGTAGGTATGTAAGGGACTTGAGGGTAGCTTAGAGCTTAACAAATGTCTTTTAGGGTAAGAAGTCTGCGAAAGGATGAGGGCGGGAAGTCATGTTTCACTTATTATAAGCACACTTGAATCGATTTAAAGAGTCAAGTAAGCAAAAATGGATATAAATAGGACTATAGAAACTTAATCTACGACATCCATGGTCACGGACAGTCAATCCGCCGAAATATCGGTATTGAAAATAATTAAAAACTTACGGTAATTGGTAGAATAGGTTTTATAAGATATATTGAGAAATATCAACTCATTAACAACGGTAATAGTAGCGACATCTATTGTTAAACAGATGAAATCACTTAGTAACTAGTTACTATTATAGCTAATATCTAAGAGTTTATTTAAATGGCTTTAAATTTTTTTTAAAGATTTTATAATCCATTTTTGACAAGTATTCAAAATCGTGGCATCAAAAGTGTAGGCACTTCTATAGCGTAAGAGTGTCTGTACTTAATTCTTTTAAATATAAATAGATGGCGCTTTTTTAAACTTTAACAATGAATGAGCGTTGAATAAAGAATACAATATATTTTTTTTATTATCATTTTATCACAAATAAAATACGATTTAATATAATTCGTTTTATTTTATTTAACCAAAAATGACATACACTTATAGCATAAACACTACTGTATATATTTAAATAAATAACCTATTTCTAAAAATCGCTTTCCCTAACTTCATTGTCATCATTAGAATACCTTCGATTTCTGGGCCGCAAAGGTCTTTCCATCTCAGCTTGTACTTCTACAATTTCACCGTCACGGTTTTGGGTATCATATTCTACGTTGTATTCGGACATGCGACGTCGACGCGCACCAGGGGACTGATCTAGTTCTGCAACTTCATGACTGCCGTATCTACTGATTTCTCTTCTCGGTCTATGTCGACGAGGACCATCTGGAGCTTCCGATAGTTCAACATCATCCAACACAGGAATATCTCCATTTCTCTCAGTCTCCTCCAATAAATCTCCACTTGACTTAGTTTTCCTCCTACCTCTTTTCCTTCTGGTTTTACCAGAGCCTGTTTCGTTGAGAGAATGACAGGAGGTGTTTAATTTCGGCATCGATAAAGCTTCATCATAAGAAGGTGGTGCGATGAGATCGCGAGGGTCTGGCGTGTTGCATAAAGCTTCTTGCTCTGCACGCATTCTTAACTGACGCAGCCTATCTCTTGCTTCTTCTACTTGTCTTTCTCTCTCAGATTGAAGTGCGGCTAAGCGACGCCGCATAGACCTTCTTATACAGTTCACTAACAATAGGCATAAAGTTAAACCGACAATCATTATAGTTATAAACCATATTAAACTGTCTGGGTTTGGTACTCTTTCGGTGGGATTCCAAACAAAATAACATGCTTCTAGCCATGATTGACCAATCAAGGGTATAGGACTATTGCAAACCAGATTGTAAGATTCTTCTTTTTTGCTAGGTTCCAGAGTAACAAATTCATAAAAATCATACATGTTTCCATCAGCACAATCACATCTCCACATGTTATCTCCTAAATCAAGTCGTTCTAGATATGGATTTGATTCAAAATAGGATCTCCTCCAAATTGTAGTAAATCTATTTCCAATAACACTTAATCCTATTAGACGGGGCAGCATAAAAAATGTATAATTATTTACAAAACTTAATCTGTTGTAGTTCAAGTTTAAATACTTTAATGTGTTAGATGATATACTATCTGGTATATGTGACAATAGATTTCTGGATAGATCTAAGTCTACAAGACTCTGCAGCCCTTCTAATGATGCTGGTCCAATGTTACTTATTTCACACGAACTCATATCAAGAACAGTCACTGAAATAGATTTCAAATGACCAACATTCGTCAGGTAATTTCTTGATAATTTCATTTGTGTTAGCGATGGCATTTCTAACAGCGTATCTTCTGGTATTGTCGCTATTTCATTCCAAGATAAATCTAAATATTTTAACAAATCCAGTCCCCGGAAGGTATCACTTTTAAGCGATCCTATATTATTGTAGGATAAATCTAAATATTCCAACATAGTATTGTTCGTAAACTCATTGCTCCTCAAAAATCGGATCATGTTGTGATTAAGTATCGCTCTTTTTAAGTTAGGAAAACCTTGCAAATTTGGCTGTAAAACATTGCAGTACGATATATCTAAATATCGTAATGAATCTGAAAATAAATTATATGCAGTGGCAGATAGTTCCAAGCGATAATTGTGAGACATTTTTAAGTAAATCAAGGATGGTAAATACATTAGTTCATTGTGATTTATTGTGCTTAGCGCACAGTTGCTAACTTCGAGACTCTTTAACGTCGACGATATCAGACTTTGTATTCTCGTTAAAGGATTAAAGTTTAATTTAAGGGTCCTGATACTGATAAGTCCACTTAAAGGAGACCTTCCGTATACGGATTTTATATCACAATGTTCAAGAATTAAAGTTTCTAGAGAATGACTAATTATCAGCTCTTGATTGGCTAGGTTGCCCATTGTTGTAAATTTGTTGTAAGATAAGTCCAATGTTTTTAAATTTGTCGCTGGTTGGAATGCATCATTCGGGTTCAGGTTCAGCCATGTTTCAAAATCATTTCTGGATAAGTTAAGTACTTCAAGGGCTGTTAGATTCTGCAGTGCATCTTCAGGAAGTTCATTTATACGATTTCCACTTATGTCTAGATTAACCAAACTATAGAAATTTTTAAGGGTCTTCGGAAATGTGAAAATTTCATTATTCGAAATATTCAGGTTCGTCACCTGAAATTAATTAAATTGTCGTTTAGTCAATATGCCAAATTACACACAAAGCACACACGTTTTTATTAGAATTTTTAAGGGAGAGATGGCTGATCATCCAATAGACGACTAGTCTAAGTGGCAAAACTAAAAATTAACTAGGTACAATAAAAAAGGTCAGTTAGGTTATATGGGCGTAAGAAGAGGACGGACCGGGCGGGCCGGGCCCACCCCAGAAAGATGGGCCATTGATTAGTAGTTAGTAGATTAGTATTTAGCATGTCAAACTTTGAATGGTCTGCAGATGAATGAATGGTGAGGGGGATATCTCTTTTTTAGGTCTTTCAGCTCCCGGCGCCTCTAGCACTGGGGCCAGGGCCTCTCTGGAGGAAAATTCCAAGCTAGGTTAAGACTCTTAAGAATACCTGACTACTATATCCATCTGGCAATTCAGTCAACCCTCTGCGAGAGCAGTCGATGCTCGTTTTGTCAGCGCTGCAGCTGCACATGAAACAGAGATCACTCAGCCCTCTGTCAAAGTCTGCCTCTGCGTTCGCAATACTGATTAGCAGCAGAACACATAGTGTCGTGGTGAAGCGAACCATTACGTCTCGATATCATTACTGCCTGAAATCATAGAAACGACAAATAATTAGTACTAGTTATAGGTGTATACTGCCTCGTTGGTGTAGTGGTGTTAAGTGCCACTGAGTTGCAAGAGGTCTTGGTATTATTGGGTTTTACAATCTAATTAATATCAACTTAGAAACAATTTGGAGTATGTATTTGTGCCCGATTTATGGCAATACAAGCCTATTGCCATAAATCCTATATAGCCCCCTATTATGGGGTCTAAAACATGTCGGCGAAATATGTACACAGAAGTGCACCAATATTTCGTCTATCGTCTCCAAAAGGTTAAGGCAAAAGCCATTGGGGACAGGCGTGATGGTATGTACTTACTATATTTATTTCCATAAACTAAAAACGCTGTTGATTTTTGCAATAACCAGAATTCAATAAAACTGACATCCTTCGCAATCGAAATAAATGAATCAGATGAAACTGCTATCATAGTAAAACATTAATCATCCAAATTAAATATAATACAAATATTATTAGTCATACTGGTCATACATAAATAAATATTCAAAACAATGAGTGAACGTAATTTTCACCCAGGCCATGATATTATATTGTTTCATACTGAAACTCCTATTTAGGATATTTGGTAATCTAGTCGGGTATCATAATATCAACTATAGAGTGAAGAACATATTTCTTGGATTTCGAAATCGGTTCATATTGTTATGAACATATGGTACAATGAACTTAAACTTTAGCATAAATAACATTTGGAATTTCATTTATAGTTAATCCTGTATTTAATATTTTGATTGCCATCGTTTCTGAATGTAAGAAATTAAAGAGAGACAATAGATTACAGTACAGTAATTAGTCGGCGATCTTGCAGGTCCTTGAACCACAAGGAAGTAAAACTGAATTCTTATGAACATCTGTCCGTTAAAATTTCTGGTCACGCAGCAAGGCACTAAACGATACACAAGGAGTGGTTATACAGTAGAATCAAAAAACCATTCCAGCCATGAATAAGTGTTGTATTAGTACATACAACAATTTTATCTATGTTATCAGCTATTGATAAAACAGTAGGATACTTAAATTTGGGTCGACTTTGCCTACCTACATAACTGTATTCATGTAGTGAATCGAATCCAGGTGAATAAGTAAAAAGATTAGACTACCTAAGACATGAGAAATTTTCTTTTGGCTGATGGAATGACACCGATTGTCTCATTAACGACTAACTGATATTAAAATATTTTTTATTGGTTTTTAATTAGAACACTAACTAGACTTTAAATAAATACTTGTCTTTTTGTATATACCTAAAAACGTAAATTACGTAATAAATAGTTTGCTTTAACTTATTTATTGGGAGTTTTAAATAATTGACTTCATTATACAGGTGTGTAATATTATTAGTTAGAGAAGTACCATTCCGCAACCTTATACTTATGTTATCCAATAAATAAACTGTATATTATCTGATTAGGCCTCTTGTGACTTAGTCTCAATACAATATAATTCCAGTTATTTTTAATATACCTAGGTAATTTTGAAGATAAACTTTTATAACAGGAAAAAGTGTCTCTAATTCATTAACAATTGTTTAAATTAACGCACATACCTTTTCTAAACAGTTAAATTTAACACCCATTAAGACTCTAACTCACATTATCTGTACTTTTCACTTATCTCCACTATTTGCCCGTAAGTATATAAACACTTTAATCTATAGTTTTAGGGAACTATTTTTTAGACGTGCTGTCCCTTCAGAACGATTACATTGTATGACTCAAATCCGTGACGTGTTATCATTGATGATAAGAATGGCGAAATCATAAGTAGGTATGAGTTAAGGGGCGCAGTAATCAATACTTACGCGATTCTTGGGATATCTGTGAAGATTATGCAATGTATAATTCAATAATTATTTGTTTTAAAATTTGAGGGTTCCTATTATAAAGTGTTGTATGAACTGAAGGTTAGTACTTGAATAGCTATTATTCCATTATCAATATGTTGATTCAGGTATATAGGATTTACTTATATCATAATATCTCAAAATTAAATTATGTATTATTTAGCTGATATTATTATAAAACCGTCAACAGAGATAGATAAATCAACAACAAAAGTTGTATTTTTATAACTTTATTTTATTTTTAGAACAACGCCATCTACTGTAATTGTAACGAATTATAAAACAACCTCTCTCTCTCTGCTCGTATAAATAGTACCTACTCTACTGAAAAGATGTCGCTATCAGTGAAATCATCGTTTCTAACAGTGATAGCCAAGAGGTCGCCTCACTTACTTGTCAAAGTTATGTGCGTATTAATTTGAAGCATACATCGTGAGTTCTGCATGGCTGTATCCTGTATGGCATTATTTAAAGTCCGTCAATCCGTTCCAGACTAGCGTGGTGAGTTTATGCCTCTGAAATGAGGAGTAATCCGTACCCAGTTGTGGGACCGTGGATGGGTTGATCACATCAATAGCATCAGCCCAACAATGTTGGATAGAAACAAAATACATCGACAAGCAATGAACAATTATTACACAATATTTATTTATCATCTTAAAATTATATATACAAAGTACTAAATTAAAGTAAAACCAATAAATTTATCACTAACCTTATCGTATTTAATTTATTTAAAACTAAATGTAAGTCTTTTTAGAGTTACGATTTTTATTAAATAATTAATTAACCTATAATTATCCATTTTGATCCGATTTATCTACGAGACAATTGTCACGAGTAAGAAACCCGACGAAATAAAAATAGGTTCTTTAATAATATAAATTGGTCTACAGTCGTAAAAAGATAGCTGAAGAAACGTGTACAATTTCATTAATGTTCCAAATGCACTTATTAAAAGCTGAAAACTCTAGTATATAAGATATTTTTTCACTCATCAATCGTAATTCTGGTATGTATTTCAACAGGACGTCTCATAGACCGTCTGTCACCCATTCTAGGCCTGTGTTCTGTCAAATCACCAATTGATCTGGATCTACGATAGTTTCTCGGTTCTTCTTCATCAACAAAATCTGGTAAGGAATGGAAAGAAGAATTCAAACGCGGCATCAGCAATGCTTCATCGTAGCTTGGCGGAAGATCTTCCCGCAGAGGTACTCGCATTATAACAGATTCGACCCTCGGCTGCGTTGAGATAGCCGAGCCGTTGAGATTCAGAACTGTAGTCTCTGGAGGTGGTCTTACAGGGTCCGGTCTAGTGACAGCCACCAGACCACGACATACGCACGATGTCAGCACTATGCCGATAATAACACCTATCATTACCGCCAGCGTAGTGAATGACGGCGTACTTGTCTCTACCGGGTGCCACGTCTGAATATACGCCTGTTGCCAACTCAACTGCGTCACGTTTGAGGGTGAGTAGCAAATCAAGGATTCTCTATCAGCAATTTTAGGCGGCTCCTTCGTCAAAAATTCGTAAGTCAACAAAAGATTGACGCTAAAACCCTCGCAGCTCCAACGGTTTCCTTTCACATAGACTTCCCTTAAAAACGGGTTTGAAGAGAAATGTGAAGTCGACCATACATCTCTGAATTCATTCCCTCTCAAATCCAGTACCGCCAAATGAGGTAGCGACGAGAAGGTGGCGTCCGTCAACGAATTTATAGAATTATAACTTAAATTTAGTTCTTGAAGTGTGTACGAAGCTAGGTTACTCGGGATCTCTTCAATCTGATTGATCGACAAGTCAATTTCCAAGAGCGAACCCATTCCAACGAGAGAATCGACATTTATATTTGCGATTTGACAGCTGCTCAAGTGTAGACTTCGCAAAGAAGGAGATTTGAAACTGGGCACATCGGAAAAGTAATTTCTGGATAAAATGAGACTGTCCAAGTTGTGCGCTTCAGAGAATACTTCAGGCGGCAAATCGTTAATTCTGTTCTCAGATAAATCGAGAAAATGTAAGTTAGGCATTGTAACAAATGCTTTTTCATCTATAATGCTTATTTTATTCTTCGATAAGTCTAAGTTTTTTATGCTATATTTATCTCCATTAGTTGTCCAAGAGTCATATAAGTTATCAGATAAATCAAGCGTGCTTAAGTGGATCAAGTTTTGTAAATAGTTAGGTATGGTATGACTGAGGTAGTTTCTTGACAGGTCGACTGTTTCCAGTTGAGAAAAATTCTGCACTTGCGGTGGAAATGTCCAGAAGTTGTTGTTCGATAACAGCAATACTTGTGCCTGAAACAAATAAATAAATTATCGGTTAGTGTTTTGGTTTTATAAGTACTATGCTAAACAATAAAATATAATACGTGCCACTCTATGTTTCTACGGCTTTTATTTATTCTAAAATACTCTAGGTTTCATTTGATTTCAAGTTATAATAAGATCTGTGCCTAAAATATGTAGGTAAGTATTAAATACTACTTCTAATTAACTTAATACTAGTAGGTAAGTATTACGCTTTTATTTTTTCTAGTATTAAATTATGTATCTTGCATGTTTTTTAACAAATACATTAAAACAGAAAATAAGAATCGAGGCACCAACGTATCTTTTATATACTCGTATATACCTTTTTTTAAAGCAATTGTGCATAGATACTGCTATTATTAATAAATTGCCAGTAGCGTGTGATTCAGCAAAATTATAACTTTATCTAAGTATATTTTTATATCTTTTACTTCAAAATATTCCTGCGACGTAATATATACGATGTATTGAGATTGCTATAAAAAAATACGGTTTGAATTTTAGGCACCACGATTTATTTAGTCAAATCTACGTGATACTTCATATAAACTCTTCTATATAGGTATATAACAGGAGAAGCTGACTGACTGACATATCAACGCAGGACATAAACTATAAGGGTTAGAAACTTGAACTTGGGTAGCACGAAGAAATATTTTTTGAAAATTCACCCCCTTAGGAGGTAAAACGGGGGTGCAAAGTTAGTATGAAATTTTGCCGCTTTTCGTTCATTTGCACGCGATGGCAGTCGCGGCAATCAGCTAGTCACACAGAGATAAACTCACATTATAATCTAATTCTTCAGGTAACTCCTTGAGTCCTCGGTTTGCACAGTCTAGGTGCAGCAGGCCATTCATCGTGTAAGTGCGGCAAGGCTGCTCTTCTAACTCATCAGCTTGACGCTTCACGACCCCTGCACACACCAGGGCTGGTATCAACCATATCCATAGGGCTGATAGTATTACATCTGGAAATATAATTATACAGTTTTTATTACCATTAGTTGAAAACCTCTGAACAGTATTTTCAAGAGAATATGTGTAGTAGGTATGTGGTACCATAGAAAGGTCATGAAAAGGATTTCTTTGAGATGTGGTGTCATTAGAATGCGCTAAATGCTATCAGAAGCCTAATCTATTTTCGAAGCGGTAGCAGTTTCTACTTCGGTAAATATATTTCGTTCTAATACCAAATATGAGTTGTAACAAAAATCATTGGTATTAGTTTTTAGTACCTATTACAAAGGAATTAATCGATAAATTGACAACAATATACATAAATTGACTGATTGATCACTCTGAAGACCATCAGCCCTGTGTATTGGTAAAGAAGGAGTTAGAGAAATACAATTGCCTGTTTATTATACATAGAAAATAATATGATGCACCTATTGTGGTGTACAGCAAGTGGAAATAGGAGGGCAAGAACTATTATTTTCGAAAACCTATGGGTCGGAGCGAGTAAGCAGATAATCGATTGTCTTTTGTTAGATAACAATGTAATCGATACACGGGTACCTACTCAGTTTGTTTACATTATCTCAACTAAATGACTGCAGTAGGCCAGTTTTTTTATGTAAACTATACTTTAGTATTTACATTAGAATATAGCAAAGAGGTTACATGTTAAGTATGTTTTTTAATTCGTGAATTAAATTTGAAATTCGCAAGTGACATGCCCTGAGGGCATTGATTAGTTTTTGAAATACTTAATCATGTACAATAATCTATTTTTAAATAACATAAGCAATTTCCACAGTTGATTTTTAATTACTGTAGAGAAATCCGAAAACACATAGGTAGGTAAGTTTGAGTTAAAAGATAAGCCTACAAGCCCTTGACGATAATGTTCTTTGAATTTCGAAATGCTTTATCTAAGGAGGATTGACATTTAGGTACCTACTATCTTTGGCTTAAGACGACCGACTAAGAGTGAAGAAAGAGAAGAGTGACTACTAGTTTATTATCTTCCCGCGAAAATAATTTTGTTTGGCAAATACAGTTCTAAAATTGATATTTAAAAAAAATATTAAAACTATACCCAAACCGTTAATAAAAAATGAATACCTACCAAAAAACATAAGGTATACACAGGTCATAAACTTACAAGTATATCAAAACAAAAGTATTATTATTATTATTCGTATATACTACGTTCATTGTCAATTTCAAAAGTTTTTCTTCCTTCATAATTCTAACCGAATTACACATTCCCACTATGTCCCATGTCCCACTACACACCTAGTAACTATTAAACATTCGAATCGATTTAAATTTCAGTCGATAACGATGCAATATTGTCAAATAACGCGATATCAAACTAGACACGGAATTATTTTACAAAACATATCGATACTGGTATACACCTTTCACTATTAATAAATTTTAATAGTGTGATTGTGATGCAAATTAAAAAATCGAAGTTAATATGATGATTAAACATACATGAACGCGTTATATGTCATTTGACAAGCATTATCTTGAAACACGAATCCGTATGTCACAATAAGTAGCAGATTAATTTACAGCCAAATTACACGAGCGAATATAATCTTTATTGTCATAATTATAAAATTAAAAACCATTTGCACGAAGTCTGTGATAAATGCTCATTCATTTTATTGCAATAATCCGAAAATAATCAAGCAAAATTTTGTAAAGGCGGCTATTGTTGAGTACTCACCGGGTGCCATTGAATTTGCTATATTTTACACAGTTTTATCGACACATTTTCACATTATTAAAACCACTCGATATTACAATTGTAATTATCGTCCAACACTCATGTTCGGGATTCTGCAGTACGATTTTATACACGAAAATATATCGCTTAGCTTGCGTCCGTGACTATTACTTTTGTAATGGTAAAGATAGTACAGTTAGTGATACTGGGTGGGTTTCAGAATTCGTAGGATTGTCCGTACTGTACAGGGTGACGTTTTAAAAAACAACTGTAACTACGATGACTTAACTTGACAGGTTAAGAAATATTTAAATATTAATAAATTAATCTGCTTCGCTTACCTTTTGTGCTTTGTTTCATGGTAATGGTGGAGAGAAATTCTTAGCACAAGATAAACTGTTAGAAATAGACGGATAGTTGCAACATTGTTTATGTCTTGAAGAAATAGCGGAGAAACTTCGACAGTTGAAATAAATTATTTCAGTTCCGGGTTTTTTCCTCTTAAGCAACATTAAACAACCTGTATGTGTTTACCGATAACGACGTTGTCTTATCACTGATTAGTTATCGACTTATCGCCAACGCAAATAAATAGTTTCACCTCGAAAATACCGTACATTACATGTGATTCATTGAACCAACCGCTTTCTCCCCATAAAAGTACACGGATGTAAGAAAATATTATGAACACATAACAAAATATATGTAAAAAATTAAGAATTATTCGAGATATAAAAAACATCACATGTTAGTTATTATATTATGTTTCAGATAATCTGTGCTATTCAACGTGGGCCCCATGTAATTATAGATAAGATAAAGTCAAAAGTAAGTCAGGTGCTGTTGACGCCGACTTTGGCCCTGTTACATCTGACAGTTGAAATTTGTTAGATACCAGTCTTGTATATTATAATTATATGGATTTTATTTGCTTGTTTGTCTTGTAGTCGCAGACGTGGACGTTGAGCGTGAAGTTTTTTTTTAATTTCCACTTCACGCAAAGTTTTACCTGCTGTATGTAAGATTTGAATATGTAATATAGGTGCGATCGTGACCAACTTTGTAACGTTCTCTGCGAAGGATGGAGGTATTTCGGTGAGTTAAGAATGGGCACCCATCTTTAAAATGACCTCGGCAGATGTATTGATAAGCTTGGTTGGTAAGTGAGCCACGAATACATGTTTCGGTGTACGTCTATACACATCTGCTTAACCCTCAAAGAATTTCATCCAACGATGATACTTGAATGCGTTTACAGATCAAATAATATTAACTTAATAAATATTATACCAGGTTTTCATTGCTCCATCCCATAGTTCTCAGAGAGAGGTATTTCAATTAAGGAATAAATCATTTTATTCTTAGAAAACAACAAATGAATAAAAATTACATTCTTAATTAAAAGCCTTCGAGGATAAATTCATTGACCTCTTTAAATCCATTTATTGATACCTATTATAATACTATTAACTAAAACTAACTATTTTATAATATTCCCTTAATTTAAAACAGTACAATCTATAGAGTTTCTTGCCGCCTCTTCTCCATAAGACCTCTTGGGACATGCAATTACTTTTTAATTAATTGGGTTAATTTATATAAAACAGATCAATCAAATATAAAAGGCAAAGTCATCAGTCAAGAATCTACATTTTCAAGAAAGAGTTCTTAGAATATAAGCACAGTCTTACACGTGCGTAAAAATCTTACGAAAATAAGGGAAACATTTAAACTGTACTTTTTTCCTGAAGAAGCCATCTTATTACCAATCAAAACGGCCGACGAATTGTCCTATTAAATCATTTTTTTATTGGATTTCAGAAGCTATTGATATAATCCCTTCTTTGAATCTATTTTAAAGTTCTGGCATAAGCCTCAACAAGTTACTCAGAGGCTTTTTCAGGGAAAATATAATTAATAACTGTATTTCCCTTCGTATTGCAGTTTCTTTTCAGAGGTCGTCAGTTACAGTGCGTACAAACTTAGTAGTATAACTTGAGTTTTATAACACGTCCACATTACGAACCATCGTTATGTAACAGAGTCGTAAGAAAATTGTTATATAACAATGTTACGTAATGTGGTCGTGTTATAAAATATGTTATTATGTTTGTACGCACCGTTA
This sequence comes from Craniophora ligustri, assembly GCA_905163465.1. Taxonomy (NCBI): domain Eukaryota; kingdom Metazoa; phylum Arthropoda; class Insecta; order Lepidoptera; family Noctuidae; genus Craniophora; species Craniophora ligustri. The sequence continues at coordinate 12,504,916 of LR990955.1, forward strand.
GGACAACGCTGCCATATACTAAAATGCCAAATCCTGGAAACAGTGCTCGAAAAAAATCTATTGGCGCAGTGGCTAAGCGATCGACTTGTGCGTTACGGGTCTGGTTTTGGTGTTTGTGTTTGTGAAAATTTGGGTTTGTAAACGCAACCACAATACAAGGGAAAATCATAGTGTGGGGTGGGGGCTATGTTAAAAACTATAAAAATAATTAATAATATACATTGTATGACATTTACTAGTTTCAAAACTTATTCAAAAGCGGATTTAGCCAAACCATAAAACTGTATAAACGAAAATGTTTCTACATTTTCAACACATTTTCAGGCGAGATTTACTAAACTTCGTCTATTCCCTTAAAACAATCATTTACCTGTCTCCAATACCCTAAAATCCTGAGTGCCATAGGATTAAACAAACAGGTGTCAGGGTTTCGAAAAACGCGACACGTTCGAGTCTTCACGCCTGTCTGAGCTCGTTTGTGCTCGTCCTGACCTGTTTACCTCCCCCACCCCCAGTTAGCTCTCAATGGGGAGGTCGAGATGTTCCCTGATAAGCCCCATCGATTAGAATGAATGTTCCGAGTTGCACTGAGTTGAATTAAAACCTTGTCGACTCGAGATGTCTTAGAGAGGAGAAATTTCAAATTGTTTGGCTGTCAGATTTGTAATGAATATTTATTAATTATTCGATTTTCAGTTACATATGTATGGTTTGAATGATCTTATGTTATATAAGCTTTTTATTGATTTATAAATTTGAAAAAAGAAAGAAAAGAAAACAGAACAGATTTCTAATTATTAAAGATCGATACGGGTTCTTTATTTAAAGGAAACTCAATGCGCTCTCAGTCAGCGCAAGTGAAGTAGGAACACATTTTTTTTTACATAATTTCATTATAAGTAATAAGTGCTAATATAACCATGGACAGTACCTACTCTTCATTTTTTTTATTATATGCGTATATAACTCCCGTGGTTTTTCTTCCATCCGTGTAAGCGGTGGAAGAAAACCTAGCGAGTTAACCTGCATGACTGAAAGACTATCTTGACCACAGGTCTGCCAAGCAAGCACTAGACTAGCGTGGTGAAATATAACCTAACCTGTTAATGAAGTTTAACCTGTTAAAGAAAAACTTCATTATTTTACTTCTTAATGTACTAGTAACATGTAAGCCACCGTGTGTAAAATAATCAAAACTTTAAAGATATTCCTTAACGCTACCGTTTCGGCGGCAAGTTCAATAAATAAGGATAAAGCCCATTAGAGACGGTCCAGCAAATCTTCGACCGCCGAACGCCACTTACTTAGACTTAAAGTGTTCCCGGGAGCTATTTTGTTAAAGATTTGGGATTGCTACGTCCATTCTGAGATATATTTCACTACAACTAACCGTCGTAATTTTCTCTGCCGGATTTCGCCGGAAAAAATGAATACACCGCCATATAATTTTTAGATAAAAATCTTTCAGATTTGTTTGTTTAGGTAATTTTAATTGTGGGAATTGTATACGGGAATCTTACGGAATATTTTATATACAGAATATTTCAAAACTTAATGGAATAAATATTAATCTCGAAAAGATTCAATATATTCAAACATGCTATAATATCAGTGATCAAATTTTAAAAGTTCCAATTAAATTTTATAAAAACGAATAAGTACTCTTCAATTAATTAGATATCACACATTCACCAAACACAAACATTATTTTAGAATTATATTAACAATTTACTTTATACTTCGCTGACTGTGCTATAACATAATTAAAAGCAGTTCGAACAAAACCACATAAGAACTTACCTAAAAACAATTGAAAACATACAAAAAAATAGCGCAAACAATAAAACATCATTCATATCAATTGGGGATCAAAACGTAGTATTACAAGGTCCGGTTGAGGGTCCTATTGCTGACCCTTCGAAAGGGGATCAGGGAAATATGATAGGCACCGCAGCCCGTATTTATTTGTGCCCACTAAGGATTTGCCCTTCGCCCGCTAAGCCGGCTGACCCGAAACGAGATGCCAATTTGCTTTATTGACTTCTTGATCTGTTTGTACCGTGGTTCGTAAGTTGCCGTGATTTTTATCTGTTTAAATACTTCTTTGTGAAGGTACTCCTGTTTCCATTAACCTCTTTGAGTTTAATATAACGTGGATTTGAAGTCTAAGGAATCAGAAATGTATTGAATGTAAAGATTTATATAGAGCTGTAAAACAGAGAAGTCACCTTTTATGGATTCCTTAGACAATAGACTGATCTGAAAAATCTGTCTATTGATTAAATAAAATTATAACATAGATATAAAAATACTACGTAATCTGCAGCTAACGGTAATCTAATACCATTGTTATTTACATATCTAGACTAGGTTATTGATAGAATACGATTAAAGAAGATTAATGCTTAAAAGATTATCACTATATTTATATCTATGTAATTAGTTATAAAATACACTGCTTACCCAAACAGGTGACTTTACAGCTTCAGTAATTAATTGTAAGACTTTTAATTATTTTCTAACATTCTCTCTATATTTTTCTATTCTATCTGACCTTAAATCCAAATTTTAGAAAATGAAAGAAGAGAATGGAAGCGAAAGTGCAGGCAGAAAAAGATGTAGCTACTCCAAGTTCTTTTCTTCTTCTAGCTTCTTCTTGCTAGACTTCTTTGATAAAACATTTATTAGAAACTTACCATCAAAAGATACTCAACAAGGTTAGTAACGTATCTAAAATAATACTTATACTTATGTTCAAATATGAACGTAGCTACCTACTTAGCCACAAAAGAATGCAAATAGCTAGCTAAGACGAGTTCCTCTCAGTGTTCAAACAGATCTGACAAATAAGAAATTAGGAATATATTTGAGTATCTGCTGAATATTTGCCATTATTAAAGGAGTACCCGTTCGAAGTCGACTTTGTCTCGGTCTGAATCCGCTACTTCGCCCGTCCTCCGACTCAAATGTCAATCCTTTTATATTAGGCATGGGAAATCTATCGATAATAAAAATTGTCGACGTTATTTACGAATGATTATAAACTGCCTCGTTGGTCTAATGGTCGTACAGTGCGACTGCCGAGCAAGAGGTCTTGGGTTTGAATCCCAGGTCGAGCAAAGTGTTATTGGGTTTTACTATGAAATTCCCAGTAGCAGCTCGGAGTTTGGATTCGTGCCCGGTTAATGGCAATAAGCTTGCCCCTATTACATGGGACCTAAAACATACCGGCGAGAGTTAGTACACCTCTGCCTAACTTTTCGGGGAAGACGGGATCATGATGGTATGTTTATGTATGATTTTAATATAACGATTGCGAAATTTCAGTATTGCATTATTTTAGTAATGTGTTTGTTTCTATGGGATATTTTGTGAATTGTGTCTGTTTATTGAAATTATTCAATTAAATACAGAAATTATATTATAATTTATCAATATACTAGTAGTAAGCAGTGCCACCAATCAGTTTATCTGTTCGTCTTAAGTTAACTTAGTGGTTATTTGTATAACGCAGCCGAACCAACCTAATTTTTATAAAGCTATATTAATTAATAATTTCTCCGCCTAAGGGTTTAAAAAGCCAGAATAGTTTTGGATGTATTTACATGACATTCAACTTTAATTTCAAGCCCTAAATATACCATAGTTTTATAAATGCATAATAGACATCGATATCGGCAACATCCCTAAACCGTTCACAACCGTTTTAAGTATTGATGGCAGCAGAATAAAACAGCATTGAGTCGATGTCGCATCCCTAAACCTGGCAGTCGGGAAACAGGCTTATTCGTCCGATGAGTGCTATCGCTCGTGGCCTTTTAGACCCACCTCCCGAGGGAGCTCAGCCTTTTACAGTGTGTACCCGGCTTTATGCGATCGACTTTCAATATGAATTTCATATGGGTTATAAGATTGTACGCTTTGTACCGCAAACATATTCCGAATTTGAATTTTTGATGTATTGAACCTTGATCGGTAGTTTATTGTTTTAATCTTTGAATTCTGTGGTGTTCGATTAGTTTATTGTATGTTTATGATACTTCAAGAATAGTAAGTATTTGGTTTTATATGATATAACTAATCAAATAAAAGTTGAATTATATTGTTTAGATACTTTCTTATACTAGAAAATGTATTGGCATATTTTTACAGTATAAGACGAAACCCGCATATAAAGTACAATGTATTATGTTTCAATGTAAATATTAATATGGACTTCAATATTTCTTCCAAGTAAGCGATATACAGTTGTGTACCCCTTGATATTTTTCCTTTCCAGCCAAGCTTGCATTACACACCGTTCCCCAATTTGTCCGTCGGAAAAGTCAAGAGAGAAGTCATAACGAAAATTAAATACGCTTTGATAAATGTTAGCTGGAAGAAGACGTACTTCAGAGCCCGTGTATAAGTTTTCATAAAGTTATAGTTTCTCAAAGCCCGTCTCGAAACTGTGGAACATTCCAGAAAATGAAGAAGTAAAGCATTGGAGTGAAACGTAGACGCCGGCTGAGGCGGAATAAAGTTGACATTTTTGCAAAGCTACGTTAGAATTTCAACAAAATTAAATGTGGCACTACACGAAATGAAAATAGTGTGAGCGAGGCACGCCCCCTCCCCGAGGTGCGCCTCGCGCCTCGCCTCGCTTCACGCCTTATTTTTGCTGAAAATTCTCAGACGGGAGAATTTATGTTGTAGGTACAACTACTTATGCAATGGTTATTAGCTCAACCAACTCAGATTTACATTCTAATCCTAAAAAAACTTAAGTAGATAAAACAAACCTATAAAGGTATATATATTGTAACGTTTTTATTGGTACATAACTTAAACTTTATGGTGTATTTCTATAGCATAATAATATGCTAGTGTTCAAACAGAGAATCAACTTGGCAGCCTTCATAGGCGAGAATATCCTTGATCACGTCATATTTATTTCTCAATTACCTACTACCACGAACACATTCGGTTTAAAGACATTTATTAACTCAAAAAAGAACATATAACAGTTCACTTATATTGAGTATAGTTATTTCTACAATATGATTTTATATATATACAAGTCTGAGCGAGCATGTAATAGGATGTTTAGATATAATTTTAATTTATTAACTGCATGTATTATAATATACTATTATATATTTTATTTAATGGCAATGTTCGTTCTTACGTATTCTTCTAATCGCTTTTTGAAAATGGGAAGACTTTCGCTTTTTTCAACATTGTCTGGTAATCTGTTATACATTTGTGCACCTTCGTATAGTATGTTTGATTTACCATAGTTGGTTCTGGGCTTATTAAGTTGGAGTTTGTTTCGTTGTCTTGTGTTGTATGGGTGTGTTTTTTTGTTAAGTTCTACTTGTGTGTGTATTTCTTGTGTGATGATTTTTCTTACTAATAAGCATGTATTCAGTGTGTATAGTTGATGTATACTTAGTATTTTTGTGTCTTGATATAATTTCCAGGTTGGTGTTAAAAAGTCATAATGATAGAGTATTTTAATTATTTTATTTTGAACAATCTGTAGGGCTTGTAGATTTGTTGGTGCTGCACAGCCCCATATTTCAACTAGGTATTCGATGTGGGGTTTGACAAGTGAATTATATATCACGGTACGTATCTTAGGTGGGATGCAGTTCGATATTCGGTGTAAAGCTCCTATAAGGGGTGATATTTTAGATTGTATGTAATCAATATGATTTTTCCAGGTTAGCCGACTATCTAATATCAGTCCTAAGTATCTTTCATGGTTTGAGTGCTTTATTTCTTCATTCAATATTTTTAAGTGGATCGGTTCATTGATTTTTTTGTTTTTTGCTGCTAGTATCATGTACGAGGTTTTTTTGGTATTGATAGTTAGAAGATTGGATAGAAACCATTCATTTAAGGTATGTAAGTCTTTCTGTGCTGCATTAATAATATCTTTTAAGTGGTGTCCAAAATAAAATATACAAGTGTCATCTGCATACAGAGATAGATTTCCGGTCACTTTTACAGTGTTTATGTTGTTAATATAAACAAGAAACAATAAAGGGCCTAATACTGAACCTTGTGGAATTCCATAAGTTAATTTTGCTGGATTACTTTCATTGTTTTCTATTTTGACAATTTGCAATCGATTTTTTAAATAACATTCTATAATTTTATACGCTGTGCCAGCAAGACCTACGTTTTTTAGTTTGTGAAGTAGTAGGGAATGACTAATAGTGTCAAAAGCCTTCTTAAGGTCTATAAATACACCTAAGGCAATTTGTCTTTTGTCTATTGCACTTTTTATGTTAGTGGTGAGGTCCATGGTTGCGGACAGGGTATTGGATCGTGGACGAAAACCGTATTGTTGTTTGAAAAAGAAGTTTATACTATTTAGGTAAGTGTTAAGCCGGCAGTATATAACTTTTTCAAAAATTTTAGATAAGAGTGGTAGCACTGATATCGGTCGGTAATTGCTAGGGTCTGTCTTAGATCCGCCTTTATAAATAGGTGTGACTTTCGCTATTTTTAGACTGTCTGGAAAATCTCCCTGAGTTAGGCAAGCATTTATGCTAGTAGTTAGATTGTCTATAATTAATTCTTTTATGCATTTTAGATCTTTAACTGTAATCCCATCCACTCCACAGCTTGTATTTATATCTAAGTCATTTATGATACTCTCAATTTCTTTGACTGTAGTTGGTTCAAATGCGTGCAGTTCCGTGTCGTGTTGTTGTGTTTGTAGGTGTATTAGGTTATGGTGATATTTTTGTGGTATGTTATTTGCGAGGGTTGATCCTATTGTAGAGAAAAATGTATTGAATTGCTCACATATTTGTTGCCTGTCTGAGATAATACCAGACTCAGTTAATAATTTTGATGGTGCAGTACTATTTATTATTTTGTTATTTGCTAGAGAATTAATTAGGTTCCACATCTTTTTTGGTTGTTTTTCAGTCTTTCTGAAAGCGTTATAATAGTATTTCTTCTTACTATTTCTAATGTTTTTATTTGCTACGTTTCTTTTGCTTTTAAAGTCTTCTTCCAATTCTTTGTTTTCTAAATCAGTCTTGTGTGCATAGCACGCGATGTTGCGATTGTGCAAATCATTTAATACTTCTTTAGTGATCCAATCCTCTCGTGGTTTATTTAATATCTTAGTTTTCTTTATTTTATTCATTTGAATGTAGCTGACTATGAATTCCTCCAATGCATGATAACCAATTTTATTATTTACTGAAAGTGTAGATTCTTTAACTGATTTATAGAGGGCGTGGTAGTCCGTGGCTAAGTATTCACGTTTTTGTTTCATTTCATGTTTAGGCTTCATCAGTTCTAAGTATATTTGTTTATGGTCCGATAAAGGGGTGTCAAGTATTGCAAAGTGGTAGTTATTATCTTGTAGGTTAGTTGATACATGGTCTATAATTGTCTTGGTGGTTTTGCTGTCTCTTGTACTATAGCTATTATTTAGTTTATTTAGTATCTGATAACCTGTCTCTAAGAGTAAATTCGTATATTTTCTTGTGTTGCAGTCGTTGTTGAGCAGGTTAATATTATAATCACCAAACACAATGGTTCTACGCCTTCCTCCCAAGAACGTGCAATATGTTTCCAAAAAGTCATTAAAATTTGTACTAGGTGGTTTGTAGACTAAGCCTATATTTAAAGAAAAATTTTCCAAATATATCCAGAGAAATTCATTGTAATTTTTTATTTTACTTTCTTTAATATCATATTTTAAAGTCTTGTGTATGTACATTGAAACTCCGCCTCCAATACGACCTTTTCTGTATCTATATACATGTGCGTAATCAGGTATTTGTAGCATGTCGGCTTCCATGTCCGATTTAATCCATGTTTCATTACCTACAGTCATCGAAAATTATTAGTGGCCCTTCACCTTACGTGCAATATAGTTACCTACTTATTAACGTACCTACATAATCCTCAAGCTTATATTGTTTTAACTAAAAATATTATGAATATTTCTTAATGATTAACAAAAAATACATTTATTTAGTATGTTTACGATTAATAGCTGCTATCTTCAGTTTATTAAGTATCTAAGTCATTCGAAAACGTTCGTGATATAATTATATAAGTATGTCAATCCTTGGATAACTGGAGTTGAAACGAAAACGTTATTTAAACTCTTTCAACAAGACCATAGATACAATCATTACAAAGTACTCAAGCAATTTTCAGCAACGTAGTAATCTTATCAACAATAATTATGCCCTGCAGCACAGTCATTCCCATCAGTTTTGCCCAAATATTTGGTCCAACCAGAGCAATGTAAATGCAAACGAGATGCAAGTACATTAGCGCAACGAATAACCTCTGTCGCGGCGACTATCGCACTCCACATAAACTACCGCGCACATTACCAACCGTATACACACTGCTGCGACCGACGACAAGCGGGGCTAATATTGACAACATGAATTCGTCCTAAGTAATCCCAATTAACTACTTTTTACATCATAACATCAGCTGCTTGTGGGAGTAATATTGACAACATATTTTAAGTCTCTTGAGACACATATAGAAAAACTACTCTTGCTGGGCATAGCTCTCTTCTCATATCAGGGCGATTAGGCTATCGTGAGGCAATGGATTAGGTTCATAACGGGCACGGCCAATAGGGGATCGTAGACACACGCCATCCAGAAAATCCCTCAGGCATATTTCGGGTTCCCTCACGATATTTTCCGTCATCGTTAGAAAAGAAAAAGAAGAAAATGAGACGCTTCCTCACGATGTTTTTCTTAACCGTTTGAATATGAAATAAATACGCACATATCGGTCTCAAGAAACGAACCACAGACTTGTTGAACAAGTCTGTGGTTCGTGTCTTGAGACCGATCCCGAGAAATTTGAATACTCAGTTCACAGCTAATCCCATACTATATGGGTATTGTTCAGTATTGGGATTGCAGAGGTCTGATGGTAGTCGCTTGATGTAAGATTGAAAGTCGAGGATGCTCAGATGAAGAGTGACATTTCTCATCGTTGTTGGACATTTAGAAGACTTGTGTGTGTCTCAATGAAGACCATCAAGAGGACACTATCGTAAGGCTAATGTTCCCTGATCATAGCTTACGGGTTCCATTGCACTTTTATTGTTACAACTGCTACTTACAGATGTCATTTCGTGTATAGAAGCGTCTGAGCTACGGAGCACCGCTGGTTCGATTTCTAAAACATTTTCGGCCGTCAAAATCTTCACTGTCAAAAGGATGAGTAGGTAGGTACAGTTTTCTTTCTTCATAACTGTAGTATTTATCAATATTCATTTAAATTAACAATCTTCAAATAAACTTTTTAAGAAATTTACGAGTCTTACTTTGATAAACTTTATAACGCTTCACTAATTAGGTGTTTGTGTATATGTCAGATTATTTTTATTGTAAACGAACTAATGTTCTTCTTTAGAAGAACACTCTAGTTCCTACAGAGCTACGATTATAACATTTATAAAAACAATAAGTACTTAGGTAAACTTGGTTTTATGAGGATTTTATTCAGTATTATTCTTATATTTACAGTATTCCTCATTGCCGCTGAGCAATGGAACTTTTTGGCTAACCTACGCTCATTATCCTCAATATTTCTAATAAAGGAAGGATACATTGTAGATCGATTCCCTTCTTATAAATAAAGCGCAATATTTTTACAGAGATCAGAGAATAACAATATTAGAGGTATATCTTATAAGTTATGATAAGAGCAGACAGATAAGACGATAATATTGAAATAAATGTAATATTCTATACATTTTCTAAGAATAAAACGGACCATCGTGTTTTTGTTTGGTTTTGAAAGATATTAAAGTGATGTGTCATCCACATTTTACTGACTACAAAATTTTATGTTCAACCAGCCGAACAAGAGACAAGTCAATATTATTGACAATTGCCAATCAATCAAAGATTATAACTCCAAGCTGAGTTTTCAAGTCAACCTCAGAACTGTAGGATTCAGTAAGTATATTACTCTTCTTTTCAATTCAACACACAGGACCTTAAATTATTCCGATAATTGCTCAAAATCAAAGCATTGAGATAACGAGTTCCAAATGTAGGCTTATGACGTCATTAGTCATTCAAGCCTGGAGCACTAAGTGAGAGAGGTATCTGCACCATTTATCGGCACAGTTGAACTCGCAGCTAAATGTCGTCCGTAATTGGCGCCGGTCCATCTGCAGGCAATTAGGAGGCGGCGCGTTTTAAAAGATCCATATTTATTCGCCAAGCCGTACCTACCGCTGTAAATGTTTTGCACTGCCCTGATTACACTGGTTACGGAATAAATTGGTGTGCCCATTTACCGCGTTTTGGTGTATTTAGAAAATATTTGTGTTAGTTTTACTTTTTTGGAATAAGACACAGAAATAAATACTTTAAAACTACAAAAGCAGTAATTATCACATTCTCATCTCCAGCCACTATGCCCAAACAATGGATCACTCATATAATTACACATCACTTAAATACATTAACATTAACATTAAGCATTAAGTAGCAAGAAACTTAGGAATACGTTAGTTTGTCTAGGACGTTAGCAAGTGTACCGGTCAAACCAAGAAGGCCTAATGCACAAGACGATGCCGCCATATTGAATTAATAAGCTCCCAACGTTCCAAATTCAAAAGCTTCTAGGCCGCTTTCTGGATGATAATGACCTCTTGCATGCGGCCAGTAACTCAAGCAAACTTGTCTATGCCTTAGCAAACTTATTTACTTTTTCTCAAAAATAAGTATTCGACTGTATCAATGAAGTGATAAGGCTGAAAATTGTCTGACAATGGTGGTATTGACTGAAAATGTATAGTTGTCGTTTAGTATTGGACGTTAGAGGCACAATGCACTAATTATATCAGTATCTTAGAAAGCCCCTAACCAGCCCCTTAACAGTTTTCCACGGTATCGTAGAGGCATTAGTGCATTTCCCAGTAATGCTTCTAAAGACGGTTGGCGCACGATGACCAAGGAGATCGATGAGTGGCACGGAACTTTAACTAGAGATTAAATATGATCGCTAGTTATATATTCTATAGGTATCTTAGTTCATGAATATAGTATTTTTGCAATAATAAGGTTAGGCAAAAGCAATGTACTTACAACTAATAAATAAGTATTTGCAATTTAACTACTTTAACTCAATCAAGTACCTACCTATAGATTTTTTATTTCTTTTTATGGACAAAGACAATCACAGTTATTTTTCTACCACTCAACTTAGTTTGTTTAAAGAAAACCGTTTTGTGAAATTGTGATTACTTTAAACTTGATTAATGTTTCGTTTTTTATACCATCAATTTTAGTATCTATTAAACTGTTTGATTTTTAAAATTAACAAGGTGGCGTTCCCACGTTAACCATAAGTTAAACTTCGTTTTACTATTTGGTGCAACCCAACATCGGCTAATTTAGAACTATCGGCCAGCAAAGTGGCCGGTACGTCTTGTGTCCACAGACTACACAAGTTGCGGCAACTATTCTGGGTCACCACTCTGACCGTAATATGAATATGTATGATCTTTTGATCGTGTTCTATCATTTGTGATACTTGTAACTACCTATAGGACTTGAATTTTCAACTGAAAAATATATTTCTTAATCTCGAATGATCTTTAGTGTAACTATAAGATGGCAGTGGCAGCAATGGACTAAGTAGTCAAAGGTTCTCCAGTATGATCATACCCTTCATTCACCGCGCCTCTTACTGCGCGCGATCAAATATTTCAATTTTATTTAAATCGGACTTTTGTATACATACATTTAACGACAGCAATTATACATTCGCGACAAGATTATCTCAAGGCTCTTTCATGTCTTCAAATTCTACGAAATCGAGTCTAAAGATTACGTCACGGGGACGCAACATTGAAACTCAATCAAACTAAGAAACAAAACATCACGTAAGACGCACAGAGGGCGCCACGAATTAAAGCGCTACTATCCCTTAATTGCCAAATATCGTCTCGCAAAGGGGATCCGTCTTCACTAAACCGTTAAAAGGATCCGTGCTAAGTGCAGGATCGGGGTTCGATTCCCCGTTTTGTAATTCGATTCGGTGCCAATTAGGAGTTTAGTTGTCGTCGGTCGAACTGCGTCTTCAAGGTAAGATGAACTACATATTTAGTTGTATCGTCCATTTGGCCTTTGTCGGTTTAAAGGGTGTATGGCCAGCGAGGGATGTCTAGAACACAATCATTATTTAATTAACGTCTACAGTTTCTATAATTACTTAAATTAAAGGTATTGCCAATATCGGGAAAGATGTACCTATTCTATTGAAAACGTAGTATCTAATAAATGCTATACGTAAGGTTGGTGGTACCTATATATTTTTCTGCTTTGAAAAAATTCTTGGAAAAACTAATGTGTCTTGCCAGCAGGTAAACATAGTTATTCTATTGCGTTTTTTCAGAAAAGAGGTTTAATTGCAGTCTGGCAACGCATTTGCACGTCCTCTGGTGTTGCAGTTGTCCATGGGCGGCGGTGATCACTTTCCATCAGGTAAGCTTCCTGCCCGTATGCGCCCCCCCTATTTCCATAACAAAAAAACCTGTAACTACTTAAAATTGCTACGTTAAAAACATCTTTATACCTACAACTTTGACGAATATGACGTCTCTTTTGTATATAGATTCATTTTTCTAAACTGTTTCCATAGATACCTGGTCATATGAATGACTTTTGAGCGTGAGAATTTTAATTCATACCCACAGCATATAATGTTTCTATAAAGTTATTCATGGTAGGTAAACGGGCGTAATAGTATGTTTATGATATTAATTATATTTAAGGCAAATCTTTATAATATATATAATATAATATCTTCCTTCCTATATAAAACCTTTATCAAAGATAATATAAGTTGTTATTACGTACTATCACGCTTGTCGTTCCAGAAGGGTTAGGCAGAGGTGTCCTAAAATGTACACCCATATTTTGCCGGTAAATTTTAAGTCCCACGTAATAGGTGTCGAGCATATCGTCATCAACAGGGTGCAAATCCCAACTTTAACCTGCTACTGACAATTTCATAGAAAAGCCAAATAAGAATTGGCTGGACCTGGGAATCAAAACCCTGACCTCCTTCTAAATTTACCCTGATTAGAAGCAGAGTAGTAGTAGTAGTAGTATAAAGGGTAAATTTAAAATAAAGTTTCTAAATTAAAATAAACCCTTATACAAACTGCAAAAGGTTGTAAGTACGTAATTGCGCTTTTGTAAAGAGAAAAGCGTTCAGAGAGCATACTTCCTAGAAACGAATACGAATTAATTTCAACAGATAGTGTAATGCAGCCATAGACACTTTATTTTAAAATTCTTACTTGTCCTCACTATGAAAGAAAAAAACATAATAATAATAAATTTATTATCCCACTGCTAGGCACCGATCCCCTCAAGCTCAGAGAGATTAGGATATGTTTACAACGCTAGCCTAGTGTGATATTTATACCACTGAAAAAAAAAATTGACATTCTTCTGCACAGTTTCAAATAATAATAATTAATATGTATAATGAGTTCGCCAAGTCACAAGCCGAAATCTGTAATTTACTAATCGTGGTCATGGATGAAACTTAATTATCAATGCTTTGATGAAATATGATTTTTAATCTGTTATCTTAATAGGATTTAAATTGAAATTACCGATATAACGTAATCAATTCCTACACCATTTTTTTTATGGTGGCTCACCTGATGGTAAGTGATGACCGCCACCCATAGAAATTTGCAACACCAGAAGCTTGCAAATGCGTTGCCAAACCCCTTAGAAACCGATCAGGTTTCTTAAAATAGGGAGTTACTGAACTGACAGCAACGGAATTCCCATGCTGTCAGAATAGTCACTCCCCCAATGAGCTCTGGTAACCTTACTCACTCGCAGAAAGACAACAATTGTTGATTCACTGCGGTCTTCTGTAAGGCGGAGGTACTTCCCCAGTCGGGCGGCTCAATTTGAGCGAAAAATTTCGATATGCCCTACCTCCTACAAATCCTACACCATTTCCAAGGGTTTAGTAGAATATAAGATCCATAAGTTATATTGTACTGGTAACTGGTATATTTAGGTTCCATGTAATTAAAATTCAACTGACCCGTAACGCTACTGAAAATATCATAAAATATCCCAATAATATTGCTCAATGTTAAACACAAAAAAATACTTATTTAGATTTATAAGGCATTCTAGATTCTATTACCTATACCTCTTGTATGGTCTAATTTCTTGTTAAGCTTGAGACTTATTAATGGATACTGGTAGTGGAATTTAGGTGTCCGTTTTTTAAATATAAAATCTAATCTTATTGAATTCTAATTTAAATAACGGAGAACTGAACAGTTTGCTAAGATATACGGTGACGAATCTAACCCGTTGGGCGGTAAGGCGTGGCGGGCGCGGATTTCGCCGTATCCCTATATCCGCGCACACAGCTATATCCGAATATCCGGCGGGGGCGGATCAGCCGGATCAGCAACAGGTGGGGGATGAGCCGCCGGTGTATCCGCCCACTAAAACCACGTGCTGCACTTTTGTATTCTAATTTTGAATCCATGTTTGGAACATTCTAAGTGTGAATTGGAGAGTGGGCTGACGTTATTATTGGTTTGTTACAGTTCATCCGAATATTTCCATTGCATTATGTTAAGACAGTCAATTGATCCAAATTTAATTATTCTATATTATTAGCCTTTTTTTTATTATTATACATTAGTCCACTAATCAAACTATACGCTTCATTACACGTATCTTTGGAGTTTCATCACAATAATACAACGCATAGTAAAATACATAAAGCTCAGTCCTTGATTCATTTTATTGTTTTTATTTTTATCGTTCTAATTAATTTAATAATTATCATAATAACGATTACGAGCCATAATTAAAACCAACGTTCCTCATCTTACGACTTCACCAATAAAGTCTTTCAATACCGATTCCAGCCATCAAGCAACTTTAAACAGCCCAATAAATAAAAAAGGATTTACTCTTCGTAACAAATAAAATAAATCTAGAAATGTTTTAATATTGCTAAATTGTGAGCCGAAATAATCACTGGTGCGAAATTTATTGTACCACTTTAGTGTTTAATGCGTAAAATTGACGAAAGCAGTCGTTTCGAGTGCGAAAACTTTGGTCGAAAGTCATTATAGTCGAATCAATCAGGGCGTAATGGCACCCTCAATACGCTAGGGATGGGAAATGGTTGTTAGTATGACGCTCTACTTATTTATGGTAATCACTAGTGTTGTGAGGGCTCTCTGTGAGACTTGCGTACTCAATTTATTTTTAGAATAGATGGTTATGGGTTTTAGAATATGCTTGTGTATTCGTTTGTTTTAGATTTATGATAGAATAAGGAAATTACAATACAAATCTATGGGTACGTAATAGCAGCTATAATAGTATGAAGTATTTTGAGAAGACACATTAAAAATAAATAAAGAATGTATGGAATGCATTTTACATGCATTGAGTTTGCACGAATTGACATTGACATTGCACGAATTGACATTGAATTACATACAAAACTATACGGAAATGAATTTACGTCACGACGTAATTAAAAGATTTTTTATTGAAAAGCACGGTTTTCAATGAAAATGATTTAAATTAGAAAATTATGGATGATACGTGTAATCCCAACTAAGAGACACCAAAAATTTGCTGAAGATCGGGGATATAGAAAAACAGTTTTCTACCGGCACAGTGTATGCTGTGTGTTTGACGATTCGATTTGTGCGATCGGCTTCTGCGTCTCGGGTTGCGGGTTCGATGCTCGCACAGAGCTAATATTTGTATCATCTACAGTTAGTTGTTCCTGGTCTATTGTAAGTTGTAAAAATATGTTTTGTAAACGCACCCACGACAGTGCGAAGCAATGTTTTCCTTTTTTTATTTTCCAATAAAAAATCTTCTTTCTTCCAATCACGTTAAAAAGATATAATTTTTAAGTTCTTATCATAATTTCCTTCGCATCTCGGTCCTTTCCCATCAGAATGTACGCGGGCACACACACGTATCCATATTTGTCGTTGTCTAAGTCCCAAATTAATAGTCTAAACTTGGGTGTATCCCGCACGCGCGCTGCCGTCTTACTCGCAACTTAGTGCCAATTAATTTATTGCGCCAACTTTACTTTCCATTCTTTACCTTACCACTTATACATCT
The DNA here is from genome assembly GCA_905163465.1 of Craniophora ligustri. Taxonomy (NCBI): domain Eukaryota; kingdom Metazoa; phylum Arthropoda; class Insecta; order Lepidoptera; family Noctuidae; genus Craniophora; species Craniophora ligustri. The sequence goes on from LR990955.1 coordinate 12,521,076, forward strand.
GCGGCGGCGGGTTAGCGAGTTGCCAGCTTATTGTGATTTATTTGCACTCTTGTGTAGCGAATATTAACGTAGTGTGAGCGTTTTATGGGGAAATGGAGATATAAAGTTATGTTTCAATTTTCATGGTTGGTTTTAGCCTTTTTTTTTTCATTTATGCATTGTTAAATGTTGCCATCGCAGTATATTTAGTTTCTTACGTGTTTTATTTTTATTGCTAAATGGTTATAATATTTGTTCCTATTGTATATTGTTTTTTTAGTAAATCTAGGGCATCTTTGTGTTTTTAAATTACAGAATACCTTGTTTAAGTAAATTAGTAATAGATGATGTCAAATTTCTATGTAATACCTGTATTACATAGAAATTTGACATCATCTGAAAATTTAAATTAAATAAATTTTTCACAACTATTAAACACGCTTAGCAAATAAATAAAATCACCAACTAATTAATCTTACCTACACAAAATTTATCATCCACCGAATCAAGTATAGAATAGCAATAATTAATTACCCTAACCCATTATTTTGATAAATATCTGGCAACACTGGCTACGATACGTCGCGCCTACGAGCTACGCCGATAACCGCGCGAGCGAGATTTATTTCACGAACTTGTTATAACTTCATAATTTCACCCGAATTATCGGAACACAGTATGTGCCATACACTGATATCAGATGCTTCGAGTCTTTGTTAACTATAAATATTGAACGCAGATTCTCAGTCGCTTTGTATGCTTTTCTGTGGCAAGATACAGTGGGGTATAAGTAATAACATTTCAAATAAAGCTAGTATGTCTCAAGTGACATACTAGCGTAAATTAAATTTTATATTTATTTTTATAAAGTTGTTTAATAATGAAATTCTAAATGAAGAGAAAAGAGCTGGGATAGCCTTGTTACCGTACCCACGTATTTATTAATCACATGCTCAAATGGTCAAGGAAAACACCGTAAGCAAACCTGCATGTATCTACAACCTACCTGCTGAATAAGAGGATATCAGTGCCCAGCAGTGAGACAGTAAATAAGAAAGTCACTATAAGAACGTCCACTGCTACATAAAGGGCTTCCTTATCTATTTCTACAATAATCGATTACATGCCACCCGTATGCAATGATGTCCGCTGACCTTTACCAGGTCGTCCGTCGATCTCGTTGGAGGCTGTTCCACGCTTCCAAAGCAAGTTCTCCATTCAAGCTTACCTTTCTGCCCCAGCAATCATCTCTTCTACAAACAAAGGGCCCCCGCCCATTGCCTCTTCAGCTCAGAATAGTTTAAGATAGTACCTATGTCAAGAAGTATAAGAATAAGAATGTGTTTACTTTGTTAACGGTTAATGAGAACTAGTCTAACAAATTTTGACATATTTCTATATAAAACAATTTGCTTTATTTAAATAAGCAATACCTATAATTCAAAACGTTCACGATCAACATAGCCCAATTAATTGTGTACACGTCGTAAATTAAGCCTACACAATATTGAGCTAACTACGTTAACAAAATCTAAGTGTATTCTGTAGCCGTATAGCAATTCTAATTAGCCCCTCCTTATTTATGATTCATAAGCCGAAGTACAATAAATTCTGGTGAATCTTTCCGTCCCACATGTGTTAGTAAGCCAAGGCATTAGCGAATGTTGAATGTAGGTCCTCGCCTAATAAGAGGCGGGATGTAAGGAATCGCACTGATTACTATATTATTTATTACGCTACGTGCCGCCCGTGTAAACGCTTCTTAATACTCCTATCTACGCTCGCGTCTTGCAACCTTTTCAAAGTAAGTTCAACATCGCCTTTGTATGAGAATAGTATGCGATGTTTTCTCTTCTGTCGTGTGAAAAGGTTGTATAACCGTGGGAGGTATAACACCATCTATCAAATGGGGTAACGATTAAGTGAGTTGCAGCGAGCGGCACCTATGAGATTTTTAATTATTGCCCGTATTAAATCGTGATTAATGTGAGCCATGGTTTATGGTATGGTTTTAAGATGTTTATAGCTTTATTACTAAACGTAAAATAGTAATTTATCGGATTGCTATGTAAAGTTATGCTTCTATTTAAATTAATTAATTTGGGCGTTGATTGTGATTCATCAACATTAAGGAAAAACTAATAGCTAAGCACTTGATACTAAGCCAGTCATAGTTAAATATCGGTTTATTAGTAAATTTTAGTGGCCTCTATAATAAATACGTAACTAAACTTACTACTATTATTAATTTGGTGAAGATGAAGACGTTTGTTACTATTTCAAGCAAGAACCACTGAACGGATTTTGACGAAACTTACATTTTAATAAAGTACGTACCACATAAAAGAAGCCGCGAGTTTAAACTATTATTACAAATATATACTATATAATAACTGTTTGTCTGGTATATACACGCCTAAACCGCTGAACAGATTTCGATAAAATATGGCATGGAAGCAAGGTAGTTTAGGTATATCATTCTTAAGGAATGAGATATGTATGTGTATATTTATTTACGCGGGCAAAATTCGCGGATATTTATTAGTTAGTAATTCATAATTAGTTATCTGTATCTGTACTCAATCTTAACGTCAACCAGTGCGTGAAAAGATACACTTTTTCGCTTTTCTTTTCTTAGTAAATCACGTGTGTCCTCTCACCTATTTTCCCCTCCATCACACATACTGGCAAAAATGATTATGCGGCATAAACCAGGTAATATAAATTTATCAAATGCATGTTGACAAAGCACCACTGAATAATGACTATCATATTTCGTCGTATCTCCTCATGATTGCCGAAGGGGATAAAGAATAGGAATTTTGCTTTATATGCTACCTCTGAGCTCACGAGGACCGCTTCATAAGATATTGTGATAATTTTAATGAATATTTATAACTTTATTACGCTTGAGTTTACTTTAAGTTTGTTGATAGAAACTGCGGTGAAATGGTGTTAGATTAAGTTGTTGTAGATTATATAAAATATGGATCATATGAAAAGTAACTTGAATGTAGGTAAAAAAATACATATTTTTTACATATTTTTATTTTATGTATGTCATTCCGGGAGCCTATTTATTGATAAGACTGCATAATACTCAGCCTTTTAATCGACGGATATCCCAGAGAATTTAATAGGAATGATAAAAAAATCGAGCCAGTTTGCACATGATGTCTTTGTTCTGCCCAAAGTCAAGACAATATTTTGAAATTGTTCAATCTAGTGTGTAACGAAGAATTTGACATACATGTACATACTAGTATGAATCTAAAAAAATCCCTTTAGCCGGAAAACTATTCAGACTCCTTTGATTTCGGCTCCTCGTGCATAAACTAATAACACTTATTCCACCTTAGCCATGAAAAGTTCACTAGGTACTAACTACATCAAAACTATATCAAAATAATACGGAGGGAAATTTGAAAATCGAACCGTGGTATTTTTATTTATAAATAATCGAAGTTTTTAAATAATTACAAGTGACCAGTGTCTTATACATAAAAACTTTTTGTCGCAAAACTTTCTGAGTGGCCTGGTATATCATCAACAAGAAAATAATGTTTTCAAGCTGTCACAAAAATCGTAAAATTTAAAAATTCCCATACGACAGCGTACAAAGTTACTCTCTCAATCACGCCGACGCAAAGCGCCGTGAATCATCCCAACCTAACAGTAATCTACGACGTGCAAAATTATTATTTATAAGGTAATTACAAAAACACTCGCACGATATCTCACCCACTGCTAATGTTATTTATGTGGGGATAAACGACTATGAGGAATTTTTGCATAACACCCCCCTCGTTCGGTTAAATTGAATGATAACGGGCGAGACATTGGCAGTATTTTTTGAATTAGATAAATAAAGAACGGAGGTCTGCCTTGGAGTGCGCATGAGTTGAACACATCAGCGGTTCGGACTATAATTATGTAGATGTTAAAAAATATAAATTTTTTAATATTGAAGAATATGGACTATAATTTATTATTTTGCGTAACGAGTAAAATCTTATATATGTATATGTATGAATAGGTAGGACTTATTTATTATAAGGAAATAATAGAAAGATATATTGGTCAATTTGAACAATATTTTAAAGATAGCATGTATGTAGCACATATTTATAATGCTAATGCATTATGCGATGCTTTTTTAACAGTATAAAGTTCCAGCTTCATCAATATTTTATACTGTGACACGTAAGGCGTCGTCCACAAAGTTTATTATCGGTTTCCGCTAACCGATGTATCCCAAACTTATTTTGCATGTTAGCCGAGATAGGGTGCACTCGTGAAAGAAACTTATGAATTATGTGACACCCCTAAGTAACTCACCCACACATGCATATACGCGCAACGGAGACTATGATTATCTTGAATTCTAATTATTGGAAATAAAAGATATTTTGCTCCGTCGTTGGTATGGTGGTTGTAAAGTGCGATTGCTGAGCAAGGTCTTGGGTTCGATTCCTAGGTCAAGCACTAATAAGTGTTTAAGTTTAGGTTTTTCTATGAAATTCTCATCAGTAGCTCGGAGTTTGGATTGGTGCCCCGTCAATGTCAATAGGCCCGTTCTCCATTTACATATATGACTTTAACAAATCAGCGAAATGTGGTTGTACGTTACTAGATATACCTCTGCCTAACCCTTCAGGGACAGCGGGCGTGATGGTATGTTACGTAACGTTGAAACAAAAATTAAAAAGATGTCTATTTCTCTTTTGTATTCCGTGTAATTACCATCTCTCTAAATCGCAACGTACAATCGAAAACATACAAATTGTTTGAAGAAAACTATCTATTATTTAAATAAAATGTTGTTGTATTAAATATAACCTCGAACGCTTAATTCAATATACGTTATAACTCGTGTTATCATAATAGCCATTTGACACTAAACGTCTCTAAGGGAACTGTATCCACTTCTTAAAGAAAATCATATTCATAGAGACGATAAATTCTCAGCCAACACTCGCGCACCTCTTTAACCGTATCTGTATTATTTTAATATACGTAAACCGAGTAATATAGCCGTCCCCTTCACACGTACGAATATATGAAATAGTTTCGTCTCCCTCGGTTTTCGAAGGATATCTTAATAAGATTCATGAAAGGAGGCCATATTTTATATCCGACTCAGTCCTCTATCTTCTTATATTATCCGCGCAGAAGAGAGAATTTTGAAATATGTGCCTGCTTGGGAATTTCCAATCTTTCAATTACACCTTTGTCGGAAAGTTCGAATGCTTTGGAACTTGGGAGATAAAAGCTTTGTGCAGCTGAAGTTGACGTTTTAATTACGTGTTGCTTTCCGTTTGGTAGTTGCATCGTGTTTATTGGTGTTATGTGTGTTAAGAAAAACACTTCTCTTTCTGTTTCAAAATCTACATATTTCTGTTTCGTTTATGCAATATGAGTACCTATTGTTTATTTAATAACGTTCTAAATTCGCAGAAAGTAGATTCTGTTTTACTAATTAGATAAATGACTGTGCATGAAGGGCTGAACTCTTCATTTACGGTACCTACCTACCTAAAAAATGTATTTACCTACTTATTCAAAATAAAAAAAATGTGTTTGTTGAGTATAATCATATTTTTTTATAAGCTTTTATATATTACATATTCAAATTCGCATGTTTGTTAGTTTGTATTGGTCAAATCTTCTAAGCTGAATTAAAACCAAATCCTTTTAACCTACAGAACCATCTTATATTTAAGCATATTGGTTCAACTCAACCGCGTGATAGTGTCACTTTTATGGTAATGATTTATGACTCACATCCAGGGTATACATAGCTATAGACAAAGAATTTCCTGCTCCTGACGGTCAATACCATAGACACGAAATTATAAGTACATGTAAGACCTTTTTATGAATGTTGTGTAAGATATTGTTGAATATAATTAGCTTGATATAAAGGAAAATAGAAAATAAAGCAAATAAAGAGTAAGATAATCGCGTAATTAAAAGTTAGAACTCTCGGGCTCTGCTTCTCACATGAACACAACGCAAAAAAATAAACTAGACGGTGATTCCAAGGCTGATGATTATCCAACAGGCTAGCTATCAAATGAGTTCCTGTCTATACAACGAAATAATCCAGTTAACAGTGTACCGGGGTTTAAACAGGGTTGAAAAAGAGCATTTTTCCATACAGTCGCTCAAAACAGTAAAAATAAATACATAATAAAAGTTAAAAAAAAACATAACACGTAAGCAATATGCAAGTAGTTTATGTAGCTTAAAACTTTTTGTCAGGGGAAGGCTGCCGGGTTACACCAAGATATTAAATAAAGTTACACCCATAAATATTTCTTCAGTTAACTAAGTAACAAGGTAAAAAGCCACTACGGCTTCCACATTATACGGTGGATGGATTTATTAAAAGGCACATTGGCTTACATTTATCATTTTGACACTAGCCATACTGTTTGTTTTATAATATTTAAGAAAAAAGGTTTAGGTATAAAAAGTTTGTTCCCACCATTGGCAACTGATGGATTAGTATCTCAGTATAAAAAAGTGTTTTTTTTTATGTAACGGTAGTTGTAGGGTTAGGCTTGGAATCAAGCGTTAAGGAAAAGGTAGGTATATAAAAAAAAACTTTTTGTGTATTTGTTTTCTTTTTTCAAATTTAATTACTTATATTGCTTTTCGTAAACATTGCACCGCACCCGTCTTGTAATCTATTATTGTAACTTTTTTTTTGGAAGATGTCAATGTATTTCTGATATTTTGATCACGATTGTCGCAATTAAATATTTATTTAGTCGATTGTACTGAAGTGTACATTTGATAGAAGTCTTGCAATTACTTCAAAAGATTTTTTTATTCAATTATTATTACTGGTACAGTCAGCCAAGCAAGTAATTTTACCACAAAACTATAATAGTCACATTTATTTTATATATTTTCTATTAGTCAGAATGGCAGCCATATTTTTGCCCGACTATACCCTATCTTAAATTAATTTCTACATTCTTTGCCTGAATTTTCCCAACTTGTATAATAATGTACCAAAATATTTACCTATATATTTTTCTTAGCATCGTAATTTGAAACACTAGGCGTATCATGCAAACTTTTTTCATAGACACAAACGTAAGCTTATTTCTGGGGGGCGGCAATATAATACCTTTGCTCGTAAATCTTAACTTTAAGTGAACCGGGGGGGATTAAAGATCAGTAATCTTAGGTACAGATGAGTTATGGCCGCACCGCGATCCTCTTTATTGTGACTTTAAGAAACTGAGAGAGGATTTTGTTAAACGTTTGAAATTAATTTAGATAATGATTAATGGGATCTGTTTGGAGCCTCCCTTGGGTATGTATTTGCATAATTGAACGGGTAGTGACGTTAGTTTTGCGGTCTCTTGTGGTTGTTGTTATAATTATTGTTATTTGTTTGTTTCATTGGGAGTAGTTCGTGAATTCACAAATTTTGTTAGGTGTAATTAAAAAATGTTGTAATGTGGAGATGGTTGAAAATAAAGTTTATTTTGATAAACACAGAGACGGGCGTTGTTGGTGTGTTTTGAATCAATGCTAAAATACCTAGTGGGTAAATTCATCACAGAAAATTTAGAATTGTTGATAACACACAAAGTTTTATTTTTCTATACAATTTACGCGAATATTAAGTAAAAGTGTAAAGTTTCTTGAAGTAAATACTTTTGTATAATATCTGTGAACCCTAAACATTGATACAATTTCCACACCCAATATCTTAATCTGAAGCGAGCGAACCACGAAATTACGAGCCATCCCTTTATCAGCACCAATCAGCGTAAAGACAAACGGGCTTATTCATAAATCTCCGCGGCGCGGGCGCATTATTCGCGGAAGGTGAAACAACAAACATTACAGACATAAATCTGCAACGTATCGCGGTTGCGAGTCATAACTGTGTAATACAGACGCTAAGGATAGTCAACAGTCGACTTGACTTATGGAAGTCGGAGGGATGAATAAATTTATCAATAACATAATTCTCTTTATGGCAATGATAAGTATTTGGTAAAACCCTACGTAAATTTTTTTCTCTGATTTAAAAAAGTTTGATAATTTAAAAACCATTATTATTAAATTATCTTAGCTGAACAAACCCGCGATATAAGTTACGAGGACTTAGAAATGTTAGTTTTGTGTAAAAAACCTAACTCTTGGCTCGTGTAGTCATGTAGTAATGTAGGTAGTCCTTGATATCTCTATTTTGATAATAGTTTCGAACTATATCAATCAACTGATCTGTGCATATTACTACTAGTCAAGAAGAAGACTTTTTTTTAAAGTTAATAACCTTAGCGGGCTTTCGATATGTAATGGACTCATTATATTGTAAATACTTTTTTTCATACCATAGCTTATTTCACCGTACCTACCTACCCTGCATAAATTTACTGACCTTTGCATGATATAAGTCCATCACATAAGACAATTTGAAACTATATATTCGGATTAAAACAACATAGTAGTCAGTGTAAAATGTTTTCCCTAAATAACTTGCACTATAGTCCATACCTTTTTTTTAAATATTATAAATGCGAAAGTATGCCTGTCTGTCTGTTACCTCTTAACGCTATAACTGCTGAACCGATTTAGATGAAATTTGGTATAGAGATAGTTACAGTCCCGGGGAAGGGACACAAACTATCAAACTGGAAATCATCCCTTAAAAGGGAGGAAAGGGGGGTGGAAATTTGTATGCGGATGAAATTACTAATTTTACGCAGACGAAGTCGCGGGCAAAAGCTATTCCTAAATATCTGTACACATTTTTTTCTTTATTTTTTAAATGTATGCCCATTATTTGCATAATAGATATACGAAATAAACATCAGTGTGTCCCCTACGTTATCTGCGACCGTCGCGCCATAAGACAATAGTAACGCAATAATAAAAATGTTGAATAGCCCCCGTAATGATATTGTTACTGCCAGTAATGCATTGTGCGATAACGGATAAACTGTACCCAGTAGACGAATATACTGGGCGTACTGTGAATTATGACAGAGTTAGGATTTTATCTTAAGAAACTGGTTTAAAAGATTTTCGTACTTATATACCTACCGGTATATTTTATTTTAAGAGCTGTGGTGGGCTCTAGTTCCAGTCTAAGGTCTGTGGACGGTGGTCACTTGCGCAAGCGGTGAAAGACACCTGCATGCTTGAGAGATTTTCTCTATGGAAATTTTAACTTATATTGATTCCCATCTAAACTTCTAGACAGATGAATATCTACTATTAATACTTATATTGTATACAGTTATACATATATATGCAAATTTGATCAGCGCTATAAATAGAGTATAATTATTTGCTTTTAAAAATTGAGTTAAAATCTCAATTTTAACTCAATTTTAACTTAATATTTATAGCGCTACCTAATTTACCTAATAATAATTTAATAATAATAAATAAAATATTGTGTAAATGTATTTATATTTATACACTCATGTGTGTGAATTCAGCCGGTAAATACATACATTACCTATAAAATCATTTACATGTAACTTTTTTCACTTGCCCATATTTTTCTGTATAATTTATTTTTAATTTGCCACAATATCCGTGTACAACGAAACAATATGAAAAAATCTCACAACAAACTTCTAACCATGCCGGCTTATTTATGACACAACATCAAGATTTTCTTTCAAATTTTCTCGAAGCGAACACGTATATTTTCTCCGTTTATTATCCGACTCCGACCTCCTTACTTATCTACCGAGTATATTGTTAAAAAACATGATGACTTAGGAACTGAAAGTCCCATTAAGTAGCGTCTCTATTCATGTGGTAACACGGGCGCGGAAGGGGGTGTGCGCGGCGGGGCGGGGGGGATGTGGAATAAATACAAATAAAGAAGTGAGTTGTTTAAAAAGCGGGTATTTCGCGCGAGATAAGGGTGCGTTTCCGTCGTCTCCCCCGGCGGCCGCTCGCTGGAATTATTTCAGCGATTCGACGAAACTCGATGTCGCGTCGCTGTCGCATTCAACACTCTATCTTTAAAAATGCCTAGTGTTGTGCCTCTCACTTTAAATTGTCGATTGTTTCGTGAGAATCGTGAGGTTGAAGTAGGTCAATGTTGTTTTATACACTCGAATAGGGTTTTCTTCGATATAATCTGTTAAATTGTTGATTCTAGTTAAAAATACCGATGCTTTCATTGAAGACAAGTCTCTTTTAAATAAAAAAACAGAATGGGCACTAAATTAATATTTAATTAAATTATAAATTGACTGAAACTTGCAAAAACTGTTATAACTAAAATGGCGCATTTGTATATTGCAAATGTAATCTCATAGATTTTGGAAGCAAAAATAATTTTGAATAAAAAAATAGCTATTAAAATTATACATCGGTGAAGATTAATTTATTTAGGTATGTACGGGGACCCAAATAGACACGATAAAATGACATGTTTCATGGATATTTTCCCTAATAATATCTATGTATTTACAGATACAATATAATGATTATGGTATATTTTGCATTAGCGTAACTCGTAACTAGGTGGCGCTGTGTAATAATGTATCTTAATATATCGACAGTACATCTTGCATCTGCCCATCTCTAGTGACAGATCTGGAAAGAGCCACCGTGTCAGATGGCCGCTGTTTCTTAATTTCCTCTCGCCGAGATAAGATTGGCTTTTAGCTTTTTTATTGAATTTTCTATGTTATACGTAGCACTTTACAACTTGTTCTTATTCGTAGATAATAAAGAAGCTGATATCAATTTAATTACGAAACCATCAACGGTAATGCTCTTTGTTTTATAGTAATTGTTTGTTGAACAGCGAACGGTGGCTGTACTTCAATTTTATTAATTGAATTTGATAATAGTATTAATTTCTCTCTGATTTATTGGTCTAGTGTTCCTGAGCGCTGTGCCTAACCGTAAGGTGTTTATTACCTAGGAGGTCAGATCGAGTGAAATAATAACATTGTTTTTTAAGATGTTTTCAAAATAAATAATTATAAAAATATGCCAGTGAATATGGAAGTGCATCAGTACTCCGCCTAACCCTCGACGGATGCAAGTTATAGGACGTAAGATTAATGAGACAGGTGCCACTTAATGACAATTTAATTCTCAAATTAACTAATTAGTTTCACACAAGTTTGGCTTGTAGGTACTAATAATAGCGAGAATTTTAACTAGTGATATTTATGGAGAAAATTCCAGGCGTGTCTATCTAATTTATTACGTGGAACTAAAAAACAAACTATAGTCACAAACTATTCGTATAGGTACCTAATAAATACATAATAGGTACTTTAAATTGTACTTTATACCGATATCCCAATAATATTCCCCATATTTCTAAACTAGAAAAACAATTTGAATCAACTGCGACAACGATCTCATTTTACGTTCGTGTATATAAAGATATGCACACATTTGAACGTGCACGTCTTATCTGTCGCATAAACCGCGCATTAGCCGCCGTTGCACATTTCCGTTTGACACATCTGTGTATTTTATTTCTTCACTTAACTTTTTAAAGTACTTGAATAATGTTATAAAATTCAAAGAAAGATAAAGGAATGATTTGTATGATGGAGCTGAAGTGATAGTAAATAGAAATGGTTGATGACAAAAATGTTTGTGTCTAATAGTTTATTTTAATACGATACTTAATGCAGTCATAAAAATGTAAGAAATCATGGTATTTCTGTAGCATCTTGCTTTTCCTGGGAATCAAATGCAGGAACTCACACTTAGAAATCAACTGAACACTTAAATTAAAACAGAATACTTTCTATTCATATATCTTGAAGCAGGTCGAAAATAGTGTTAACATTTGAGCTCTATTGGATCAGAACTTTTTAAGATGTTTTAGCTTCCACAAATTAACTTAACATTTATATGTTTTTGTATAGATAAAATAGTAAACCTTAATATCTAAATTCTCAACTGAATGATTAACGACATTTTAATTATAAAATTATTGCATTAATTTAATAATTAAAATGTCATTAATCAAGATGAGAACGATACTTTGCAAAGAATAATATTAATTATTTTTACGTACCTACAATATTGTTATCGTTTTAATGAAACCCATAGAGTAAAAAAAAACAAAGCCAGTGCAACGGAAACAGCACTCCGTTAAGTTTGAACAAAACAAATTAAAATTATGAAGACCTAGCGAAAAAAAAATGTTTTATCTGTGCAATTGTCTGCGAGGCGGGTGACAGCTTCTTAAGGAAGATGCGGTTAGCTGAGATAAAAAAACCGAGCTGTATTATATAAAAACAACTGGGACTGGTACTGGGAAGAAAATACCTACCAGTTATAGAAAAGAAAGAAATGTAATTGTTTTTTTTTAGGTATATGAATACATATTTCATTATTTTGTAGTAGGCAATCATCACCAAGGCTATTATTTATATATTATAATATTAAATATATAATAGTAATATTAGTACATACATATTTTATAATATATGTATATTAATACAATAAAACTTTCAAGCCAACACACCTGTGTCGGTTTATGGCAAGCAAAGTTAGATATTTCTTTCACTTACGCGAATACAAGACATCGAAATGAAACTTTTAACGGATTTTATCGCAGTAAATTATTTAATTCCGAAGTTTCGGATCGTCTACACCATCCATAATCATTAAAACAGTTCCTAGTTTAATTTTAATCAATATTTACTTGCTACGATCTTAGTAAACACCCTTCGCTTCATCTACCTACATTCATTAAACAAACTACTTAAATGTAGTTTAAATAAAATATATGATAAAAACAAATCGTGCAATTGTCAAACAACCAAGCGACGATTGTCACTTACGAAATCACTTGACTGTCACGGGAGCGAAACTGTATTTTTAAGAGCTAATTTCCTGATTTCGCCGGCAGGGGGCGTCACTCCGCCACTCCATTTGTATTATTGCAGTTACGTTGCTAACCGAGGACCGTTGATTAGGTCGACCGTTTCACGCTTAGCTGGTCCTTTGGGATGTAATTAAACAATTTTGATGAGTGCTCGTTAAAAATTAACTTGTTTTGTCTCTGGCTGTAAACGAAGGGAGGGTAGAAATAGTCTTGTATTGTATTGTTTAGGGAAATAAGAATTGACAATTTGTTTCTTTCAATTAATGTTAGTTCTGCAAAGTAGCTGGCATATTTCCACTTTATCATCAACCCATGTATTCATCATCATCACATCAACCGTTAGACGTCCATTGCTGGATATAGGTCTCCCCCAAGGATCGCCACGACGACCGGTTATGCGCCGCCAGTATCTAGCGGATTCCAGCGACCTTTACCAGGTCAGTCCACCTTGCCGGGGGCCTGCCCACGCTGCGTCTTCCAGTACGTGGTCGCCACTCTAGAATCTTCAACTTATGTACTCGGTCCCCTCTTATTTAAGAGCGATTAGCCTATAGTCCACCACACTAGCTGAATGGGAATGGGAATAGGGTTTGCAGACTTCACACACCATCAAAAAAATTCTCAGGTATGCGGTTTTCTTCTCGAAGTTTTCCCTCACCGTTTGAGCATGTAATAAATACGCACAGCAAAATCTTTTCCAAAAATAAAATTCATCACTAATTTCCACCTTCGTGACGCAACTCGTTTATTGTATTTACTCTGTAATACCACGACGTTGTCGGTGGAGGCTCGGCAGAACAGTATGCAGTTAAACCAGACGCAGACGTAGCGTGGGATCTTTTCACCTGAGGACGCGGTAAACGTCGCACCGCCGACGAAATTAAATGTATAGTTTGAGAGCTATTTATACCCCCATATGGTATACTTTCTAATAATTAATGACTTTACATTTCATTTTAGCTGAGATTCAATATCTTGCATCAATTTTATTTTCGAAATATGTCCATGACATATGAATGAAATCATTTCAATTAATTTTCAAGACTACTTTTACGGATTTCATCGCGGTATAAAAAAATATATTGTTATTTAATAACAATAATAAATAAAAATGTGAGGTAGCTGTTACTAATTATAACATCAAGACAAATAACACCACAGTCTATTCGTGACCGTGGAAGCTGTAAATAACTCGCAACTTTGGAATTAAATACTATCCATATACCGCGATAACATCCTTAAAGAAAGTGGTTACATTTCAACGTTGTTAAATTATCTACTTATTTTTTCTTTAATTTTATGTTACAACACAATTATTAATATAAAAACGATAATTTAATTCGGTAACATCAGCTCTATGCAGTTCCTTGGTCCTGCGCTGCATAAGTACGATTTAGCTAGATGTCAGGGCGAGCAATGTTACTCATGCGTTAATTTTGCGCGACAAATTAATTCGAGCACAGATTTACTAAAAACAAACGTGTTCTGTGTTCACGTGGGTATGAATTGTAATACATGAATTTATTGTTTCATGATTAGCTAAATATAGTGTTATTGACTGTATAAGAATTTTTTGCATAAGCCAACTTGATTAATGTAGCAGATAATTATATAAATAAATAACAACACCTCCCGGTTAATGGCAACAGACTCGCCCCCTATTACATGGTACCTACAAACATAGCAGCGGAACGTGGGTGTACATTAGTACACCTCTGTCTAACCTTTCGGTAACGACAGGCATGATGGCGTGATGTGTTATAACAACACAATCCAAACGGCCGGACTTATGACTTAATTAAAATAATTCGCTTATGTTCCACTTCAAGTTCCACTTCGACAGACCTATAAAGATACGTGATATATAGAAGTATATATGTAGTATATCAACCATCGAGTATCCGCAACACAAGCCTCGTTGCTTACCACGGAACTAGATGGCGCTGTGTAATAATGTCCGGAAATATTTATTTATTTATTATTTATTTATTATATGACGTACAAACCTTATTATAAATATGATAACAATCCTACTTACCTTTTTTCCAAAATGCTCTAGTTTCCACCAAAAAACTAACTAACAGACACAATACATATATACATTAGGATGGCCTCTGTAGACTTCAGTATACGCTTCCAAATTAATGGACTGTTTAGGATGTATTGTATAAAGCTGATACGAGCTAAGTGAGGAAATAACCGCGGATTTAGAGCCAAATTATCATTTACGACCTATTAGTCCAGGCACATACTACGCCAGTATACTGTAGCGTAGACTGTCTACGTCGTAGGCGGCGTAGCGGCGTAGACGACTTGGTAACTTCTTAGTAATATTTTCGTTTTCACTTAATTTAGTTTGAACTGTATTTTCTCAAAGAAAATTAATCTATAATGAAGTCAATTAACGATAGTATTTTATTTACTGCCAGCATAGCTTTTTATAGTTTATTAGGAATTACCTATATTTAATTAAAATTGTATTGACCTTTTGAATAAATTTTGTATTACTACTTCAGATTTTTTTTTTTAATGAATAAATCAATGTGACTTTTAAGGTTAAGGTTTCACATTATTACGCAAAATTAATTCCATAAAATAAAATCTAATTAAAACAAGACTCCTTTGTTCGTCGTAAAAAATACATATTTTGATTCAATTCCATTTTAAATGTTTAGAGGCATTTAACAAAGCGACTGTCAACCTGATTACACCTCAATCTAACTCAACAGCGGATGAATTGAGATGAATATCCACCCCAATGAATAAAAAATAAGCCGTGGCTCATCACAAAAAGCGAGGGAGTAAAAAAATAATATTATCCTGTGGAAATGAATTAAGCAACTCACAGATACTGTGGTTCTGGATACTGAATGAAGCGGATTGTTGCTTAATGTGGAGAACGACTTTGGAATTAGGAACATAGTTTAATTATTTTTTGTCGTGAGTAAACTTATATTTACTTGGAATTTGAACTCGTGTCCAGTTAATGGCAATTATCATTTCCTTAATATAGGCATGATTGTATGTATGTTGTAATTTTCCTTGAAAGACAAATCTTCGATCTTACTCTAGGAAAATAGGCTCGCCGTAAATTTTTTTTTGAGCTGAACCTATTGTCATAAACTTATTACAGTAATGTAGGTTTGGGTAGGTAATAAATTCTCAACGAATGTACGAACGTAAATTAACTTCGTGAAAATCTTTTTAACTATAGTTTATCTATATTATTCCGTAGAAATGAAAAAAGGATTAAAGTATTTTTACCGAATTTCACATTATCAAAAGCCATATTAACGATTTATAACATTATATGGCGACAAAAATACTTACATGATATGAGTATGTATTACACAATGTTTAAAATCTCGTGAAGAATCAGCTGACTGATAAAAAGAGTAAGCACAATTATACATTCTCATTCTTTGTTAATTAATACGTAAATCCACGCGAAATCCATCTCCACAGAACACAGCGTTTGTCTCCGATCCTTGGCGGGGTAAGTAGGGAATAAAATTAACCGAGGATGATCGCTAATGAAAATAAATTGGCGGCGGGAGATTCGAGATTACACCGACCGCGACGCGGTAGTCGGTCCTCTAGAAAAAACGGGACGCGTACCGACTATGACGACTTGTAACGAATAAACAGCTTCCATCATTCTAATTGTCATTAAAGATTAGAATTTGAAAATAATTAAAGGGTATTTTTTAAAAAACACAGTAGATATTCTTAAAGAAAATATGAAAAAAATATTTGTGTCATATTTTTTTTTAGGCCATTATTTATTTGGGCGTGTTCAATTTGATGACTTTTGAGAGAACAATTCGCTACCTACAGATCAGGGTTTGATTTAAAATTCAGATGTCTGTAGATAAATGCCCATCAGAAACTCGCGTAATATCGTGTGCTGTACAGGATTACAGTACTTAAGTCGTTCTGAATGAAAAAAAATATTAATCTCTCTCATTATTTCTTTGTTTTTTTTTTCATGTCACAGGACCCTCAAATATGGACGCACAGACAACATAAAGTGGTGGCAGCGAAAATGAGCGCAACATATCCGGGGGATGTTCATCTTAAGGCGATGTGAGATCAACCCTGAGTTATGGCCCCGAAGTAGTTATTACAGAAAGTGCGATTACCTTTTCCGGAAATAAGAAGATTATCTAAATATAGGTACAAGAATCTTCATTAATGATCTCGTGAATGTAGAGCCTGATGTCATTTACCCATTAATTGGGGACAATTAGCCCAGCTGTAGGAAATGCTTGGCAAATTCATAAAGATTTTATAGTCATAGACTTAATTTTTCTTTTTTTTAAATTGTTGGTTTCAATCAAATTTACATTATATCCACTACAAAAGTGATAATATAAATATAAATAAAAGCTTGTTAAAAAAGTAGTTTTATTTCAATTACTTACAGTCTGTATAGTGATCATGGATACTGTATGAGATCTCTAATAGTTCGCATTTATATCTTTGACAAAAACTAAACAATAAAACTGGCCAAAACGTACATCTCTCCATTCCATTTTCGTGAACATCGCGTACAAAAATGTCATGTCAATTAATAAAATCTACGGTAAGCCGGGGCTTAGCCGGCCTCCTTGTTATATCATAACTAAAGCCCGCCAGAGGGGCGGCCAGACACTGTGTTGAACCTTACTGGAGATTGTCTTGTTTTGTTTAGAGCACAGGCTTTAGAGCTACCTCACATGCACCTACTTGTAATTCCTGTGTTTAGTTTTTATCCCAGCTATTTTCTGACTCGTTGGAGTTTTGTCAAATGCACTTTACTTATACTCAGTTAGCTTTTTAATGTTGCCTGGTCAGTGGTAGTTTTATACTTTGTTCTTATTTAAACTTTATATAAAAGCAGAGTTGGTTTGTTATCGGGAAAGGGAAATGGGTATAAAATATAATATATGACTGGAAAAGATGATGTTCAGTTGATAATGAGGTTGCTAGCAGAAATTATTGAAATAGGGCTGCAAAATCATTTGGCTTTAACTAGTTCTTGGTGAGGTTTTAGTCTTTATATTATTACATAAAGGCTCATCAAGAAGAAAAAGATTTTTCAACAAAAGAAAAGGAAAATGTAAATGTTTATTTATTTTTAGATTGAAGTTACATGGTCAAATTCCTTCTTTTAATAATTATACACATTTATATAAAAAAAACAACAGCCATTCGTTATTAATATCAGTTGTAAAGCAGAAACAGACAGCGTTATTACGGCGAATTAAGCTGCTCTAGTAAATCTTCGCAGGACACGGGCTTACGAGTTTTATTGTCCTGTACTGAAGCAGGGCGATGTCAGGCGGCGTGCTTGCTATGCAGTGGCTTAATAACTCAATATAAGGCTGGAGAAAAATAAGCTTGTAATTAGTTGGGTTTTCCGTCGTTTAGCGTTAAGGAGAAGAATCTTCTACATCTAGTTGATAGAAGTATTCTCAGGTAGGTATACTGTAGACATCTATATTCAAACCCTATGTCTTAAACTGAGGTGACACATATTTTGAGAGGCAAAGAAGTTTTTTATATAATCTTTTTTTTTGCATTGCCATTTTGTTATATGTTGTTATTAATACTTGGTATATGTACCTACCTCCAACTCTAACATACCTAAGTAAGTAATTAGCTAAGTTGTCTAAAATAGGCCCTGTACCTACTTGATATGGCCATAGCCAGTGGTCTCGAGTTCAAACCCAAGTCACGCAACCAGTGACTTTTCGGAAGTTATGTGCGTATACATCACATGATCAAACGGTGAAGGAAAACATCGTGAGAAAACCTGTATTTTTGAAAGATTTCCTAGTCTACTAACCTGTAGTAGGCTAGCGTGGTAGACTATAGCCTATAGCCCTCTCAAATCAGTGGAGACACGTGCCCAGCAGTGGGATAATAATGGGTTGGTGGTAAAAATATCTTTGACTTGTACTTTTTATCTTCGTTTCGGGTCCTTTACAACAGCCATGGTCACGGACAGTGTCTGTCCGTAAAAACTAGTTTTGTTTCTATATTATTATCTAATTCCGTATGAATGTAATAAAACAGTATCTATTATAGTAATTCAACTGTAGCACTGACTGAGCCAAAATTTACGTGAAAATATATATTAGTTAGTAATGGTGTTTGAGACGCTGGTTGGAGAAAAATAGCTCCGCACCTCTCTAATGTTTCCATCCTCGACTAACAATAGACAAAAGACTTTCTTTGATGCGAAGCCTGTATCAAAAGAAAGACTTTCATTGATTGTGTAAAAATCTGAAAGACGCTTGGCCGTATTATCCGCAACACAGCTTCCATCGCATTTTAGTGGAAAGTTTCTAAGCTAACACACAACATAGAAGAAACTAAGTACAGTATAATAAATAGCATTATTACACCGCCCGTCATAATCCATGGTTAACTAACATAAATGCCCTGCCCCGCCCGCCGCCACCAGGCAGTTTGTTTAGATTAAAACTTAATATCCTGCTGATATTAACATCGCAGAAAATATTTTTTCTTCTCTTAACTGTTTTGGAGAAGACGTCGGTCACAGCGAGACTTTTGTGTATTTTTGTCTTCTAGTATTAAACAAGTAATAGTGGAAAGACCTGTTTCACTACCAATTCAGTAGGTATCCTATATACACTTATTGCAATAATAAATCAAAGCTTATCATTGCCTTTTGATTTTATTTGAAATCAAATACTGTTTATCTAGGTTTACACCAGCTTAATTCACCAAAATACTGCACGAGAGCAAATAGTAAACCAATTGAATTGATTGAATTTTATTTAATTAGTGTAATGGTCTGACATACTGACTATTTTCATTGGCCTACAATCCAATGTAGGCCAAAAGGCAGAGAACTTTTGGAATCCTCATGTTCCTATTATTACTGTGAAGGAAAGCATCATAGAGAAACAGATTGGAAACTCGACAGCATACGTAGTCTGTCAATTTAAAAGGAAACCCCTGCCTACCCAGAGACAGTAAATGGGTTGATAATGAATATTCAACGTGATTTGACACTTTTTAGATTTTGATTGCTGATCAGACTTATTAATTAATATTTACGTACTGACTTATCTGCAAATATAATGCTGATAGCATGCAGCATAGAGCCTAAATGAAATGGATTTATTTCAATATAGGTACATTTGCACATTTGTTTTGCCTTTTATCCACACTGCATTTTATCGAATCCGAGCCGTGGTTGAAATATTAATCTACTTAATTACTCACATACTGATATAATATCTGTAGGTAATAACTTGCGTATTTAAAAAAATACAACTCTCTTTTATTTATTCAGTATTTCAACAATTTTGCCATACACTTACTCTTTGTGTCATACACTGACACACCATGTGTTATAAACACAGTTTAGTAATAATAACGGTTGATGAGAGGTAATACTCTATCAAACTATATTATCTTTGCAGACTAGCACGCGTATTAGATTAAGTAGAACAGTAGGTACTGATGCATACCGGTACGTATAATGTGAAGCGACCCTAATATCATTTACTGGGCCCAAATCAAGCCAAAAGCGAATATTAAACATAGAAAAAAAAACTACTTAATACCGCAGTATATATTATTTAAGCCCGACGATCCTTGACAGCTACCATAGAATCCGAAAAACGTGTGTCCGTATTTTATTTCAAAACTCTATAACACTGTCCGACTTGGAATCTATCCTAGGACCTCACTAGATGGGCCAGGTAGTATATAAAGTCTAATAAGTATATAATAAACAAGTATACAAACATGTTGAAAAAAAAATTACAAACGCCTAAAAGTTTTTAATAGCAAATACACAATAAAGCGTATTTCTTCATAAATATATTCACAGTATATCGATATCATTTTTACACCTCCTCAGTCCTCTCATTATAAAAAAGTAACATTATCAAAGCAAAATCAAGTAAATAGGTGCCTCAGGTAAATACTGATCATTAGAGCGTACTTTGTGAACTCGAAAATTTTCTTAATGAGTTCCAAATAATTAAGATGGCACTCAAAAGCGAATACACTAAAGAATGGATAAGAATGTTCGAAGAGTGTACACGATCAAAGAATGATTCCGCGAACGAACTTTAAATCTCTCTAATTGGTATAATCCGTTTCGCCCTATGTTCGAACGTTCTGGCCCACTTGCACTCAAGACGTTCATATAAAACTTAAGAATTGTACTTTATATTTTGAAGTGTTTGTTTGTTTTAATGATCATACACTTATTTTATCATTACCGTTAATCGGTAATCGTTATTACCTAAAAATAATATTTTCTGGTTAACTGCCACTACCAAAATTTATTTTTAAGTCTACTATCCGTATAATTAAAATTATTAAATTGATTAGAGTATCGAGAATTTCGGTATCAATTACTATAATCAAATTATAGCGCCTAACAAAAATGTTATAGCAATCATTTATATCTTCGATAACAATCTATGCTTCCCTTTTCAGGATCACTATTAGTAATTTTAATTAAACACAGCTTATCTTCGGTGAAATTGAATAATATAGACACCTATTTGTAAAATACTTACGATACCTACTACTTTACGTTCCCTTATTCTTATTCTTAAGGATTACAGCTGTTGTCTTGTATTTATTAGGTTCGTTTTAATAAAACTTTGTACTATTGAATCAGAATTAGAATCAGAATCAGAATTGCCGTCAGGTTCGTATTTCTGGAAGTTATTTAAATATTTTGATGGTTTTTATTGTATCACGAATTTTCATTCATTTATTGACCTGTCAACTTAAATAGGCGCCCTCGTTCGAAATTCAAATGAAGCACGATTACTTACCGCAACCGAACAACTAAACTTGCCGTCTCAAAGTCAAACTTAGAAGTTTCTCGTCTCCTTGCATCGATGTTACTTAGTACAAACCTAATATTATTGTGCGAAAGCCCCGAAACACCGGTCATTCACCACAAAGATCGAAGTGTTGACAAAGATGTCTGCAGATACTGGCGATTACACCAAGACTTGCAAGTTTGACAGATGATTTGGGTCCCGACGACCACTTCCGTCGAAGCTTCGCAGATAACTATTGACACATGTTTAGTTCCACAATGGTTTAGAGGCGGCACAGTACATCTTGGCTGATCGTGGCGGCGCTGGTTGCTAACGAAAATGTCAAGAAGGTGTCAAATTCAGTACATTCGAGTTTAGTTCTAATTTTCGCCACGTGTCAAGGGCCGCTGGTCTATTACCATGTAGCGATAGATTGTGATAGTAAAGTGATGACGAATATTCAATTGAGAATTTGCTTTCTCGATAAGTGAATACTATTAGCTGGTATTTGCATGACGTGTGCAGGCTGATAAGTTATCAGAAATTTTAATATAATTATGCAGTATTTTTGTCATACTATGTATTAGCAATTGCTGTACCCGCAACTGTGATAAATAATAAATGAATTTTAATAGATAAATTAAATTAGATTTTATGATATTATTTCATATAGAAACATGGCGGTAGGGGATTCTAGAAGTAAATTTGAAGCTATATATTTTTGGAGAGGATTAAAAGGAAAAGTTTGCTTACACTGGTTAATTAATGCGAAAAGCAGAACCTATAAAAAATGTAGCAGCAATGTCCAAGGAATAAAATAATGTTCCTTTACTTTAGGCTGTATGTATTGTATATGGTTACCTGCATTAATTTTAAATAAAAAAAATGATTACATAATTTGATATTAGTTCAAAATAAAGAAATGGGATCTGTTAGTCACTTCGGCTAGGTTTTCGATCTACAGAAATGTCACGTTTACATTATTTGTACAGATTGCGATACCAAATAAACCATCTCCTATCAATTACTTGAACGCATTGTTTGATAAAATCAATGTCAGTAAACTTTCAATGAACTCTAAAAACAGACGTATCGAACGATATCATTCGAAGTTGCCGTAATAAACATAATACTGCATTTTGTTTATGATACTAAGGAAGCGACATTACAGTAAATTAACGCTAGTTTTAGGTTTACGTTTTTTCTGTTACAGATTTTTAAAAATATAGTTCGTTGATTAGTCAGTTCAATCCCAATGTTATAAAAGTATGATTCATGTATAATTTATTTCTGAATTCTTTATTAAAACTTTTCCAGATTTTTTAGGTAAAAATATAAAAAATCTTTCAGTCCCGAAATACTTCACCAGAAACTATTAAATTCTTTAAAATTAATAAAATCTTTTTCATCTTTGTGTCATTTAAACTCCTTTGTAATCTAATGCAAGTAAGTAGCATTGGTGGGAAGATTTCTATTAAGAATAAAGATTTATAAACATATCTACCATTAATTATATTTTAATTTTTAAAAGATAATATTTATAAATAAGGGTAAATAAAATAACAAAGCCTGCTTTTCATATTATATTCAATTAAATTTTTTGTTTATATATACTCGTAATTGAATCGAATAAACACTTAGCCAATATCTTGGTTACCTCAGCGGTAATGCTTAAATTGTTCGTGAGCGAGTGACGTTGTTTTACAATAAAACTTATGTTTAACATTAATAAAATATTTACAATATTTGGAAATTTCATCACAGCTTCACGCAAACAAGCATAACATTGAAACAACAAAACAAACTGTTGATTTACAACTATGACGTGTCTAAAACTATAAAACAAGAGTGTGACGAAACAGCCTCAATCGATAAATGCGTAAATACTGTAACATAAACTGTTTGGTGGAAAACGCTTTACTGGACAATACGGTAATACGAAACTATGAAATATCACATGAACCATTATAATAAGACCCCCAACATCATCCCTCACCAACGGAATATTCATAGAAAAGCTTGCTCAGCGAAGCTCAACATAATATTGCAATTGCAACAGAAACGCGGTGCCCAGTAAAACGATATTAATAATTTATTATCAGTTAATTACGTGACCACTCTACAACACTAACCGATCTTTGGATTGAGGAAGCATTAACATCTATAACAAAAGAGTACATAATACGGAATGTGCGTTACCATTAGGTCGCCGAACTTCGACCGATTAGTCGTATATCAGAAATATCGATTCCAGTATAGCACTACTGTGTGCAATATAATAATATATCGTTATTACTATGACTCAATACTAATTATACAAATAATGTACATAATTAGAATAACATTGAATACCATTCTATACTTCGACCTCGCTATTATAATTTAAGTGGAACTTTTAATGAGAGTATCCATTAATTACATTCTAACAACAGATTTTTACAACTACTGTAAAATTTAATAAATAAAACCGAGTTTTGAGTTTCTTATGTACATAATAATATCATACTGCTAGAAATATTGAGATTCCTTCACAAACATAATTATGTGACATGTCCTTTAATAGTACTTTTGTACCTACAACTATGTACACAATAGACAATACGATGTAATCGCTCTATCAGATAACTTGATACTACTTAAAACTTATAATGATATCGCATTGAAATATGTCTAGTCTACCTTAAGCAAAACTATGATCATTAATAATCTAAACAGTTACTAATAAAGTCCTCTGAATAATACGAACTGTTTAGAGTTAGGATGACGCGTTCGACGTCAATTTAATACTAACATGGCACTGTACACCATTAAACGATCCGATTCAGTCTTTCGTGATTATGCTGAGACGCCACAAACACAAAAATCTCTCACATTTTACTAGCATTGAGCGCGTTTAGCTCAAACCAGTTTCCTTTCTGCCATAGCGTGGGGGTGTCCAGGGTGCGAATAGTGTCCGGGGGACGACGGCTCGTACAGAGACATCTTCAGCCTCTTGCACTTCGCCCGTCTATTCTTGAACCAAAATTGTACATTCTTCGACTCCAGCCGCGGAAACTTCTGCCTGTATGGCATCCTGTTCAATTCCTCAGTGTATTTCAGTATCAGGTTGTGCGATGGGTGTGTATTCATAGAGAACCACTGTTCTAGAACGGGTACCTCGGATACGGGGTCGATAAACGTGCGGTTGCGCTTGCGTCGTTCATCTGATGCTCCTGCGAGGGCCAAGTTGAGGCCACTGGCACCTTCGCCGGGGACTGCGCCAACGCCGGGGAAGCCACTCATGTATTGGCTCATATACATAATGCCGTGGCCAAACATTGGGTGGTTTGGCACCATGGGGAAAGGTAGGCGATCTAGATGCGGAGACGAGGGCCTGTAATGCCGCTCTTGAATGACATCTTCATCCGATCCATCGTGATCATCGCCAACACCATTTTCGTCCTCGTTGTTGTTGTTATTGCTGTTGTTGTTGTGTGAACTATCACTGTTTTTTGCCGGTGAACGTTGTGGCGATATAGCGTTGTCGGGCTTGCTCAAATCCCTTGGCTCTTGTTTGATGTCGTGTACCTGTGACAAAGAGATGTATTATTAGACTAATATCGAAATGCTGATTACAAAATATTATGTTTTAATGGTTACGTGGAGTGCAGCTACATAATTTATTTTCATGTTATATATCAAACTCTATACCTAAAGTTACTAAACTATAGTTGATACCTTATGGTTTTCAAAGTTAATTTATTACAAAACTCACCTTAATTATATCTGGAGGTTTTGGTGACTCTTCGGGCCTATCATCATTATCATGATCAATGTTTTTCTTAGTTGTGATCAAAGAGAGTGGAGCGTCTGGACTCTCAGGCCTATCATCTGGGTGTATGTCACCTCCTTCATCTTCTAAATCCGATCCTCCATTAGACAAATTATCTTCAGACATCACAGACATCGGGTATCTACCAGGACTGCCAGAGAGAATGGGACTTTTCATCGAATTGTGGTCTTGAGATCCATAAGTGTCACCACCAGCCAGCAATGAACCATTTGTAGGACTGTGACTCCTACTGTTGAAGCCATTCACGCCAAGATGACAACTGAGGCCGCCAATATTGCGAAGCTCGGCGCGTTTCTGTGCAGCACGCGCATTTTTGAACCAGTACACAACGTTATTTACATCAAGAGGTTT
Source organism: Craniophora ligustri (assembly GCA_905163465.1). Lineage (NCBI taxonomy): Eukaryota > Metazoa > Arthropoda > Insecta > Lepidoptera > Noctuidae > Craniophora > Craniophora ligustri. Next base: position 12,546,907 of record LR990955.1, read on the forward strand.
TCGTCCGCGCCTGGATTCTAAATTATTTAACTCTCGTACATATTGTTGTATTTGCTGTCTACTTGGATGTTGATTCTCAGAAAACCAGCGTTGCAGTTTAGGCAGTTCCAACTCAGGATCAAAACTTGTTCGCATTCTAGTTTTTTGTGTAGGATATTGACTTTGAACAGTCTGCAATGCTGGATGTAAGTGATCTGGTATTGTGTGTAAAGTTGGTGAACGAGTTTTTGGACCAGGCGATGGGTATCGACGAGGACTGAATGGCGGCGGTCGAGGTGATACTTGAGCGCTCCACCAAGATTCAAATTTACGACGCATTTCCTCAGACGGTTCATGGAAGTTGTGCGGCCCCGGAGTACGATCCTGGCCACGACAAATTTGAGCTAATGTTACCTGTAACAATACAAAAGATGTTAAATAAAGGTCACCAAACGTACACAGCTTTCAAACTAAATGAAACAACAAGATACCGCAAACAATTTTAGACGATTTTAAAGAGGTCAGTCTAACCAGTAACAGATACAGAGATAATTGTTTGAATAAACACGGAGCATTGTTTCACAGAACATCGCCATTAGATTATGAAAATATTAGGTCGGCTGTTAATGCATGTGTCATGCGCGAGTGGTCGGCTCGGTTCTGACGCGGCTGCGCAGCGAGGTGTTTGCTCGGTGGTTAGTGCGCATCACTCTCCGCGTGCCGACGAAACTTCAATCATGGTCTGCTCTAAAACAATGAGCGGGAAGGGCATCTTGACAATTAGCATCCACCCACTACGCCCTCAACTAGGCGCCGGCACCAGCCGCGGGCTAAGTGCTTCCACGGCAACGTTACCGCATCGACACTACTAAACAAAGCACCCGAAATGCCTGCAGCCGGTCTTACAGCGCGCTGTTTGAGCATCAAATTAACCGTGTGACTCGGAATGATTCCAAAGCTATGTTTAAATTTCACAACTATTTATTCAAGCCGATAACAGGGGTGCATGTTTTGAGAAGTATTAATCGCACGGCAAGTAGTCAATCATAAAGAAGTTGTCAGATTATAGCTGCGCCACGGAGTTTACCCAGGCTGACAGTTATGCAAGTGAGATCTGCTCATATCATTAGATTACGTAGAACAATACCAGTGATTACATCGTCAACCGAGTTGTCAGGCCCGTTTGCTCCGCAAGTGTTGCTAAATCAGACGTTAAATCAACTGTAAGTATTACACATCGAGATTGTGCCTATAAATCATGTCAGAGGTATTAGCGCCGTGCTCGAGTGATACGTTAATCCGCTTCTTTGTTTTATATTTTTAAATAGTGAGGCCATATTTGCTTTCAGATATTGTCTGTTTCAGCTTCGTGGAAGATTTACGAGAGCTGGCGCCTGCGCGTGATAACTCGCGTCACGTGTAATCCGCCTAAGTACGTAATTCGGTGTGTGATTGCGAACAATTCTTGATATACTTGTAGTTAAAAGGACAACTTAGAACACAATAGGCTTAGTGTTATCTTATATTATTTTCGTTGTGAGTACATACGCTACTTACGCACGCTTGAAGGAGTGATTAAATTGTAAACCGTTACAACGAACCTTGAAATTTCAAAGAGATTTTGAAATTAAGTAAGAAAGTAGTCTTAAAGAAGATTTATGGTTTAAAATTGATCCTGCATCGAGGTGGCACTCGGAAAACCCCTTCGATAAAATATTCCTCGAGCGTCTAAAAGTTTGCTCGGAGTTAAAATCGAAGTGGCGCAAATTGGCGTGAGATAAATTACCATAATATCATAGAACCGAGTTCATCTGGCGTTTAGCTAACAACTTCGATGTTGGAGGTGTTTGATTATCTTGCCCGGTCGGGACTTCCTTTGATTCATTTGCGCCAACTTTGACACGAATTTACAACTTCAATTTGTTTCTCGCTGTTTATTAGACCGATAAGCTCTTCATTCATTATCTTCTAAAGACTATCACATTGCAAAATGGTACAATAAGTAGACCACTACGATGTCACAAATGCCAAATTGAAATATAGATCCGTGAGCCGGTTATGGTTGGAGGGCGCGCATGGAGCGCTAACCTCGCGTTTAATAAGATTATAAAGCATTATTTTATGGTATTAATAAGATCAAAAGCGTTCGTACATCTAAAACTCCTTTTAACCCTCTTTCGGTGTAGCTCAAGTCGGCAAGACGAGGGCAACCCCCGCCCGCCGCCCTAACCCGTTCGCAACAAGGTGGATATTTAGAAAATATAATAAGGCCTTGCGAGGCGGATGAGACGGAGATTCAATTAAATTTATTATGTATGGAGATCTCGCGTATGAGACAGGTGCTCATCGCGTCGACAAATTGTTCTCTAGTGCAAGCAAGAGCTTTAAATCTCTTAACGACTAACGAATTTGCTGTATTATGTTATTTAGATATTTTCATAATAATTAGTGTCTTAGGATTCTAACATGAATGTTTTTTTATTATAATGGAAGACGCCAATTGTCATTTAAAGAATGTATGTAATTTGGAGGTTCGGAGAAGCAAAGGGGAGTAACTATTCATGTTATCGAAAAAATATTTTTTATAAAACAAAAATAGCAAACAGTACTTTAAATACAAGGCAGTATTGGTGAAACGAGGTCAGCTAAACTGAGGGAATATTGCTGATCCTTCTTGTTCTTTGCCCAGCTGTGGACAAATCGGGCTCGTGAAATAAGAAGAAATATGGTACAACCTAACATCCACCAAGCACTTCTAATATAATACAAGGTTTTCACTCCTAAGAAAATACACAACTGCAATATCTACACCTAAACATCAAAATTCAAAACACAACATCAAAATTTCAATGAATTCTCTCATTGTTAATACCCGAGCCGCGAACATGAAAACAAATGCTTCCTTAATTCTTCCCCCGAACGATGATCCCTATTAGCAAGGACTTAGCAGTCACCTCGCAATTATAAGGACCAAATTGTAGAACGCTCGCATACTTAACGAAGAGTTTTGATAATCAGTCTCTTCATCTTTCATCTGTGCGTTCTTGTTAATTTCGTCGATAAATATTGAGTGCCAGTATTTTAATGTGTCTACTTGTAATTTGGCAAATAAAACCTATTTGGCTAGCGTGGGTAGACCAGATACAAGTTTCTTATCTTTTTGGTTGTGCAAGACTTTTCTTTAATGTGTATTTACTTGACCTTTAAAAAATATACCTACAAATTGGTGAATGAATTTTTTTAAGAATATTTTAAAAGTTTCTGTTCCTAAAGTAACATATATTTCTGTTTAGTTAGTACATGTTAAAGAGTACATGTGTGTGTATGTAAATGCGCTTTGAAATTTTCTAAGCTTCATGATTTTATATCAGCAGATAGAAAATTGCAGTATTTTATAGAAATTCAGCGATTTATAAATGCTTATTGGAACCTCATATCTGTAATAAAAGCTACAATATACCAATAAACCCAGGCCACAATAGCAAAATCACGGTTCTCAAGCACTCAATCTTTAATTAAATCGTTAAAACAAACAATACAAGAATACCTACTAGGATAAATGTTTTCGATTGAAAGCGTGCCTTACAAAGCGGGCTTAAAATATGGAAAACAATGAGTTTCCACGTTAATAGGGGGTAAGGGGTAAAGGTTTAGTTGGGGGTATTGTTCGGTCGGTCGGGGTAACCGAGGACATAGCGTCATTCGTTGTGAATGTTGGCTTAGCGCAATGTACCGTGTACTCATTGTCGCCTATCAGGATGATTTTAACGCCCCAATCGGTTGATGTAATTTGATTTGACAGATGTTTTCGGAAGCTTTGCCGACTGTACGTATGGCTGGAAGATTATGTCGTCTGTTTGTGGTGATTTAATGTTTTACAACAAGGGCTGTGTATAAAAATATACTGTATGTTTTTCTATATGTCTAACGAACTTGAAATCGGTTTGTTTAGCTGCCGTTTATACTTGTAAATTCACCATATTTTTTAATTTTACTTATTATAAATCATGGAATTTATACTAATAATAATGTTATTAGAAAATGTCATCTGATTGATATTAAATCGAACAATACTTTATCGATAGGCGTGTACCCAAAAATAAACAACGACACTTTTGCAAATTAAAAAAACTGATTAGACTGACAAGTTAAATAGCGACTTGAAATAATTTCGTCGTTGTTTGTTTTGTGCTGAAATAATAGCTCAAAATGAGATAATGTGACGGGAAACGAGAAAAATTATATCGCGGAACACATGTTGGCTCACAACTATGATTTAAGAAATTATGATCTTTGTCTCACCTCATCTAGAGGACATCCAGTAGATATCAGTAAAGGTCTGCTCTGAACAAGCAGGAGTCTCAGAAGCTTGTCTTTGATGTCCTGCAATGGCGTTGGTCGCGGTCTCAGGAGTTGGATCCTCAGAGTCGCGACGGTCGTCAACTCTCCTAAGACCTCACCAACAGTGGCCAGAGGACCGTCGGAAATCCTCTCGAATGGCAACGGCTTCCAGTTGTTGATGACCACGGAACCTGTTGACAAAAGAGGTCAGTCAGTTTATAAAGCTTTAATTTAATCATAATCAATTAACTTTTGAAAACTTCGTACAAATTGGACCAACTAAATCAAAAACTGAGACTTGCTCCGAAACTATAAAAACCAAAGCTTTTAATACAGTACCGACAAAACTAGCGATCTAAAATGACGTACCTTTAGCAGAAGCAGCTAACTCATGAGGATAGCCAAGACGCATCATGGCGGCTGGCACGAGCTCATGGAAGGCGGTGGCAGCCGGGATGATGACGTAGCTGTCTGTTTCTACCACAGCCCTTCTTCTCCAAGCTCCTTCTTCAAGCGAGGACACTGCTTCTACCACGCAATGGACCGGCAGCGTTTTTCCTGAGACAAAAGAAAATACAATATATAGACCTGAATAGATACTTGAAGTATTTTATATTAATTATTGTTCAGTAGTGGCACTATAACAAGCTAAGAATATAATCAGCCACGTTCATCTTTAAGTAGTACAAGAAAGGTGCGCAAGAATTACCACAGTGGGCGGTTTATGTATGTGAGAATTTGTAATTGTAAACAACTGATGTGATATAAATAAAAGCTTGAATTTGTAGCTACTCTAAAATACCTATGGCTATCAATTGCGATTTTTATCCAACTGCTGTCTATAGAGTGACAGACTGTCGTAAAAAGAGTAATAGAATATTATTTTCCAAGACGCGGTTCTTCAGAAAAATCAGCTACTTAGTATCTTGGACGTCGAAACGCTGTCGCTAAGAAGGCGTCTTAATTATTTAACAACTTTTCAAGCGAAAAAGCAATGCTTTTGACTTGCTCACGGACGCGGCAAAAAACCTACTGAAATGTTAAAATAATAATTAATCCTTGTGGAAGGAACGGCCGACGGGCGAGCGCTTTGTACCGCTGCTTTGTTGCCTCGCTGCGATATTAAATAGTTTTTGCTGCTTCGATGCGTTTTTTTATAGCCGTTTAATAGCTCTTGGCGCGCTTTACTGGAAATCTGTCGCACTTTTCTTTATAAAATACTTTTCGTCTGAAGCTTCTATTGGTACAAGAACCTACTTAATTACTTTATTCTAGTTTCAGTAACGAAGCCATACTATTTTTTTAATTAAGCTTTTTAAGATATATTTATAATTCACTAAACCAGATTTAAATAATTAAATGGACTTTTTTATTCGACGAGTATAATTACAGACGTGGGCAAATAATATATATTTTAATACGATTACACAGGTAAACAGAGCCCAAAATATTTCCCATATTCAATAACATTACGGGTAAACACTGATTTAGAGTATCAGTTCAAAACAATAGACGTCTTTGGGCACACAGTTATTGAATTTACATAATACTGTTCCGGAATTCAGTCCACAAAACATAGTGGGTACATTGTAATTATAAATTTCGCGGCAAAATAATCTTTTAATAACAGGTGGAAGTGTGTTAAGCTGTGTTAGCGTATTGGGTTACGTACTTTTGAATAGTAGGTAGTTACAGTTTTGGTAATCGCCAAAACTAACTTTCGATAGTTTTGGTACGAAATTTCGGAAGTTCTTTAGTCAACGCGTTTATGAATTAGATATTTTCCAAACGTAATCTCAAAACGACTACTATTTAAATGATCGTTACTTTTTAGGGTTAACACAATAAGGAAAAAAACAAATAACCAAAATAATAAATTAAACTTGAATACCAATATAAACCATTTTATAAAATTATATTTTGATTGAGAAACTTTAAATTTATACAATCCCACAAAACATAATATTGGTTGCAAATTACATGAGGTAAATAATTAAAAACACATAACCTATACCTACTACCTACTACTTATTTACGTATTATTTTTACAAAACAAATAAATTTTCCCAAACATACTCTTGGCAACCCTAGAAGTTTCGGAAGGTAGTGGCAGGTTAGCACCTAGGCTGCGATTTAATACCAAGCTTGGATTAGTTGAGGTTTAGTTGTGGGCCCCCCGCCGCCCGAGACGGTCCTTTGGTCAGTTTAAACCCTCGCTTAATGAAACTATACACGTGGAATTGAATATTAATTAAATGCGATAGGTGGTACCATATTTTGGGTAGACTAGTGGCTTGTTTATCTGGTATGTAGACGTGAATTATGTTAATAAATTACAGGTAACAGGATTATATATTTTTGGGTGTTGGAGGACACCCAATACTACTCTAACTACCCTACATACATTTAATATCTACTTCAGTACCGGGTACTGACCCATAATCAAGATATCAAGGAATAAGCGGGTGCTAGAATGGAAAACCAACTTCTTATTAGGTACATATATACATTGGAAAGGGACCAAAATACTTAGACGTTTCTTGGTCCTTCTGTACGCGATTTTACACTATATAACTATTAAATAACATATCTAACTATTAAAATTAAAATACTAATATATTCCAATGAAACATAATATGAAACATAAAATGAAATATAAACAATGAAATTGTTTCTTTTTCCACGACGTAGTCAACGCATTGCCGCAAAAAAAGCCTTTTTATTTTCGGGTAGCGCGAGTGGATTAATCATAATTTGACTGTCATTTTGACAATGCAACGGACTTTTTGGTATAATTAAATGCAGTTTATAAAGAAAATGTGGACCTGTTATAATTATGCAGGAAATCAGTATTCAAATGCGCGTAAATCAATCATTATCTTCTTCATAGCACTCATAAACATCAACCCATTTCGTTTCACTGCTGGGCACGGGTCTTCTCTCATTTGAGAGGAGAAGAATATTTTCAAAATTAAATTAAATGAAAATTTATATAGATCTTTAGGAGTTGGAATTCAATCACAATACACAGAGAACAATGTTACCCCATGATAGTGAACAGTACGAACATCAAAAATAGACATCTCGATCTCAAAAACCATTATTTCCTCTGCTCCAATGTTCTATATTTGTCTAAAACATTAATGTAAATTGATAATATAAAAACTGTATTCATTTTTCTTTATGTCTAAATTTACTTCTAACGTACGTAGGAAAGTGTAAATCCGCACTGCAACACTTAGTTCAAATAATTGTTGTCGTACACGTGAGCGCTACAAAGCTGAGCCGATCCAAGACCACTTGAAAAGAGTCCAGTACACAAGAGAGGAAGTCTTGTCTAAGCACTGAATTAAAACTTTGCACTAACAGGAATTAGCTCATGTTAGAGTCTAGTCTAGCTTTAATAACACTACAGAGAAAGAGCTTGTTGCTTTTTTGTAATGATACGATTTGTTTCTTTGTTGTTTTTATTGAGTCGTTCAATTATCGAAATTGCAGCATTGATTTATCTAGGAGATTTTTAATTGCCAACCTATTAGCATCTTAAGAGAGAAGTATATAGAGTATTGACATATAGAACTTATCTTTTTATAATTTTCGCGGAAATTTGTGACTAAAATAAAAAAAAACTTATTTAATTTTTGAAATATTGTAAATTATTTAGAGGATCCGAAACGTAGAAATAAAACAATGTCAATATATCACAATAAAACCCGTATAAAGTAGTTTTATTTCAATCCTAATAAAATTACTTAATCAGCTTTTAAAAGCTTGTTTCTTTCTCCAAATACACGTAATGACGCATGACGTCACTCGTCTGTACACACCTGTCAGACTGGATGTTCGGATTCAAATTTTGCATCTTTCGGGTACCTACGCTCTTAACCCCTAACTTTAAAACACAGATGTAGAGTAACAAGTTGAATAAAGCGCGCTTTGATGAGCATTTAGTAAATGTGTTTTGTATAGTAATAATGCGCATTATTAGTTCTCTTTAATGATTCTACAATTAAAAGTAAACTGTTGTTTATTATCTTCCAGCTATAATATTTATATATTTTTATCGCCGTTCAGTCCTATATATTTTAAAACGTAGCTATATCTACAAACACAATTCTCACCGTACAACGAAAACAAGATCTAGTTCTAATATAAAAAAAATTACCGCATAAAAAATTTTAAAAACATTTTTATAAATAAATTTGTCCAAAGCCATCATAAATAACATATTAAATCTATTCTTGTATACATTCCACCGACACAAAATAATGCAACTACATATTTTTAAAACTAATCCCAATCAAGTGTGCTTACCGCCATCAAAATGCGTCTCATCCAGCATCTTTACAAGAGTCACGAAGCATTAACAATGAACTGTGAGAGACGTGTGTACTTACTTGGGAGTTAGCATAAGTATTCGCTAAAAGTCTCATCCGAACCCCACCCTGAGAGCAGGAGCTTAATTGCCCCAGCTCCTTTAAACACGAGTGTACAGAGCCTTATGTCTATGTACACCGGTAATATAAGAACTTGTTTTATCTTGATACGGGGAAAATAATATAGCATTTTTAGTTGGTTTTTATCTATTTATGTTATTTAAATTATTGTGTTCAAGGGAAAAACTTATTTTTTTGGTTATTTTGTAAAGGTTAAATTTAAATCAAACTTAATGACATACAGGGTTAACATACTCAATACTTTATTGCATTCAATAATGAAAATAAAGATGTGAGGCTTAAATTAAAGGAACAATTATGTAATGTACCTTGTCGGGTACACAGCAAAGTTTATGCAGTAGAACAGATTGATAGGGTTGATTATCTCTATAGTAGTGATGTTATTAAATTAATTTAAGTATTTTCATTTCATAAACAAAATTAAATGAGAGATGATGAAAACCCTTCACCATAATTAATATAACAACTTTGATCATATACCTATTAAAAACATTCACGCTTCAATTATTGTAAAAGATTTACCAAATAGGTATTGAACTAATTTGACACGTTTATACCCTCCCATATTGTCAATTGGGCACAAGATCGGGTGCCAAGTTAAAAAAACACTCTCTCACAATGTATGGTAAGTCCATATTTGATTGTATTTTATAAGTGACACATTCCTGGCACAAACACCACTAATTACAAAGTAGGTACTATTGGATTTGCGTGTTGATCGAAGGCCCATTCGTGAGCGATGATCTATTTAGATTGGATAAGTCCTAGCGTGCCGGATGCTGAAACCTAGCAAATACATGATGCTATTAATGACGCCCTTTGTCTGAGCGATATTTACAACATAATTACGTAAGTGTTATGGGGGAAAAGCACGTAGGTATAGTATTGCAATGCCATGTAATAATGAGAACTGGGAATTGTTTATTAATACAAACGATATAACTGAAATCAGTCAGTTCCAAATAATTTTTAAATTAAGTTTATAAATATTTCAATTTCATGAAATTTGTTAAATAATTCAAACTGTTGAAATTTGATTGAATATTTCAATATGATGAAATTTTGGGAATATTTCAATATTATGAAATTTTGGGAATATTTTTGGAAATTTTGGCTTGAAATTAGCATAGTTTTATGAGTAATGCTTTAAGGGTTATTTTAATATTTTCTCATCGTCTATTGATCTCATACATTTTTCTCGACTTCATAATAAAACTAGGCACAATTTACCCAAAACGTAAATCTAAATTGGATTGAATGGCAACTGTAACTCAAAAATCAAGTTTAATTTCGAGGTGGACGGGATGTGGACTAACACCCGGTCGGTCTGCTAATCCCCTTACGATGGCCCCCTAAACTTTCACCTGACCACGGGGCAGACGGTCTAATGCTAGACTAAACAATACACTCACACCGCCTACCTGTCACAATACATGTATATGCAAAAATACAGACTGCCTGAAATATAAGCACAATAAAGCATATGAATACTTTTTGCTGATAATATTTTTCTTCTTTTATGTAAATATCCCGCATGTGTTTAAGCTTCTTTTTATTTTAGGTACTATTCTAACACCACACGTTTCTTCTTTGTCACATAAACACAAACACCCAGAACTGACACATCTGTACGCCATATACATTTTTTTACGGATTTTATCGCGGTGCATTGATATTTTTAATCTTGTTTTCGGATCCAACATCCATGACCGTTTTCTGTTTTATTAAAAAATCTGTAGGCCGTACAAATATTTTCTCCGTGCAGAGATCACGACTCACAGATCCTTTAAACTTATCGTCAAGCAAACTATGATAAAACTTAACACGAGTTTAACGACGAGAGAGATTGACGACCCGATTAGCGCAGCGGTAGTTAACACTACTTTCTGTGGTATGGATCCTGCTTTCGAATCCCGATATCATGTATAAAATGTATGTATTTACAAAAAAAAAATATGTACGTATGTCAACCATCTAGTATCCGACACACAAGTCTAGTTACTTAGCTCGGAACTAGATGGCGCTGTGCCATAATTTCCAGATGTATTTCGTTTCAACACCCAATCGGCGCCGCAGCGACAATTGCAACAACACACGGCGCCCGCGAATCCGTTCAAGTATGAGTAATCTCTGTAAGTAAGTTAAGCCGCGCACGGTATCAACTGACCGTCCTGTCTGCGAAGGTAACATGACCTAGGTCTCAGACACCGCAGGGCTTACGTCTAAGCCTCGCAGCCTTTATTATACTCTACTTTAATACTCAGATTTAACTTTACTACAAGTTCCGGTTAAATGTAGGTGGTATGTGAGGTAAATTTTCTTACCTAGGTATATGGCCGGAGGAAAATCTTAACCAAATATCCTTAACTGCAGAACAAATTTTTTGGAATCCGTTTTAAACAATAAAAATAGAAAATATCAAGGACAGTAATCGTCCAAATCATACTGGACAGTCAATCCCGCCGTACTAGAGAATCTAGAATTATAGTGTAGATGTGATTGTTGTTAAGTCAATGATCTCGAATTACATCCCAAAGCACAAACTTTTCCCCTCATCTTTGATTGTTTTTTGTTCTATTTATTGTATAGGTAGGTCTTAGCGATACTATACAAGAATAACTTTTCCATTCTTCTTAAACAGTAGAATACTATTCTGCAATCTAGGTGCTTAAACTATGTTACCTACATTATGAAAACATGCTGATAGATAAAGTTTGAATCAATTGAGAAGACATACCACTTGTCGTGTTAAATTGTATGTTTAATTAAGGAACTTCTGTAGTTCATCCCCCAAATTTTGACACTATTCCATTCATTCATCGGATGGATCTTACTGCGGTTGCGCAAAGAGTAAGAAAAATGCGTACTTCCCATTTTTTTCGCATTAAGTATTAAATCTATAAGAACGTGTATGCTGATAAATGATGTGTTGAATTTCCTAAGTTATTTATTCATAGGTGACTATAACTATTAAACGTAGCATTTATCATAAAAGCGTATATACATTTTAACGTTACAAGGATTTTAGATAAGTGCCCAAATGATTTCCGTATTACGTAACATCTTCAAATGTTTAAGTACTTTTTTAATTCAAATTATACACTTTAAGTTATACAAGTGACTATTAATTCTAACGTGAATCTGAATATATTTTCCTAATAAGCGTTTTAAAAAAACAGTCATTTGTGTATTCCATAACAGTGGAGCCTGATTCCTCCACGTAGAAGGTTTTCATCATTTTTTTAGACACAATTATTTAGTAAACTTGTTCTAAATATTATTAGAATGAATAGGTATACTCAAATGTTTGGAATTCATTAAAATTCGACCCACATACACCTATAGGTAGATAAAGGTTGTCTTAATAACAAACACATATCGCTTCGCCAATACAACAAGTGAATTCTATAAGAGCGATACGATTTAACGAACACCCCAGCGGGCTAATTAATTCAATCGCGTATAAGGGTGATGGCAAAGGAAACGTCATCATTATCTTAGCCGTTGTTGCGGCAACGCGGTGTGAATGAGTGTCGTGTGTCTCTCAAGCTTTTGTCCCGCCCCTCGTCAATCGGTAACACATTTACCCACTTACGACTGGGTGAAAACTTGCAAAACGAACGCCATTGTTAAGAACGCTACAGACACAATGCTACGTCGCTGCGGCGCGCTTATCGACTGCCGCGCGTCAAAGAAGTTCAAAAGCTCGGTTTAGACGTTCGCTATCGCGGTGTCGTTTGTCAGTTTACGCCGGGAGCTATGATTGTCTCCACGTAACAAATGGCCTTTTTGAGGGCGACATTTGTTACCATTTTAATTGACACCGCGAAAATATCTGCGCGCGGGAAATTCTTGTATCGCACCGTATCGCGCGTGTGAAGACGCGCCGGCGTTTGACTTTGATTTGTCATTGTTCTATTTTAACTTCAAATACTAAAATAATATCGAATTCATACATTACATACCTATAAAATAATGTATTCGATATTTTCGTAGACCACTTCAAACAATCTGTATTTCTTGTAAAATGGTTATAAAACAGAAAAGCTAAGATATTTTTCTCTACGACACTCATACAAATTTATTGAGCCTACGCGCGCTACGATGTGCTGTAGCAGTTAACAACGTCTACGGCTTTACGTAACAATGTGCGTTTAAGTATTAATCTCATTTGTGTAATAAAATCTGTGCCTTAGCCGAGCCGATGGCAAGGCGTGATCCGGCCGTGAAATGCTTGCCTCCGCACGATAATCCTGTTAGGTTAAGAAGGTTTCTACATATTACGTGCTTTGCTACGCCTTAAGGATTAAAACGACGTGTACGCATAACTCGATACGTATTGTTAGGGAAGACGTACCCTTGGTATATCGATTTTCCATCGGCTGGCTGTATCATAATAATATACGTACCGGTCTACGAATTTATAGGTATTCATTTAGCGGCGACTAGTCCAGCCGGGCTTAAGCGATTACGCCACGGCAAAGATGCAACGTAGATTTACAACAAAGCTTGCCATGACAAGGTGGTCATCGCAAGCCCCTAGATCTTTATGCCGGACAATGAAGACAAAGGACCTCTAAATTATTCAGACAAAGGAATAGCGACCTTAATGTTTGAAGCGTAAACACCATTTGTAAATATTTAAGTTTGCGCGTCAATTTTGCGTTAAGACGAAGACGTTTGCATGAGAGAGGAATCGGAGAGCGTCTGGGAGGCTAAACCTACCCTCCGGGCAGTAGGGAGCCGTCCATAAATAATTAATCTGCACCGATGTGCGTCCGACGGTTAAGTAAATCCTGCGGCGGTTTAGGAAACTGGCCGTCGGGGATACCTCAAGAACATTGTTTCTTGTTTCAATCCTATTGTCAGATAGACTAGACGGGATTGGGCAGTAGCCCAATCCCTATATTTGTGTACAAATGGAACTTGAAATATTTAAATATTTAATATTATTATTAAATTTTGATATAAATACAAAAGTGCGTACCTTTGCCTATAGACATGGGGTCTATAGCAAAGGTACGCACACAACTATGAACACTGACTATGAACGTTTTTAAACATTTTATTCTGAACGCAAATAAGATTTCAACTGAAACCTCCAGTATTTATTTTTCTGAAAACCATAATTACAGTTCTCCGTATCGTAAATAACGCCACCTTAAGATCATAATGGAAGAGAAATTTGTCATATCGGATAGAGTTTTCTGTAGCTTACTTAACTGAGTGTACGATATGTACAAAAAAACACTAGGAAGCGGCGGCGGCCGTTTTTGGAGGCTGTCTTTATTATCAATGTTCAAAAAGAGCCAATTAAATTTGGCCTACTTAGAAAAAAATATATTTTGACTTTGACTTTGAAACCGGAGAATAAGCGGATCCAGGCTAGTTTCACACTGTTTCCATACTTCCTCTTTATAAAAACATGGTGATATTTTTATTTAACGAAAAACGACCTATAATATTCCATATTTAAATTATTGTCATTACAGTGATATTTTGCGTGTGGATAAGGAGTTTGTCCGCGGGTCGGGAAGCCCCACGAGCGAGCAACAAGCGGCGTCTTGCGGCTCTACGGATGGGCCGCGGATTAGGCTCGCTTCACCCACACGGCACCTACACTACGTATAGTGATGGAACTTCTTACTGTATTGCTATTGTTTACTATATATTATACTACTAGCGTTTGCCCGTGACTTCGACTGTACAGAATTAGTTTTTCAATCTGTTTTGTTAATTTATTTTTTAGAAACTATGAATCCCGCATACAATTTTCTAACTCTCTTTTCAATCTTTTAAGGGATGAATTCTGGGACAAAAACTAGCCTATGTTTTTTTCCGGAACTTAATACCAAATTTCATCTAAATCGGTTTAGCGGTTAAAGCGTGAAGACATACACGGATACGGACTACGGATATAGATTCTAGTTCTTTGCGGATTTTTTGTAAATAAACTTAGTAGGTACCGACTCATATGCATATATTTTTATACCGATGTCCGACTCCAAGAATTGTCATTACATTCAATTGACTCCAATTTGCGACTATCACACGTAAAACTTGGACAAACAACAATAATAACCACATGAGCTGCCTGCCGAGGTTTTGTCAAACAACTTCAGCCTAGGGTTTTGAAGTGAAATAGTCTTTACAGGGTCGGCAACGGGCAAGCGACACCTCCAGCAACAATACCCGTTATACCGCTTACCATCAGGCGGGTTGTAAACTTGTTGGCTACCTTCGTAAAAAATATACTAATAAATATATTCGAATTGACTATATCCAGTAACCTACACCAAAGTAATAAGATCGAACCAATATAAGTACGCACTGTTAGAAGAGTTTTGAGGAAGGCCTTTTTAAAAAAAAGACAAATGACCTTAACTATGGTTTATTATAAATTTAGGCTAAACTTTAAACAGGAATTACAAATTTTGGATGAGAGTGTTAAGCGCGGATGTCGGATGCGAACTGCCCTATCTGAGTCTAGCTGAATCTTTACTGTCATACAATAATGCTGACTAAGGATAGAGGTTAGCACTATTGTAAGCATTGATGGGATATAACACCTCCCCTCTTTAAGAAGGAACTTTAGGGTATGACCCTGAAGTTCATGAAAATGGGTCAGTAAAGTAATATATAATATTTAATATTTAAAAGGTTGTTCTGATAGTTGGAGGTGGTATTTCATCATGATCTGAATTATTATTTGGTGTTTCATTATCAGCTAGTTCCAGATTTCGTGAAGTTAACATTTTAGTTCTGCCCGATCGGATACATTTGTACAATTTAAAAGATATATACAATATTATTGTAATTACAATGATTATAGTTATAATTGAATAATGTGTCCCGTATTTTATAATTAAAGGACTTTCAAGGGCGTTGTCTAAATCATTTAATTGTTTAAGAAACATATTTTTGTTTAATTTTATATCATCTAAATCTAGGCTTAATAATGGAATAGGGGATACATTATTTATGGATTGATTAAGTTTCTTTATGTTACAGCAAGTGTCATTTAGTAGATTGAAATCAGGAAAGCTAATAGGAGTGCTTATATTTAGTGAATTATATTTAGGGATTAAAGTGGTGCTTGGGCAATATCCAATGCAGTTATTAGGAATTTTAATTATGCCAGTACCTAATATGTTTGTTTCAATGAGTTTAGAGTCTTTGCAATCTATGGAAACTTTGTTTGACACTGACTGTACATAAATCCACATATTATTCTCTAAAGGTTTCCAAAGGTCAAGGTCACCATAAATAAATTTTGTTTCACAAGTTTGTGGTATTTCGGTAATTACTTTAGACATAAATTCGCTTTCACAGGTAGGTCTAATATTTGTTACATAAACATTAGAAACATCACATAAGCGTTTATCAGCGGTTATTATTTTACAATAATTGAAGTCATTTAATGTACAATAATGAGTTTTATCTTTAGTCATGGCTATGTATTTTGAGCTGGGTATTATAAGACTGAAAGTATTAGGTTTATTCGAATTATGGGGTGTAGGCAAAGCAATGTTATGATATAATACATACTCTTTAATGGAAACCAATGGAATTTGTAATATAAAGAATATCTTATTATTCCCATAGTAGGTAACTATTCTAGAAACATTTAAAATTAAATTAATTGAACTTAAATCTAAATTTACAGGCAAGTCCGAGTCGTTAGGTAAGTACTGGTGGTTATCAGCAAGCTCTCGGAACAATTGTAGTGACGTAATCACAGACGGATGCAAGATGTTTTGATTACTGAATAGAACAGCGTTAGTTAGATCTTCTAATTGGAATGACATTGTTAAAATTGAAGTTTCTAAATTATCAATAATTTGATAAATATTTGAACGTAATAATAATTCGTTCATAACGAGGGTGACGTTTGCTACATTGGCCGAGAGTTTATTGATAGCTTTGTTTAAATTGATTTCATTAGTTTTAATTTTCTGAATTGTGTCATTAAATGATGAAATTGTGGATTGACTTACTAAAATATTTTCTTTCATTAATGAAACCAATTTTTTTTGATTGTTTTGTAAAATGTTGATGGCCTCGTTATACTTGAGTCCATCATTTTCATCAAGGTTGCCAAATATTGTTTTTATTACAGAGCCTAGGCCTCCAATCCAAGCGCGCTTTGAGCGTTTTTCGACTAAATGTGAAATTGATAAGAATTCTTTACACATATCGTTATAACGGGCCTTTAAAGGTTCAAACATGTTAAAACAAGTGGTTTCTATTAAACCAACTTCTGTACATAGATTTTTTGCGGTTTCTAGTGTAGACTTAATATTTTCAACATGGGGGTCAAAGTGTGATAGGTCTAATGGCATTAAAACATTTAGTTGTCCATTATTTATCTTAAGATTGCCGAGATAGTCAAAATAAAGGCCAGGGCTCGATTCTAACTGTTGTACAAAATACTGTTGTTGACTTCGGGCTTGACATGTAGTTCTGTAAATTAATTAGTTTACATTAATTATTTATTTATAATTATAAACTTATGCACTATAAGTACTTATATATTAATTAGGTATATTTATTATACATTTATAATATTTGGAGACAAGGTAAGTTGTATTGTCATATCATTATAATAGTTTTAGGTATTATTACTAATATTTTACTTTATAGGTTGTTCCTGACCTCAGCAGGTTTCACTTGGTCGAAGTGATGTGTAATATGTCTCCGGTTTATCAGTAAGGTAAGTGTATTATTACCATTAATTTTAATTATTTTATAAGGCCCTTTCCAGAGTGGAGAAAGTGCCTTACGTAATCTTAAATGGTTTTTAAGGTACACATAATCGCCAGCTTTGTATTTTGCAGGTCGAGTGCGAGTGTCATAGTAAGCTTTAGAAGATTCCTTGGACTTATTGATATAGTCGATGGCTCTGTCGCGTGTATACTTAAGGCGGTGTTGCAACATTCTAATATAGTCCGGGTAAGTGGCGTTGGATATAGGCTCATATATCGAATTAGGTAGGAAGGGCTTATGACCGAAAACTAACTCGTATGGGGTATAGTTAGTAGTACTATGCACTGCTGTATTATAGGCCAACATGGCTGTGTATACGAATTTTGGCCAATTATCTTGGTTTTCAGATACATAAGATTTTAGATATTCTTTCAGTGTTGAATGGCTTCGCTCTAGGGCGCCTTGTGTTTGCGGGTGATAAGGAGATGACCACAACTGTTTTATTTTTAGAAATTTGCAGGTTTCTTTGAACATATCCGATGTGAAATTTGTTCCTTGGTCTGTAAGTATGATTTTAGGAATGCCAAATAAGGAAATGAAATGGATCAGGCATTCGCTGGTTTCTTCAGCGGTAGTACTGCGAATAGGATATGCTACTGAGTATTTGGTTAAGTCATCTTGAAGGGTAAGGATATATTTAACTTTGGCTATGCCGGATTCAGGAAGAGGACCTACTATATCAAGGGATAGTCTTTCAAATGGGGAAGTTGAGGTGCTGGTTATCTGCATTGGGGCTCGATTAATTTTCCTAAAGGCCTTGTTCGTTTGGCAAGAAGTGCAGTTTTTTACATAATTGTCTATTTCATTACGCATATTTTTCCAGTAATATTGTTCACGGATTCTGTTAAACATTCTGGTAGCACCTAGGTGTCCAGCAATGGGAATGTCGTGGTTTTCATGTAGAATTTTTTGGACTTCTGTAGGAGTGGGATAGTATATTTTGTTGCGATATATGTGAATTTGGATTCCAGTATTGTGAAATAGATGTGTAAGCATATTATAAATTTTTATATATATATGTTTGTCAAATGGATTTTTAAAATCAGTAATACTTATTTTATCAACAGGTTCACTTTCTGTTATTAGTTGATTGCGAATATTCTTTAATGATTCAAATATGTCACTGTAGGAGCAGGTATCAAAATGGTGAACTTTGGTGAATAAAAAGTAATAATTTTTATTGTTACACATAATTGCCTTATGCGACAATAAGGTTTTTTCGGAATTAATAAATGATTCTGAATCTGGGAAATTTGATAAAACTTCCTCAACATAAGGATTAGATTCATCAAGATCAAGGGATGTAGGTATTATTAAATTTTTTGTTTTGGCTTTTAAGTAAATTATCGTTATGTTCTATAATTGTTGTATCATATGTAGTAGTCATGGGAGTCTTTAAGAACTTTGTGTATGTGTCCGCAGGTAAATTTAAATCCGGAGGGTTTATATCAGGATTTGGATATTGAATAGTTGGGCTTGGATCAGCGTTTTCGATCAAGGGTTCTGAGATAGGGACAGAGTCAAGAGGATTCTCTAGGCTTGGAAGATTGAGAGGGCTAAAATCATCAATTTCTGCGTTGAAAGGGCTAATATCTAACGGACCAAGATCTATTAACTCACCGTCTGATAAGTTTTCAGGGCTTTGAGTTCGACTGTATTTATTCAAGGCTCTATTTGAGACCTTTTTGGGTTTTGAATGATTTTGGACTCTTATTTGGGACTGGATACCCGTGTGGTCCTTGGGTATAGAAGATTGGACTCTTGCTTGGGGCTGATTACCCGTGTGGTCCTTGGGTATAGAAGATTGGACTCTTGCTTGGGGCTGATTACCCGTGTGGTCCTTGGGTATAGAAGATTGGACTCTTGCTTGGGGCTGATTACCCGTGTGGTCCTTGGGTATAGAAGATTGGACTCTTGCTTGGGGCTGATTACCCGTGTGGTCCTTGGGTATAGAAGATTGGACTCTTGCTTGGGGCTGATTACCCGTGTGGTCCTTGGGTATAGAAGATTGGACTCTTGCTTGGGGCTGATTACCCGTGTGGTCCTTGGGTATAGAAAAGGTGCCATTGTCATACATAGGTTGTGTAAAGGGTCGACGTTTAGGTCTCACGAGACACCTCCGTGAGCCCGTTATTCGTTTAAATGGTCATGTTCGTAATAGTTTTGGGTTTCGTCTGCACTAGTGGATGGCTGTGGTTCAGTGTCATCGTGAACATCATCTTCAGCAACGCAATTGATATGAGCAGGTTTAAAATGTTCTTGTTTTGGGCGTTGAAAGGATTGGGACGTTTGAGGAACTTTGAATCTATTGTTGTTGTATTCGCGCTTTCTGCAAACATCGATAGTATGACCTTGGGTTTTGCAGTATCGACAAAATGGAGTTCGGTTATTTTGGTCATATTGTTTTGCTATTTGAGGTTTATAATTATTAATATTAGGAGCACTAAACTTGGAGGGGTACTGAGGTTTTGGACGTTGCAAGGTCAAACTTTGAGAGTTTCGCTTACTGAGCAAAGTGAGGATTTTTTCTTCGGATGTCGCTAGATTGATGGCCTCGTTTAGGTTAGATGGATCTTTACCTCGGACTAAATTAGAAATTTCAGGCTTAAGGCCAAGCAAGAATGAATGGAGAGCCAATTCCTCCATCGCCGCTGTGCGACCAGCTAATTCACTTTTCTTTTTATTTGATAAGGTTACTTCAGTTAATAATTTAGACAGGCTGGTTTCAAGCCGCAACGCAAATTGACTGACTTGTTCATTATTAAGCTGACGGCACTCTTGCAAGTCGGTTAATAGATGAGCATAATGCTTCCGTTCCCCAAATTGAGTCTTTAGAAAAGAACTTAATTGTTCCCAGTTATCAAATTCTTTGATGGAACAGGCTGTTTCTGCTTTACCTTCAAGTTGGGACAAGATGTATTTAAATAATATTGCTTTTTGATTATCAGTAGCCAGGTTAATTGCATTATCGCAGTTTGCTATAAATGAGTTTAATTTTTCGCGTGTGCCATCGTAAGGTTTTATAAATTTGAACAATGTTCCAATTTGTACGATTTCCCCTTTCTCTGATTTTATATGGGATTCCTTTTGAGCCATTTTGTGTTAGTGTATAAAATTTACAATGAGAAGATATAATATATTACGTTACGGTATAATAGATGGCCAATAAGTTAGACTCACCACTGTGAGGTCTGGATAAGCGTAGGAGATAAGCTAATTCTAAGAATCGGCCGGTGACAATAACACTTACTGATAAATTGAAATTGAAACTATTATGATGACTAAGATTTAGTTGTAATATAATTGGTTAATTATTTATTAAAGGTCTCTATTAAAATAATAATTCACTGGTTTCACACACTTGTTTTACGTATTTTACGATTGGCTTTCACTATGCACTTTCACTGAGTTAGAGTTATAAAGATGTAACTTACAGGATCACGAAGAAGATGAACAGGGACATGGCTACCTTTTTAGGGTAGGAGCTGGAGACGACGATATCTGGATACGGCGAGGTTTCAAGGTGTTCGCACTAATTTAGGATTTTAACACTCGCGATAATCGACAGGATAATGTGTCGAATATACCTATATATTATGTGTATCTACAACACTTCAAGGACAACTGGGTTATAATTTTGGCACTTTTAAACACTCGCGGAATGTCACTGTTTATTTAACGTTAGCCCGGACGGAGACGTACCAGGGATACCTTCACCGTCGGTATCCCACCGCTGCCACCAATTTGTTAGAAGAGTTTTGAGGAAGGCCTTTTTAAAAAAAAGACAAATGACCTTAACTATGGTTTATTATAAATTTAGGCTAAACTTTAAACAGGAATTACAAATTTTGGATGAGAGTGTTAAGCGCGGATGTCGGATGCGAACTGCCCTATCTGAGTCTAGCTGAATCTTTACTGTCATACAATAATGCTGACTAAGGATAGAGGTTAGCACTATTGTAAGCATTGATGGGATATAACAGCACGTTCAAGTCTTTTTTACGGTCAGAATATAACTACCACAAGTGATTTTAATTTTAAAACATGCTGACGTGAAAATACACATAAAAAAAATCACGAAAACACTATTCTCACAGGACTATGAAACACGCTTATAAGATTCAAATTGGTGCACAATGTCTGAAACGATCGCGAAACCCCATCACAAACATGTGAAGTCCAACTTTTAAAGCTTAATTTAATTTCAATTGCTCGCAAAAGGTTAGGTTTAAACTAATCGAGGCCTGTTACAAACTAACTTGTCTGAAAGCCTACAGATGGGATATTGGATTATAACCGAATTCTGTCTAACCTTACTTACCTACGTCATTGCTGTTTTAAACTAATTACGGTTCATAAAATTGTCTATATTTTGCAAAAAAATATCGCAATTATTGTACAAGTTTAGTAATTGTGCTGCTAGTCCCAATCATTACAATAATACGAAATCTTATGAAAATGAAATTTAGATTTAATGCAACATTGATTATAAACTTTAACTCTTACTTTTTTTTTAAATAAATTGACGCCAATAAACCGTTCAAATAGATACTAAATTCACTTATTAGTAAATAAAACGGACTATTTTTCCGTCTTCTCGTATTTTTGTTAGAAAGCAATATAATGAAGCCAAAATAGCTAAGTTTGTAAACAACAAAATCACCACTATTATCTAAATAACCATTGCAAATTATTAATAAACATAGACATAATCCACTGAAAGGATAATAATACAGTATCGACATTTAAATAAATAAGCCGACTAAACTGTATTAACAGGGTCGCTAATGCGCCCATTCTCAATCAATAGCAGTGCAAATAGCGGCCAAATAATCGCAATGCAGTTAATGAAAGCATTTTGAAAAGTTAAAAGCCTGTTTAGGCCGCCGCCACGGCCGCCGACTAATTAACGTCGCGCAGTAATACCGCGGCTAGTGTGAACGAGGACTTAGCGGCATTATCGTCTAAATTGTACTAATGTTTAGTTGTGGCCGTAACTGGTCATTATGATTTGAGACACAAATTGGTTATTTGATTGTGCGACGCGTTAAAACTGTGTCTGTATAGGTGCAAGCGAAACTAAAAGCTCAATAGTCTGTGCTTTAAATAATAAAATCTTTCTGAAGTCAATATATTCGAACACTATAATTTGTTATATTTATAGTTTTTTTCCAAAACCTCGACAACACTTTAATAACATTTCTTATTTACTTACTACCTACGCAAGTCACGTACTTGATCAGCAACTAAATCTAAAAGATAATTCAGTCTGAAGCACAATATACCTATATTGTTGGAAAACAAAACCAACTAAACGTTCATCAAGATGCGTGTCTTATTAGAAAAACATACCCTTATGTATATTCCTCAACAAAGCCAGATTAAAATTACAGATATTACAAATTATGAATTTCATAACCGAACCATGATATGTACTACTAAATAAAAACGGAACATTATATGTAAAATAACATAAATCGGAATTACGACATAACTTCCTCATTCAACATTAGAAACATGTTATATTAAGTTAGACAATTAAAAATGTCAGTCAAAAGGTGGGATTACTGGAATTGTATGCGCGGTAGGCTTTGAAACGAATCGTACCTATTTAGAGCGGCAGACAGACTCGAATTAGTAATTAATTTTACCGCACGAAGTACACTAAATGCACTAGAAACTATAATCCTCATTAAAATGGGAAATAGTCGACTATTCACTTTGCCACCAAATATAATTTTGGCTTCTAAACGCGAAATATAATTATGTATTTTGGCAAATCCGATGCGCACCGTTTGTGCCGACGCAAATGTACTAGTTAAAATATCATCTTTTCAACTGTAGTGCATTTGTGTAATGATTTATGTAATTATCATCAAGAGTACATTAGGATCGGTGAAGCGCACTGGTGACTTAAATTCTATTCAATAAATAAAGCAAATTGCATGAATGATAACAAAGTTTTCATACATAGGTAAGTAGTGCACTTTGCGAACGACAATCCAGTATCCGCCGAGAATAAAATTATACGAGGCGATCATTTTCATTTGCTTCCCGACCGCTCAATTTTTCGCATAACGCACCACTCAATGAAAACACAAATTAATCTGCTCATTTTTTGCATACAATTTTATATTATTGAGCCCAAATATCTGAATGCGATGCATTTCGGCAATAATCCTGTGTCAGAGTGATAGTTATGGATTACTTTTGTCGCGATTGAATTATTTCATCATAATAAAAATATATTATTAATTTGTTATTATATCGGCGTGCGCGTCGCGGTAATCCCCAAAAGGTCCGCTCAGGTCCGCTCTCGCTTTGTTTATTCGTGCTTTTATGTGAGTTCAATGAAGGTGCGCCGTGAAATCCGAAATCAATATAGGAGAGTATAGAAACAGGAGTGCGGGTGAGGCCTGTGTCGACGCGATATCCAACACGGGTTCGGATTAAGCGACGTCAAATCCGGGATTAAGCGGGGCCGGGATAAAACGGAAGCCGGGATCGGCTCGAGCTCGGGTCAGCGGGATTTCGCCGGGCAATAAAAGTGTCTGCAGCCGATTTAGACTGAGCCCGCTGGCAATTCGGCGCGGCAACCAATTGCTAGGTAATTTCGGCGTGCGAGCGCGATCTGTCCGCACAAAGCCGTTCTAATGCCCGCCAATGGGATTAGCTGAGTGTCGTGCGGCCTTTACAATTTATTGGACGGAATCAGACATTTGAATTAAGACTGTACTTCCTTGATACGTCTCGGTGTGATAAAAGATGTCTATAGGAAAAAGGACCACATATTTATTCGACACGATAGACCAAAACAAAATGTGAAGTGGTCATTACAAATATGTAATATTAATCTGTTTTATCAGCTCATCGTATTCAAAGCGGCGGCGCGCACTAGACTAATCAAAAGTTTTTTTTTCTAAACGAAATCCCAGTCGTTTGCAATGGACGTGGTTCGTCTATTATAGGGGCCCCCAGTAATCCGGATTGGAGATTCATTAGGGCGAGATTATACTCTATTGAAATCTGGCTTAAGCGGGCACGGGCGGATCGGATCGCGAACCGCGGAACGAACGAGTCAGGAACGACCGCTCATACAATGATATCGCTCATATGAGTGATGCGGAGTTCATCTATTTTAAGTAGTTTGAATATTGACTGCTATTTTAATTCTTAATTCTACTTTATGTTGTGAGCTTCGTAGTAAGTAATATTTATTGCTTCATCCAGAAACCGGTATTAAGGGTTATCGTTTTAACTAAAGGATAATTGCAAAGTTTAGATATTGATGGGTTATTTTACGCAATTATATTGAACGCAATTATTTAAACACTATAGACTACAATCATATTGTCAACCCTACGTCGCTTGCGTCACACACAGGAAATTGTTTTTTCCATTCCCAGTTGAAACCGCAACACTCGTCTACGTTTCCTAGTATTGCTAATATGAAAATGGATCACGTACGTGATTCGTACTTTTCGTCCTCATAATCCTGTTCCATTTCATGACGTCAGTCTTTTGTTACCTGGATTCAAAGACCATTATGATAATCGCAACCTTAATTCAAAAGTCGTAAAACCTATCAGACAGACCGACAGGAACTTCGAAAACACCGTGATGAATCATCGTATTTGTGTTATTACATTACACTAATCAATTGATATTCTCGACGTGCTAAAGGGAACTCACGTTGGCATCATAAAGGCACCTTGGAGCATTAACGTTATTGGATAAGACGTCAACATCAAACGTCACGGTAAACAAAAACCGTACTACATTTGCCGGATGAAAATATTCAGCGTAATTACTGTAATATCTCATGTTATTTTCTTTGATCAATAAGGAAATTTGTATGGTTACTAAGGACAATTGTATAAGGAAACGCTTTGCGATGGGAGAACCGTATATCTTACTGGGAGCAATGTGGCCCACGTATCGCAAACAGTGTATTACAACCTTTAAAATGTAGGTGTGATATTGTCGAACGCGTCAATGTGGGTTTCCTCTTCTTTGAGAGCGATTATGCTATAGTGCCTTCGGAACTAATCCTGTCTAAGGCATGCAGGTTTCCTCACGATATTTATGTTCACCATTTGACCTTGTGCTTATTGAAAACACGTAACTTTGAAAAGTAAATGGAGCTTTGACTTCAAAATCCACACTGGCCATATGACCAGGCAATCAATGCTCCCAAAAAAATACTAGTATCCGATATTAATGGAATGGCTAAATATCATCTTATCGAAAGATTATGAAATAGTCCCGTAGTCTAATAATTTGGATCGCGTGATAAATTTGATTTTTATAATTAATAATATATAACTAAAATCACATTATACATTAAATTAATTAAAAACTAGTATTTGCTACTATTACTATTGGCGACCTATGTGGTCTAGTGGTTCGAGTACCGGACTGCTGATCACGAGGTCGTGGGTTCGATTCCCACGGGACACAAATATTTATGTGATGAATATCAGTGTTTGTGTTCGTCTGGGTGTTTCCTATGTATTATAAGTATGTATTTACAAAAAAAAAAAAGTATATAAGTATTATATCCATTGTCTAGTACCCATAGTACAAGCTCTGCTTAGTTTGGGACTAGATGGTGCTGTGTAAAATGTCCCTGAATATTTATTTATTTATTTATTTATTTACAAACTTAAAAATAAATAGATAACATTTTTTATATAATTATTTATTTAATTATTTTATGTTATAGGGCGTCAGAAAACTCGTCCCCGACGCTGTCAGGGGGTAGAGTGCCCAGAAGATTGGCGGCATTGCCACGTTGACTAGCAATGCTAATTCCTTGTCCGAAATATAGGCCAGCCTTTGGGTCACGTGAAACGTCGACCAAGTGTTTCGATATTTCTTTAAAAATTAATAATATTATATTGAAATTTCGTGTTAATATGTCGTCATACTCTTTTTCTTCTTTAAGTGTCAAAAGGTCAGAAAGTCACTGGGTATACTTATCAATAAATTGTACCTACATGTAATAATATATTAATTATTATTAAACATGTTAATGGGTGCGTATTAAGCGCGTCCCTCCGGTTATAAAATCGAAATATTAAATACAATAACGTCACGGTTTTTTCCGAAATGTCTTCCACGTTTTTTATCCGTAACCTTTACACTTTATCCGGTCAATACCATCTGGCTACAGATAATAAAGCAACATTGATAATAATAACATGGTAACGTTACAAAAACTCAACACTTAATCGCACCAGACCAGAGGCTTATCTCTTTTTGTAGTACGCGCGGGATTATTCCGAGTCCGGTTTTATCCCGGAATAAAATATTTATATCCGACGTAACGAGCTCACCGGTCAACATGGTAGACGGTACCGTATTTTTTTAATTATATTAAAAACGTAATCATGACCTTTATAAACATATATACATGTACCTACGTATGTGTGAAAATGAAAATAATATCACAGAATCAACCATATTATTGTCCCACTGCTGAGCACCGGTCTCCTCTCATTTGAGAGAGACTAGAATATAGTTCACCATGCTAGTCTAATGCATGCTGTCGAGGAAATTCCTCAAGCAGGCAGTGCTATTCACGATGTTTTTATTTACTGTTTGAGCATGTGATAACTATGCCTTGTGATCGAGCTCATAACTTTTGACTTCTTACTCTACTAAGAATATAAATACTCTATTCTATTCTAGTCACACCACTAGGTCACAGCCGAAATATCAAACATCAACTACTACTTCATAATATAAATCATAAACCCTCTTCACTCCCTCAGATTACCGTAAATAAATATTATTTTTCCATTCCGCACGGTAATCCGAACGAATAATGCTATTTTAAAAGAAGAAATCCCTACTTAAAAGATTTAAAATTAATCGATTGAAAGCCATGCGCCCGTGAAGACACCCACATGCATACTAATTGAGATAATCCGTTGAATTAAAAAAATCGGTGCAGAATATCCAAAATAGGGTGACTTTGATTTCATCAAATACTCACACTTACAATTTACATTTGATTGTGTAAACTTAACCAAAAACATTGTCGTTTCATTATTTTCAAATTAATTAAAAAACTAACATAATTATCGATACTACACTTTTCACACAAAATTTAAAGAGAAAAATTAAATTTCAGTTTTTTTTAATCAGCGCCACATCGCATCTTCCCAAAGTTGGACGCATTATATATATTGATAATACATAGGCACAAGGACTCAGGTACCTACAAATATCTACGCTCATTACCTACACAAACATTTGCCCCTACCGAGAATGAAACCCGGCCCATGCCACGTGAGGCAGCTTTGATAGCGTTGCGCTAATCGGGTCATCAAATAGAACGTAGGTAGGTATAACATTGAATGTAGAAACATTCGACAACTCACCAACCCCTACGGTAGGTCGTGGTTTCGTCCTACGAGGTTCATTGACTACCGACGAACCCCCGTTAAATGAAAATTCACATGAAATCAAACTCTATCGCTAGAAAATTAGAGCACATTTCACGTGCTCGCATCTAAATCCGGTAAGTTTCCACTGCAAGCTGAAGATAAGCCGGCGGATTAGTTCAGCGGAACGGAAAAAGAATAAAAAAGCATAAACTTCAGCCCTGATTGAGTTCAATTCTTTTTAATGTATAGGGTTTGACAACCCTGCTGCCGCATGTGTCCATAGATAAATAAAAATAAAGAATATATGCTACAAGATTAAAATGAATCGAATTATTGCTTTTGTGCAAAATTACTGGCTGTTTTCGCTTTTATTTCTATTGGCTATTTTGAATCAAGAACGTATTATACCAACAAGTATATCAACTAAAAAAAACAAGATGGCGTAAACAAATGAACATCGCATGACCTTGGACACATACAAACACCTGTTTACATTAATGTAGGCTGTATTGTAAATAAAAGTGATTGTAAAAGGGACTGGGGGCGAGAAAATCCTGAAAAAGGCCCGTACGTGGATCCCGGATACTGGGATTTCGCCTATCCTGACTTACCTTAATCCCGCACCCCGGGAAAACATACAAATATGTGTGTGGATTTATTTGCTTTTATATATGAAAATATGCCGTCTAAAAATAAAGAGATAAAATTATTTATTAGACTCACCTGCAGACGTGTGAGAATTCTGTCAATATAGTAATGTAGAAATAATTTCACTATAATAGAACAATAAACTTTACATGCATGTTCTAAGATTGCATTATAAAATTATCTTGTTAAAATTATATCGAATACCCCAGCATAAAGTTTTTGGCGGCTTTTGTCGACAAAATAAGTCTTGCACGTATAACACTTTAATTTTGCATTCTTTCAAATCCAACGCAAAATCTTCATACTTAGTACAACTGCGTCACATATTACATACGAGGACCACTTGGTGCGGTCCGTCGAGGATAATCCCGTCTTCCGTCTCACTCGCACCCGTAGGTGTCCCGCGCAAATCCTCGCCTCGTCCCTATCTAATCCCTTATTTGAATCTTATCAGATCTCAGGAGATACGCCGGTAGTGGTGGCCATGTATGTGTAACCCCTAGGGTTGTCGAAGAAACTACGATTTTAGAGCCTAATCTTCTTAGAGAAGCTAATAATCCATCAGATGTGAAGTTACATTATTTACTATTTATTTCGAAAAGCCGAAAACCTATGTAAGTATAATGTTTATTTAAATTTTGTCTTCAAAATATTAATAGATGCATAACATTTGTGTAACTAATTGGTTTTTAACAAGCTGTTTTAATAAATTAAATAATTTTCATTCTCTCTTTCAAAATTAAAAAGACAATATTATTCAAATAATAACAAGCTACTATTTTAACTTACATATATTGAACATTTCAATATAATTTAATTTTAATTTTTGTGATAAAGAGAGTTAAAATATAACTTAATTTAAAAAAATATAAAATCATAGTAAAATTCGCACACCCCTGAAGGTGAAGCATGCATTAAAGGTGCGTCCACACTGAATCCGCGATTAATGGGCTTTGAATGTGCGATTGAAGCCAAATTTATGTATCTGCAACCCGTCACCAGATTAACGCGACACCAGAATGAAGATATGAGCAGCTGCTTTGAACTGTCTCCAAATGATCCCAGTAATGGCTGAACAGGGATTTTCTAATATAGATAATATCATGTATTAGTGGTTCCTTACATATTTAAATTGACATTGACATAACGAGCATAGTTAATTTTACCAAGAGTATAAATTTAATTAAAGTATGCTTTAATATGTATTTATTGGTGACAATGTAATAATATTTTGTCGATACGATTGGCTGAGCGATCAGCTTCAGTGCCGAAGGTCGTATAAGTGTTTCACACGTGTGTGCATATGTGTGTGTGTGTGTGAGACAGAGAGAGAGAGGGAGAGAGATATATCTTTTGTTCGTATTTTGACCTATGACGAAGATACTATTTCATTGCTTTTTTTTTCCTAATAATTGCTAATAATGTTAAAAATATTTTGTATTAATTTATTCTACAGCACACACATTTCGTAGCGGCCGTATTTTAAAGGAAGCTAGAGGCATTAAAGGTTTATTTCTTGTGACTGTAATAAGATAATATTACTAACCCTTTGTAGGGATAAGATAATATTACTAACCCTTTGTAGGGATTAAGATTTTGTTAAGGGCGCCGTTCGTAAGCCCAGCCAGACGGGGTCCCGCGATTAGGGTGCCCTAAAGGCCCCGTGCCTTTGCCGCTCACTTCTATGGTTTTTACGATACCCTAAACAATAAGAGGAATTGTTCCACAAACGTTTTTAGATTTATCGTTGGTAATGAAATTATTATACTGCAGATTATGTGGTGGAGAATTGTTTTGTAATTTATAATGTCCGTTGAGAGTGGAGGTATTTTATAACGACTTTTTTATATCATCTTATTCAATTTTAAACCATGGAATCTTAGCAATAAGGTTAATATTTAACAGTACCGTATCGCGTCGTATACTCCACTAATCATACTACACATACGTGAATACCCAAACACCCAATTGCATGACACCTTAACATAACTTGCACACTATCAACAACTCCACACATAGTTTTATTTGTATCCATAATTTCTTTTCTTGGGAACATTTTTTTAAAACAAATCCAAACTTTAAACTTCTACAGTAAATAACGTACCATACTATTATCGGAGCTATTTGGCCATTTGGTGTATTTTTTGGCTGCCTTTCGTGATAAGGGTTGGAAACCCGGTAGGACCAAAAATGTTTTTGTGATGGATATTGCCATTAAATATGCATCTATGCATTTACAACGAAAAGGGAAAAATAGTTTATCAACAATTTAATATCGAAAACACAAGCCAGCTAAATTTCAACCAGTTGATAATAGCCCTGTACGTAGGACCACACTTTTTGTCTTCTTACCATGACGTAACGTGGAGAACAAAAAGGTTTCACTCGCCGGTTCCCGAAGCACGGTGGGCAGCAGCCGCGGCGGCAATCCTCGCCTCACCCGCGTAAGCCTAATCTTGACAAATGGTCCGGATCATCCGTTACCAGGGCCTACACCACGCTTATTCGTCCACACGACTCCACCGCCACGATTTTTTATCGATTGATCAGAGGCTCAGCTGATTGCCTCTCTCTGTTGTTGCCGACGGATTAATTCACACACGGGCACCTATCCGTGTAGTTACACGTATGTACACTGATGTGCGCATGTAGTGGCGGCTTTAAAGCCAAATTAAAGTCAGACACAAAAGAATAATCGTAAAGGATTTGCATTATGGTACGCACACATCGATGTGTAATGTAATATAATCACAAGCCGTTTATAGTTCGATTTTCAAATTGTATCTGACAAACGACTTACGACTTTATGCCTCAGGGAAATGAACATAGCTTGATGCATGTTAACCGGGACTTTACAAACTAAGCTATGAACTAGTTGGCCTAACTGCTGTAGTTAACTTTACTTCAATATTTGTTAACACTACTCTACTTCAATAGTAGGATATCAAAATATGTATAGAAATATGGAATTAAAATAATACGAATGAAGATATATAGATAGATAGAATATTCTTTAGTTCTTTTTTTTCGAATGAAGCATAATTTTAATTCCATCTAGCTTTGTAATTTCCTTGAAAATTGTATTATGTGTAATCATACTGCAAAATTATATTGATAAATATATTTATCAGCTGATTTTAACCCTCTCTACACATATCGAAAGTTTTTAGCCAGTTTGTCTGTTAAAAACATGCAATACTCTTCACTCCACACAAAAAGTTCGATCAAATCTTTTTCCGATTATCATTTGCAGTCGACATTCAATCGAAGTCGCATAGTAGCTAGCTCATCGTAGAACCGGTCCCTAACTGGCTGTTTGTATGCGTTAAGCCGAGCGCATGCTTCAAATTGGGCTGAAGAACAGGAGATTATCTCAAGATGATTGATGGAGGAGGCACCCGCCCCTCGCCCCCTCAACCCCCAAATACGATAACCAGTCTGTTGCATTGATATGATTGGGTAATGTAATCCTCCGTGTAATTAGGTAAAAGTTAATTGTAATACTTTGATTTTTATTATGGCTAGGTTTTGTTTTCGATGTAAAAGATTATATTAATTCTAAATAATAGAATGAGTACAGAATTTATTGCCAACTAAATAACAAGAAGCATGCTTTAAATTTCGAGCAAACAGTGTGCAGATGTCCGTCCATTTTACAATAGTAAAAATAAACGGATTTAACAAGTAAAATCGGGTCTGAACCGGTCTGAACTAGTATTCACTGGAAAATACTAGTTCCTAACAAAGACCTGAGAAGCTCGGACACATAGAAACCTAGCTAAGTAGAACATACATATAGAGCTAAGTATTCGTGATCCGGATCAGGGAGATTAGGTGGCAGCGGCCGGCCACGGTCCGGGATACATCTCCTACCGGATTACTGAAATCCGGATTTCGTTGAATAACTTGCCGGGGATTTGTGACGTAATTTATATCTGTATAATAGAGTTGTCTTATGTGTTGGCTGGTTATCAGCGTTTTTGTAATATGTGCCTATGTTGAAAATACTAATGATATAGGCGTAGGTCCATATTATACTATACATATATACTTTAATATTACTTATAGGTATGCGTCCTTTTTTGGAACAGCCTTAGACACTATACAAAGACATATTCTTATGGGTATCGTGGGTGCAATAAAAACATATTTTCTTATAGATTCAAAGGCACACAACCACTATAGGTAGGCTTTGTTTGAGGATGGAAGGATTTGTTTGTAATCCGTTCCGCGGTAGTCAATCGTTTAACAATGTGCCATGCTATTATTGCAATGAGTGTTAATGAAATCAAAGTTACTACTATTGTCTCTATTTCCATGTGAGAAATCATAAATTAGATTAGAAAAGTATTGTGTTATTTTTTTTTATTACCAACTTAAATATTTAAAACCAAAAATATTCCCCGTTCGATATATTCTTTCATTCGAACAATCAAATTAACTTAAACCAATATAAATATTTGGGGATTATAAATATCATGTATTGGTAAATGTTACGAAATGTAAATAATAGTTTATAAGCTAAAACATCGTAAATACCAAGGTGATGACCACAGGAGATTATCGATAGGGGCTATAATATCGATCGTTTACATAATTGTAATAGCTACTGGTGTTTACGACCACTGGTAGACAAGTTTCAAAAATATTATATTATTATTAAACGTGTGTATATTTGAGTTTCTTCGGCACACGTCTGTCTCTTAGTATTATTCCGATTCAGATACTTCGATATACGAAAGATTTTACGGTTCTTAAATATAAAAAACGCGGATTAATCGTAATATTTACGGTTTCGTTACGTTTGCCGAGGCTAGACAATAGATGGGTGACCATTCATAAGAAAAATATTGAGGATCTCTCGGTGACCCGGAGAGTGCGCTGACCCGTCAGTACCGCTTCTAATTTAATAGCTTGGTGTACATTCATTTTGCGGCTATGGGTAGGCTAGATCGTAAGAACGCTCCGTCCAAGGTGTTGTTAGCCATACGGCGTCCCTTAACGGTGCTATACGCTATAGTGTAGACATCGACCGGTGCTAATTTTATTTAAAAAATTGCACCTTGGAGCAACTTTGCTTTACTTCATATAGGGGGGTCGAGGTTTTTGAGAGGAATGGCGCTATTTATATACTGGTAAAATATGTTTTGGTAGGGCCTTCTGTACCTTTATTTTTGGAACAATATTTTAGATACAAAAAATAGTATTATAGCCTATTGATATGATTTCGAAGTTTTAGATTACAAGATCAAACAAAATTAGCTTATCTAACCTTTTTAAAATCCATCTCTACCCAGCCCCCCGAGATGCGAATAATTAATGAGAAATTATGCATAACAGATTTTCTCGACAGGCTTGTGAAGTCTACTAACTCGCACGAGTAGGGTGGTGGAATACCTATGAGCCTAATTGTTTCTATTTTAATAGAATACTTGTATGACAAAAAATCCTATGTCCGTAGCAACACTTGTCGTGTGCGCAACCTGCTGCTCCCAGTCCAAAACAATATAGCGTAGGGTGTACACATACACATGTATAGGTGGATCAGTCCTAAGCCGGATTACGCGACCGCCGGGTCTGGATGTGCGAGGTACCTCGAGGTCGACAATATTATGGATTTTGAATATGGAAAATGTACGTTGGGAATATTTTGAATTTATCGTTTTGTGGTCGTACTGGTGACTCAATATTGGACAGTTTGTTAATAGCCGCTATTTGGTTAGTCAGTTTAAATGCAAGATTATAATTGCGTTTGGGAATAATATATAAAATTGGTAAAGTTCAAGATTTTTACTGTTCTGCATTTACGCGCGGAAAATGATGGATTTTTATAAAAATATTTATTTATTATAACATGTCTAAACTGAATATATGTTTCCTTGAAATATTATATATTTATATTTGTTATTTACTTTATATTAACATAGTAATATTCAAATAGATAGCATAACACCTGCGCGAGACGTAATATTTGCAAAACATACAAAAAATCCCATATTTATTGTAATCTTCCTACCAATATTATACCAAAGGATTATAAAATACATATACCTACTATTTAAATTAGCTTGGTGTTTATTTGAAATACAGTTTTTTTTAACAAAGCTTAATTTGTTAATATGGAACTATTACCTATTAGGACGCTTAGTGTAAATATTCTACAAAATTTAGAATATTAATAATAATCTCCCAAATTAATAAAAATATAAATCATGTTAAATCATAGCGTTCATACAATATATTTAAGAAATTTCCCCAAAATGTATCTTCCTTTATTATTATTAAAACACACTCTACCTATAAGCAAGTTCTGCGTACCAAAAAAAACAAAAACCTGCCACTGAACTTCGAAGCAAACAATTTCCACTACCAAAGAGAAAACATTCAATCACTCACACAAAAGAAAACAACGCGTAAGTTGAATATTAAATCGATAATACGCACACACACCGGCGCACACGGATCGCGTTGATCCGGATCATCCCGGGCGGATCAAGCTCGTGTCGCCCGGAGATAAAGCCGCTACCCTGCGTGTGTGTACCGGCCCTAATAATACGTGTCACACTGACGACGCCGCCGCATCACCGTGGCAGTTATGAATTTCATTTTTATCTTTTTTTTGTATTCATTCCTTGCTTTGGATTGGTTTATGACTGCAGATTTTTTGGAAAGCTGTGAGCTGTGAGTAGTGTGACCAATAGACTCCGAAATCAAAGGGCTCGAGTTCAAACCCCAAACCCACTGACTTTTCAAAGTTACGTGCGTATTCATCACATGCTCATTCGGTGAAGGAAAAAATCCTGCACGTCTATGAGATTTTCTCGATTGCTTATAAAATCTGTCAACTGCGCTAGGCTAGCGTGGTAGACCATAGCCTAATCGCTCTCAAATGAGTCTATTCCCTCTCATTTGAGACAGTGGGACTCAAGTGGTAATTCAAGTAATAATAATTATTATACATACTGTATGTATAATAATTATTATTATTCTGAGAGGATTTGATACTAAGTAATTGATTAATTGTTGGCAGCGAACATTCAACAAAACTATGTAGAATAAATATTAATAAAGGGAGCTTTTGACCTATCGCAATCTATCGCTCCTGTGGTCTTCTAGTATCACTGAAGTACTATTAACTGTTATCTTTGAGGTTCTAACCATATTCCAACCGTTATCAGTAAGTGGGAATAGGTATGACCATTATCAATATAATAATATGTATGTACATACAGTAGGTACCTAACCCACCAACTTAACTACAGTTGACTTTGATAAGAATCTCTAGAAATTGAATAAAATTAAGAGAAATACAGGCAGTACAGAAAAGCAAAAGAGTTTTAATAAAACAAAAAAGTTTTGATTTGTCGACAAAGTTGGCGTCAAAAAAATACGCGTCTTCAAAGCAAACCGCCTGCAGTTCTAATCTATGTGAAATTTATATGGCCACATTCTATAACCGTTGTAAGATAATGATGCAGATACACACCAACTTTTTTATATAATCAGATACACACCAACTTTTTTAAATAATCAATACAAGCTACTAAGAATAATATCTTCATACATAAATATTTATATCACAAACCCATGAAACACTTCACTTATCTAAATTCCAATATTATACATTTTATCTAAAGTGTAAAAATAAATATTGAATCAAGATAATAATATCTATTAGATACAGAATTAACGACGATATCCAAATATTATTACTTAATAGCTGATATACCGCGATCAGCTTAGCCTTAATAGCATATTTGCATATAAATCTAAGTTAGAAACATAACATAACGTCCGTTTTAGCTTTAAAATCATGCTCCCTTACATATGTTATGTCTTTCATATAAAATAAAAGATTATATAATAAGCTAAGTATAATAAAAAATATAAATCGGCTTATCTATATAAAACTGGCTTATTCGTGTTGAGTAACGTTAGCAACGTTGTGTTAAAATGTTTAAATATATAGTTAAAAAAAAGGTTTGGTAATGAATGGTACAGGCACATTACTAAATATATTATTATTTACCAGTGGAAATAAATAAAGTAAATTTTAGAAGTCTTTATTTGCGTGATAATTAGGTATGTACATTTAAATACAGACAATTTTCAGGTAATTGATGAATAAAAATAGAATACCGTATACTTGTAAAATTACTTATTGATACTTTATAAAATAACATGTATGCACTAGATATATTAATAAAATAAAACCAATAATTAGTTTAACATTCCAATATTACAAAAAACTTTGCATGATGTAGTATAAGAATATATATAAAATATTATACTAACAACCATCGTTCAAAAATCAAGGTATTTCTAACCAGATCTAATCTTCTGACGGTACTCAGGTACGATTTGACAAAAAGATATATCTTCGACGTCGAGCGTAATCCGTCGGCCATTGTGCAATCGCTAATCGGCGCGGATCGGCGGCGGCGCGCGGCGCGGGCCGATTCGAAATTAATAATGATTTATAACGCCCGATTAGTGGCATAAGGTATTAACTCACCGGGCTATTGGCGGGACCCGCTTACTTCTTCTAACGTTACTTATAACAATCTTCCAGTAAATAACTCGCTTTTTGTTTGCGCAACAGAAAATAAAATCTTCATGCTTAAATACTTTAATAGCTTTAGCTTCCATTTATGTTAATACCGTATTGTACGAGTACCTACACGTATCTAGAAGAATAATGATATTTCAGGAAGGACAAGGTTAATAGAAGTCGGTAGAATGTAAAATATGTATACAAAAACAAAAAATAAGTTAATACGAAAATTTATGAATTCTAAACTTCAAGGATAAAAATAATTTTCTAATATTTGAAAATTATTCACCATGAATGTTTGATGTGATTCTTATACTGTATTTATGAGTAAAATTTGTCTTGTTGCCCACGCATGAAGAAAAAAATATAAGCATGGAGCACACTATATTATTATGTGGGACGATAATGTGCCTACTGCGTGTGCACTCTGGCTTATGCTTCGAGCGCGCCTTACGGCAGACGGGATGTCCCGGATTAGATTTAAGGGGTAAAAGAACTAGAAAGGGACGGAACAAAAAGGATTTGTATTAAAAAGACAAGGACAGAAGACGGTAGATTTAGAGATTATGATTTATAAAGAGGAGAATGAATGGAAAATTATTGCGTAGGGTATTAGTCCAATGTATGGGAAGTTGATGGGGCCAAGTTGAGTCCCTTTGAGTTTCATAAACAATGCCGAGATGCGAAAACTGGAAGCACAATTCACTTTGGATTAGGATCATAATTATTTTGACGACCAGTTTAGCTCAGCGGTAGTTAACACTGCCTGCTGGGCTATAGGTCCCGGGTTCGAATCCCGGTAGGGACAAATGTTTGTGTGATGAGCATCAACATTTGTATCCGACTCATGGATGTATCTATGTATAATATCTATGTATTTACAAAAAAAAGTATATATGTAATATATCAACCATCTAGTACCCGTAACACAAGCCTCCTTGCTTACCACGGAACCAGTTGGCGCCCTGTAATAATGTCCGTAAATATTTATTTATTATTATTATTAGGATCTTTCAACACAAAGATTAAGGGCATGTATTTTTATTAATAAAGCAACAATTTTATATAAAATATATGTATGTATAATAATAAAATGTTTATGACGACTGTTTCATTGGTCTAGTAGTTAACAAAATTATATCTTTATATTAACTGTGTACTGCCTGGGATACCCGACTATTCCTATACAAGTTCCGTCTTCCCTTATTAATTCGGACGTGTGTTATCCTAAAAACAACGATATTATATCTCGTCATCTATCAGTCGTTAGAAAGAGACGCCATTCAATTCAGTTGATAATCTCTATCCCTTTCTCATGATTCCAAACAATAGCAAAAGCAGAATGGTATATCATTCACTAGAAACTAGTCAATAAACATCGACAGATTTTATTAACGCATATAAAATATTGAAATGACTGGCCCGTTACTGCGAACCTTTGATTTAACGACCGGGTGATATCGGGAAATCAATTATGGCATCAGATTAACTAGGACTGGACAGATCAACCGTGTACAAAGGGGCCGATGTTTAGCGCGTGACTACGAATAATGCACTCTTACTTGATTTAGAAGCGTTTGTGAGACTTGTACTAAAAAAAAAGACCGACGAAATCGATTGAGTCTTGTTTGTCACTACCATAGGATCAATCGGAGTTTAGTAATCTGTGTCTTATAAATCTGTGATATCACATATTGGCCAGTAATTTTAATTGGTATAAATATAAAAACTTTTTGGTAAGGTAATAAAACTTTTTTGAATTAAAAAATATTTTCTCTATTTTTTTTCAAAGCTTTTTTTTATCAAATGAAATGTCAACGCATTTTTTGAAGAACTCTCAAAAAGTTGATCAAATCTTGATACAGAATACCTATTATTACTGTTACCTAAGAAAGTAGACCTACTATGCTTTAAATACCTACGAATATTCTGTATAAAAAAGCGGTGTACTCACCAGTAATACCTTTGTTCAGCAGATTGTTGAATGCCTCCTTCTTGGGTGAGAGGTGGGGGGTGTGGGGGGTGTGCTGGATGCGCTCGTGGTGCACCGGCGCGGAGGGGGGGCGGGGCACCGCGCGCTCCTCCGGCGAGCGGCGTGGGGGCGTCTTGCTGCGCCTGAGTTCCGCCGACAGATTCTACGAAAGAAAACTGCGGGTTAGAATGAATACAAACGTACCTTTATTAAAATCAGCTATATATGAAAGTACACTCAAACAAGCTAATTGGTTTACATCCACACATGGGCCGGTCCATAGTTGCATGTATACCAATTAGGTTGTTAGACTGTACTATTAGGTACGCGTACAATTTTAAAGGCTAATTCTTATAATATACCTAGCATAGAAACAGTGGATCGTGACGAAAGTGAATTTGTTTTTTAATAACAAATAACAACCTCCCGAATAAAATGTTGTGGAAAATAAAATAAGTAAATAAGTTACACAGTAGATAATGTTGGTGATAGCTACCTTATCAATTATACAATAACTATGATAATGTACAAATCTATCCTTAATCTCAAGGACTCATCTTAATCCTGCGATTATCTGTCGAAATATCTTGGATGCGGTATTTTCGTATCGCACACACGCAAACCGACGTGAAAACAATCTTAATGAAACGGGTCTACGAATACGGATACATAAACTTCCAATCGCAGCTAATTGTTATTGTATCCAACCATAATCTATTGAATATAAATATTAAATTTGCGTACGCCCAATTAATATAACGGTGTGGATGATTTCAATACAAATACACGAGCTTATCCATGCTTTTATGGTGTCGTGTCTAGACGGGTCCCCATGGCTTCCATTAAGGTCGAATAATAATGAATAATTCTACAATTTGCGCTGGTACACTTGCATGCATTGGTGCAATATGGTTGCGTATGCGCATGGTGTCTGGCCGAGGCAGACGTGCGGGACATTCGAAGCGTATCGACAAACGAAGGGAACCGTTGCCTTATATTTAGTATTGTATATTATGTAACTGTACTTTTTTCATGTAACTATTGTAATTGTACCGTATCAAAGTCATGATCTGATTTTAATTGACACTATTGTTATTTATAAATTTGCAACAGTTTGCAATAATTTCGAAAGACACTAGAGACAACGAGAGTCTACTAAATTGTTATTATAATAACTATTATTTTCAGATTAAGTATGCCAGTTATTTACGGGTTTAGAGCTAAAACCCATATATTGAAACCAATTGAAGACTAAAAATTCTTTTAATAACTTAGGAACAAAGATTTGACATTTTAGATCTCATATGTCATGAAAAAAATATTGAATAAGGCATGTGACTGTACATAAGGAGGGGAAGAGTAAGTTAAAAAATATGTCTGAGTAACTTGAAGGACGTTAAGATTATTAACATGAAATATTATACTACCTGTATTATAGTACCGCGCAGGAGAATAATACTGATATAACAAAAATACATCAAATTACGAATCTTCCAGAAACGGTAAAAATAATACGAGTAACAAAGCTAACTTTACATGTTGACCACTCGTGTTAATAATCGGATTACATATGTGGTCATACACCACATTGATTAGCATTACTACGACACTCAAAATGAACTTAAAATAGAAACCATCGCTATTTTTACCTTCATACTAATACGACTGAGGAGTCACGACTTGAGGTGACAATTTTATGATTGAATGTCAATGAAGAGATACGTCACACATTCTTACATGTTTAGAACAAGTGAAATATGTTCTAGTTGGATATTGTGATAAGCATCCAATCTTAAATTTCCCATAGTCTACTCTATATTGACACAAATAAAGTGTAATATAAATTAACAGTTAACAGTTGCAGCAGAGGTTACAAATAAAATATGATTCATCAGTATTTAGCGAATAATTCTGATATGATATCGTTTTTACATTTACAAACAGTGATTGAGGCTTTGGTATTTATCTGTACTCTTATTTTGATAACTTCTGAATATAATATAATATAGGTACTATTCATCAATTTACGTAAGATAAATCATTTATTCTTCAGATTGTAATCGTTTTACAAAAAAGTCTTCTGTTGAATATGATTAAGTTTAAGTTTTAGTAACTATTTTTTACTTTTGACTGGTAAACAAAAGTGTAATTTTGCCGCCCATAGTGGGCGTATTCAAAATAAAGCTCTATAAATAAGATTGAAGAGAACCCACGAGAAAAATAAAGTACACATCTTTATGTATTCTAATCTAAGAAAAGTCGAACCACTTAAGGCGAATCGAGATACAAATTGGACACTTGGCCATTGCGTCAGTCGATACAAAACGTTCATGAGCCGCACTGATTACATTCATTGAATATTGTTACTGAACGCCGGTTTGACCACATAACGGCAAACTTACAACGAATGATAGTGTTTTAATAAGGTTAATGATGTGCAAACATGACATATCTCATCATGTTATAATGACACGAAGAATATCGTTACAGAAAAACAAAATGGTGACAGAGTTTTTAATTGAAATGAAAGAAGTACCATACCATACCCAAAACATCACAACATAACAAATGATGTTGTGATTTATTTTCAGTAGCAGAATCATTGAAGTCAAAAGTGCGTTGTTAGGAGAGATGAAGAGCGAAATGATCTAGTTTCGGAGCTCATGGATGCTCTCAACAATAAATTAACCCTTACCAATTCTGAGCAATTTGACGTGCACAATCAAAGTGCATGTGCAAAATGTGGCACATGTATCGAGCAAATGCAGGGGGCGTGTTGGCCAATAGA
This sequence comes from Craniophora ligustri, assembly GCA_905163465.1. Classification (NCBI taxonomy): domain Eukaryota; kingdom Metazoa; phylum Arthropoda; class Insecta; order Lepidoptera; family Noctuidae; genus Craniophora; species Craniophora ligustri. Next base: position 12,588,806 of record LR990955.1, read on the forward strand.
ATGCACAGTTTGCTCGTCCATAGAATCGTTGATTCGCGCCACAGATACGTCTAATATCGTATTGGAATTTGTGATGTCGTTTGACCCCTGTTAACCCAGATTACGCGCGTCGCCGCCTGATTCGTCCTCGGCGGAGCCTGATTGTGTTGTGACATAAACTGTAATGTATTATGTGTTAACTCTTGCTGCAATCACGGCTAGCACGTACTACAATTACAATGGATATGTTCGCCGAACTTTACAATTTATTTGGAACGATTTGTGTGCGGTGTGGACTTGTTGAGCTTTGCTGGGCGGTTTCGTGGTCATATCAGCGCGTCATTAATAAATCATTGTAATAATTGGATATGCTTCCTCTCTATTAATTCTGATAGATCCGAATTCTCTATTCTCCAATTTTTCCCCAGCTTCATCACTTTGTGTGAAATGTTAAGATTAATTTACTTATCTAAGCTTATAATTTTATTCGAAGTGACCACCATTTGCAGTTGGTACCGCTTTAGCGATCCTAAATTTAAACTGGTAGTCGAGATTTTCGGGTTTATGACTACTACAACTAGTGCCAATGGTTCGATTTGCTTTCAAAGCACGAAGAGGTTTAGGACCCTGGCAGCCGTAGGTGAAGATTAGCCTTGTAGTTCAACTGACTAGCGTAAATGACATGAATGACTTAGACATTTGATCCCTTTCTAGTAAAAAAATACTATAGGCTCTTGCTTCAATATGACTATGTTACTTCTATGTTTCAATTATTCTAGTAAAGTTTCTGTCTTAGAAAAATAATTAAGCTTAAGTATGTAGGTCCACTAATGTCTACTAAATCGCTGATAATCCTATTTATATTCCCACACTATGTGTTTATCTTTAGGGAACAATATTTACAAATAATGCATTAGTAATGTTTGTAAGTGATAATTGGTTTAATTACAATATGGGGCTAATCACGGGATAGCCGTTTGTAGCGTGACAAAAACATGATGAAATAATCTTGTCGTCGCATGTCCAGTGCTAGATAACGGCTCAATATGAGACAATAAAACGACAAAATTATATCGAAAGGCTGTGAAAGCGATGGTCCATGGTCATGATCACAAGGTTATTACTGTTATATCAAGTAAATACAACAAAATGGCACGTCAGTGTTACAAAACGACGTAAAAACCAAAATCTATTTTGAGGAAATTTAGCCCATATGTAATACGTAATAATTATGTACATTTCATAATTCCATTTGGTACATAGATGTGACAGTGTCACAGTAACATCAGACGCAAGACGTCAGATTACAAGATCAGTAAATATGTAAATCATAATTGTAACAATTGCTACACAAACAGGGCTCAGCGGCTGTCAGCTACTATTTTCACAGATATCCAACAAGTAATTATATTACTAGATATAGTTTTATATTTGTTTGTCTCACTGATAATTACGTTTTAAGGTGGCGTAACTACTATGTTCGTGGTGATGATTTTCACCAACTTTAATTTCGATTTGAAATAATAAAAACAAATAAATTTAAATATATCTGGAAAACACAACGCCAGCAAGTTCCAAATTTGTTTGACGGATACTAGATGGTTGATACTCTATAACTTTTTTGGTAAATTCATGCATTGTATATAGAAACATCCTTGGCTAGAGTAGACACAAATGTCCATCCTTGATAGTGATGGATAAAAATCTTAAGAATAAAATATTTTCTGGCGATAGTCGATAGCCCACTATCGACTCGACCAAAATATTTTTGGTCAAGATTTTCATTTTGAAAGAACCCAGTGAAGAAAGCAGTGTGACAAAAAAAAGATTACCTAAGGAATTTGTTTCGAATTAAAACACCGCATATAAATACTACGCGCCAAAATCAGTACATTTATGATGCAAACGCGATAACCACCATCCATCTAATCAGACGAATACAGAGGCAAGTGACACACAAACATACGGTGGTGCGATATCACGATAGTAACATTTACCGTGGCATTACCCGCGTTGTCTATAACACACGGCTCTGATTAATTTATGCTGTTATTTGTACAAGATAGCGTTTAGAAACCACTCATATTTGTATATTGTGTGAGCTTATCTTTTAATTCTTGAGCTGTCAACGTGCGTTGACAACAGTGATGTAGTTTTTCCTATGTGGGTTATTTTAAAGATTTTTTAAAAAGTTTTATGCAGTATAGACAAAGGCTTTTTGTTTCTCATCCACACACTTACAATCTTCGTGATGAGTACGAGTTTCCTCTTAAACAATAGAGGAGAGGAATTGGACTGCAGTCTAAGGTTTCATTATGTAGGAAGCTAGCTTTTGCCCGCGGCTTCGCTCGCGTTAAGAAGTATTATTATTAATTAGGTATAGTTTGCATACAAACTTTCATCCCCTTTTTTATTCCCTTGAGGGTAGAATTAATCAAAATCCTAAACATCTACCTGCAAGCCAAATTTCAGCCCGATCCGTCCAGTGGTTTGGACTGTGCGTTGATAGATCACTATGTCAGTCAGTCAGTCACCTTTGAGTTATATATATTTAAATAGAAGTAGGAATCGTAAAACCAAAGACTATCGGGTCCACCGACTTGACTGCAAGCCATGAAGCTTCGAAGAATGTTTAGTTCGAAACCGCCTAGTTTTTTGGGCCATAGTTTTTTAGTTTGTAGGAGGTAGCAATCTTTATTAAAAGAGTCATGATCATATTAATGAATACCTACCATTGGTATTGGTATACCCTAAATAACCTTGTATATATGTATACACAATTATATAGATTGAACATGTGACTATGCCAAATATTTGTTCGCGACTCCAACATATTTATTTATTTCACGCCATTCCTATGATTAAGATAACTTATTACTAAAATTATGCAAAGTTTCTGCGTTTAAAATTTGTATTGTACATTATAATAACAATAGGTAGGTATATAAAAGAAGTGATTCTAAAATTTCCACTGTAACCCTTATACAAACAAATCATTAAATAGGTATGTTTCCCATAAAAAATAGATAATTGAGACGCACAATCGTTTAGATAAGAACTCGGACGACTGAATTATGTACGTGACACACGATCGTCTAAACCAGTCAACACCGATTGAAACAGATTTTAAATTAATAATATGTGCTGTATTATCTGTTTTATTCTCTGTTGATTAGTCCAATGTGATACGTCTTAAACTTATTTTTGCTATTCAAATATTTGTAAGATAGGTAGAGTTCTATGATTGATGTTGGATGCAGAGTCACAGTGAAGTTATTTGTTAAAATAGCTCTACTCTGGTTTTAGTAAACAGTGTGAAATATATGTCGACACCGTAGGATAATGCGAGATTTATATTCAATTTTAAAGAGCATAGTCACTATTACTAATACTAAATTATACAAACATTACGACATACAAAAATCCCATGTTAAAAAAAATATGATATCTATAAAACATTTGACACATAAAGTTAACACTAAATTGCGCTATGTTACCACATAGAGCAATTTAGAATTTTTGTATTCACCGTCCGCTGTGAGCAAGCTCGCCAACCGTACCGACGGTGTGTACAAATCAAATCGGGATTTGTGTTATTATACGTCGCAGATTTTTATAGTTTACGCCGAAGTTATCTCGGCTTTTAAAGCAATTTCGTCAGTGTGCCACGGACATGTTCTGACCTCTGATCTGCCATCGAAGATCACAAGTAACCGCGTGATTAGCAACACATCGAATTAAGCATTTAGTGATTTAGTCAAAATAATATGTTTTTTGCTCGTACAAATATTGTGCAATAGTTTTCGGAAATTGATATTATGGTAAATCTTAAAAATTGTAAAGTTAAAGTAAGCCTTACTTTGATTTAATTTATTTTCGTGTTAGTAGTTGAGGATTCTGGTATGTTGCGTAGGGTACATCAAATCTTAAGCTCTATTTTTTGCTTTTCTGTGAAACGCAAATCACCTTCAATAAGTTATTGACAATTATTTAGATAGATATTTTTGACACTTCTCGGTAACTATTTGTAAGAGAACATTGTTTATACGAAGCGCACTAAAACTCAATAGTTATGATTCTGCGAGAGAGTAAGGTTAACAGTCTTGTAACTCTCTTATTTTAAGAAACGTAAACTGTTTCTACAGGGTCGGAGACGCGCTAGCGACACCTCTGGTGTTGCAAACGTCTGTTAGGCTACGGTAACCGCTTACCATCAGACGGGCCGTATAAGCATACGGCCCGCATCTTCATAAAAAAAGATAGTTATAACATATCGTAGAGAACCTTACAATGTTTAGTTTTATTTCTATTAAATTCAAGATAACTCGTTCAGAACATGGCTCATAGAACGGCGCCCTTAGGCCGTGTTTACACTGACTACCGCACGGGTGCGGGTGAGCGACTAAGCGGGCCCTAATCCACACGAGTAGCCGGAATATTCCCTTCTGGGTGCCGCCGGAGTTTGTTTAGCGATGTCGATTTAAGGATTTGTCGGATTCCTCGCTTGTTCGCTTACGAGCGTGACATTCGTATGACGTCACTATTACGTTGGCAATGGAAATATGTATTAGAGAAGCGACATCATAAACACGTGTATCTCAGTTTAGAGTTTTCAGTGTACATTGCGCAGACGAAGATCACTAGAAAACTGGAAATGACTTCAAATGACTCACTGACTGACATCTCTTACTTAATCTTCCGTTTAGCGCTACAGGAGTGTAATTGTTACGGACCTTTATTGCAATTTACTGGTATTATTTATTTATTTTTCTGGCGTCTCAGAACTTTCATTATATCAAAGGTTATTATTTCGAAATAAAGAAAATTAAATATTACTTCGTATACACCACACATTATTTTCACCACAGACCTGTAAAGAAATTTTTACCCGCCATTTACTGTCATTTCTGTCAATGCTTTCGGCTTACTTTAGGATATTATGCAACGAGGAACCACTATTTAATCACAGATAATCGCTCCTTATCAGTGGATTTCGAGGATATCAATTCGTAAAACGTTTTTTTTATATTTAGTTTTATTTTTCTTTAAGATAACGCTTATCCGGAGATAGTAGGCCGAATACTGAAGTCTTTTTATGCCTTCTTCATATGTGTGATACTTATTATTCAGATTAAACCGTATACTACTATATTTAATTTAACTTAATTTAAATTATTTGGGATTACTATAATTATTATTTATGTAGCTGAATAAGTACCCGGTATAGTAACATTAGTTAATATTACTAGATCGGGTACTTATTCAAAATTAATATTAGTTTATTAACAATTTTCCTATAGTAAAATTAAATAAATAAATAAAAATATTTCTGGACATTATGACACAACGCCATCTAGTTTTAGAGCTAAGCAACGAGGCTTGTGTTGCGGATACTAGTTACTAGTTAACTACCGCTGAGCTAAACGGGTCGTCAAATAACCACGTAACTTCGAAAAGTCAATGGATCGGAATCCGGACCATTCACTTCGCAGTCTACTGGTCACACCACTAGACTATCGAGGCTTTACAGAAAACACCATCGTTTTCCTCCAGTTCCCGTATAAGTATGTGTGAATAACGAATAAAATAACAGCTTAAGTTGGATATTGTTCCCAAAAGAACAAAACAACAATTTCGCCTCAATGAACCTTGCTATAGAGGTGATAATTTTCACATCTGTGACGTCACGATCTCGCGATATCTAAAATAGTAGCGTTATTAGGAATTTTCTTCTGTTTCAAGAAATAAACTATTTATAGAATGCTACGAGTTTTGTATTACTATTTGTTAACAGATTGTATGGCAGAATATTTATTTCTATTAATCCCGACGCTGAGGAACCTATGGTAATAAGCCTTAGAACTATTGCGCTATACAACATTTTAAGACAATTTAAGAAAACTTAAAGAGATATAGTACTTTTAGTTCTTACTTTGTTACAATCCCAAATCAAACAATACCTTTATACAATGTCTAAATAAAAAAATATTTTATTAACAGAACTAACTAAATTAAAATTTCCTCATTTCAATTTAAGAGAACTTAAGTTGAAAAGAGGAAATTTTCCTGTAAGAGATGTAATACTTTTAGTTCTTACTTTGTTACAATCATAAATCAAACAATACCTTTATACAATGTATAAATAAAAAAAATATATTAACAGAACTAATCAAATTAAAGTTTCCTGATTCCCACATTCTATATAACAATGCAAATATTGACGAACGGAAGTCGCCTTTATCTTTAATTCAACAATTATATTATTGAGGTATTGGTTCAATGTAAGTTCAACGTGATATGAGTAGGTATTTTACCTCAAGATAACCGACGAACAAGACGATAGTACAAACAATTAAACGCAAATGTCCATTGACATTAAGAGACCGGATACTGAATTCGATACCATCGTAATAAGGAATTGAATAGACAATCAAACGTATTTTCATTTCAAAATAAATTTAAGGGTGGCCGAGGCCAATTCATTTGCCGAGACGAGCCATTTGCTATTTACCAGGTACTAATACACTACTTACTTCTACTGAAATTGTTATAGAATATAGTATAATCTATAATATCTCATAGAAGTAGTACCTTTTATTTTTAACGAGTATCTATGTATAATATGTATGTATTTACAAAAAAAAAGTAAATATGTAGTATATCAACCATCTAGAACTAGATGGCGCTGTGTAATAATGTCCGGAAATATTTATTTATTTAACAATACAAACGAAATGAATATTAGTAGATCTCTCATAAAGAATCACAGTGGAAATAATTATAGCAACATAGTATGTTGGTTGTATGTTTATTAGGAACAATTACATATTACATATCTTGTAGGATTCTTCTACGTAAAACCATCTTCTTGGAACCGTGTAAATAGAATCTTAACGTTCCATAAATACTCGAAAAAGTTTATTTGAAAAAAAAAGAACCTTTTGATATATTGGTTCTGTTAAGAAGTGCATTTATTTATCAATCATCAACTACTACCTATTTACTTTCCAAATGCACGAGTCATTTGTCATTTGACATATGTAGATTAAGCTGTAGTCGACCACGCTTAAATAAATCATGTATATCATTTCACCCTATATACATATAAATCTACTAAAAATTATATCTCATAATAATAACAATCATAAGTAAGCCAAGTCGCATGCAAAAGCTAGTATAAGTAATAATCTGATAACAGTCTACATGTCCTATAGCCATCTCTGACAAATTTTATAACCCGTGTGTTATTTAATCAGCACTAATCACGCTCTTCAAACATTAAAGGATTAATATTTTTATTATCTGCAATATTATACGTCTCATAATCTAGCCCGTCATTATTATAATCAGATTTATTATGTTATTTACTTTTACAATAATCCTCATTAACGTTACCGAGATTATTTGTCATTGCATTATTATTGCGCCGTTAAGAATATAATATATACTTTGTATTATAAAAATAATATAATAATCTCTCTGGGTATTTCCTACAGATTATAAAAGTATAATTACCTAAAGATCATTGTCATCATCATTGTCACTAAGTCACTAAATCTTAGTAATAGATTAGTTTTACACAGTTATTTAAACTCAAAATATTGGCCTGAAATATGAACTTTAGTTAATTCGCTTTTATGCGTCTGCTTCAGGTGAATTTTTATTTTAAGTAATTTTAAAACTTATAGTTTAAAATTGGATAACCAAAGCAATAGTTAAATGCACTTTATAAAGTTTACAGATAGGTACTTAAGTTATTTTGTAGTATACTGTATTCTATGTAGTTTCCTAACGTATTCTTCAGAGTATTTTAATTTTTCTACAAGTATAGTCACGGCTTTACGATAGTCCAAACTCCAAGTAGTGACGACATTGGCAAACAGACGTGAGCACTGACACATAAAGCAAAACGTTTATATTCGTACACCAACATAGAGTTAGTGACGTATGCATTAACTTCGTCATTCGATCAATCGATGCTCAATCAGTAACTCAGAAATATAGGTCATCCACAACATTTTTGCATGTCTGAAACAAATAGATAACAAGCTTAAAAGACATATATTACCTACACTAGCCTTTTAAATAACATAGTCACTTCATTGCAAGATTAGATGTACTCCGATATCTTATTCTAGAATGTCACTTGAGCTGTGATATGTACTCGAATATCGTTTGAATAATGCATTCGTATGAAATGACAGTGTCTTTTCTCTGTTCTGTGACATTTTAGTTGTCCTTACAATGAATCTTAATCGAAAACAAGTTACGACACAGAGCAGCATTTTAATCGTTGACGTGATGATTGAGCTTAAAAACATTCCTCTGTTTTCACGAACGAGTACATGATACGGTTTAGTGGAATTCGGAGCGGTATGAGTAATCTATTAACACGGCTCCGCTACAATGGCATAATTAGTGTCATTTGCACTGTTTTTTTGGACGGGATAAACACAGGGGAATATTGTCGAGCGGCCCACAAATTGGAAACAAATGGTTTCTAAGCATCGAAGTGCTAAGTTTATTTGTTCGGCTTTCGCTAACGTGTGAGCAATCAGTCGGATCCCTCACAGAGGTTTTGTTATTGCTTCACGTACCAACGTGTGATTTGGTTCACTATTCACCGTTACGCACCATTGGCGTGCCTCCAAATTGGACGAGTTACAGTAAGTAGACGAGAGGTGAAGATTTGGAGCTTAAATTAAAAACAAACACTAGATAATTGAAACGTAGCTGAGCTGAAGGTTTATGTACGCTACGAATGTTAAATGAATGAACCGGTGAATTATTGAGGTATTATTAACGGTCAAAAGTCAAATCAAAGGAAAAAAATATCTTTGTAAAGACTTTTCGTGCAAAATCTCAAATATCACCGAACGCAATAAAAAATCAACACAATTATATAAAGACAATAGTTTAAATACGATAAAAATGAAATCCAATGACGTTGTCATTCAAAAACAGGTAAGCGTAATCGTGTCGCGATCTCTTTGTAAATTCCGACGGTACGCGATAAAACAATAAATCAGTGCGGTAATCCGCTACTTACGATAATGCACGTACATACGTCGATATTCGCCGTCATACCGCAGCGTTCATATCTGCCACTCGGATTATCCACGCGTGCTCTATCTAAGAAACTTGTTTAAACAAATGACACGAATAACGTTGCCACGGGGACATTTTGGTATTTGACTATTCCGCGGTTATTTTATTTTATCTAATAGACGATCTATGGTGATATGGATTTCCGGCGTACAATGTGGTATTTGTCGTTATTCGATATTAGAATTTTGGTTTTCTTTTTTTATCATAGTGAAATCGCTGCCTTATTAAAACTAACACTTAATAGTGTGTATAAAATGTATATAGGTGTGATACAATATTTTGGTTTTTTTTTACAATAATATTATTATATGGGTTCTAAGATTAATTATAATTTAAATGCGTTTGACCGTACAACTAATTTATTATTAATAATACGTGTATTTCTCTCAATATCTTTATCATGGTATAATTTTCGCTATAAATTTCATTTAATAAGTCCTTTCATAATAGTCATGTGTATATTAGGTTATTTAAAATATCGATATTGTAATCATTAAATGCGTTGATTGATTTTCCATCATTTATCTAAACAGAAATAATATTATTTAATTTAATATCCAGCACTAATAGATTTTAATTATCTATGTCTGTAAGGACTATATATAACCCTTTAACACTGAAAAAAGGGGTCTCTTCTCAGTACCCAGTAGTGGGACACTACTATTTAATGAATAAATTTGAAATCTAAATATTATGCCCGATTGTTATATAGTACCAACCTGCGTCAGAAAATATAATTTATTTACCTACTTAGTAACATATTTAATTACTTAGTATAATTATATTAATGTTAAGTATAACGATTGTGTAGATAACATTATTCAAAGAATTTTTATAATGTGTTTATCAAGGAAACGATACAAACCACTTGAGATATTTCCACTTCAAGAATAAACCTGTCAGTAACCGACGCGAAGATTATTTGCTGTCATGATTATCGCTAATTAATACTCAAGTAGCAAACGATTTAAATGGAATAACCCAGTTAAACCACTTGCCGGCGAATAGAGATATTGTAGAGCACCGTCTATCACGAACAATCATAGCGATTGTTGTCAATAAATTATTTATGACTATGTCATACATTATGCAATAATGCAGTATTTAATATGGCGCCGACTATAAAAGTACTTTGGAAACGAATCTATATGAAACAAAAAAGCTATCAATGGCACCGCAGCGATTCGCGGAGCACATTAGATATTGTTGACAAAACTTCCTCCTTGATTAATATGCATCGGCAGGTAATATGAAGTACGTGCCCGTGCGCCGCCGCCGTGTGCCCGAACACATTTTCGCATGCGCGACGCATCCATGCAAAATTTTAGGCGGGATGCGTTTGCTAACATTATATACGTCCAGTTCAAGTAGTCATACTTTCCACCATTACTTCTTTGTCTGTGACATTCCTCGCAGACGGGTTAGACAAGGAAGGCGCTGTTAGCGCCGATGCGTTTGGAGGGCTCATAACGCATTCGGTAAAAGCGGGTTTTGACGACCGCCGCGCACATTCCCATGCAAGGTATGCCCGGAGGAGCTATGTCGGCAATTTAAATATTACGGCTACTCAAAAACGTGAGATGTTGGTAGCAAGAAATCCCGTGTGGGCTTCAACTTAACGAAATTCGGATACACTGAATCCGACTGAAAAAAATAATTAAGCGGCGACATTATTTCGTAATTAAATTGTAGCTTTTTACTGAGCACTCTTGTACAGGCGTAATTAATAATATGCGCCTTAATTTCGACAAGGAACATCTGAATGTTATATGGAGGTATAATGTTAAGGAAAAAATTCGAGTCGCCTCATGAAGGCTCTACATGCTGAGATTATGCGCTATAAAAATTCTTGTGTTTTATGTCAAAACATTTGTGAAAGTTAAGTCGAGCGTAGTGTTGCGAGTGATGTCCATGGCGGGCGGTAGCCATTCCCATGCCGGCACCGAAAAAAAATATTCAAATTGATTCACGCGCGCGCCTCCGTCCGAATTTTGCAGCGCGTTTGATGCGCCCGCGCCGATTCCGGCAAATCCGTCGCGTCGGAAGTGCGTGGCGCGCGCCGCCTTGCCGCCGCTGTCGATGTGTCGATATGCTCACATGGAGTCGTTGACCTCGATCAGGACCTTCGATAATGAACATCTGATAAACTCTTATTGGTTAGATTAAGAAGCCGAAAGAGATGTTGTTGTTCTTAAAAGTCAATGCGGCTTGACGGAACCTATAAATGGATGAGCGCATTGATAAACTCTTTTCATTAAAAACCACTGAAAAAACTACTAACACAATACATTCTTTTTTCGATAAAAATTCCGTCACCTGTCCGCTGTCCGCTTCATTGGGTGTGCAAATTATCGACGTTACGTATTCCCCTCACTAATCCGAGTGATACGTATACGGTCACACAATGCACTTATTATTCGACAGTTCAGTTTCTAAGTAAAGTGCATACGGGTTGAATACAGCGTTGATATGACGTGTGCGTCTGCCCTTTCAATGACTTGAATAATATATTTTTTACACCATGAAAATAATATTACCCGCGCCAAATACGGATTTTAATTATATTAACCAAAGCAAGACGCAAATCGAGGAAAAGGTCAAGAAAGCGATAAATTATTGTTAATAATATATTATAATGAATATACACTGGTTATAATTTGTAATATATCTGACTATCTGCAGTGAATTAGAGAAATTGTATAGAATAATAAGTGTCTGCTATTACAAAGCTAAGTTTGTAAAGCTGTTTACTTTTTTTCGATAGTTTAAGCCCAAAAAGTTTGTAATACAATAAACAAAAATAAAACAGTCGAACTAAGCCCAAAATCAAACGTGTCGGCTCTGACGGATTTGTGAAACATAAGGCAATTAAGATATTCTTGCAAGTGAGGTAGCCTCTACCTGCGTTTTATTGCTGAACAATGCTGAAGAAATCCTGAGCTAGCAGTTGGGCACTATTGTTTATCCCATTACGTCAGTTAAGTCGCTGTAAACAATATTGTTACAAACAAGATCATCAGGTTAACGGTAATATTACAAGGACACGTTTCTAAAGGAATCTACCTGTGTTTGACGACGGCGTGCTTTTGAGATGCCCAAATTCACGCTTCGGAATGGGTTTAGAGCAATAAAATAGTAAATCAGAATACTTTTTTTAGTGGCAGTCGGTTATCTGAATATTATCTCCTGAGAATAGAGATGGTGCCAAAAATATTGTATTAAGTCTTTTTTGGCAGATTTTGGGATTTTGCTCATGTCGTTGGTCCAATTTTGTCTTACAGTTTAGAAGTTCTCGTTTTATTATTAAAATCTACATAAAGTGACAAATAATTTAATAGAATTTAAATATTTATATAATTTTTTGTATTAATTAAATCGATTCCCCTTTAGATTGATTACAAAGTTAATGCGGATCGGATAAGTATATTATAATACTTGGATCAACAAATTGAATGAAGCAACCAATTGAAACACAAACTATAAGTACCGATCTATCAGTGCGTGCGCACGTTTACATCTCGCCGGAGTCTGGAAGCACAAAACAGAGATTAGAGTTCGTTCACACAGGATTTTATTCCTCTGCATCGGTATCGATGCGTGCGCGCATATCGGTGTACGACTCTTACTCATTTGTTGTTGTAATTGTAAAAGGGATGGACGGACGAGATAAGTGGGTCGATGACATTTGGCTCCGACTGATTACTACGATTATGCACTTTGTGCGTTGAACTTTAACTACGAGCTTTGATATACACAGCTTTGATATGAGTCTACCGATTTGACGCCTATCGGAACAAAGCGTGCGATAAGCTCTTGTCTGTTGACTATTTTATATTAATTATCACACGCTTCCTCCTGTCAATAGTTAAAAAAATACATTACATAAAATTATTGAAAATGCCCAAGAGAACGAAAGAGTAGAGGAACTTTAATTATTGATAAATGGAGTACCAACCAATGCAGCAGCAACATTCCAATAAATATTATACATCGCAAATATTCCACTTTATTATTACAATTTAATCTTCGAAACATGTTGCTGACAGGGATCATAAACCCATGGCTCCTTATCTCAAACTATGGTAGGTACTTTTCGTGTAACGAAACAACTATATTACGCTTGTACACATACTCACGAGTATAAATTCCCATGTAGGGCCGATAGGAACCGAATCTATCTGCTCGATAGTAACCGCTATTACCACTATCGCATCCGCCGGTCGGCACAGATAACTGGCCGATTGTACAACGTCGCCCAATAATCTATTGTTCTAACTCTAAACCGCAAATAGGGATATTTGTACGCAGCGCCGCCGAACGCGTTACGCGTTCCTCTTGTCTAGGACGATCGGACATTTCCCAGACAAACAACCTCGCTGCAATTCCTATGTCAACCTTGTCAACTAACAGTTATTTGACACTACTGTGTACCTCTTGCCTCCTCGTTGAAGTTTCTTAGAAAACGGAATAATAAACGATGCGTACATAATCTACTACGACAAAATTAACTTCTAGAACTACATTCGATTTTAATTATTTAGGTCTACGTGAGTATATTGTTCATTATTTTAACGCGATAATGTCGTATAAGCTATTTATACGCAATCTTAGATCTTAATTAAATCTCGATATCACATTCTAGTTTCTTAAACCTATATAGGTTTAATTAAAAGTATTGACAAATTATGGAGCTACCCAGGCAGCGTTTGAGACGAAATATGTATCGGATATAAATAAATGTTTGAAATTTATGTTAGGTAAGTGTAATGGCACGCGCTTACTAAGCTCTTTCTCATCGGATATTCTATTGAGCATGTGATATAGGTAAATTTAGTAAAAATAGCTCGTAAACTATTAACTAAACTCGTGTGCCTAACATGTTCAGCACGACGTTCGTGCGATGCATAGTAATTGCAGATAACGCACTTGGTGCAAGCGTGGAGAGACAAGCGTTTATAAATATCTTATAATGAAAAAATTAAAAAAATTAACTGCAGCACACAAAATTCACAAATTACAGAGGTAAGTTGGAAATATAGAATAATTTGAAGTATAAACAAGTCCTTTAAAGTCTGCTAAAAGTTTGGTTAATATTTCGTCCTGCGTTAGTACCTACCTGGTTACATACGAACTTATTTCAATAAGCACCACTCAGATCGGTGTAATCTAAAAAGTGTCGTAGAAGGCAGAATTTGAACTAATAAAAGAGTGGAAATAACTACAAGCATCACAATAACGCCATTTAGAACTAAAACTACATTAAAATTAAAAAAATACTTATGCGTTTCCAAAAGATATCACCGAAGAATTAAATAATATCATCGATTTGTACAATATTGTGGTTATTTTAACGTGGGTCAAAAAGGACATAATACTCACACTTCCGGTATATATTTTTGTTTGTTTTTTTTTGAATAATTAATTTAAATAGACGTTGTGTGTTTACTTATCGTTTTTAAAAAGATAGGTACCTATACCATAAAATTCAATATTAAAGTCGATATTATCTTCAGCAAACTTAACTCGTAATATCGAACATTTTACTTTTCATTATTGTTTTATAATATTTTGCAAAAAATCCACCCCCGCTAGCTCTTTAAGTACAGCAGTGGATTTCAACAGATTAAGTTAAATCGTAAGCTGATAAAATCTAATAAAAAAAATATTAATTTCACTTTATTGCTACCCGCTCATAACTTATAGACCGTATCAATTTTGCATATTAATAAAATAAAAACAGAACTGTCATTTCTTTATTCATCTGGGCGTTTCGACGGCTACTCTATTGCCTAATTATACATGTTAGTTATGACTAACATGATATACGACCGAGGTACGATTTGAATTGGATATTTCGTTCGGAATCCAGTGCGGTATGGATTCTTGAAAATGTTTAATAGTCTATAGAAATCTAGTTTTACATTCAGTAAAGAAGTAGGAAACGCGTAGATTATTTTGCCTAGACTTTTAATTAAGACTTTTGTAGTGTTCTACTCAGGTAGTTATTTTTCTGATACAGTTTTTTAATAAGCATAACATTTTACATCCACCTACTTTATTATACTTAATTAATAAACACTGAGAAGATCTTTTAAGGAGTTTAGAAGGCATTTGCAAAATATCAAACATGATAGAAGACCCAAATATAAATCATGACGATTGATTCCTACATTTCGTAGGCAATTGCTAAATTGGTGGTGATGAAAGATAGTCTTAAAGCTTGGGGTTACGGTGTCAATTGTCGACGTGAGATGACTTAGCCCTAACCGCCACACGCCCCACTAAAACGGCCATTAATCAGTAGCACAGATTCTAAATATAGCCACTTATGCTATCGGCAATCCGAGCTTCTGATGTCAGCACATATGGAATTGTGTCGCAGAAGGGTCACCAAGGACTTGCCGGTGTGGACTACTCACCCAATTGTGTGAATGGAGAGATTAACATTGACTGCGTGTCTGGGCAGAGAAATCAAGTTGTGTTTTGCTTGAAGACATTTAGATACAGAAGAAATGTTTTAGGTTATTATTAGTTTATTAGTTTGCCTTATTAGTCTGTCTAGTTATGAGCGAAACTGATTGTGACTGTGCGTGATTTCCTGATTCTGGATTTGAGCATTATGTGTACTATTTCTAGAGATGATGGTCTGACACTAACCAAATTTAATAAAAAGTAAAATATACATAAATATACGTAAAAAGAGGCTAGTATTATAACATACTAAAAGCTGTTAATATAAATGCACCTGTTGGTACTAATTGATTTCCCGCAGGAAAAAATGAAACTCGATGCATTCCGCAAGGGAATAACAATGCTTAAGAAAACAGCATTTGAAATTGTAAATGTATACGGACATTGAAGTGTGACTACATATCGAACAAAAAAACCAGCTTTAATCCTACGCCTCTCGTATTAATTAGATGGCACACTCAAAACAAATTTGTAACTCAGTAATACAATGCTTTCGACATCGCAAGATAAATCATCTGTTTGACATTTCAAGAGGATAATCTGTATAAATATTTAAATTACCTAATTAATGTACATAAATAGCTAGAAGTTTGGGCTTAACAATTTTTCACGGTGAAAAATAACGTCGTTTATAAACACAGAATCTAATACATGGGTGTGGATATGATTCGAGTATTACAATAAAACGAACAAAGAGAAAGTCATGATCGATAGTGTCTTTTATAGAGGTGTGTCAACGTTACAAAAAAGTGACAAAATCGACGAAAATTTAATCCCTGTGCTTAATAACTTGGGACATTTGCACGTACTTATTTAGATGCCAAGATTTGAATCATATTTCAACCTTATAGCTTCGAAACGTAATATTCTTTATTCTACGATTGTCATTTAGTTTTGAACAGATTTCAAAAAAGGAATCTTGTTATCAATTTGACAGTATTTCATTTATGTCACAATTTTATTTTCCATGAACCGATTTTGACGATTTTTCTTTTGTTTTATAGAGAGAAATACCTACATTGAAAATATACATTCATAGTCATGGTAAAAAAATGCGTTTTTTTTATGCATTCATGATATTTTCTCATGATATCTTTATATGGGAAAACGTTTTTATGGAAATAGTAAAATATTAAATTAGCTGGAAGACTCATACCAATTGCTATAAAAGTTAGGATAACTTTTGTAAAAAAAGAATTTACATAACTACGTAGGTACGTACTAAAAAACTTCAGTTCTACAGAAAAACGATAATAAATAAAGTGTTTGTGTAGAGTGTAATAATTAAAGGATAGGTGGAAATGAAATAGGCAATTAAATAGAAATTGCAGGCGATACGATACTAATTGTGGACACCTTGTAGGCGACGCGCGACGGACCTTTTTGTATGTAAACAATGTAAACGATAATTGTGGTAACGAACGAGCCAATTAGATACAAATATTCGAATATACAATTTTAATATGAATATTAACCAAGTTTTTTTTATTTATTAATATTTTTTTATTCACAAAAAAATATTTTTAGGAAATACAAGATTTTTTTAATTTTTTTTTTTCAAAACAATTAAAGCTTTTGTTTTTGTTTTATTATTTTTTTGGAAATGAGAAGGTTTGAAAAAAATATTTCAACTAGATAATTTTCTTATAGTATTCTAAAAACTCGTGGTGGAAGTAAACTTACAATGAATTAATTTTGGGCTCAGATTTCGAATAATAAAAATAAAAATAGTTCTTATCATAATACCTACTTAAAAAGAATAAAAAAAACTAGCAACAAAAATTTTTCTTCGCTTACAATCAAAATTTTGCGCAAAAATAGGATGGTTTATGCAAAATAATATCAATTGGATGTAATAAAGTGTATCGGAACGCAGCGAAAGTAGTGGCAATATTTAGTTGCGTTCACATTTTATTGTTCGCCGGGTGGGTAGCGGCCTGTGTCGCCCCGGATCCACGGATATGTGCGCACAGGTTGGGATTAGACCGCACCACTTTATTTATATTAATATAAATATATGATACACTTTCACCCGCGACTTTGTTCGCATGATATATAGATAAAAAGTAGCTTACGTGTTAATCTAGGTACTACTTAATCTATATGCTAAATTTCATCCAAATCCGTTAAGTGGTTTTTGCGTGAAAGAGTAACAAACATTGACACATACAAACTTTCACGTTTACAATATTAGTAGGATTTATTTTTATTTATTTACTAAACAAAAGAAGACCGATAAAACACTAGATCTCAAATTGCAAATACCTACCATATAGGTAAACTATTTAAATGGTGGGTTCTTGACAACGGTACTTACTCACAAATGACGTGTTTTACTCTATAAGTACCTAGGTAGGTACATGATAAGTGACATGACGGTTTCCAGATACAGTCCTTTATTTCAGCGCGAAGGCTGAAATGAATAAAGAAAACCATCTAGATTGTTTACAAATTTCTTTCGATTAACATAACCAGTTGCAGGGCCCTACTAGATTTTTTTACCAAGCGACTAAAGCATGGTGTTCCTCTAGTGTTGCAAATGTTCATAGGCTACGGTAATCGCTTTCCATCCATTGCCATCAGGCGGGCGGTAAACTTGTAAACTACCCTTGTGCCTACATCTTGTTTAACCAAAATGATTTTCAATCAAATCGGAATAGCAAAGACTTGAAAAACAACAACCTAATCATAGCTCCTAAGTAAGAAGTTAGGACTCATTTCACACCGATATAAAACTCCACAACATTTAAAAAAGGACCGCATTACTTTTTAAAATCAATAAAAAGCTCATCGCATAATCCGTCCCAGCGTCAACACAAGGACATCGCATAAACAAGCCGGGTGGGTGCGTGTGCGTGTACGCACTCCATGTGGGTAGCTTAATGATAGCGGGCTTCCGCCGCGTCACACCTGAGAGATCCTAACCGCCATCGGGTTATAGATACCTACACCCCTCACCCCTTAATACTGACGCACCACGCTCGCCATCACAGGAGTGGTTGAAACGCCCTCGGGAAGTAGCAAAACACTCGGCTTATAATATCAGCTCGTCTGAAGATCTGTCGATTTGATTACAGTGAGTATGCTTCGGAAATAGGTGATTGTGGCGATAAAAAAAAATGTTTATTATTTGTAAAATATTTACATTCTATGCGATTTAATTATCACACCAGTGCATTCAGTGTTGAATATAACGTTTCAAGCATAATAATATAACATTACTTATCTATCAATCTTATAACTTTAATTTAATTTACTTTTGCAACTCATGACGTCTTAAAATGTCATTAATATCAGTAATAAAGAACCTGTCCTATTTCACAATATTCGGTAAGGTCGGTATTATTATCCAGGTAAATAAATAAATGGGACATAATTAGTTCTAAATCATTTGTTTTATATTAACCGGTACCTACTTCTTGAGGACTTTTCTGAAGCGTTCGAAAACGGATGATTTTTTAACTTAAAATAATAGCACGATACTATATACTATCTATACCTATTATTTCAATAATGAGGTTTGTGCTCAAAAAATATTATTACAATCGAATGTCTATGAATGTTGAAGACTTGCTAAACCAGTTGCAAAGTATAATTACTGCCATCATTATCTAATCTAATGATTATGACTTTTTATACACTTTAGTCGTTTATATCGATGACACAAATAACTTTGTGATACAGTAAATATAAACATAAGTATATATTATAAATATATAAACATATTATCCTCTCTATACAGTTCCTTGAGTGACACGTTGAACGAATTACGCACGAACACAAAGACGCTCAGAACTAAAAGGAAAAAGTTCAATTAATCCTAATTTGCTCGCTGAGATTAAGTACGCGATAACCGGCATTCTATACGAACCCTTTACTTTACTTCCCGGCCCTTTATTCGCCCTTTAAGCCGCTTTAAAAAGCCGTAGAGTTCGACAAACAAGGGACTTATAATGCGTAACGGAATAAGAATTGTTCCCAAGAAATGCATCGATTTAGATTAGGGCGCAATGTTGTAATTCAGGGATCGATATAAAATAAATATCGATAAACATCTGCATCATTACATCGACACGTATATCAAAGGGGTCGATACGATCAATGACCGGTCATCGATACATTTTCTATTACAGTAGATCAGTCAACTCTACCCAGCTAATTAAATATGCCAGTGACAATGATCGGGCCCCTTCGAGAAACTGCAGTTTTTTCCATCTATCAACAACATGCAAACAACATTGAAAATTATTTCCCTCTTAATTAGTAAATACATTTGCATAAACAAGCGCTGGCCATCCCATACTAGGACGATCATTATTATAATTGTGTTTGTTTTTTTTCTCGCGAAAAACTTACGCTGTGCAACGGTCAGTCCTGGCGATGTTAATCGCCAACGCATCCGCCGATAAATCGATAAACAAGTCGCGCGACTGTGACGAGTTTCCCAACTACCCGCAAATTATAATCGTGCCGCTACTGTTTTCACAGTAGACAACGGAGCTTTGATTGTTGTACGTTCGATGAGAGCGTTTTGCGAGATCGTCGGCCGATAGGACGAGGCAGGCGGCGAATTAATTACTTAATACCGATGCGTGAGTAAATGTATGCAATTTCTAACGCAATTCCCTGTAATTACAATTTTTTCGTTTACTCCGTGATAATGATTTTTTTGAAAGCTTATCTATCGTCCGTGTTCATGAAACGTAACGCTATTTACACTTTCGCATGAAATAACATTAGCGTTCGAGTGAGCTAGATCAAAATCACCGGGCCTTATTAAACCACATACTTACACTGCACTTTGAAATATAATATCAATTGCGTGCGGTCAAAAACTTCGTTATAACTTTCCGTTTGTATCCGCAACTTCCTCTACCAAAACAATTATTACATTCGAAAAAAACTGTGTTTGTAATGGTGTGCGTGGGAGTGCACGACAAGTGGCGCATACGCACACACGATAACATTTTTACTGCACGCATGTCTTTGTTACAGTTGCAGATGTTATCAGAAGCGTTAAATTCATTACCCGAACTTATCTGCATAGATAGTTATACTTAATACCCCATTAACGATATTATTCATAAGCATGAAGCAAAAATACAGTTTATGGTGTTGTGTTATTGCCCTGTATTCTCGCAAAAATACAACAAAAACTGTGGAAAAGTTGCATACATAACGTGTCGGTGTATTAATATTTATTTGCATAGACAATGGATTACTAATATAATGTGTACATAGGGTAGAGTGCATGTGTGTGCCATAGATACGTGTTGTGTTTGGTTGTGTGGGTATTTCCGTCATTTCCCTGCGCGGGAGTCGATCGCAATGATTGCTCACGCGTTTCGCATCACTCACCCCCACGAGGGATAACTCGTTCACATACAATTTACATGCGACTCATTATGCAGTTGTTTTTTATGTGACATAAAATCGATAATCTAATAGTCTTGCAACCGTAACATTCTTGTAAATAATACATGAGCAGATTACAGTGATAAAGATTAATATTCCTATTGTTCTAATCATTAAAGACTTAGAATAAAACTGTAGACACGTATATACCTATTAGATTATTTCGAATAGAAAGCTGTACAGTATCAAATTGAGTTACAAAATGTGTGTAATTGCTCTAACAAAGTTCAAGTTTATTTTAATATAAATAGAACAAACACATTTCAAAAGCTGTAATTTTAATCGCGTAACGAGCCCTTGACGACACTCATCTATACGATGAAAAAGAACGATCTTAAATGGGGCAAAACCGCGAACGGTGCGCGTACGCCGTACAGTTGAAACACACATGTGTTGGGCGTGTCGACGCGCACGACTGCACCCACCCCATTGTTTATCCCACGATTAAAACCAATTCAAATACTAACTCTCACTTCAAAATTAAACTCTAGTAGTACAGAGTCTCTACAGACTCTTTTGTTTTAAACACAATACACGCACTTGGCTGGTCGCAACGAAAACCATGAACCTCGATCATAATTTTGCAGTGACGCGATTCATGAAATCGTATTGTTAACTGCGAAATAACGATCGGATAATTATGAAGTTATTGGAATTTCCGGCGTTAACTCTATTTAGTGTCATTCGCATATACGCCATCGCAAACGAATAAGTAGACCAAAAACCTATTCATTTATATGGATGTGTAAACATTCTGTGTCCGATCATATTCAGTTGTGCCATCTGTATATATAATGAGGCTCTGCTATGAGTTTCCACCCTTTACAAATGCTTCAAAAAGGTATAAGTTCACAGTAGCAGTAGTCGCACATTGCTTTTACTAAGCATGGATTAAAAGTGGGGAGTTCGGACTCTTCAGGCTGCGCGAGCGCAAGCGACAGCTGACGCTACGCTATGTGACCAAGAGGAGTTTTAAAAATAATTAAACAGCCTATTGTGTCTTTAATAATATCAGTGAATAGCAATCTTTGCGATATTTCGGGCTAAGGACTTTTTAAATAAGTACCTACTTAAATGTTTTAAAAAATAATACCTAATTGTCAAAAATGTTGTATTGTGAACATGGAGATCTAGGGGAGAACGTAATTCAATTTTTTTGTTGCTATATGTTGATAAATGATGCTAAATGAAGAATTATAATTCGGGGATTTGTCGAAACTTTGTCTTGACTTCTTGAGCAGGAAGGCAGAACTATAATTTTCATGATAAACCTGTCCCTATCAAATTTCATCGATACGAGCAATGAAAAAAGTCAGATTATAAACCTCGTGCAGACATTATTTACGCATACTTTATCGTCAATCAATAATTAATATCTCGAGGCTCGACGGGTGAGACGCTCCCGAATTTCGCCGAGAATGATGAGAAGATCGCGTTCGCGTAATCGAACCGGCAAAAAATAAAAAATGAAGCAAATACGAAATACTCCATTACCGGCCCCGCTACAGCCGTCCATCGAGACGTTTTCATGCAAATAAAATTGTACCCAAAATAAGACGTCAGATAACACTCCTAAAATCCAATCTAAAGAATCTAGACAAGGCGTTTTTTGTTCCTATTTGATTTCAGATGAGTATTTCTTATAGATTATTCTATCTAGACACGTATTGTTGTCCGAACGATTGACGAACGGCCAATTTTGACGTATCTCGCATCATCATTGTTCCGTTTGAGGGTTAATAAAAGAAAACCGTTGTGATCGCCTTATTTAGATCAGGATCAATGATCAATCTCGTTTATCAGTGAGTTTGATAATATAAAAATGTTGAAGTGTTCGATTTGAGTATATCCTATGGAGGTTTGAAAAAGTGTATTGCATGTCGTCTCCACTGCATTGGTGTCTCGTTGCTCGCACATTGTGTATGCAAGGCGCGGCGGGCCGCGGGCCACGTCAGCTATTTGCTCGTGTCCAGAGGGCTAAACCATTCAAGGCTAAGGCGCGGGGGCCAGTTTTTGGCTGTTTTCGACTTGATCCGCCACTTGGACACCCATCCGACAGGCCCGCATGAACCGCTTGCCATTCCTTCGACAATTCTTAAATAACGAGACAATTCAATAAAAATTCTCATATTTTTTTATGGATTTCTTAAAGTCATTATCGGAAATTGATACGATAATATTCTCAATTATATTTTCTTAAATTCCTAAATCAAAAACAGTAATTGCTGCCAATTGTACAGCGAATAAACAATTCAATCTATTAACAAGTTTTATTCATTGAAATAACAATTATTGTTTTCGAAACAATAATTGCTTTCCATGCTACTTGTCTACTACACACTCTAAGTACATAAATTACACTGCCTCATTGCATTAGTAATTGAGTGATTACCGAATTAATTCTCCACCCTCGCGACGTACGTGTGAGTTGTAATCTTTAGTAGAGTTTGCGCAGATCCCACGAGATGTAAGCTCTACCCACCCATTATTAATTGCACTCCTCAGGTGCGGAGATTATCCTTATTAGGCCGCCGCAAACCTGGAGACACACATGCATTTCCACACGCGTCTTTACACATGGTACACGTTCAGCTCGAAATTACATTTTAAATTTACTTCACCTCACACAGTCGCCATAAAAAACTCAATTTCGTAACCCAGAAATAGTATTACTCAGAAAATGTTTGTTAAGTTACAATCTCATTTACGTTGTTAATCATGCAACATAAGTAAATAATAGGTATCAATCCATTGTAGTGAAACAACCGTATCATTTCAATTACGGTAAGCGAATAATCAAATGCAATACACCTTTCATTTTTGACGGATTAAGTAACTTAAGCTTGCATTACAATTGTAAACGGTAGCATATTAGATATTATGAAACTGAAATTAAAAACGTAGAAGTAGTGTTGTCGGTGTGGCATGCGCGGCCGCTCTCCCGGCCGACTGTAATTGCGCGAAGCCGCGCGCGCAGATTATCAGAAGCAAGTGCGTTCGATAACGCATGCGCACGAACGCATGTTATTAAATTTATTCCTTTTTCGCCAGAATCTGCATAATGAGGGGGGCAAAAAAAACACGTAATCGCTAGAGTGAGCGTCGCCTTCCCTTGGAGAAAGGCGGGCAGCGGCCACTCTTTGTCTGATATGTTCGAGTATAATGAATATTTAAGGAGTAACCGAGCACCCGCATTGCTATTTTATTTTTGTATTATTATGGAAACACCAGACGATTACGGACGATTATTTCTTGTCAAAGCGTGGCATCGTTTTTGAAGGAGCTCGGGTCGTGTATTAACACGGGCTACTTATGTATTATTATTAAATACCGATATCATGACCGCCTACAGCGGCGGGGATCCTCTCACGTCAACATACGTTGTACGCGTCCGCAATGATTTGCACGCACCCTTAACTCAACACAGGCTCGGACTCAGGCCCATTCTTTTATCAAACACCCATTTACTAATGACTAAACAGTAGGTAAATATTAAAACGGTATATATAACACAGTATTATTAACAACAGTTCTGTTTAATTGTTATGTTTAAAAGTCTAAAGTCTTCCGTATATAAGAAAAACGGTCCGCACAAAATGAAAGCTTACAATAAAATAAACAAAAATTTACCTTCCACTTGAAGATTTTAAGTATAGGTACAGATGTATTTTATACTACCTCCAAATTCAACCCTGTTAAGCCCTGGGCTACCGAAATTCTTATTTTATGAGTCTACTCGTCTTTATTCAATTTCTTTGCATAAAAGGATGGTATTTTAGTATTCATAAGTAAATTACGGGGTATGGAGGTACGAAATAACTGTAACAAATAATTTTAGAAAGCACAATGAATCAAAAGACATTCGTTTGATGTATTATGTATCGTGGGCATTTCTCAAGTAACGATTAAGATGACAATGTTTTAAAACAAAATATCTCATGAAATTCACAGTAACTCATAATTCGCGAACGTCATTACTCAGACCAATTTCTTAAAGATATGCCTATAATGATCTGATGTCCGTGAGAAGTTTACGTTGTAACAGGATCGAAGGGCAGCAAAAAAGTACCGCGCGTGTCGTAGTCAGCGGTCCAGCAAGTAGCCAGTAATTTATGGTTAGTTTTTGGCTGCGCCAACGCAATGCGGCTTCGCGGCTTTTCGCAGCGCCCCGCGCCCCGCGTCCCCGCCCCCGCCCTCACCCGGTCACAGACCTCGCGTCATTCCGTCAATCTCAACTACTTATCCGTCCGCGCCGATCCCTTATATTAATCATTTTTTCTCTCTCAAAAACGAGCGTAATAAAGATCCTATCGACTCAGCCCCTGCAGCTCGGCACGTCGCGCGCTCGCTTTCGAAACTTCAGAATTGACAAACTGACAAACAAATATCGCAACTGATACTTATTAAAGCATGTATTATTGACTATAAACTGGTTCATTGTGCGGCCAAAATTAATCTCGGAGCTTAGCTACGTCACAAAGGCGGCGTGCCGCCGCGTACGGTGGCTATTACAGACACCACATTATAATTACCTTTTTAAATAGTTTTTTCAGTCGGTGTCGATATTAAAACGTCAATGTAAATAACTTGTTAGCCGCAATCTCATTTCTGAGCGATTGGATATTACAATAGTGTACGTGATTTGAGAAAGGTAACGGTGTCGCTGCTTTATCCGCGAGATGGAGCCTATTACCGGCGACGCAAACGGCGCGAGCGCAGCGCGTGCCGCCCGCGCCGCCCGCGCCTTCCCAATAGTCCAGCATACACAACATTATTTTATGAACCAGCGAATAAATATTCAATCAATTGCGCACAGCGGCCTGCGCATCATTGAGTTATGTTCATTTCACGCAACTTATATTCAATAACCTTTCACACGGTGTGACAAATGTGTGTGGAAAATGAACTTAGTCGTTATTAATTTTATATATTAAGAAAAAAATTAAAACTTGTCAAATAACAGGGGGCCAAAAAGAGAACGGTAGCGCGTGGTGGTGTAATTAGGTTTATGCCGATGCATTGTGTCGAGTACAGCGCAAATTGAACCACGGAATATTTCACCTGACACGCCGTACGTGTCTAATTGCACGGATTATTTATCTTCTAAAACCTCTGAGCAGTTTTTGTGGAGCCGTGGCACGCGCCCACTTTCTATGTAGCCGGCTACAGACGTAATTGTGCTTATACCCTTTTTTATTTCGTTTACGAAACATCTAAGTCATCATCTAGAATCAGTAACGGTTTACCAAAATGTTTTGTTGTACGTTTCTAGTATGAGATGTTCCTACACGTATCGGCAAACAATGAGAAGTCTTCATGTTAATTTAACTAGATATAGCGGAAAATTAGATATAATTGTGTGATTTTTTTGGCTGAATATATTAAACGTATTAGTAAACTAATTATTTTCCCACTTTTTCTTTTTTATTACGTTCTACAATTAACTACTATATTATTTTTCCAGCGTTTTGGATCAATTAATCTATTATTATATCGTAGAATAGCAAATAAATATCATGTAATGAGTCTTTTTTACTATAACTAACACCTTTGAAGCAATATATTTTTATCTATTTCAATATACACTACAATATACCAACTACCGAATTAACCTAACCTATTCAACCGGTTCACAAGAACCTATAACAATCAGATCACTTTTATCGATCGATATCTATTCATCGGTTCACTTTACGAGCTTACTAAATCATTTTTTTTTCACCTCAATAAAAAACCGTAACAATAGTAGGAATCGCGGTGAAATTCTTTAGTTTTTAACGCATACTGCCTTCAGCGATCAGTATAGTGATCACTGATCACTTTCACCCATTGATTGCTTTACTAGCTAACTTTTTGCGATATAATCGACTGTATGATCGGAATCGAATTTAAAAAAATCAATCGTAGCACACATTATTATCAAAGTTGGCCAGAACGGAGCTGTAACGTGCGATAACAGCAGTACGCAGCTCGCGTAAGCTAGTTATCGGTTCAAACAATAATCCACGATAATGGATTAACTCACTCGGCGAATATTTTATAAACACCGCTATCGTTTTATTCGGTAAAAGTCGTATCCGAGCTACATTTGATCGATTATAACTGACACGGTTAAATAACTACCGACATTACGTAGTCGACGATAAAGAAACTGTTCCTTTATATATATTTATTCTATTTTGTGGCTTTGCCCAACCATGTTATGGTATGTATTTCTTTGATCTCTCTCGATAATGTTTATTTATAAATAATGCTTACTGTTGTGTAATATAGTTTTACTTACCCCATTTGTAGTGTAAAACATCATATTGAAATTACTTCCTGCAGATTTTAAGTTAAACGCCACAATTGTTTTGCTTAAACATTTTTATAACAGTCGACACATTGCACTTGAAAAGTATTTATTTAAAAAATAATCATTAAATGCAAACGCGCGATTAACAAAATCAGTCGAACGAGGGCACGTGTTAACACAACAATGACTTACTTTGAAATAGCCTTATTGTCAACGAGCACAGCTAACGACAGATTTTAAATGACTAATAAATAGATCAAGATTCCTTGCACTTAAAAATGTGGATACTTCGTACAGTCTAATTTATTTCAAGTAACGCAAACCGCAGAAAAACCAGTTCACCAATGAGTTTTGTACTTAAATAGTTGTTTAAGTAAACCATAATCAGTTTAGATTGCAAGATAATGATAGAATATCAATAACAGTAGAAATATTACGAACATTTTATCCAACAGTGGTGCAATTTTGAATTTGTTTTATGAAAACACGAAGTAGGTACACCGGTATTTTACTTATCAAACGTATATTTTTGGAATAATTTAGAGAAAAGCCAAATTAAATTAAATTTAATTAGTTAGACAACTACATAGCTCGCTAAGATACGGTCTCTCGTCCAGCAGTGGATGAATATTGGCTGATGATGATGATGATGATGATGATAGTTCTATAAGTACAAGTTATTTTATTTTTGCCGACATTATTCCGGTAAGCATTTAAAAAAATAGTTCAACGAGTGACTGTTAAATGTATGTAACAGAAACTATATATGATTAAGAATTTAGGATCCACGCCTTTAAAATCCAATTTATTTAGATCCGCATCTAAGTGCTATAAACAACAGTCACGGTTCAAAACCCGTCGATAATTTAATCATTATGCACTCTGAATACGACTAGAAAGAGTATTAACATCTAGTATCTTAAATTCACGTGAACCGGTAGCAAAAAATTAAAAATCTTTCAATTCAACTCAGAGACTGAAGACTCAAAATAATAGTCTCCTTTTCAACTATTAATCAATCCGTTCTCATTTTACTCAAAACTTAAATACGAATTAAATCTTTAATCCTTCGAAAACCAAGAGGCATTACGTTTTAGGTATGTCAATTTTTTAGTGTAATGGTTTTCCCTACATAGCTGGAACTAGACCCTTTGCCAGTTTGATCCTGAAAGTGATTTAAATCAGGCAAAGCGAAGTTAAAAGAAAACTAATTGACTAGTCTACTCTGATTTGACAGAGCCTACAGACCATTATGGTAGCTTAATGTGGGTTGGACACTTAGCACGCTATCAAGAAACAACCTTCACCGTTTGAGGATGTGCGTGCTTTGGAATCAAACTCAAGACCTTTGACTTCACAGTACAATCGTCACACCAGTAGGCTATCACAGCTCATTATAGCTTAACGCGAACATTCAAATCGGAATGGGCAATCGTATGTCCCTAGAACAATAAATGGCTTAGCTGATCATATCAAATGAAAGTTTCCGAGATCTATAAGATTATCGATTTATTAGTTTTCACTATTATTGCGTCTGAGTGTCGGAGGAAATTAATTCCAATTACTTAAGTAACTAGCTACATTCCGCGATGTTATCGGTGTTGATCTCTCAAAATCGTGGGAATTTACCTTAATCCCGACTAGTTTAGGCTAAGCTTTGACTATATCAGCTAGTCAGCCAGATTGGGCGTAGGGCTTAGGAACCTAGACTAGACAATGGTGTAATGTACCTAATAGAAAATAAAGAGTACTCAAAACGAAAGGTCCGTGTATGTCACTCAGCAGAATCAGAAATCATCGATCAAAATGTCATAAATTGAATCGCGGGAGACCTTCGACCAGGGAAACTGACGACGGTAGTGATAAGAATAAAAAGTAATTAATGTTTATGTAGTATGGAATAAATTATTATCAAACTGGTGTTTTGTCATTGAAAAATGATGTCAAAAAAATGAAACATGTCTTAGTTGTAAAGAAATACTGTCCAAAATTACCCTACTAATAGGTACCCTACCAATGAACTAACTAATAATCATACTGGCACAGAGCACGCATATTAAAAAAAAAGTCACCGTTTCTTGTGTCGCGATAACTATGAACATGTTCATAAACACAACTATTAACCAATTGAAATTATAATTTGAAATAATGATTCTACTTTTATCTTCGATTGGGCTACTAAGGAGCAATTCAATCTTAAAAACAAAACTCAATAGAAAATTTAATAAAAAGTTTCCCCACCAACACGTGTTAGTTTTTACTTTACGTATAAATATTTCCTAATACTTGTTAAGTTTACGGATTATTAATTGATTTCCCCGTGACCATGAGCAAAGTAATGAGTTTTAAATTAGCAATGTCGACTTGTTTCAATTTCTTCATCCAATAAAAACTGACGATAATTTGTCAAACAAGTACGGCTGATTAGAATACTAGTAATGGCAGCGATTAGAAAAAGATCTCAAAGATGATTGTTGGGTTTAATTACCTCTGGGATGATTAAACATAATTAGAAAGGCCTTCGTCGTGGTGGCCTGAAGGTACCTCTGTACATTTGCTACTCTATAATCGATAATTACATCGTTTGGCTTAACTTTTCAAATATTACGAATATCACCAGAAAGTGTTTACTTCTCCCATCATTTAGAAAAACTTATGAACCCATTAAACTCTTAGTTAGACAACCCTATCCTTATGTGAATTTACTATCGGGTATTAAGAGAATACAAGCTGCATAATAATTATGTATCCGATTTTCAAGTACTAATTAAGGCTGTCACGCACATTATTTGTATGGATTTCACATATAAACCAGACGGGATTGCGATAAACTGTAAATCAATGGGGCCCTTCAAAAGGGAACCGTGGCTTATTCCGGATAACGTTACATCCGACGCGACCGATGCTTATTCATAAACAGCTATTCAAAAACCCTTCTTATCACAAATAAATAGAGTCCACAAAAACGTTATGGTAGAACTTATATAAATTCAGTTTGTTATCAGCAAATATACTAATATTAATAACATAAAACTAATAACGTTTTGGCATATGTCAACAACACGTCAATTATTATCGGAAATCTATAAAAATGTAAAAAGAAGGACGAGTTACATCACACGGGAGCTTTAGGTTAACGATTATCACGATAGCAAATGAATCGCTAACCGTTAATATTTATTCTTATATCATGATGTTTCGAGTTTCATTTTAAATGTTTTTTGCATTTGTTTTAAGTTCTTTTGAATAATTATTATAAGTTTTATTACTAATAATGATGATTCTCTGATGATCTTTTAACTAAATCTAAATCAACTCTTTAAACTGATTTTCTTACGATACAGTGAACCCATACCCAGAAGATTTGTAGTCATTATTTTGATAATTATATGTCAAAGACCTAAATCAAAGATACTTAGACTCTTAGGTCTATAGGTTGATAAATTTATATTTCTCAAGATCACATACCAGTATTTATACGGATCATTTTATGATCTCTATTAGTGTATCATTTTCTTTAAGGATTTTAACACTTACTTTCAGGTTCTTCGGAGATTCTGTTTCGTGTTTCTTTTCTATATAATGATGTCTTGAGAAGAGTGAACATAGTCTGCTGAATCTTACTCCGCTAATCCTTCTACAATATCATAAGATCCATCTTGTTCTGTCTTTATTTAATTGCTATCTCCGTTCTTACAAGTAACTCGTAATACATAATGACCTTCTTCACCATGGGCAATTTTAAAATTGATCAGAAATTAATATTTAGCTTCAAATTAATATATACAATTTATAATATTATTAGATATATCAACGGCGAAGATGTTAGACTTATCTATTATAATATAATAGGTTTGTAATACGACCTTGCTGAAAATATCGATAGAGTACCTATTGTTTTAGTACCTATATTTGCCAGTATATAGTGCGGCTTTATTTTCAATGCTAATGATTATTTGTTATCTAGATGAACTTGGGTTATTGTCTATGCGTCAGATAGACATGTTAAGAATTCTATTTCACTTTTGTTACGGTTATTCAGCACTTCATGAACTTCTTAATTATTAACTCCGTTTATTTTAATTGGATTATGATCATCCGGACAAATAGGTTTTGAAGTTACCGTGAGTAGACATGGAGCTTACATTAAAACCTACTGTAACGTAGTCATTAACACTTAAAACTTTGTAAATCAGGTCTTGGTTGCTGACAAAACATGAATGTGACACTTATCACATTACTCAATTAATTACCATATCAGTTTTATTCCGGTAAATACTGCCTTTTATTAGTTAAATAAGGATAATTAAAAATTCACGCCTTTTCACTATCCAATTTTACCGACTCTATTTTAGGTCATCAGATAGCATTGAAGAAAGGTTCTATTAAAAATACATCTTAATTTTTCTCGTGGTTTTTTGAAAGTATAAGTATATATTTTTAACACACGTGTCTACTTGTAAAACTTTTTAAAAGGATTTTTATTAATCTACCGGACTTGATTCTGAAGGAAATAATTATATCAAATGTAGAGCGCGAAAATAGCTAAATAGCGAAGTAGAAAAAAGGTTTATTTTATTTTTATATGCGGTTAAAAATAAATAACATAAGAGTTACAAGTAAAAACTAAAATTGAAACTTACCTGTGCTAAATCGCTAGGGGCTTCCGACTTGACAGTGTTGGCCGCAGCCCACGCCTCAGCAAACGTCTCCATTGCACTCTGAAAGTCCATCTTGCTATATCACGACGACATCAACATGCCGAAAATTAACACAACATGTGCACGGTGCGGGACATACGAACTGTGAGGCTGCGACACGTGCATACGGGCCGGCCGGCGGCGCGCGACTGCCGTTGGGGCCCCGCCCAGCGAACCGCCCGCGTCGAGAAAAACCGATACTAACCGAG
Organism: Craniophora ligustri; assembly: GCA_905163465.1. Classification (NCBI taxonomy): domain Eukaryota; kingdom Metazoa; phylum Arthropoda; class Insecta; order Lepidoptera; family Noctuidae; genus Craniophora; species Craniophora ligustri. Next base: position 12,620,983 of record LR990955.1, read on the forward strand.
CCTTCCCGTTTCAGCGCTTTTCTTTTTTAAGCCGCTATTTTAACGAGTTTTTTTTTTCTACCCAAGCCCGGCCCACGGTGGTGGTTGGGCGTCCTCTGGATTATTTACACTTGTAATTCACAGATTGCTTCGTGTGACGGCTAATTTGTTGTTGAAGGGTGTTTCTGCTATCTCGATTAGATTAGGTGTTATTGAGAGCTACTTGTGTTACTTGTTTGAGCGTCTATTGCGATTGTTTTGCGCTCACGTTTGTCAGTGTGTTATTTGCCATAATATCTCCCTCTTTGATTGCATCTATGATAATAATAGATTAATCTGCAGACTACGCGATAGAGCATGTTGAAGTTAAACTAATAATGTATATTTAAGAGGTTATAAATTATGAAGTCATCAATATAATAGCGTAGTAATTTGAAAAGCTATCAGGGTGGTTAATTGCAGTATCCTTGTAAAATGGCGGTGTGGGTACTAGGAAGCATTTTTATTCATTATATAAATCACTGCGGCTTCCCGCCTCGTGGGATGTAAGAAAAAAATTGTCACGGCTTCACATAATTTTGTACGTGGCCATTATTACCTTCCGGGAAAGTTAATTTTTCTTAATTTCGGATGTTTAACGACGGGGGCTTTAAATGTTTAATGTTGATAAGTAGAGATGATCATTTTCTTTGCTTGAAACTTATGGACTTCTGTTTTAAGTTCTACAGGGGTTTTTTTTTCTTTCTTCCCAGTAATAGCAATAAACTTACTTGATCCTATCACCTCAATCAATTGAGTACTTTTGTTTAAGCTTTCTCCGATTCAGGAGCGTTAATGTGCTATATTTATTCTTATAACCTTGTAATAGTTGGTTATCTTCGGCTAATTTAGTTTAATTACACAATACGTGCGGGGGTATTCCACACGACAATACCACTTAAAAAATCTAAATTATTGGGAAATTCTTATTAGGTAGGTACTACAGTAATTTTGAGGCAATATACGTATGATGTGATTATTTTTTTAATTGAATTTAGACATTAGTGACCTATCCATATAATATTTATTTTTAATTATGTATTAATAAATAAAAAGAATATCTTATGATGAATATAAAAGTGTTATATATTTGTATCATCTATTCATCTCTAGAAATAAAAAGGCGTACGAAATCTTTTTTCGACGACCGTTATACTAGTTACGTTTTATTTACAGATTATATTGTTTATTTCTGTCTACTTTGTATTCGCCGTCAAAAATATTTTTGAAGATTATCTGTACATAATGATATAGTCGTAAAGAGGCACAAATAGGCATAATAAAGGCCGTTAGAAGTGGGCTAGTGGTAGAGGCGCGCGATGCTTTGTATTGACCGGCTCTTTGTGCCGCGGATAAAACAATAGAGATACTTTGCGCGGTGGTTATAAGAATTGTTTATGGAAACTAAAGTAATATAAACTTTATGTTTGCTACCTATCTTTAAAAAAAAAAGAACATTCTAATCTTGAATTTAAATAGTTGTGAAAGATAAAAATAATTGCCAGATATGGCCCGAAATTTGTATTCTTTTAATAAATTAATATAAAATATTGCTTTTTAAAAAGGGTTTTGCAATAAATATAAATATTGAAGCATATTTTTGTCAAATTTAGCACTAAAATAAACATCTTATATCTCTGAAATATGATTATGACGTATTTATATAAATATTCGTCCAATCTTACGATTTGCTAAACGTAAGAACTTTACAGTTACAAGCCGTGACAAAATGTTCATCTTAAGTTAACAACGAATATAACAGTGTTAAACTTAAACATACAATGAACATCTAACAACATTAAATAGAAGATAAACAATTTTTTTTTTTACAGATTTATAATAATATTATTTTATTATTAACCTTTGCGCTAGTTCCATTATAAATCAATAGATAATGCATTTTTGTAAAACCTTATGTAGATGCAAGTAAGCATGAGCAGTTATGAGCTATATTTACCAATAGGTATGTTCCTTTAGTTATTGGTTGTTATCATAATACATAATGTGGTGAAATTTTTGGTGTCTTCTAGAAGTAATCCATTAGAAAAAGACAATAATTCGTGTGCTTAAATTTAACTATAAAATATAAACAAATTGTCTGATGATGTCGGTTCTATTTACTGTAAAATTTTGCATGTCATGTGTTTTATGACGAAATATGTTGAACTATTTAATCTTATAACATCTGTTGTAACCATATTTAAAAGTATAATAAATATTTGACTTAGACTTAATAACGCTTATATTATCTGTTATTAGAGAAGTACCTACGGCATAGCGAGCGGCATAGAGACTCTAATTGGAAACTAATTGAAAACAGTGTTTTAAACGTAAAACCTCCTTTCTTATAGATTTAGTTGCAACTAAATAACATAATTATGATTATTTTTAATTTAATTATTAAAATAATTGTACGTTACGTAAGGATGAAGATCGCAGCTTTATGAATACTTTTATGTGTAGGTAATTCTAAGATAAGATAAATATACCATCTAGTTATAAATTATTTTGGATAATAATGCTCCTTGCTATCCTTCGGTGTCAACCCTTTGTTTAGACGAAAAATTATTTTGAAATGATGATTTATTTTTTACGTCATACGGCGTTATAGTTTGGCAAGTACTTCATCAACAACACATTATTGTCTCACTGCTGAGCACGAGTTTCACAATAGCATCTGCGAGTTGGCAGACTTGCCATTTAGAAAATCTCTAATTCATGCAGGTTTCCTCGTGATGTTTTCTATCACTTATGTATGCGTAAAAAGCATGGTACTTGGCATGAATAGGTAGCTAAGTATTAAAGTGACATTACATAACAGTGAGCATTTTTTAAATTTCATACTTAAAACCACATTTTCTCAAAATAGTAAAAGTTATATACAATAAAATTTAACACATTTTATATATATTACCTATAGCGGTGACAGGTATTTAAGGTATATAGTTAGATACTATATAAATAGGTATATAGTACCTAAATATCTATTCACTCTTTGACAAAATGCGGATTTTTTTACCAATATTTTGCTAAAGAAACCAACAAGAGAATATAGAATGTTATTTAAATGGTTTTTAATGTCGTCTTCACAACAAACATCAGTGGGCTTATCACACTTGTAGATAAGAATCTATAGAATTAGGTACAGTGTATATAAAGCGTCCCAACGTAGGTAGCTAGTAATGAGTGAATACAACTTAATTATTATTATCTATGTTATATATTATAAGCTATTATCATTATCACCACATTTCGAGATTTGTTAAGAACGTTATGAAAACATTTCACATCGTAAGATTATGTTGTGATTTTGATGTGATATGTAGTTAGGTAAGCACATTATTTGTTTTACAGTGACGGATTTAATTTGTATATAATTAAACAGTTTTGCTGATGTTTAGCTTTAGATAAAATTATATTTGAAAATCTAGCCTGAAACAGGCATTAACTTTCGTATAGTCTGACACACAATATCAAAGTCAAATGTTTTATTTTAATTGGACCATTGTAATGTTTTGGGTTTGAGAAAAACTAGTTATACAGTCCGCATGCCATAATGTGACGTTATAGGTACTTCTATGTTTAATATACCCATTGGAGGAAATAATCTAAAGTGCGTGAACTCCATATAATTTAAAAGTATGCTATGTTATTAGTACAACAACGGACTCAAATGATTATTATTTAACTATTCGTAAATCTCAACGGAGCAAAACGTTTCCGATATTTGATTTTTTATAGGTATTAAATAAGATACCTATAGTTAAAGACTTTTAAACAATGCTTTCCCACATTTTCTAATACAAAATAATATAAGTAAAATCATGATTATAATTATCATTCACTGCCACTGTAAATTTTGTCATGCGTCGTGATTCAACTGTTTTATATAAGGTATAATCTAATTTGCAGCCTTATTCAAACTAATTTGTTATTGTCAACGAAATAAAACTACATATATCTATATTTATAGTTTCTAAACACTTGTTACATCTGAATTGGTACATAATAAGGCAAAAAAGAGATCACGTTTGAAGTCACGCTTCAAATCTGGCAGAAGAGCTCTGTAACTTGAATATACACTCTCGGAAATCGATACGATTTTCTATTGCTATGGGGTTAAGGGTTAATTTTAAATGTGTTATTGTTCTTGAGCCGCAAATGTACGTATTTATATTAGTAGTTTTGACTTGAAACTGGAACCTGCTAAAAAGATAAAAGACTTCCACTAAGGTGTTGATTGGCTACAGGTTATTGTCGTTGTTTGTCGACGACGCGGAGTGTGTGTTCGACAGTTTAGAAGTAGTTTCAATATGGATGAGTCAACAATGAATATCATGGTAAAATGATTTATTTCTGGCCAAGGCTAACGGCCACGTTTTAACAAAACCCTTATATGAACTCTATACGTTTGTCACTATGTAGAAAACCTTTTATGACACTTATTTGTTTAACACCTTAAGCACACACACAGAAAAAAAAATTATATATTTTATACCACAAGGATGGTAGATAAACAAGTTCACAGCCATACTCACTCGCAAAAACAACTAAATATTATTGTTACGGTTTATTGGTGCTTTCTTCAAAAAGCTATTATCTAAACTACTCTTACTAAATGGAGATATATATTCGGTACTTTTGTAGGAGATCATCAACTCGTTATTATCCCACTGCTGGGCACGGGTCTCCTCTCATTTATTGAGAGGGATTAGGCTTTAGTCCACCACGCTAGCCTTCTGCGGATTGGCAGACATTACATGCCATCGAGAAAATCTCTCAAGCATGCAGGTTTCCTCACGATATTTTCCTTCACCGTTAGAGCCTGTGATAAATACGCACATAACTTCCGAAAAGTCAGTGGTGCGCGCCTTGGGTTTGAACTCGAGACCTCTGACATCTCAGTCCACTACCATGGATTCTCCGAGTGTGTTTTGGTATTTCGTCTGCGAGGAAGTTAGTTATTTATCATTTTTTTTTTTGTAATTGCTATAGAGCTTTCTTCGTGAAAAAACAAACCCTCTGCTTCTCCGAATAGGGATATGGTGGGTTATATTGGATTCATTGTATCCAAACGCAAACGGCGATACAACCTGAACGTGGTGATCCTAGATCTCCAAATTATATAGATAAAGAATATAAAAACTAGATGTACCAATGGCTACCTAGGCTCATTACAAAAAGCTAGCTTTGAGACTGGGATCACTATTTCGTAACATTTCACATTGGGAAGTAATCACGACAGTTCTCCGTCATGAATCGACAAATCGAAGCGCAAATCGACCAGTCACGTAAACCTTCGACGACCGTTACATTACTATGTGTCCTTGGCCTAAGGCCATATACATACAAATCATACATGTTAATGAAATACACCTAGTTTCCAGTGATAGACTAAAAGGATAAAACATTTCTGAAACTAAATTGAATAAAAGTACACTTTGTAGAAATATTATAACATACTATCAAGCTTTAATTCCTGACGGTGTAGGCAGAGGAAAATAACTACTGATACCGATACACCCAAGGTTAGGTTGGTTCCATTTGATGGAGATTAGGAGAATTTCTTCAAAAACAATTTGCTGGATCTGGAAGTCGAATTCAGAACCATTATCACTAGCCCAATCGGTTCGCAGTCAAATCCATAAAGGTATTCCTTGACTTATTATGGACTTTTTAGCCAGATTCTTCTCTGTAACTGTAACATGAGTTTATACAAACGTTTCGTAAAAATGCTTGAAAAAAAAATGTTTACGCGTAAATAAATCTTTGATTGATTATATTATCGTCAGTGATTGATCAAACCATAGGCATATATACCCAAGCTTATTAGCAATACATACGGTGTACATAACACCACATGCATACTACAAGCTTAACTAATGAACTGTCTGTCTAATTCTTCTAATAATCATGATCAGAATTACAAACACTGTTACATAAATGTATGTCTGATAACGCCGTACGGTATGTGGTGCTTTCTCAAGAGATTGTGTAGTGAAACAATTGACGGTCGCGTACTAAGTGATCCCATATGAATCGGTAATGCCAGGTACCTACGCGCATTCTGATTGGCTAACCGACGAATTTGTTTGGAGAAGTCGGAATTCAAAATTGTTCAGTGCCCTATGTGAAGTTGTTTTTGTTTATTTTTATTTAGTGCGTCTTTTAATCGATGAAATTTGCTGAAGAATTTTGTATTAGGTACCTACCTAAAGTATGGGAGGAATTTAAATGTACTAACTACACTATTCTACACTAGTTCTCACTACACAAACATTGATTACTAACTGAAATTACCTCATAAGAGACCACTTCAAGTTTTAGTTTAAGTGTCTAAATAATCTAGGCACCAATTTAGCCCAATAACTATGTCTTATTTAATTAAATCTTCGAAACAGAATAGCTACTCACGAGTATAATCGTATTCATCTATAAAATGAAAGATATATTCCATCGCAGTATATCATCATGTCACAGACGAGAAACTAATTAAACATAGCGTTACTTCACAGCGCAGTGGCATAAAATGTTCTAAGGAAACTTATTTAGACTGTGTACTCTGAACAAGATGTTTTATAATTATAAATAGATTGGAAAACGCGTGGGATCGTATAACGTCGCAGTTTTCCTCAACGTTTGGTTTCTGTATTCAAAGATATTCAAAAAAGAAAGATAAAGAAAAAAGAAAGGCATTCATTCCTTTGTAAGTATACAGACTGTATCCATGTGCTTATATTTATTTTAAAAAGTATTTTAAGTCGCATAAAGACTAAAATAAAGCAACGGCAACAGTTAATATAAAGTGAATAAAACACGTAGCGTCTCCCTCCCACCTCCCCTACATCGGTCGCCTCGCCTGAAACTCAACTTAGGTAAAGTTTTCCGATACATATCCTAATCCGCCTTTATCCGAGATACCAATGGCGTTCGCTAGGCGTTGACATTCGCTAAAACCTCCTCCAATACGGGTGTGTCCGGGTTAGGTTTATCCGTTATCCGTGAGATTAGGCGCTCTCTGTCTGCGCGGGGCGGGGTCGCGCCACGCCCACCGGTCGATGCGGCCCACCGCGCTCGCCTCATTGTTCCGTTATCTATCCGAGACGCAGCACGCTCATCCGCCGCTCGTCACAGATAAGCGCGCACCTCGCGTGACGTCACCACCACCACCTGCCGCACAATATTCTGCTTCTGTGACGTCACTTACTTAGTTGCGACAGACTATCTATTATGGCGCCTGTCAAATGCTCGGATGCTATTCTTGGTCTTGCTATTATAGCAATAGAAACTGTTATTCCGTGCGTTTAGGATGCGCAGTTAAAAACAAGATTTCCCTCGTGATGCCGTAATGAGACTGAGTAATTTCTTAGCGGAGTATTTGCTTTAGCAATACGTTTTGTAATAACTTTCTATTGTATCTGCTCCGTTTATCCTCAAGCTTTATGTATTACTAGATAAGCAGAATTGTATTACCTATCTAAGTAGGTCATATCTAATAAATTTAGAATCAGTCTAATTAAATGTAAAAAATTAGCCGAACAACATAATAGAGCAGTGTTGAAAATGACTTAACTATCTTACTGGATACCAAACCCCAAAACAGGCTATTTAGGACATGAGTCTGACTCCTTCGATTTACAATGATAAAGAATATTATTTAGTAGTTCATAAATAAAAGTCCTAATGAATAATATTTTGATAAGTATTTATTCTTTCAAGTCAATGTTTTATATTGTTTATCGAGGTATTTTCATTTCTTATTTGATGACCTCTGGATTAGACTATAGTCCACCATAACGGCAGTCAGTCAGCAAGTAAGCTGAGTTTACACGTTACCAAGTCGGTATACGTACGCCATATCCGTAACAAAAGCCTCGTTGCTTAGCTCGGAAACGCGATGCGGATATTTAATTATTACTATAGTTAGTCTACTTACTATGGCATCCTAGCGCAGATTGGCAACTTCACACGCCATCTAAAAATCTCATAGACATGCAAGTTTCTTTACAATATTTTCCTTCACTGTTTGAGCATGCAGTAGGTTACACACGTTTGGAAAAGTCAGTAGATAGTGCAAGAATTACCTCTGCCTAAGCTTATGTTTACATAGGCTTCCCCTAATGAATTCCACAGAGCTCGTATTGCGTGCTTTAAGATCCAACTCTTGAACGATAACTTCACATTTACACCATGTTATCCTAGCTCTAAATGCATTCAAGTCATCGAAAGTCGTGGAGCTCCCTCAATAATGGTTGAGCTACACGATGGTTTATGTATGCGTGCTGTCAGTATGGACAGGTCAACTCAAAGCTGCACTGGTGCTTTCTTCAAAAGGCCATCTCAGACTGACCTACATTGTCAGGCTCACATATTATAAACAAAGATGTTTGGCCATTCAAAAGAGACCATGATTCTCTAAGTTTGTGTCGGCATTTCTTCTCAGAGGTCGTCAGTTAGGAAATGCCGATGCCATCTAGATCTTAAAATATATCTTATACATGACTTGTAAAAGTGTATTTAAAAGATCTATTTACACAAATAAATCTTATTTAATCATTAAATCATTTAGAAATATTAGTAATAATATAATATGTAGGTACCAACGTACCTCCCAGTGAGCACAAAATGTTCGCCTATAAAACGTAGCTAATAAAAACTATTGATATCGCCACTAATAAGGAAGGCGGGCCGTGCAGAATGTTAATAGGGAACACAGAACAATCATGAATTATTAGCCGACTGACGGACGTGTGTCTTCATCATTGACTTTGTACTCCGTTGACATTGCATGTTTCATGGTCGCAGACCTTATTTATTTATTATTATTCGTTAACAGCGCCATCTAGTTCCGAGCTAAGCAACGAAGCTTGTGTATGCATACTAGTTGGTTGATATACTACATATACCTACTTATTTTTTTGTAAATACTTACATATTATACATAGATACATGGGTATCCATGTATAACATTTTTATCCGAGCCATGGGGCTCGGATAAAAATGTTTATGCTCAACACAATCTTGTCACTATCGGGATTCAAAGGGAAACATAGCACAAAAGGCAGCCGAAACAACTGTTTCATGTTCTGCACCTGTTTTGATTTGCCGTGATTAAAGTATGAAGCGACCTGCTGATTTTTTCAGGAGACTGCAGACTTTTGTTTTAATAAAAAGCTTTATTATTCCACAGTAAATTGTGCCCTTGTATTATGGGTGCATTTACCAACATCATACTGTAACATAATCAGAAATAAAACTACTTTTTACGGATTTTATCGTGGTATATTGATATTATTTTATTTAGATATTTCGAATTCTTTACAGCATCCATAGTCACGGGCAGACCATGGATACTGATATTATAGATTGTCTCAGATGTTATATTTAATAACAGCTACTTTACATTTTTTACATTTGATTAACACAGAACGAGTTTTGTTCAGAGTAACATACCTACTATTAATGTTTTGAATAGTAAGCGCAGCACATGAATGTTTTAAAAAAAACGTATAGATATCTATGTTGTACTGTGTATCACCCTTTTAGTATCCGTAACACAAGCTTCGCTGCTTAGGTCGAAACTAGATGGCGCTGTGTCATAATGTCCGGATATATTTATTTATTTTGTAATTTAATCAACAACTTTATAAAGTAAACATATTACTTGTACAAATGTATAGGTAAGTACATTTTTCTGAGGCAGACTGTAAGTAAATGTGTTTTAAAAAACAGCGTCAGTTTCTAACGCAAGTTAACGATCAATATGACCAGTTAATAATGCTAGACATGACGTAAGTAGAACACTGGTTTTAATCTACCCGTACTTACTGAGACAGTAAACGACGCGACGTTAGGGGGGCGCCACCCCCTCCACTTTATCGCGAAACGATGCAAGATCAGACGCACAGTATTTTAAAATACCAATTGTCTTTCAATATATTGTCTATCAACTGTCAGACAACATAAATGTGTATATTTTTCTATTTACTTAAAAAAATAATTTGTATTTTCATGACTGACCTCTAGTTTTAGTAAGAAAAAAAAACACAATCAAAGTCTAGATGATGATGGAATATGCAATTCAAGAGTATACAAAATAATGAATAGCAGATACCTTGTCCCTAAACGGATGAACCAATTCTGATTGAGTTTTTATTTTCTGTCTGCCCGTGACCATGGATGCTGTGAATGTGTACATAGGTACATAGTATATAGATACTGCAATAAAATCCGTAAAAAGTTGTTTTATTTCAGTTTTTATTTAATTCATCTTTTCTAACATGCCCTGAGAATGTAGGTAAACCAACATGAAAAAATGGCTTTCAAATTTAAAAGACCTGCAAACTAAAGGCCAATTGACATCGATATAAATACTTGTATTAGATATCCAGTAAGAATAGTGATGGGAGAAGCATCGAACCCCGACATTTAACGCCAAGTAATCGCATAATCATCAATAATCCTTAAGTCACACAAAAAGTATCGCAAGAAACGGATTTCAATCATGATACAATGACCAATTCTCTAACATACCCTCCAATGTAAAATCAACGCTATTACATAAGTAAAAGAGTACAATTTTAATTGGTTAACCGTTAGAAATGTTGCAACCCGCTGCGAATCAGGGATCAGTGCCTATAGAATGAAAAAATAAACAGATTTTGGGATTATAATTAATGAAATGTCACTCGATTTGTGACTTCTGCTTACCTGAGCCTTTAAGAGATGGATTTCAGTTGCTTTAGATATGGTTCACACATCAAAATTTCTAAACTTGCAGATATAAAATTTGTTTGCATTGAACTACATAACAAAATATAATATCATGCCTATACCCTCGAGAGATAAGGCAGTCCAAATCACTGCTACGCTACTATCCCACTCTTTGATGAAACGAAGGTTTCTTCTTCATCATGTCAGCTGGAGAACGTCCACTGCTTCTTGTTAAATGTGGGTAATTATGCATAGTGTCAAATTACCCACATTTTAAACAAAATCAATCATACGAAACTATCCTATTTTCTGTCTCATTTCTGGACACGGGTCTTCTCTCATTTGAGAAGGCTATAGTCCACCACGCTAGCCTACTGCGTGTTGGCTGACTTCACACGCCATTTAGACATTTTCTCAGGCGTGCAGTTTTCCTCACGATAAAACAATGTTCTTCAATACGCATATAACTTGAAAAAGGGACTTCATAGTCTACTGTTTACTAGGATATAACTGCTTCAAACTATTCTATTGTATAAATGCAAATATGCATAATTATGACTAAAACCCGTCGAGGAAGTAAATCACAATAGATACAGGCACTCCGATCTATATGTTGACCTTGCAAAATACCCAGACGTGATAGTAAATTTAATGATCTTTATTTAGTTAAAGGAAATCCGACTGGCTATTGGTCTACAGCTTGCAACCAAGGCTGCTGAATGAGGGTTAAGCGTATTGATTTCTCACACTGATGGGAATAAGATAATGGGAGGTACTAACAGGGTCGGCAACGCCTGAGTGACACCTCTAGTTTTGCAAACGTCCATAGGTTACGATAACCGCTTACCGTCTAGCGGGCCTTAAGCTTGCTGTCCACCCGCGTGTTATAAAAAATAAAACTACTTTTATCGCGGTATTGCATTATTTAATCCCGACATTTCGGATACCATACAGCACTATAGCCACGGGCAAACTCTGTGGATGATGTATCTATTGGATTCGTCGACAAATCTACCTGAGAACATTAGTATCGCCTAACATGATGGCCAGAAATAACTCTAAAAACAAAATATAAAGTGTACTGTCGCAAATTGGCATATTTTTATAATAGATGCCTACATTCACACGACCATTTCTCATAGGGGTAGGGCAGAAACTACATACAACACGACTACGCCAGTCCACCTTCACCACCTTCAAAAACCAAAGAGAACACCAATGACACCGAGAGTGGAAGAGTATCTCCTCCTTCGTTATAAGACAAATGACGGCTTACAATAGTATGTTGATCCTGAATCAAGGAGATAAACCAAATTTCTTAAAATGTAATACCAAAAGGCGATTCTCAAATAATTTAAACGTAACAAAATCCATCGGTTAAACATCCGAGACCAATCCAAAGATCGACGGCCGATCCAAAAACTCAGTATAGAATGCGACGAATTTGACAAGTCACCGATTTTTTATCTCGAACACAGATTATCTGGTCTCCTTACCTCACTCGATCAATCTTATCGAGGCAACTATGACACGCTGCAATTAAAAAACGTCATAACGTCTCTCGGATTATAATTCCGATTTAAAACCTTAAGAAGGTGCTTTAGTGTCCATATTTGGAGTGGTGGGGTCGAATGGAGATGCAACCGCTAAGGTTGGAGTCGGTGGATCATCGCCGGATTCCGGGAAATTCGGCCCGCGTGAATACCTGCATGTACAGGTAAGGCTGTGAACTAAATAGTTATAGACATGGCACCATTTAATCCAGTCTCATGTATGAAGTCTTATTTGAATAAATTATTAGGGCTTTTACGAATTAATATTTCTAATTATAAATATGTGTGAAAGAAAAAATCCTCTGAAGTCAAGATACTCTTTGTTTGAATGCCATGTTAAATGTAAATAACATAATGAAAACTATGTAACACCAAACCATTTTTATCAGTGATAAAATCATCATGAGAAATTTGCTACTAAAATGCATAATTTGTAGGAAGATACTACTTGTATCTTCCACACACATTATAATAGTACCTAATTTTGATACTAACGGAACTACTTGATGAATGACAATAGTATTGTCGATATCGTAGTTGCGTTTACATACCATATACCATATAACCCTGGTTTATTGAGTTTACTAAAATATATTTTTTTTACTCATATTGCCGTAAGTAGGTACGTCGTACCAAATGAGTAAACGAAAATGTACGTAGAGGTATATACTTTACATAGAAAAACCATAATATGACTGAAGCTCATTGAGATTATAATCAAGCGCCTGCCGCGTCTAAACGTTCGTAAGACTTCAACAATATGACTTGCTATTTGTCCAGCGGCCGGCCTGTTATTGTTGACCCTACTTCTCCGCTTTAAACAAATAATCTAGTAACGTGCGAATATCACAAAATTAATACCTACCTGCCCAACTTTTATTAGACAAGTATTCCGAGAAGACGCGTCCTTTTAAAACAACGTTTCGATGAATAATTAAGAAACTCTGATCGTAGAGATTATGTTCAGTAAAAGACGCCGATGTTTTACAGAATATTTTTTAATCACATAATTATGTTCTGTCTTTGTCTCCCTCTCTCATTAACCCACCTACTGTCCCAGTGCTGGACACGGGTCTTCTTTATCTTTCGACTCTTTTTAGAAGAACTATGATGTAATTTAATTACTATCATAATCCATTTCTGTTACCTCATTGGCTTCGATATTTTTTCTATTCCAATCTTACCACGGTATAATTAAGCTAGTCTCAACTCATGGTTTCTCCTTACAAGGTGAAAGATCAAATTGTTCCCCTATAACAACGTATCAGACTACTACTTGAGTAGGAATTAGCAAAATTATAACAATAAATATCCCTTGATAGAGACAATTAGTTTATTAATCTAGTGTCCAATTTATTATCACGTGCTCTGGTTTCCCAAGATGAATATGTACCAATATTATACAGGACCCAGATAGAAACAAAAAAAACTAAATATCTTTAAAAGATATCTACCGAATCCATGAAATCACATGTGTATGTTGTTAAAAAAAAACACATCTCATTTTTCTATTTGCAATACATTTCTTCTAATTCACTTTATTGCGTTTCATTCGTCGTTTCTCACATACGAATTGTGTTTAAACGGAACTTTATTATTCTCCAAAGCGGAACGGGCCGCAGATGTTGGGTCTCAAATAATTTTGCAGATACCACGTTATGAGTATGAACTGATACGCTCGCAATAAGAATGTACGTACTGTGTTTTACTTACTCGGAGAGAGATGGGGTACACGAGACACGTTTGTAGGAGCTTTTTTGACTGTACGATTTAATAATCGATTCGCAGGGGCTTTTATGGTGGATAGACCAATTAAATATACGATAAAGGAATGTCTAAGTGTCTAAAGTATTTTGAGCAGTTATTAGATTGGCAGCAACATTTATTTGGGTTTGATTTCTTACACTTACGCGAATATTGGACATTTAAATATAACTACTTTTTCCGGATTTTATCGCGAAACGTCGGGTTAAAATAATATCAATATACCGCGATAAAATCCGTAAAAAGTAGTTTCATTTCAATTTATTTGGGTTTGTTAAAAAAAATATAGTGAATTTTATTTCATTTCAATTAATCGATGTAGATGTACTATGTATGTAGGTAGATGTATGGTACGTACGATGGCATAAAGATAAAAATAGATGAGTGGGGCAGAGAGTATTTTAAAAATCATGTCATTATCGTTTGTATTTATTTTAATATGATCTATACAAGGTATCTTTTACGATTCCGCGCTTGTACACATATGAAATCGTGTCGGAAGGTCTAAATCGCATTTGCATAAATACTTTTTATATACAAATGAATTGAATGGATACTTTTCCAACGTTTATGCTGATATTTTTCTGCAATATTTATATTTGTTAGGATAATGCTGAAATGAAATAACTTACATACGAGTACAGTACTTACTTGTGCTTAGGTATGCTGCGTTTAATAAAATAACTTGATCAGATTTCTACATAGGAATTGGCAGTTCAATATGACTTAACAAAAAAAAAGCTGTGTTAGCCTGTGGTGTAACCGGCGGACTTTTATTAAATCTCGGTAAGGTCTCGAGTTTAATATTATGTTAAATAAGTGGGCTATGGCCTAATCTCTCTCAAATAAGAGGACACTTGTGCCCAACATGGTTGGCCGTAAATGGTTTGATAATGACTAGATAATTAAAAACATACCCAGTAATTACATAAATAGAGGGTCGGCAATGCGTGAGTGACACCTCTGGTGTTGCAAACGTCTATACGGTACGGTAATCGCTTACCATAAGGTAGCTGGGATCCGCTGGATGCTGGTGGCCCAAGACCAGTCGTTGTGGAAATCTTTAGGGGAGGCTTATGTCCAGCTGTCGACGTCCTCTAGCTGACATGATGATGATGATAAGGTGGCCCGTAAACTTACTTGCCACCCTCATGGCATTAAAAAAAAAAGATAAATTGTGTCTTCAATCTGAAAAATAATGTACAAGACAATTTAACAATTGAACCATGAATAAACAAACTAAGAGAATAACAGCCCCTTTGAAACCGACTTAAAAAAGGACAAGGTTTTCAATTCGTCGGAATCCTTGTTTTTTAAACCCAGATATTACGAGGTTGCTTCTCCAACAATTAAATTAAAAGACAATTAACAGCTATTAGCTTTCTTGCATTACGTCATTAGTAGAAGACGATTCTCTTGTTTTATTAGTCCACACAAGCGGCTCGTTGGTCTAGTGGTATGATTCTCGCTTTGGGTGCGAGAGGCCCCGGGTTCGAATCCCGGACGAGCCCTCTTTTGGATATCAGTATATATATTGATGACAAATAAATAAAATAACCGTATTGGAGAGAAACAAGTAGATAAAGACTTTTTACACTTACCTGAATATTAGACATTGAAAAAAATACTTTTTACGGAATTTATCGAGTTATATTAATATTATTACCATCCATGATATGTTATGTATGCTGCAAATGATCCAAAACTTCGGGATTAAACTATATCAACATACGTACAGCGGAAAAAGTTTTAAAGAAAATTTTTAATTGAATAAGAATCAAGTAGGTTATTTTTTAATTAGAATATCAAGATAGAGGAATCTTGTAGGATTTACTATGACTTATATTATTACAGTATTCTTGTACCTAGTACCATTGTGTAACCAGTCAACATCATAACATACACGTATAAGTGTAAATAATTGTATTAATTTAATTAATCACATTTTTATTCTACTGTTGTACAAAAATAAGTTAGCAAAGTAAAAAACAATAATATTTACTTTTTAATGAAAACTGGAGTGCATATATTGGAGCTTAGTTATGATATTGATCATCACGACTTTATACCCTTAAGATTAGGCAGAAATGTAGCCACTCGCTAAATTGGTATTGAAAATATAGGATTCTAATACCACTTTTCTCAACCTGAAAATCGATACATGTACCTCACGCACTAGACCAATAACATCATCGACCCATTATTGTCCCACTGCTGGGCACGGGTCTCCTCTCATTTGAGCGGGATTAGCCTACAGTCCACCACGCTACCCTACTGCGGGTTGGCAGACTTTACATGCCATCAAGAAAATCTCAAGCATGCAGGTTTCCTCACGATGTTTTCCTTCACCGTTTGAGCATGTGATAAACACGCACATAACTTCCGAAAAGTCAATAGTCTTGGGTTTCAAGAGACCTTTGACATCTCAGTCCATTGGTCACAACACTAGATTACGACAGCTTCCTTAGACCAAGAACACAGTGAATATAGGTAGGTGTTATGTTTTCTTTAAACTCCGTAGGTACCTATATTTTTCATAACATCGAGTTGAAATACCAAATCAAAGATAACACAGGGAACTCAATAAACATCGCAGATCTTTTCCTCGATTGATCAGTAAACGCAGTTGTCAAAGGAAATAATCTGTGTGCGGGCTGCATTAAAATATAAATATCGTCGTTAGCAAATCATTAGCCGGTACATTTTTCCTCTGAAGGATCGCTCCGTTTCCTATCAATCGGGGCAAATAGAAGACGCTAAAATAACGCCGCGCGACTTATCGAACGATTTTTTTATATTTAGCATATAAGTACATTATTCTTATATTGGCATAATAAACATTGTAAACAAAACGTTTTTTTTATGTATTTTTTGTATAAAAGTTATCTGTGGAGTTTCTTGCCGACTCTTTTCGAAAAGACCTACTTTTTAGAATCGTGCATATTTTGACAATTCAAAAGTACGTGTAATATTTTTGAGACGGAATATGGTATTGACCGATTCTGGTTTATAAAAGGTAGAACAAACCCTTGTTAATCGATAAGAACCAATAAAAAACTATAAAGATCGATTGGTTGAAAGAATGGAAGCATTATGGCTTATCACTTTATTTTTATCAATATAATTACATACTGCCGACACAAAAACAGGGCTCGTCCGGGATTCGAACCCGGGGCCTCTCGCACCCAAAGCGAGAATCATACCACTAGACCAACGAGCCACTTGATATCCCAAACAAAATTGACTTCCGCTAAATGATGGTGCCAAACCGGAAAAAGCTATTAAGCCATTGTTAATAGTTTTTTAATTGTAATAAGTTAATTACTACTTAATTATTCATTATGTCTAACAAATAATCTGTAGATTACTTCTGTGTGCTTGACATTCGCCAAGTAAACCAAATTCAAATATGTCTATTCTTGTCTGGATTGGCCAACATTGAGACGTATATTATGTTCCTATTATCTTCTGGCTTTCCTATTACCGTGGCTTCATCTATTAAAATAGTAATTATATATTATTATTTCTTCCAATCTGCTTATGTCTTTGTACCCCCTTTAAAGAAATTATCAATTCCGCATACAAACTTCTTTTTAATATTTTTTTTTAAATGTGATGAATAAAGTTTGCTGTGCAACATTTTAGCGCCCACTATAACGACCCAATCTTAGGGGTGATACTGATACATCCGCGCCCTAATACAGATGTTAACAAAATTGTCACAATGTATCAAGATAAACATAATATTATGTCATTTGGAATGAAAATGTATACCCACATTCAAATTTTTTTATGAATGTAACAAAAAACATACTGTATTATTGTAAGATATTAATTTAACGAGATCTGTAAGCTGTATAATTGAATTTTCATTACGTTCATATCTGGCCTTATGTTAATATTTAAGCGTAAGAAACTTGATGTAAACTCGTTGGTAATCCTTAAATAAATCAATGTTTAAGTCATCCTACAATATGCATGTATCAATCAATTATTACATTTAATTTTGAGAACATTAACTTCTAGACCAAAAATTTACAACGACCACAAAGACTGTCAGTCTCCATTTTCCGCTTAAAAAATAACACTTGTTAATGTGTATGATGTATTTAAACATACAACATGTATTTACTGAACAATATACATACTCAGATTCTAATAAGAATATCATTATTATTGCTCATTTATTAGATTATTCAGAAATGTAAAAATAAATACCTACCTACCTATTTATTGAGCAAATCGCGCCAACCCTGCCGTTATGTTGCTCATTCTGTAATCTGCAAGTCCCTTAGCAGTTATATTGCGATTAATATTCCGATACACCGAGCGGAGACCGAGATGATTTAATAACCAACACACTCACTCAATGGACCGCCATCGCGCCATCACGATTCTTCAGCATTATTAGTCATTATACCTTTATTAAAACATTTTTATTGCAAAATATTACATTTGTAAGTATATCGATTTAAAATGTAAAGATGTTATTTTAAGTTGCATCAAAACAGGGCTCGTCCGGGGTTTGAAACCGGGACCTCTCACACCCAAAGCGAGAATCATACCACTAGACCAACGAGCCTGTTGAGAAATCTCGTCATTTTACTAATAACACATAATACGTCGAAAGTTTCTACAAGTGTCAGTTCTACCGATGCAGCTAACCTTTGTAGTGATTTGAAACAAAAGACGAGCGGCTCGTTGGTCTAGTGGTATGATTCTCGCTTTGGGTGCGAGAGGTCCCGGGTTCAAATCCCGGACGAGCCCTGTTTTGTTGACGGCAATCTATTTCCACAATTGTAATCTCCAGCAGTCCACAAAATTTATAACCGCAAGTTTAAAACGTTCCGCAAAGTCGGCGGACATTTGAATGTTTTAACATTACTTAGGGGGGTATTTCGTTTTGTTCGAGGGAACTGGAATCATCTTAATGCCGGTAATTATACGGATTCAACGAATTACTCGGTCATAAGTAAACAAACGGAATGTCCTATTTACAATCGTAAATTTTAGAGTCAACTTCCAGCAAAAACAAGTAAGGACGCCACCTCCATCCACTTTGAATTGTAACTAGACTTTCCTGCTGTTATTCTTGTGAAAATAATTAAGTTTTTTATTTAGGCACTTTGTTTGTTGTAAAATACTTAATTACATAGTACCCATGTTAAGTTACTTAAACTACTTCTTGTAACTTTGTGTTTGGTGATGCTTTGCTTCAACCAAATATGTTAGCTAAACATCCTCATGATATATCAAATTGTTGAAATACTAATTACGATATGTTGAGAATCAAATAATATACAATAGGTATCTGAAATATCTCTTTTTTCTCATCAAACTCCGTCGAATACTTAACAGAAAATCCTTTCTCTGTTAAAATAGATATATTCCTAAAACTAAGCTTTTCTGTAAGTTATAATTCATGGTATAAAATTGCCCTTTCATTTTTAGTAATGTATGTATAACAAAAATACAATTTCTATTTATCTTTATAGGTATTTTTTCAATACACAAATCGCATGGGCCCACTCAATTTCAATAAAAAAGTGTCTCCCAAAAAGAAAATCTCGGCATGAATATTTCATTATGTTTTTAAGAACTAAGATTTATAGATTGTTGACATTAAAAATTGTAATTAAAAATAACATCAATCAGAGGATGACGGGTGGGTACATTCACAATGGTTTCTTAAGCCTCGTAATTTCCTTGGCTTACAGAAGAAAAGCTTTGAAAAAAGTACCGGCTGTCAGAAAAAAGATGGCGGTTAGACTTTACGAAAAAAATCTGATCACTTGAATGTTTCATCATAGTGTAGAATTTATTACACTATGATTTCATATAGGAATCCCACTAATAATGAGAATAATTTTAAAAAATTTTGCTCTTTCTGCCTTTTGCTCTATTTAACTAAGAAGTCAATTAAAATATTTTGTATTTTTCAAGCTATCGCCGTTTTTAAGTTTTCGGGACAAGTTTAGATACTGAGAGCTGAAAATTGTATCCTTTTTATTACTAAACTAGCTAATTCCCGCGACTTCGTCCGCATGCAATTTAACTAAAAAAATAAAAGTTTCATATTAACTTTGCACCCCCGTTTTATCCGCTTAGGGGGTGAATTTTCAAAAATTATTTCTTAGCGGATGCTTATATATAACATCTACCTACCTGCATGCCAAATTTCAGCCCGATCCGTCCAGAGGTTTGGGATGTGCGTTGATAGATCACTATGTCAGTCAGTCAACCTTTGAGTTATATATATTTTTTAGTAAACTTTACCATTATCACTATGTTTATGTGATAAATCTATAAAAAGTTAGGTACCTACGTATAATAAAATATTCGTCGTTAATTTCGATCGAAAAGACACTTCAAAACAGCTATCACACAAACATTATTCCTATATATAGTACCAACATGCCAACGTAGTTAATAAGGGTATTTCCAACAAAGAACTGTTTACAGTGCTACATGACAGAATACTGTGATTTTATCGCATTTAATTATAAGAGGAACTAAAGGAAGGCAACTTAAACATAAACAGATCAAGTATCTAGCGTGAGCTGTACAATTTCGTCGTATTTACAGAAGCGCCAGTGACGTAAACCTGCAGACTGAGAGACGCGGATGATGTTTTGCGATTTTACATATTGTTATTACACAAAAGGTAAAAGGGTTCGTGCCCAAATAATCACGCTGACTGTATAATATGTGAGATAAAGTTGCACCTAAGGGATGTAAGGGGCTACTAACATCCTATGCCCCCCAAAGTCAACCTCACCTGCCCGTGGTGCATCCTGCTGTATAACAAACGAGGCTCTGACGACCGACCGATTGATGGCGGTATAACCATCGCATCACAGGCGTATATAAATACCACAGGCCAGTGACGGGCAGCAGCGTCACTGGTGCGAGAACTACGCCCTGCGGTCGCCAACCCGCATGCCCAGCGTGGCGACTATGGGCAAACCCCCCCCCCCTAAAATGAACGGCACCATTAAATGGCCCCTAGTTCCCGGCCGCCCTGCTATTCCTGGCCAAGGTGGCGGTCATGGTAACGGCAGGGCAAGGGGTGCGAAGAATCCCCGGGCTACGGTAGGCCACCACCCACAGCTGACCTTGGCAACGTACAACGGACGAACGCTCAGGCTGGACGATCATCTGGCACAGCTTGAAACGGAACTCGGCAGGATTAGGTGGCACATTCTTGGATTGTGTGAAGTCCGAAGAGAGGGTGAGGACACCATAAAACTCGAATCGGGCCACCTAATGTATTACCGGGAAGGGAAACAGCAATCCCAGGATGGCGTAGGGTTCCTCGTCAATAGAGTCCTCGCTGACAATGTTGTGGAGGTATCCAGTGTGTCGAACAGGGTCGCGTACCTCATTTTAAAATTGACGGACAGGTATAGCCTGAAAGTCATCCAGGTATACGCACCGACATCGACACACTCGGATGACACAGTAGAAGAGGTGTACGAAGACATCTCTTCAGCGCTTCACAAGACCACGAAGACGCACTTCAACGTTGTCATGGGGGACTTTAACGCTAAGGTGGGAGTACAAAAAATCGGCGAATCGAGGGTTGGTCCACACGGCTATGGAAGCAGGAACCACAGGGGGCAAATGCTCGTCAACTTCTTGGAGAGGGAGGGATTCTTCTTAATGAATTCGTTCTTTAAGAAGCAATCCCAAAGAAAGTGGACGTGGCAAAGCCCCGATTCTGTGACGAAAAATGAGATAGACTTTATCATGACGGACAAAAAGCACATATTCAGAGATGTCTCTGTGATCAACAGGTTTAACACCGGCAGCGATCACCGACTACTAAGAGGCTCTCTGAATATCAATTTTAAGCTCGAAAGATCCCGTCTGATGAAGTCTACGCTCCGACCAAA
Source organism: Craniophora ligustri (assembly GCA_905163465.1). Taxonomy (NCBI): domain Eukaryota; kingdom Metazoa; phylum Arthropoda; class Insecta; order Lepidoptera; family Noctuidae; genus Craniophora; species Craniophora ligustri. The sequence goes on from LR990955.1 coordinate 12,642,926, forward strand.
CCTGCTCCAAAGTGCCGTGGACCCAGAACAGTTTCAGCTACAGCTGGAAAATCGATTCGCTGGTCTGGAAACCACGTTAGACATTGATGAGGCCCTAAATAGGGTGGTGGGAAACCTACGGGAAGAAGGGTCGAAATTCTTTCAGCTGCAGCGTGCAGGTACGAAGTCCAAACTCTCGGTCTAGACTCTTCGACTTATGGACGAAAGAAGAAATGTTAGCCAGGCCACTTCGTTAGAGAAGCGGGCCCTCAATCGAAATATCAGCAAGCTGGTGCGGCGAGACCTCCGACACTCTAATACCCTCCGCATAATGGAGGCTATAGAGAAAAACCGGGGGTCAAAAGTCTTTGCCCAGCAATTGAGGAGGCCCCATCTGACGAAGCTGACTACATCTTCTGGCAACACCGTCACTTCAGGGCCGGAGATTCTCGCTGAGATAGAGGACTTCTATGGCCGATTGTACGACTCGCATGCTTCAAGACCCCAACCCAGTAGAGAGGATTCCAGGGCCACTTTAACCCGCCACTACACCGATGAGCTGCCAGACATCAGCCTCGACGAGATTGAGAATGCCCTTAAGCAGCTTAAAAATGGAAAAGCCCCGGGTGAGGACGGAGTAACTTTGGAGCAGCTCTTGAAGGCTGCAGGCAAACCTGTGCTTCGAGAACTCCAGAAGTTATTTAACTCTGTTCTCATCAATGGGAGAACTCCAAGGGCGTGGAATAGAAGCATTGTGGTCTTGTTTTTCAAGAAAGGAGACAAATCCTTACTGAAAAACTACAGGCCCATCTCGCTTCTGAGCCACGTCTATAAGCTGTTTTCGAGGGTAGTCTCAAATCGTCTAGCAAGAAGACTTGACGAGTTTCAACCTCCGGAGCAGGCTGGGTTCCGAAGGGGTTACGGGACCATAGACCACATCAACACAGTAAGGCAGATTATACAGAAGACCGAAGAGTATAACCAGCCCCTGTGTCTTGCTCTCGTGGACTATGAGAAAGCCTTTGACTCAATCGAAACCTGGGCTGTTCTGGAGGGCCTGCAGCGATGCCAAGTTGACTGTCGGTATGTCGAAGTGATGAGGTGTCTATACAACGCCGCGTTTATGTCAGTCCAAGTACAGAACCAGCAAACTAGACATATCCCGCTACGCAGGGGAGTGAGACAGGGGGATGTCATATCCCCGAAACTGTTCACTAACGCCCTAGAGGATATGTTTAAGACGCTAAACTGGAAAGGAATGGGCATAAACGTAAACGGCGAATACATCTCACACCTAAGATTTGTCGACGATATTGTCCTCATGTCGGAGTCGCTGCAGGATCTCGAGCGGATGCTGACTGACCTTGATGACGCCTCTCGACGTATTGGTCTTGGGATGAACATAGAAAAAACCAAGGTTATGTTCAACAGCCTAGTTACCCCGAGACCGGTCGTTGTAAATGGTGTATCTCTCGAAGTTGTTCAGGAATACGTGTACCTTGGGCAAATTGTGCAATTGGGTAGAAACAACTTCGAGAGGGAAGCCGACAGGAGGATTCAGCTGGGATGGGCAGCATTCGGTCAACTTCGTCAGGTCTTCTCGTCGCCCATACCACAGTGCCTTAAGACAAAAGTCTTCAATGCGTGCGTCCTACCCGTTATGACCTACGGAGCCGAAACGTGGACACTCACGGTGAGACTGGTCCACAAGTTTAAAGTCACTCAGCGAGCTATGGAGAGAGCTATGCTCGGAGTTTCTCTGAGGGATAAAATCCGGAACGAAGTTATCCGCCAGAGGACCAAAGTTACCGACATAGCTCAGAGGATTAGCAAGCTGAAGTGGCAATGGGCCGGTCACATCTCTCGGAGAACCGACAACCGTTGGAGCAAACGAGTTCTTGAGTGGAGACCGCGTCTCGGCAAACGTAGTGTAGGACGGCCGCCGGCCAGGTGGAGCGACGACTTGCGCAAGATAGCTGGCAGTGACTGGAGGAAAAGAGCCGAAGATCGAGCTCTGTGGCGTTCACTAGGGGAGGCCTACGTCCAGCAGTGGACGAATATAGGCTGATGATGAAAGTTGCACCTTCTCATAGTCTTCTTAACATAAATATAGGCAATCCCTGCTTACCTTATCCGTTATCAGTGTAGCGAACTGTGGATATTCCACCAGAGAAAATTCTTAGTCTTCTTCTGTGAGACCACGATAGAAACCTCCTTTCGTGAACGGATTGTGGCCACTGAGGAAAATTGTGTGAAGTAAAAATCCCAAACTTTGAACTCATTCCCTGCTCTTATAAACGTTTCCGGGATCATAAAAAAAGTATATTTACCTAGTAGGTACCTCTCATCTAACGCTTAGGGGATACAGGCGTGTTGAGAAACAAATTTTAGTTCATACTTACCTAACTAATATTTGAAATGCGAACGTGTGTCTATCTGGGAACAGATATTCATGCTTGAACCACTAAACCGATTTAGATGAAATTTTGTATAGAGATAGGATAGTTTTCGTCCCGATAACCGATTTTTTAAAAAGAGGGTAGGAATAAATGACAGATTGGATACAATTACTTAATCTACGCTGACGAAGAAGCGGGCAAAAGCTAGTATGTTATTAAAAGAAAAGACAGTAGATATTTTTTACAGTATTGGCAATATCGCTGTACAAGCCACTAAGTTCTCGCCACAACGGCTCTGTAGCTTGCGAGCTAAATGGCTGGCGCTCTCTCTCGCGGCCGGCTAATGAAATAAGATCCCGGCTCCGAGCTAAGGAATGGTGGAATTAAAACTACATAAATGAGTGGCCGCCATTTCAAATGGGAAATTTTACAGCAGCAACGTAAATTGTACATACTTTGTGTTTTGTGACGTTGATTTATTATCTTAGCTTATTCATTACAACGTAGAAAGACTTTTTGGATGCTTAAATATGGTTTATATAAACCTCATTGGTCTAACCTCATTGGGTTATTTTTTAATGATTTTCACTACATTTTTCATTTTTATTTTCAATAACAGGTATTGTGACTTCTTAATATTAAAGTAACTTCAGCTTCTCAAGTCTTTATGTCAAATGCATAAGAAGACTTGGTGAAAAAAGTCGAACTGGAGCAAAAAATATTAGCCCGGGATTTGAACGGAAACCTCTCACACCCAAAATGAGAATTATTTCACTCGACCAACAAACCACTTGTCTAGGTATTTCAAAATCGTAGACTTATATTAACTGTGTCGCTAGAGCTAATACTTATGATGTATGTTAGTGTTATTAGTAAAATGCAAAATAACTAGATTTCTCTACTGGCTCGTTGGTCTACTGGTATTATTCTCGCTTTGGGTGTGAGAGGTCCCGGGTTCAAACCCCGGACGAGCCCTGTTTTGATGAACTTCAAACATTTTTTCTTCAAACAGTTGTGTTTTTTAAATGCAGAACAAACGGACCTGGTTCGTCATCGCATAGGTAGCTTTAAGTACCTATATTTACGGTGTGTCTATCCTACCTACCTACGCTACCTACCCTACCCTTCCTATATAGTTGTGCAAATCTGTAACATATGTATATCATTAGTTAGACTTTATAAAACTCCCAAATAACTAGATCTCAGTCTAGTCTTAAGTGCGACTGCTGAGCAAGAGGTGTGTGGTTCGATTACCAACTCAAGCAAAGTGTTATTAGGGTTTTCTATGAAATTCTCAGTAGCAGCTCAGAGTATGGATTCGTGCCCGGTTGATGGCAATAGGCTCGCCCTTACATACGACCTAAAACATACCGGTGAAATGTGGCTGTACATTAGTATACCTCTGCCTACTCATGGCGTAGTGGTATGTTATGTTGCAACTATATTTTTTGGCTAGGATAGACCTTGGTCTACTGGTGTTGTCGTCAGTAGTACCTGCTGATAAAATCAAAATCAATTGTATTGTATTGTGTGTAAAATATCTGTTTGCCTAAGGTCGCAACCACGACCTTAGCGGAGGACAAAGTGAGAGCGACGGGAAGAGCAGAGAGACGATACGATACGATACGCATTCATGCGGCCCCATCAGAAAACCAGCGCTGCAGCATTAATTCATTAGTGCTGCAGCAATACGCTGAGATGGGGTCCGTTTTTTGGCCTCGCTCGGGTTAATTATTGATATATTTTGTAATATCTTATGTTTGCTTTTTTTTTTCTCTCTTATTTTATTTTTTATTTTGTTATTTAATTTTGTTACCTGAGGAGGTCAAAAATAAATGTTTTTCTTTCTTTCTTTTTTTCATTCATTTATATGGAGCTCCCAGACTCGCAGCCGCTACCACCCCGCCCCCCCCTGCCGTTTATAGAAATTCTTATAAAGTTCAATAACTGCAAATGCTACTTTTTCGTAGAAAATCACATCAAACTTGTTTATTTCCAATTATTTTGCGCAAGGTTTATTTTTTTGTATTACTTGATTCTGTGCGCTGAATATGCTTTAAAAGAGATATAATTTTTCGATTTGCGCGATAATATATGTATATATTCTAGGTACACGATTGATATTGTATGCCAAATAACATTGTTAAGCTTAAAAATCACAATTCTCAGATCAGATATTTCGCACAAAACGATCTTACAAAACGAATTTCGGTTTCACAATCGTCTTTGCCATAGGTGCCTACAGCAAATATAATTATTATTATTGAGGAGACTTCGTGGAAGTTCAGATGAAAGTGAGGGCTTAAGAAGCCCTTTGAAAGAAGTCATTGGGCCCTTGATTGATGGCAGTGCGCAGATTTATTATGTTAATTCAAAGCCGTTACGAAAAACTCGCTAATGAAGCCATTTTTTTTTTATATGACAGAATAGAAATATTGTTTGGTATCTATTGTATCTTTTGATGTGGTTTCTGAGAAAATCTATGGAGACGTATTTTATCGATTTTTAAGTTGAGTTCTCATTGTCGAACCTGTAGTTACTATGACGTAAAAAATATAAAGACGTTTTTATATGACCACCCACCCCTTCATATGATCTTAGAGCTTGATTATTTTAAATACAATAAATCTGTTAGCAGCTCAAAAATAAAGCGTCCAGCAATAATTTATGAACTATTTCATAGTATTTCGTTTATTTTATACTGCAAGATAGTTCGTATAATTTTTCTATGTATACAAATTTAAAGACATAATTAATTGAATTTATTTCTTATTTATTTTTATTACAATATTCACTTACTGTATAATCTGTTACACGAATGTCAGATCTAATCTATTCATTAGTTTAGTACCATTGTTTTATAACAGATGACACTGTGCCGTGACGTCATATTATTGAATCGCGCTATTAAGATTTTCCGACAATACATGACCCTCCGCCATACATTGAGCAATAACTTGTCTAACTCTGGAAGCACTAGTTTTATTTATACCTAACTGAGATATTTTTTCGACTTTGTACACTTACTAATATTAACAAGAGTGTCCCAAATAGAATTGGAGCATAAGCTGAAGCGCGGTGTTAGTATTTTCCTGCGTTTAATTACGCTCCTGGTGTATTTTAAATTTACCAAATCGCAACGCAATACATAGTTGCGATTTGTATCCGCAGAATATTTGTATTTATATATTTGTATCTACAGAATTCTCACGACTGTTAGCCCTAGTCCTCAGTCTCGAGTATGTGATGAGAATGAAGTGGTGAACATACATATATACACTATCATTGAACTACACAGTAGTATAGTTCTAAGCATTCATTCGGTTGTCCACGATTTCCTCTACATCGCGATATAAACGCGAGGGGTCGGCGTCACCAATGCCAATCCTGCACACAATGTGGGCAGGCAGCGGGCAAGTTCTCAATAGCGTCTGTCACACGTATCTACTGTCAATACAGCTTTGTGGCGGGACAACAACTAGCCTCCGGGATAGACTGCACCTATGTGTGGGAATTAGTAAGGATACCATTTATTTATAAGGTGTTAGAAACATTGCATCAATATTATATAAGTTTCGTCTTTTCTTATCAATGTAGTGAAGTCTCAAACCTATAAGAAAGAAACGAATTAAGTATCGGATATAGCAGTAAAATTCGTGTAATCTACGTTACCTAAAATATTCAACAAACAGGGTCGAATAGTTTTCTGTGCTCAATGTGATTCACTCACGAGATTCGTCAAATAAAGCAACTGATCGAATCGATTAAATCGAAATAGTAACTATCAGAATTTTCATATACATAGTACCTACGAAACTTTCAGAATTTTAAGCCCCAATATTCATATAAAATATGTAGTACGTACTTATTCAAGTTAAATATTAATGATGTGCGTAGGTATGAGTATAGGATAAATTGTTATTGATCGTTAAAGAATGGCATAGCTTATACAATATAAACAGAGGGCCAGACACCGCTAAACATCGCCAGACAAATTACATCAAGGAAACTCACAAACATGCATAGATACGTCACTACTCTTAGGCTCCGACGCAAAAACTCGATAAATGACATTATTAGCGGTACACTGGCGTATTATTGAATCACCAGCGTCAACCCTCGCCCACCTCACAATTACTTGGTGACTTGCCTCCAAATCATTTTAACCCTTGCCCGGCCGAGATAAGTTTATTTTGAGCCGGTTGAGTGCCGTTGTTCGTCATTCGTTTAAGTGCTTCTTTTGTGACGACATTCCAGTGCGCCTCTCTCAATTAACCCGGTGGAAGCTCAAAAATTAAGTTAAATACTCCGACTTTGGTGGCAGTGTTTACTTATTGGCAATCGACGTGGTAGCAATAACTTCGTAAATTAAAACTCCGTTGGGACTAATGCGCACTCGAATTTTACAAGGCAAAAGATCGACGGCGCCACGCACGGTCTCTTTCGTCGCTTTGTGTCTACCTTAAAATCAATATCCTTTTTTAAACTTAAGTTACAAGTGCATAGTAATACAATTCCAAATTAATATTTTTTTAGCTGCCTGCCGTGGATAGAATCCTTGTCCTATACTTGAAGGAGGCGAAGCATGTCCACTAATCCATTCGTTACCCCTAATCTATTAATATTACCTTTTATATTATTATTAATTATCTTTTCAATCATATCATCTTTCATACAATTCTTATAATTATCTATTCTTTAATCCTTATTTACTCTTCCATCTACATTCATATTTACTGTTTGTTTGGAAACAAGTTATGACTCCTTAAATTATATACCTGCCTGTATTTGGCATTATAATACAATAAAAGAAGATGACAGTTACTTTGCTTACCTACTTTAACAATGGCGCTTATGAACATGTGAAAATAGGAAATATTTAATAACCGACTTCACAACTATTTCTGCGGCCGCACCGTACTATAATTTGTTTAAGCATAATTTGTTTAGGTTGTTACAGGAGGATACCACTATTCATCCTGTAAAATGCTATCCCTCTCTAACAAGGTAAATGAGACGGCTTTAATATGTTTTGGTACGGGCCAGGAAATCAGTAAGATATGATATTCGTGCGGAACAAATAAAGGAATATCTCCTCACCTGATAAAGAGACGGTGACATCTATACTTACTATTTTTGTCATAATATAACGTCTTCATCTCCGTTACATTTGTGTAATAATCTCACTCCATAAAAAACGAAACCGCCATTTTGTTCTAAATACTGCGATACCTTATCATGTAATACATCAATTTCAATTTCACAGCTGTTCACAACAACAGCGACATTACTAAAAACAATTTCACAGTGTACTTACTTGTCTAACAACATACATCGTTGTACGTGTTGTAACACCATGTCTAAGTTGTAAAACTAATGCCGACAGAGTAAACTTGGCTTACCAACACTATAAGTAGCCACATATTTCATATAGGCTCAGCTACCTGCGCCTAAAACAATCAAACAACCACTTAAACAACGTGTACAAACAACTACAAGTTACTGACACGCTTAGGTTTAACTAAATACCAAGTTTGGCTTAAGTAAGATAAGTTAGGCGCGGATACGCATGTTTGTTGTACTTAAGCATAGGTGAACTGGTGAACCGTACTTAGCTATTATTTATAAAAAGTGTTATCTCTATATTTCTGGCCTAATAAATGTTCTTAAGACCTGCTTAAAAACATCTGATGATCGTGGAGTCGCGGGTCAGTAGTGTTATTGTGTTTTACTACGATGCTTGTAATGTGTTGCTTTTCTATCATGATAGAAAAGCAACACATTACAAGCAATTGAATTGAATTACATTCTTATTACACCTAATGTGAATGATTATGATCTGGGTCCAGACACAAAAGTTATTGACAATATTTTTTATGAAAGCCATAGCATATATCATGCTATTGACTCAAAATTATCCTAAAAAAATTTGCCGTTGATTAAATTCACGAGAAACCCGAAAATCACAATACCCACACATTAAGTAGTTCAATGTTTTAGCCATATAACTATATAGTTGTATAGAATCAAAATATCTTAGCTCGTAAATTATGCGATGGCACTCGACTAATCCGCGGAATAAATTAATAGTACATTAAGCATCAATCCCAGAATTCGCATTAATAAGTTTGTACAGAACACGGGCGATTCGTGCTCAATGGAGCCACCCCAACCGCTGGCAATTTATTTAAGAATGTTATGTAAATTTGAACACAAGTCTTTGATCGTCCGCATCAAAAGTCCAAGCAAAAAACTTCCACTAGAGCGGAGAAAAAACGAGAGGAGCTTAAGAAAAATAATGATTTAATCTTACTTTTCGCTGTCTCGCATATAAAAGCGGCGGTGGCGGGGTGGCGCGTGGGCGTGGGCGTGGGGCGCGTGAATCGGTTTTAATCTTTGCTTTGTAAAGGTGATTATGAGGGATTATAGGTTTGCAAGTATGGCTGAAATTTCGCGGCTGAAGGAGCGGCCCCTTCGACTCATTTATGCCATATTTTTTGAGCCCGCAGGTGGGGTTGCGGTCACCCCCTCGGATACTTTACAACTTTTCCTTATTCTAGAGCTCTTCAAAGGAAAGGCTTTATTACGTTTTGTTTTGTCTTCGCCAATTGACGTTTGTAGTGTTTCTTTTGGATGAGCTGTGGTTTCGATTTAGGCCGCCACAATTTTGCGCCCGATCTATGTTAGGTGTATTTGGCAAAACATTAATATTTTGCTTCTTATATGTATTGTTTGTATGTATTGTAGTCACAGATCAAGCAATAGAAGAAATCTATTGCTTGATCTGTGATGAAAGTGAAAATGCGCGTAAGTCTAAGGTCTATCAAAAAGAGAACAAGAACTACCAATAACACATGAACACGCTTTTATCCCTCACAGTGAAGGTCTGTGAAATACCTAAGCTTCAGAGCGTTTCCATTCGTTAGATCTGAAACACTGAAGCGAGACAGCGTGCAGTTTTGTCATTTTTCATTACGTGACCAGATCAGGTTTGTCATTTGAAGCGACGGCGATCTCCACCGGTATAGCCTTTAGCCAACATTTACTAGAACATTCTTACTCATAACATGCACTGCGCAGTAAAAACCATCTTAAATCCTACGCTTTAGGTGCAATTTTCTTAATACATACTGACAGTTACGATCTTTTAAGTCAAAGCGAATGATTGAGTAAAGCTTCTCTTGTTAGATGAAGAGTGGTGCCTGTGTAAGACGAGGACTGTTACTATGAATACGTAAACGTTGGATGAAGCCATGTCTAGATGCAAAGTCGTTTAATTTTATAGTATTTTATAGTTTGCAACATTTTCTCGCGAACATCTTAATGTACCTACTACGATGCTACGAAGTTCAGTGAGCCCGTAGCACGGCGCCGTATCGCATATTGAGATTTAAATTATTTCGTGTGCATATTGTGGTATATTTTACTATAAAATTTTATAAAAATACTTATTTGAGTTCATTTCGTACAGATGTCTAGATAACGCGATCAAATTAATACAATTGCCTCACAGAATTATGGCATAAGTAGACGGATACTTATGTAACGGACGACTTAATTATATTGCTTGATCTTCGCGGGGCGGGGGCGGGGGGCGTCTCATCTCAATCGCAAATCGGCCATCTTGCGCCCCCGAGATCGCCGCCCGCGCCCCCGCCACCCCCTCGTCCATTATACTTTTTAAGCTCCAATCTCGTTCATTTAAACGGTTGGCTTTAGATGGCAATCGCATTTTTCCACTGCAGGTCACGTCTCGACCCGTCTCCCGACTTGGGGCTTAAATCAACAAAAGAAAATAATAAGATTCGTTCAAATTAAAAGTGTAATGTCGCGAAAGTGCGCGGCGCGGGCGGCGCTTAATCCCGCGGCTCCTCTTCATTAGGCGCGCGCCGCTAAGGCCTCGGCAAACGCTTAAAAACGTCGCCAAGAATTTTTCTTTATTCATAACGGAGATTAAGAGAAATGCAAATGAAGCGAGGCGTCGGGGGCTACTTAGCTGTGTCAACAGCGTTTCGAGGACTGTGCGGTGAATCGGTGTTTTTTCCGGTCCAGGGACTGCGGCACGTGGCGCCTCTCTGGTGTTGTTCCTTGTTTATTATTTATTTACAAAAGTAACATAAAGTTTCATAAAATCTGCCAACTAACTTAACTGTTGTTCAAGTACGTTCAAATAAATAAGAAAAGTCTGACTGTTTACAATGGCTGATAAACTGGGCATCCTTTATTCAAATCGATCTTTTCATAATATGTTTATTAGACGACTTTTCTTTTATACTAAAGAAAGACACTATAAGTGAGCGTTACATTTTATCATTTTTATTTCAACGTAATCAGACGCGATTTGATAAACATATACATATTTTACACGCACATACAGCACCAAGACTTGTAAACTGATGCAACCCAATTTCGAGCACTCCCAGAACTCCCAGTGGCAGCCTGAAGTTTTGATTTGTGCCTGTGATGAATCAAAAGTCGACTGCCCGTAGCTTATAAGACCTAGTTAATTTTTGAAGAAGTACAATATTTACTTCGGGGCTGGTTGATACCGGCTGTACCAACGATATATTTAAATTATTTAACTCTATGTAAATTTAAATGTTGATGATAATCGTTATTTATTATTAAAATATTAATTATCATAATATCCTCACACGCTTAGAACGGTAAAGGAAAACATCACGAAAAAACCTGCATAGGTGTTCTCGATGGCATGTGAAATCTGCCAACCCGTCCTAAGTTACCGTTATGGCCTTGTCAAACATAAGAGGAGACCCGAACCTAGCAGTGGGACTATAAAGGAGTTGATGACGAATTCAAAACGATACTAATGCGGTTAGAATTAGATTCCGACTACATATAAACTTTAGATCAATATTAGTAAGTAGGTACACCAATAAAACAACTACCAATCTCTAAATGGTACATCTAAACACTGAAGAAAAGATCACTTACAAACATCTTACTGAAACAAAGGACATTGATTATAATAGCTCCGAGTGGCTATTGTAAGGAATCGAGTTATTTCGCCGATGGCGGGTAGTATCGATCGGCTGGCTCATTTATTTGTTCATCCAGCCTCAACGTTTATGCTGGTCGCAACTCTTTCGCGGCCGCGGTCTTAGTACTATAGTGATGTTGCTATACGACAACAATGTCTATTATCGATGTTTTTAAAACATTTATTTAATTTGTAGTGCTAGTGTCGCGATTATAAATTATTATTATTTATGAATTAAATGTATAAGTCGTTGTGTTTGAAAGAAAATTAATAAAAGGGTAGCTTTTACTAATTTATCTTCTCCAATAATACCATAACTATATACATAAACTAAACAAACATCTCAGCTTGCCCGGGACCATGGCAAATAAATTAAGTGATATGATAATCTAAAGAAGTCTTAGCAGTCAATATAAAAGGTTTACAATAATTACTTTTGTGGTAATCTAATTCCAAATATTCTTACGATTAGACAAAACATTTTTCATGTTATAATTATTTAAAATTTATATACAACATAACACGTCCTCGGTTTCGTATTTGTATTGTACATAAGTCGTAATTTTAAGAGCTTATCTCAACGACATGGCTAATTGACCTAGTTTTTTGCACCAACATTAATAGCACATGCTGTTGTAATCCGCAATGATTTGCATGTTGAAATTGAAAACAATCGATAGCAAAATCATTAGACAAAGGCCCAACACTATAACCCGCTCAACATCGCAGAGTGTATTTTTATTCGGAATTTATATCTCGCTTCGAATCCCACATTATTGTCTCCCAGCATTTATTTTGTGATGGGCATTAAAACAAACCCCTTTTTCTTGGGAGACGATTTCATTTTAGCTGGGTTTAGGAAATTTAGAGCCCGTCTTTAGAGCTCTCGATATTGCCCTCGGCGGTGGGAGGAATAATTAATTTAGTCTATTATTATTCCCTTTTCTCTAAAGATAACGTAGGATACAAAATGTTGCTTTCCGAAATTAATAGGCAGGTTTATTTAAAGCTTTGTTGGTCAGGCTGTGACTTACGTTTAAGTATAGTATACATGTAGGTACTTATAGTAATAATAATGTACAATAATGTACGATTAAGGTCTTACATAATTAAAATACATCATAAATATATATGATGGAAAAAACGTTTACTTACCTACCTACGAAAGCTGACTGACTGACATATCAACGCAGGGCCTAAACTATAAGGATTTGAAACTTGAAATTACGAAAGGATTTTTGAAAATTCACCCCCTAACGGGGAATAACGGGCGTGCAATGTTAGTATGCAACTTTTTGTTATTTCGTTTCAAATTGCACGCGGATGAAGTCGCGGGAATCAGCCAGTAAAATATAAAATACCTAGAATTTCCGAGTAACCGTTGGCACGTTAAGAACGTACCTGCGTTGTAGCTTACCCAAAGCCCTTAGTAAGTCTTAGTGCAGACTTAGCGAAACACCGACACTTTAAACTTACCAACGCCTCACCTGATCCTGAAACTAAAAGCAGGAATTAGTACATTATTATGTATTTCTAGCCATCCATTGATTGAGGAAGATTCTAACTCTTATTTATATATCCATTTACTGTCTCACAGCCAATTTTCACCGTAAATTTAGCGTTATTTCACACGACACTAGCCTAATAGGGATTGCCAGATTTCACACGCCATCGAAAAAGAACTCTCTGGTATGCAGGTTTCCTCACGATGCCGCCATGTTTGTGGTACATGCATTCGCGAATCCCATGGCCCCGGCAATAGGGTTGGTGGTGTTGACGGGTGTGGTTTTTAAGTCAGTAAACGCTCACGCTGAGTTCGACACGCTCCGTCGCCCCCCAGGCGTCAAGACGGCCCGTAAAGGATTATTCAGCAACTAAAAATATATTTTTTAAATTCTGTAGTGCGTGCCTTTGGTTTGAACTTGAGACCTTTGATTTCATAGTCTATTGGTCAGCTTCTATAATTATGTATATTTATATATACATATACTTCCACAAGATCCACCCACACATTTCTAACTATTACCGTCCACGAAGTAGACACAATAGTTAGACAATTTACTCAATTATACCACTACACAAACTCTGCTCAACCACTAAGCGTAGTCTACGAAGTGACCTCCATTATAGACCAACTGCAAACAAAGAATTAAACGTTTATCAGAGTAATTAATAATAAAGACTAATAGCATAATAATATTATCCTCTCCTAAATGTATACGTCCATTTGCCAATCAAATGGTACGGCATTAATTAAACTAAAATACGTAATAATTTTTGTGTGGCTAGCTCTCGTGAAATCAAAGCGAGCGTCCACTTTTGTTTGCTCACTCGTTCATATCCCGCGCCACTGAAATCGCATATCCCTGAGGCACGATAACATGGAGCTCGCTTTCACTGTAAATAGAAATTTGTATATTACACTATCGATATATGTACCTGTGTGATCGAACTATAGACTAAATAGTTATATACCTACTACATTGTGCGTGCGAGTAGAAAACTTAATAGCTTCTGCAGTATTGGCTCAGCTAGAAGGTGCTTAAGCCATTCAAGCCTTAAGTTTTCCAAGTATTTGGTATTTGCGAGATGTTTGACTCACATTTTTTAATCATTATATTACTAGCCTTAGTATCTATAAATTAAAGCGTTTAAGTTATTGTTATTTAGTAGGTATTTAACTAGACGTAAGCTTTCCATGCAATAAATAAATGAATACCTAATTATTTTCAAGTAATCAGCTAGACTTTAAAAAATTCTTGAGATTAGATAAGTACCTGTTGGTATTCAAAATTTATGTTAGGTACTTGAATGGTGAAAAAAAGAAATAAAGTGTGTAGTTGACACCATCGATCAATTGACATAGGTAGGTACCTACCTACTTATTATTAACTTTCAAAAGTCTATTCGTCATCATCATCATCACATCAACCGTTAGACGTCCACTGCTGGACATATGTAGGTCTTCCCCAAGGATCGCCAAAATGACCGGTCATGCGCCGCCCGCATCCAGCGGATTCCAGCTGTTATTAAGGTAATTAATAGTAACATGTGACGTCACTTATTGGCCTACTCAATCGACTATCTATTGATTTAAAAGTAACTACTTAATTCTGAAAACATATTATTCCCTTTCATTGAAAATTAATCCGATTTTCAGGGCTACAATGAATAATTTTCCGAGAAGTTGCTTTAGAATTATGGTTCAATGGAGTCACCTACCAAATTATAAGCATAAACGTTAAAGGTATATCTTTAACTTTATCCGTCAAATTTCAATAATGTCTTATAAAAACTTCTAAAATTATTCTCTAATTTGGGTTTAATACATAATCATTACCGAAGAAAATTTCTCCCACAATGCATATTATTATTATATGGCTACAGGAACTTTTCAAAGAATAAGAAAAAGCTATTAACATATTTAAAAAAACATCGTTATTTGCCAATAAACACACCTACATAATTATATACTGCATACATACTGTAACTACGTCAAACTCAAGTGGCAGTGGGCAGGGCACATCGCTCGAAGGACGGACGGCCGATGGGGCTGGAAGGTTCTAGAGTGGCGACCACGTACTGGAAGACGCAGCATGGGCAGGCCCCCAGCAAGGTAGACTGACGACCTGGTGAAGGTCGCTGGAATCCGCTGGATGCGGGCGGCGCATGATCGATCGTCGTGGCGATCTTTGGGGGAGACCTATGTCCAGCAGTGGCCGTCTAACGGTTGATTTAAGAGGCCTTTTACAAAAATACGCGTTATTGTATACTTTCATCGGTGAAATTGAACACTTATCGATGCTTTATATAAATAACAATTAATTGTTAAAAATAGCGAGTTTTCTCTTCTACAATAATAATAAAGCGAAATATTGATAATTTATTTATTTATTCAGGGATAATCATTCTCCCGAAGTATGTTTAAGCAAAATCTCACGGAGAGCTGTTTTGGGAGCTCAAATTTGCAAATTCTGTCTATTATTCATACATAATTATTTTTTTCCCGTAATAGTAATATCGTACCCTTTAATAATAATAGAATACATTTTCATAATTACGCTTTTAAAACATAAAAAAACCAACTTGACGTAATTCAATTTTCTAATGAAAACGGTCCGAAACAAGTCCAAATATTGCCGAAGTTCTCTATCATTTTGTAATAATATTTATATCTAAATAATCTACAATATTTGTTTAAGACAGTATATTTTTTTTAGAATTTTTTATAAATAATTTTGCCTTTTATGAATAAAATGAAATTACTATAAATTTCACTGCAACGGCAATCAGTATCGCGCGAGCGCTTGTGAAGGATGGGTCTATGTCAGTTTTTTCGGGTGACCTCTCGTGTCGATACTATCGTTGTGTGCTTTGCTAGCCATGTCAACGCTGCTATTGTGTGCGTAGGATCATCGTATACTACGACCTAGACGACGAGAAAAGCTCGATCAATGCCGCTGCGGGAAATATTTTTTTAAATAATATTGAGTTATTTTCCTACATCTGTGTGTTTTATTTAAAGTTTAGTCCCACAAGTCAAGTTTTATACATCAAATATAATATGCAAACAAGTATTTTAGAATCATTTAAATGTTACTGTTTCTTCTGCATAGAAATATATTCCCATTTCCAGCACAACTGAATTTAACGAGGTTGTATTTTGCATTCTTATAATGAATTTTTAGTACCTATTCTTTAGATGTAACACCTGGGCTGAGGTCATAAAATATAATTTGAATAATGAGCGCTTATTGATAATCCATAACAGGTGGTTACTAGCAGATAGTAAAAGCCGAAAAGTTTAAATAAATATAAAAAAAATAAATTAAAAAAATATGGAAAATAAATTATCCTCAATAATTATGTAAGAAAATTAAATGAAACATGATTTTCAAACCATAAATATTTATGTACTTATTAAATACATATAAGTACATAAATAAAGCAATGAACATTGTGTCATGAATAATATAAATCAAATTTAAAAACCTTTCATAACTACTATATTACAAAAATGTAAAATTTGCGGATCAAGATAGTTTGGTCGCTACACTCGCAACATCATAGTGCGAGCGAGTGAGAAGATATGAGAGAAGGTAGAGGTCGCGTAACTAGCCGCCCGCTCGATGCATAGAAAATACCTAAATTAGCGCAGCGCCGAAATGTAAAAGGGCTCTTAATGATGATAACAGCCCCTACGCAATCGTTATAGCCAGTGCTGGATTAAGGTAACTGGATGCGATAAGCAATCTTCCTAAAATCAAAAATAAAAGGTCATCCCACATATATTACCAAAAAACACTCTTACCCTGGTAGCAGAGGAATTGTCATTTTTGCTGGTACACTGAGTGAATTCACAATATCATTTTAAGTAATAAGTTTTAGAAAATAAGTTGACTTCGCTATTGAATTAGGTTATAGCTACCTGTCAAAATAGTTGTATGTGATAATTATAAATAAATAAATAACAAAACAACTTTAAAAGTGGGATGTATGTATTTTAGCCCCATCACCCTTGATCAGTGCCCTCTAGACGAGATGCCCTAAGCAATTAAATAAATAAATAAATATTCCTGGACATTAAGACACACAGCGCCATCGAGGCTTGTGTTACGGATACTAGGTAGATGGTTGATATACTATATGTATACTTTTTCTTTTGTAAAAACATACATATAAAAGATAGATACATCCATTACTCGGAAATAAAATTAAATGTTCATGTTCATCACACAAACGTTTGTCCCTACCGGGATTTGAACCCGGGTCCCATAGCACAGAAGGCAGTGTTAACTACCGCTGCGCTAAATGAGTCGTCATATTTCCTTAAATAGCTTATAGGCTAATCCGGGAATGATAATAGCAATAGCTGACACACACCTGTCTTCCCAACCGTGCAAACAATGATCGTAGATAAAGTCCTCCTCCACGCTATTAAACCGATAGTATCCCAAGCTTAATTTGATTAGCGGCCACAAGCCCCGGAGTGCCCTCTCGATGGGGACTGCAAACTTTGACCACGGAATTTGTATGAAGTGTTATTCGTATTTACATGATGGTCACATTAATTATTAATTGGTTAACTCGTCTAGTGGTCGTATGTGCGACTACTACAGAGCAAGTGGTCATGGATTCGCCCAACATGGGACCTAAAATAATTGTAGGTTTAGTCACCTGTGCCTACCCCTTCTGGGACGACAGGCGTGATGTTATATCACATTCATTATCATCGTGTTGTATTTTGTGAGACCAGTACAATAATTTTAAAGTTAGGGTAGTCGTTAATAAACTCATCAATGAAAATATTGAGCATCCTCGTACTCAATGGATTGGAGGACTTTCTAAGCCTCGATTTATCAATAAACTGTATTTTATCTAACTTTACTAAGAAATTATGTAATCATTAGTAACATAAAACTAATGAAAAAGGCATATTAATTTTAACTAATATTATCTCCAATTTCAATAAGTATCAATGTGATAAATAACTTAGCAAAAGTACAGAAAATGATTTTTTTTATTATGTACCACCGTGTCAAGTGAATGAATATTCCTAGACATTATGACACACAGCGCCATCTAGTTCAGTGCTAAGCAACGAGGCTTGTGTTACGGATACTAGTTGGTTGATATACTACATACATACTTTTTTTTTGTAAATACATACATATTATAGATAGATACATCCATGACTCGGATACAAATGTTCGTGCTCGTCACACAAACATTTGTCCCTACCGGGATTCGAACCCGGGACCAATAGCACAGAAGGCAGTGTTAAAGTCAAAGTTTATATTTTAAAATGCAACAAGTAGTGACATCTAGTTTCAAGTCTAGTAAACTAACATAGTTGAATTACTGCCATCTCTACTTATTATAGAAAAACTCGTAGCCCAAAAAATAAGTTCCTGAGACCGTGAACTAGACATATGGTTAACTAAATAGTACATATTTTTTCTAATAGATGGCAGACAATGTTCTGCTCAACGTTAACTAACAATAATATTATAATTACATTTTTACTACATGGTATTTATCTACATAATTACTACCATAATCACAAAAATCTGAGTATTTTTAATGTTCTGTTCCTAGTTTCAGCTTTCGAAGTTCTGACATTTAATGTGTAACTTTAGTGGGGTGGCGTAAAATTCGTATCAAAAACTACTATCATGTGTCATTCCACTATTGATGACTTCATTACTTAAGATATAGTATCAATAAATAATATTGTTGTATGTACAACCAATGAGGGTCGTGCAAGAAGACTGCAATATATATTGTATACGTGGCATAAAAAAAATATAAAATTTTGTGACATAGATACCTACTCATTTCATACACTTATACGAATATAAGACATTGAAATAAAACAACTTTTTACGGATGTTATCTTAATGTATTCGTATTATTTTAATTCCGACGTTTTTGATCCTTTACTGCTTGCATGGTCACGGTCACCCGTGACCATGGATGCGTTATAATGCGTAAAAAGTTGCTTGTAATTTGTAACATTCTGCCAAGTAGGTAGCTAATTATTTTAGTGGAACTATATTATGTGGCCTTAAGAATAAATCATATTTCAATAATTACCTCGTTTTCCCCAACCGATTCAATAGTGACTTTTAGAACCTACCCGCAGAATTCTAGTCATTGAGTGTGTGTTTCAGTGCTTGATTGTATAAAAATTCGGAACTATGCTTTCTAGGTTTAAATCCTGTCTCCAAAAAATAATATCCTGATGAAAAATACTCATAATAAACGACAATACCATAATTATTCACAATTATCATTAACCCATTTATTGTCCCACTGCTGGGAATGGGTCTCATCTCATCTGAGAGAGATTAGGCTACACATTATCCAACACGCTAGCCTAATGCAAGTTGGCAGACTTCACATGCTTTCGAAATAATCTTTCAGACATGCAAGTTGCCTCACAATATACAATAACAGAGGTCCTTCAGTCGTCAGAGAGTCCTTCAAACATATTGAAGTCTAAAAATCCATCTTTAAGTACATAGTGTAAAGTATGCATGGCGTTTCTCTACTTCGAAAATATTACCAGGGTGTTAAAGGATAAGTAACAAACAAACCTCATTTCTCTGTTATTTAAAAAGATCTTCTTTAATATTTTGATGTCTTTCTTTTTGATTAAAAGGCATTTAAATTTTAAATTGCTTTTGTTAGTTTTATGATTTTTAATAGGTAGATAGGTGCTGTTTTTTTTAGTATTAACTCGTGCCAAGCGAACTCTAAAGTTAGTTTTTACTGGTTCTCCTACTTTTTTCTTTGTAACATTTATGTATACCTATTTAATAATTCATTCATGCAAATGTTTTTTTTGTTCTGTGTGATCTCAGCGATCACACAGAACACGGTCTAAACTACCTACATTTTTGCTTAATATTTGCTATAAAAATAGCTATTTAAATCCAAGGGTATGTATATAATATAATAATAATATGACATTTACTATTATATATGCGCATATGACATACTTTAAAACTTTACGCAGACGCGGGTGCAGCATATTTTAGGTACCTAAATGTATGTATAGATGGATTACAATAATACAAAAAAATGCAAAGCTCATCTTACCATTACTGTGCCGACCGTTGCAGGCATTGTACTTTTGACCTTATTGCCAGCGAAGGAACCCCTGATTGTCGTTAATTTAATACTTATGGTTCATAAATTAAATTCTTATTGTGATATCAAAGCTCATCTTAATAATACAAATGGTTAATCACTCACAAGTGTTTTGAAAGACCCAAAAACTCTTGAAGTGTCCGTGGATAAACTGAAAATAACATCGAACACAACATTAATTCATCTTAAAATTACTGTAGCTTTAAAGTTCAAAGCACAATTTCACAATTCCATCCTTCTCTTTACGGACTCCTTTCTTTTTACGGTGACGTTATCGAATTTGATGCTAGGCGAGGATTTAAGACTACCTTTCAAGATTAGTTGAAAGGTTTTTTGCGGCGCGAATGTTAAGCGGTTCCGTTCGCCCCACGCGGATATTAAATGTAAACACGAGTGGGCTAAGTTTTCGAGACCAGACCGCGTATTTGACTGAATGAGCAGAAGGCCATCGTCCGCGTAACCAGTCAATGAACAGCCGTGCGGGAGCGGTATCGCGAGAAAATCATCAAATCCCAGATTCCAAAGGTACGGCCCGATTACAGAACCTTGAGGACATCCCATAGTCAGTGCCTTCGACACAGAATGGTGCCCAAGTGTCAGTTTAACGGTTCCGTGTAAGAAGTACGAGTATATAAGAGTCTAGATATTTCTAAAGCAACCACGACTTTTTAATTTAAGCAGTAACATCGGCCACCAAGCGTTGTCGAAAGCACCAGAGATGTCAAGGAAAATGCCGACGACGTATTTACAATTCGAATTATTTACTATCGTTCTAACAGAGAGTGCGGCGTCAGTTGTAGATTTGCCTATGGTAAACCCGAATTGGTTATTATGAAATTTAGGCCCGTCCGGTAACAAACGTGGAACAATTAAACGTTCGAGGAGTTTCCCCAATGAAGGCAGTAATGTTATGGGGCGGTAAGACTTAGGGTCGTCCGGGGGCTTGTCGCCACTTTTTGGTATTATTCGAATAAAGCCGCGACGCCATACACGCGGGAAAACGCCCTCAGAAATACACCGACAGTAAACAGTTAGTATACAGTCACCGGCTGTTTTACAGGCTTCCTTAATCATCCGATTAGATATTTTATCATCCCCTGATGACTTATTTACCGGCAGTTTTTTAACGACGTTTGAGAATTCGTCAATGGAGGGGAGGTTTGACATAGGTGACATTGGTGGTTCAGCTGCCCAGGCTCTGATCTGACGGTGGTAATCGTTGTCATCAGAAGATGAGTCGTCCGGAATAAGAGTGTTAAGTAGGCATTCCGTTGTCTCTTCTATACCAGCGGTATGTGTGTTGTTAACTTTAATGTTTTGAATATAAGCTAGGTCTATCGACCTGTTTGCTTTGAACTCGTGGTATAGGGGCGACCACGGGCCTTCACTTTCGAGTTTTTGGACAACTTTGTGCAGTAAATTATTCTTAGATTTTTCCACAGATGCTTTGTACCGGGATCTGGCAACTCTAAACGTATTTAGGGCAAGGGTGAGTGAGTCACCCCTAATTTGATGTTTAACACGCTGCCAAACTGAGCACATAGCGAATTTAAAAGTCTAGAAACAAAGTAAAATCCTGTTAAAAGCTGAAACTGAACGATAAAACATTAAAATATTAAAAATAATATTATTTCAACTTTTTAATTCAGTTTGCTCCAAGGGTGGTTGCATGGGTGGATTATGGGGGTCATAATATGTCATAACCCACCCATGGGCTTGGTTTAGGTCAAAAAGAAAATATTCTTTTTAAAAAGAATCATAGAATTGCATGAAGTCTCTTACGATAAGGTTATACCTCTAAGGTTTTTGTAATCTCTAAGTCCTAAGACATGAGGACAAATGACGGGTCAAGATTATGACGTTTCCCTACATCATACCAGGAAAGTAAGATCGTGAAGAATCTCTATCATGCGACAAGAATGGTGACACTTGCTAGTTTTTCCCTTGTATAGGTATAGGTAATTAAGTAGAATTTTTTTTTCCCTTTACTAAGAAGTAGGACCTAATTTATTATTTATGATATAGTCTAGACATTATTTTTATCATAAATGACCAATTAATATAACTCAACAGATAAAAAAAAGAAACAAAAAGGTTACACACCGCAAATACTGCTTCAAACTAGTTTGTTCCGATGATATTCATATTACATTTTTTTTATCTAGAATGATATTATAGCACTGGCTAATACCAGTTTTTGATAAATTAAAAGTAATAACTGGTTATGTGTACCTAACCTAATTACGATTAACAGCTGTTTACTTTGTGACCTATGCGTGATTGGCATATAATTATGTAGTTTGGAAACTAGGTATCACATTCTCAATTCAAACCGGTATGATCTGAATGTTGTTTTTTTTATTTACATAGCGTGTAATGAGTAAAGTTTAAGTATTACAGGTCATTCATTGTATCTACTAGATTGTATTTTTTATATCTATAGGTATTGACAATGCTCTGGGATGGAATAATACGCGAAACTGCACGAGTTCGTAATCTGTGCTTGCCACTGATATTACATAGTATTTTTTTTATAATTTGAAAAGCCTTTTTTAATACACCACGACCTCCCTCTGCATTTTTGGTATTAAATCAATTTATTTTTTTGGCTTTTCCAACAAGCAATTATCTATAATCTATAATTATCATCTTAATCTCCAGCATGGTAAACCGCTTTAATTTTATTTTTAAAAAATCCATTCACCACGTCCGAAATTCGAATTTAGCATTTCTTGCAACATTTAAAAATTTGTTTGTGAGTATTCTAAAATTCATATAAAATGATATAAATATTGTTTTCTTCTACCTTGTATTCTTTCTTAATCTCTATAATAATAACGAGAAGAAAATGTATTGAAAATACTAAAGCAAATTCTGTTTCGATAAAAGTTACAACAAATAATAATCATTGTAGAGTTCATAATTTCTGCTATCACTACGCTTGAAGGACTCCTGATTACAGTATTGTTATCAAACTGCATCACACAACAAACTTATATGTTGCGAAAACAAAGTGACAAATTGAGATAGGTACATTTACTTTTCTTGAAAGGTAGGGCATAGCGAGATTCCTCTCTTAAATTGAGCTTCCCGATAGAGGAAGTACCTCCACCTTACAAAAGACAGCAGTGAATCAACAATAATTGTGTTTCTGCGAGTGAGTAAGGTTAGAGCTCTTTGGAGAAGTGATCGCGAATTCCGTTTGTTGTCAGTTTAAATGGTTTCTATAGGATCTACAGCGCGCGAGCGATACCTATGGTGTTGCAAACGTCTATAGGCTATACGCTCTTGCTTGCTCATATGGCATAAAAAAAACTGAAAATAAAAATTATTAAGTTCCAAAAAACACAGAATTACTAGTAGTGTACCTACCTATTTACTGAACTAAAGATTGTACGTACAATTATGCATAATTATGTTTATGAGAAGTTCTGGTATCGCATTCGTATTAATACCAACTTCAATTGAGGGAGCCATATTAGTGCGAATCAATCAGGAATCAAAATGGTACTGTACACAAAAATGTCGACCTAACTGACGTAATATAAAAGTTCAAATTCAATCAAAACTGTGTGGAATCGAAGCAATTTGGTGTATACAGATCTCCTTTGCGTATGTAGTTGTGAGTCTTGTGAGTGTCAGAGTCCGCAAAACTCTTGTCACAGATATTAAGGTTTAAGAACTTATTACAAAAAAGTGAAATATTGTGAGTAAACCATGCCCGAGAGATTTCTTGATGGCGTGTGAAGTCTGCCAACCCCCACTAGGCTAGCGTAGTGGACTATAGTCTAATCCAAAGAGTATAATAATAATGTAGGAGGCCTAATCCCTCTCATATAACTAAGAGCAGACCTGTGCCCAAAAGTAGGACAATACTTGGGGTGATGATGAAAAAAATAATTCCACTTGATAAGCTCCGTCGAGTGGTTCATAAAAACATACATATAAGCTTATCTGACAAGAAGTAACTCCGACCTATCTATTTCGTATTTTATTAACTTTTATCTAACACGACCCCAAACTCAAGTTCATTGACCCGGTCCATCAATGTGAGTAACAAAATTCTTAAAAATTCAAAGATATAAATGCTTATACCTATATTCAAATATTTATCTAATAATAGATAATTATGATTATTATGTAGATATATTATTACGTTCTGTTTATCTTAAGTTCGTGAAGATAATAGTTTCTTGGTTGTTATTCATTCGAGATTATGATTGACTATAATGACAGTAAATAGGATAATAGAATGAAGACAAATTTATACCGATGTTGTTGACGATTCATTCAACTATAATAATTTATGTGGACGGTGATATAAGTAATTCTTATCGGCACATAAGTTCTTGAAATAGGCAAAAATTAAATGCATAAAATATAAATAAGTTGCGTCCCTTCTGGGTGCAATAGTACCTAGCCACTGAGGTAATTTTACTTAATTAAAGAACTGACTACAGAAGATACGATAGGAATTGCTATGGTGTTGTTATCATGCCTTTAATTAGGTATGTTGTAGAAACATCTTTTTGAATAATAATTCTTTCTTTACAAGAACTATTAGTTTTTATCGGAAGTTTTCTTTTAAGCTATAATTATGACACACATTTTACCCTCCTTGGTAATCGATACCTTTACTAATAACCCTGTTTAACTTATTTTTATGTATAAAAATATAAATACATACATTGTTACGTACAATAAATACACACGTACAGGCAATGTATGTACCCACAAAATTACTTATTTTCTAGTTCACTAGTTCTATAAACAATATGTAACTAAACGCTAATAAAATAATTCAATATTTACTTCATTGTTGAATGGAAACGGTGCAACGGAACAGTTCAAAATACGTGCATCTGCATATCATATCATTAGCTAGTGTAGAAAGTTAATCAATGTATTATATACTATAATTATCTATTTACCGATCATTATAAGTACTACTTACTACTAATAGAATCTCATTTTTCGTCGCCTTCATTCACGCCATGGAACAAGATCATCTGACGCCGCTGACCCGTGTAATTATGCAAATAGAAATTGCGTTTGCGATGTGAGACCTATATATAAATATACATAGCGTGCAACTTGTTTTATAAGCACTTATCTGTTATAATATGACGCACTGTGTGGGTGTGTCGTCCATGTGATCTTCGCATGATACAAACACTGATAGCCCGGGTAAGTTGACCCTCAACGAATAACATGTTGACTTGACAACAGACAATGGGAATATTTCTTTTTACCACAAAGGAAGCAAGTAATCTTACGGCCTGCTTTATGGTAAACGGTTGCCGTAGACTATGGACGTTTGCAACACCAGAGTTGTCGCTCGCGGGTTGACGAGCGTGATAGCTACGCGTGTACCTACCTACTCAAAAACAATACTACAGCGTAACTTAGACGTACCCGCCTTCTACTTTTGTTTACTCGAAAAGAAGAAAGAAAGAAAGAAGAAGACCATAATTCATATTAAATGGTTTTTAAATGTGTATTTTCTTTACGCTCTCCTTCATATGTGTAGGGTAACTAGGGTACTAAAGCTCAATCTTACTAATCTCTCCTCTACGCGCACAAAGTAAATATTACGCGCACAATAAAAATTATACAATAAAGATTATTGAAATAAAAAACATTTTATAAAATTTTATTAGATACCTACATTATATCCTTCAAATAATTGAAAATTAAAATACGTCATCGTTACTATGAATATCAGATATTTTTAATTAAAAAACACGTTAAGTTTTTCTCATGGACACGTGTGGATCGATGCGTAATCGATGCAAATCATAAATAGAGTTAGATCTACGCAACGAGTGTGGTTTTATAGTCTTTGGATCTACGTCAGCTGTCAGCCAAATAGTCTAGTGATTGCAGCGACATAGTAATCCAGACTTTATTTCTAGATAATTCAATGCTTGTTTTAGCACATCACAATATATTTTGTTATGTACAACGTTCCGATAATTAATTTGATAAAAACATAATCTGATGAAATAGCCACTGGAATTAAGCCGTCAATAATATTTTGATTTGTGGGCGTATACCTATTAATATTGACGTAAATTAAATGTTTTTGTATTGTGACTATTCGAAAATTAACACTCGACCTTCATTAGCATTTTTTCATTATGAATATTAATATTCTCTTCAATTAGCAACACAATGTTAATGACCTTTCTTTATTTTGGTTCAGCGAGTGATAAAGTCTTGATTAGCAATATCAGGAATTCTTTGGCAAGCCTAAGAAACACGACGATTTAGTAAAGCATACAATAATATTGAACTACCTACCTTATTTATGCAAGTACATTGCAATACAGTATTACATATTTCTTTCTTTTTTTTTGAAGAAAGCTTAATAATATAATATCAAATATACCGCGATAAAATCCGTAAAAAGTAGTTTTATTTCAATGTCTAATATTCGCGTAAGTGTACGAAATCAATAAGAAAGCTTAAATTAAAATTTAAGATAGTAAGACCACCAAAAAATCCTACACATTTTATTTTGATTTTATTATATCAATTAATGATGCGGGTAGCGCAGGACCGGTCGTCGTGCCGATCCTTAGGGGAGACCTGTGTCCAGCAGTGGACGTCGAACGGTTGATATGATGATGATGATGATGATATCAATTAAAATTATTTGAAGTTACCATCTTAAATTTAGGCGCGAAAACTAATACTGCAAAATGGCGGCTTTCGATTTTCAATATTTTTCAATAAATTATTCTTACACCTTGGATATTATGGCGCTCACTCTCAATTATGTGAGAACTAATAGCAAAATAAAACCATACAATTATGTTACACGGTAAGTAAGAGTAGGTACTGTAAGTACTAACCGTATCAGTTAATATAATGTTACTGTTTTATTGATTAGGAATAATTAAAATTGTAAATTATACCTACCTAGATTGCGTCAACGACAAAGTAATTTTATGCAGGTATCATTAACATTCAGCGTATTCAAAAACTGTTCTGGACACAAATGTACCTATATAAGTATCTACTTTGTAGAAAGTTGTAATTTGCACTTTTTTTACACATAGTAACACGTATATAAGTAGGGGACCACCCTGAAACATGACCGACATAGATAGATACGACCGCGACGACCTGATTAGTCCATCGGTAATTAACGCTGCCTTCTGTGCTACAGGTCCTGGGTTCGTATCCCGGTAGGGACAAATGTTTGTGTGATGAGCATCAACATTTGCATCCGAATCATTGATGTATCTATGTTTAATAAGTAAGTATTTACAAAAAAAAAAGTATATAATATGTACCTTCTAGTGACCGTAACACAAGCCTCGCTGTTTACCACGGAACTAGATGGCACTGTGTCATAATGTTTGGGTATATTTATTATTATTTATTTATTTAGATTTTACTGCGAGCTTAATATTTATTTTCGTGGTGGCTGTCAATCCTGGCACATTATGCATCAGCTACATGAATATTAAAGAATGAAATATAAATTAGCTTGTTGGTATACTGGACGCAAGCAAGCAGCTGTGGTGAGGGTTCAGCACAACGAGTAATAGTCTTTGGTTGAGCATAACATTATGATCGAGAGGTCGAGCATAATGTTATGCTCAATTGCAGCTACAGAACAGAGACATACCGGCGAACTGTATTGAACCAGTTCTATGTCGGCGATAAAACATTAAACTATTTTTTTATGGATTTTATTACAGTACATAGGTATTATTATTACCCCCTATTATATGGGGCCCAAAACATACCGCCGAAACGTGGGTGTACATTAGTACATCTCTGCCTAACCTTTCGGGGACAACAGGCGTGGTATGTAAGTACGTATGTACATAGGTAAGTATATTGATATTATCAGATCCTGATGTTTCGAATCTCTGTTAACTGGCATTATATTTCACAAAATTTAACATGTACCTACCTATACCTATACCTACCTATACCGACCTATACATAGTAGGTAGGAACAATGTGTTCATTCGATAGGGCCTTATCACATCGTTCGACGTTGAAATATTTTCAAGTGTCCAATCACATAAGCTTTATTGTGTGGCGGTTATATTATAACAGGAAATAATGACGCTTATTCAGTCTAATGTTATGTATTGCTCAAGATGTGAAATTACTTGGAATGCGACTACAGACAAAGCAGGGGACACTTGAAAATGTCTCCCGATGGAATGCTGAGCAATTAAAAAATACTACCTACAGGTACTTTTTTAAGCTTAGAGATCCTAGTTGCGTGACCTTGAAGTGGACTTTGAAGTGAAAAGTTGCGATTCTGCACGCACTACTGACTTTTCGAAGTTAGGTACTTAGGTACGTGCATATTTATTCATGCTCAAACAGTGAAGGAAAGCATTGTTAGGAATCCTGCATGAGAGATTATCTCTATGGAATGTGAAGCAGAGTTTACATTAAATTTCAGCGGGATAGCAGACTAGCCCGCACTAGGCTAGCGT
This sequence comes from Craniophora ligustri, assembly GCA_905163465.1. NCBI lineage: Eukaryota > Metazoa > Arthropoda > Insecta > Lepidoptera > Noctuidae > Craniophora > Craniophora ligustri. Next base: position 12,671,431 of record LR990955.1, read on the forward strand.
GTTGGGCTCATTATCCACTGTAGTCTCTGCCTTGATAACACTGGCAGGTACAGAATATATTTTAGTGTCAACATATATTTTCAAAATAAATATAGTTAGTTCTCTATTTCGCTGACTACCAAAATACACTGAGCACTCTGTATATAGCGGTCATGATAAGATGCGTGATAGAGAACAAATCTGTACGTTGTAGATTGGTATTTAAATACTTACCAAACGATAGTTAATTTTAAGATCAACTATCTATAATTCTATACACCATACGCTGCGTATCATATAGGTATGCAGTGCACTTTCAAGATCTTTCACGGACATAAATAGATCGCAGCGCAGTATCAAACATCTCATATTTATTTACTGAGGACTATGGCAAAAGACCAATGCCCGTTTCGAGTCCTAAAAAAATAAACTCTGTTTATGTACCTACATACTGGCCGATTTCCCTTTATTATATTTGAAATATAATAAAAAAGATCGGTTGCAGGAATATTATGTCTGATTCGGACTGTACCGTCTTTACAGCATGGGCCATAAGATTCGTGAACAGATTTACTTTTAACCCGATGATGATAAATAGCGGACATAAAGTACCAGATTACTTACATAATTAATAAAACACATACTATTAATTTTACTACTAATTACTGCCTAAAAACTGCCAACCCGCAGTAGGCTAGCGTGGTAGACTATAGCCGTGACTATATACGTGGTAACCTAATCCCTCTCAATTGAGAGGAGACCCGTGCCCAGCAGTGGGACATTAATGGGTTGATGATGATGACTGCCTAAAAATACTTTTCAGAATCTTGATGTTCAATTGATGTTGGTTTATTATTTTTCTTGTCAAGGACACAGAAAACATAACTATCTAGTCCATACAACGTATATTTATTAATGATGACGACTTACTTAATGATTGATTATATGATTTTCCCAAATTTTAAAAGCTTTTTAGCTGAGAATTCACGTTGCACTATTTTCTTTATTTGCTAACAAATTTATACTACATTAAATAATCAACTATTAACACGTTGGCTGCTGAAAAACACACACGCTGTGTTTTGACTCACATAATGCAAGTGCGGCGCAAACACGCCTGGCGTGTTTTCATATTTTGTGCAATAGGTAACTAATTACTAATTAACAGATTCAACAGAAATCCCGAAATCCTGTCAAAGTTCCAGAAGGTGCATATAAGTAGAGGCATGGTTAGCTCGTTAGTATGATATAACTGAATGACTCTTTATATCCGTGAATTTTGTAGGTAATACCTACTATAGTGTAAAATTAATATTTTAATCATTAAATTAGGTAGGTATTTGTTAATCAGTTATTTAATAAATATTTTATCGTTTAATGATGTACATACGAATACCATTGTGTAGGTAATTAAATAGGGACAAACAATTAAACACTTTACATACAATAAGTTCTAAAGACCTTTCACCTTATTTACTGAAAGAAAGTAGGTAGATAGTAGGTAGCTACCCATGTAATATTCAGGGGTTTGTAACCAAGTTGTACAAAATTAATATACGGCGAAAAAAATTAAACATAACTCGTTCTATTATATTATACCTGCCTACCATAAAATATAACAATTACTCTTAGCACCAGATATAGCACAAACAGTCAAGAAATTAACAAGCGTATCTATTTTATGAATGAGCATCTTTCGGGCCAAATTTTAAATAACCCGCGCAACGATTTCAACTTATGAACCAATGAAAAAATTACAGGGGTTCAGCCCAGCCAATCAGCGGCTTTATATGTGGTGTGACTTCTGTGGGACGCACCCGGCTGACTGCAGAATACTCAAACGGTTATTGTTTTCTTGACAAAATATGTTTTATAACTGTATACCAAAATAACAGAGTTATCTATTACACTTGTAGTGTTTATTAACAATTCGATTAAATTCAGACCCTCAGATAATTATTCCATAATATCTACACTGATAAAATTCTATGTTCGCTTCCCCCGCATCGTATGATCGCGCGTCATATAAATACGCGAGAACGCTCCCCACCTCTAGCAAAACGTCAAACCTCTCCGTCGCGTGCGGGTGCTTGTCGGAGACCGTCAGTAATTAATTGCAATAATCGTTCGCGTTGTTTCGCAAGTAGCGTAAACGTCAATTTTAGTGACATCTCAAAAATTGGGGCGTGTGTGTTCAGTGATATTTAAAATTGTTAAATAACACGAGAAAATGTCTTTCAACACCGATATTTCCACCAAATTGGAGAATAGCAGGTACGAATAAGTGTTCATTTTATAATTTACCATGACCGATGGGCACGGCTTGTATATTGCATGCATGGGCCTGCCCCTTTTATGCGGCCCTATACCATGTGGTAAGTGGTGCATTCCGGAATTCCGAGTGACGCTTACATTTATAAAATGGTGCGTGGCATATTGAACAGAAAATATTTTTTATGTAAATGCTCTTTTGGCCACCTTTCACATTGCTGACGAGTCATATTATCTCAACGGAATTCCAGAATTCACCACTTTGGTGCTGTATGGTGTTTCGACTTTCGACCAGTTAGACTCTAATAGTTTCATCGATGAGGTTATCTTGTGTTCTGGGCGTGCGCGGTGTTGTGTGACTCAGGCAGTTCCTACTTATATGAAGTGACTTCATTGATAAATTGTTACATGATTTTTTTGATAGTATTCTGACTATAACTTAAGCATTAAAGTAGGTAATCAATATTACTCAACAAATCTGCATGCAGGTTGTATTATTCAAGGTTCAGTTCATCTAAAGTGACTCTGACCAAAATTTGTGAGCCTTATGTTTTATTCAACATCAACATTTACCTGTTATGTCATTTGTACATAACACATACCTTCATGATAAAGCCACATTTTACTCTGCAATGTCACCAAGCTAAAAAGCTTGGCCTTAGCTATGACATGTTGAAATATTCACTTAATGATCTTAAATACTTAAATATTGACCTTGCCTACATGGTGGATAATTAAAATGCTTTCAATTACCTACTTTAAGTTACAGTTATAACTACAATTGCACACCATATCTACCCACCATTTTGGAAATACCATGTCAGCATTCCAACCATGTTATTTCCTCAAGTTATGAATGTTATATCCTGTTACTAGTAGTATCTATACAAGGATGTCCTTACTATCAGTGCCTCTCTGAACTAAAAAATTAAAATAATTACTTGTAAAAATTCACTATTTTCAAAACATATAAGTAATATCTCTAGTTTGATTGCTTCACTAAATGTTGAAGGTGATGATGTAATCCTATAAACAGTTCAAATTTGCTCATTTGTTATAGCTATGTTCTACTTATTTAATGAAAAGAGGCCAATATACATTATAATCGTCTAAGTGTACATTTTAATACTGAATTAAGAAAATACATGTACAGCCGTCAATTGTTCAACCTCTCTAGTTACTTACATTGTTAGTGACTTTCACCAGACTTTTGAAAAGACTGACTTTTAGGAAAAGTTGATATTTAACTCAAAAGTATATATTAAAATATGCTGACCGGTCTAATAAAATTCAAAATAATATGCCAAATAACATAATATACTATATTTCTTTCCGTATATTTTTTGAAACATAATTAATTCATGTTCTTCCAAATCGGTTATAATAAGAATAATAATAATTAGTATTATTAATAGATAGTATTTTTATGTAATTTAATAGGAAGTTATACATAGATACATAATGGTATGTAATTAAGTCATCAAGTGAAAATATCAACATATTTCGCTATGGCTGTGATAAGCTTAAAAATAAATATTAAAAATAAAAATAACCCCAATTATAATTTAATATAAAATTATTTGCAATGGAATAAACAGGATGGTAGATTCCTACCATATTTACCACCTTAAGCAGTCCTATAACAAATAAAAATACTGCCCAAATTAGTATTTTTTAAAATCTTTTATTAATAATATTTTTGTCATTGCTACAGGAACACCCTGCGCAAAATAGCCCGCCACGATGACACCGAATTCTCAAAGCAGAGCATACTGAATGACATGGAAAAGTTCGTCAAAATGGTGAACGTCATGGACGAGACGGTGCTTGTGCCTAGCCGCCTGATGAACTTGCCCCAGGAGGGAGATGATGACCCATTCAACATGTTCGCCATGCTGAATGATTTGAAGACTGAGCTGCTCTGGTCTGCTGGGGACACGGAGGAGCATGTAGAGCGGGGAAGGAGGGTGTCAGATCTGAGTGATACTGAAAGTGATGCGTCAAGTGCAGCTGGTGACTCTGGTATCGAAGGCGAGGATGAGCGGGAGTCGGCAGTCCGCGCCGCGGCTGCGTGCAGGCGCCACCTGCGCGGGCTGCGTCGCTCTCTCCGGTCACTGACTGCTGCGGCCGCGCATCTCACGAGATCCTACCAGGAAGAAGTCGGCGCACCGGTGTAGGGTACACACCCATTTCATATTCCTGTGATTCAAGCCTGTTCGCACGTGCTGTATATATAGAGTAAGCGGCCCGAACTGTACATATAGTTTTAATAGGGCTCGGCGTGTATGGGATTTCAGTAAGTTAAAGGTTATTTAATAAATTAAATTTTTAATTATTCTTTAGTTTCTTTTCGAATGGAACCTTCTAAACACTAAGCACACTAAACAATATACATTTTTTTTTATTACACTGATCTGACTCTTTAGCTTACAATACATATCAGGTATGTTAGTTAAGTAGGAGAACTAAAACTAGTCAATTTTTTATATTTGGAGTCAAGTATTGAGCGAGCTTCTATTCTGTAACAATAGAAATTTGACAACCCATAAAACGGGTCCACCATAAATCATAACGACATGTCGTGTACACGCACAAATCCCCACGTTGGGTACATGCTAAGAAAATTCTGAATTCATATTTTAGCGTGTTCAGTATGCTATCGCATGCCTTTTAGGGTAAATGCGTCCTTGAACTGAATAAAACTACTTGCTCTGCTAAAAATCGATATTGAGTTGGCTCAACGTCTGCAGTGTCTCGACTTAGCACGGAACTATTATGAAGCCGTGGGATCAACCCACATTTCGTACTTACCAACACTACGTAACTATGTTTGTGTGTATGAATGAGGACATAATCTACCTGCAGAGAATTCCTTGTCTGTGATGTTATGTTATCCATGTACCTCACTTTGTACATGTGCTCAATCTAAAGATACAGTTATTGTAGAGATGTCTCGTCACAATATATTTTATTGCTGATTGCAATCTGAAATTATGTAGGTACATAAGTACCTGTTCATAGCAACATCTCGATGAATCTAACCTTGTACGATGTCTCGTCTGTTTGTTAGCTAGTCATAACGTAAATGTGTTCCAATTAGAAGTCAGTAAAAATGCCACGATTTCTTTTAAATTGCTCCGGGATATTGCTCATTGTTGTTTATACTGCACAACGCTACACAAGTTGAATTTTACTGACAGTATGTACGTCCGCTTTTACAAACATCCATTATACGTCGGGAATGATAGAAGCTAAACCAAAATACATTACTCCGTATAAGGAAGACCTATTCTGAATTCGACTAAGGCAGCGATTCCACTGTATCCCAAAAATAAAGAGACAATTTACAAAAATCGTGTCTTGAATATGAATGTCACGACACTCCACAAAATTATTACAAAATTGTTAAGAACAGCAGTTATCTTTGCAAGATAAGGGCGTCAGATAAGTTTTCTGTGTATCGTGCTCAATCGTATCTCGTGATACATCTACATCTTGCATAAATTATGAAGGTGATTCTATCATTAAAATCTGACGCAACAATACAGGTAGCAGAATATTTACTTAATAAACATCTTTATTATAATAAAATTCTATTATTACATACATATATACGTATAATAAGAGAATAATTTGGAACAGAAAAGTTCCAAATTAAAGATAAACATACGAATGTACTATAAAATAATAGCAAGGAAGGAATAATGGACATTATCTGAAATAAATTTATATTTCTACGACTTTTGGAACGTGACTCAATGGCTGACAAAGAATACGTACATTAGCCAAAATATCAAGAAAGACCCGATTAAGACATTTCTCTGAAATACACTACGATCATGACGACGATGACAGAAAAGACTCGGCGTCAATCGCCGGTGTCCTTTATGTAGGTCTAATGACTCTCTAAATAGCATTTGAGACAGGATTGGAATAATTTCTATTGTACGTAAATAGATATTAATCTCGTCAAATTTCGGGGTATTTGGGTGCGTCCAGTATTCAGGGTAGCGTGTTTTCGGAATGTCGACATCGTAAAAAAAAATGGAAGGTCACACATGTTCTAAATCGCAGAGGATTTAGAAGCAATTTGTCTGTGAACGCTGTTGTTATTATTCAAAATGGGCTAACCAAGTTGAAACTTAATAATAGCTCTAATGAATTTGGTTGGACAAATTATTTATTATAGGTATCCGCACGAGTCGTGAGCACAAACTTCACTGGCGCATTCCATAAATTTTCTGTCTCTGGCGGAATGACGATGGCTAGGGGCGCTGAGGCTGCACACGATAGTTTCTGACCAGTAAACCTATACTGAACAAATTTGGCCGAAAGCGTACACGCGTAAAATGGCGGCTTTTACTACTAAAATCTGTGCCCATGACTCGTGCCGACAATTATACTTATGCAGAAGCATATAATTAAATATGACTTATAACTTTTCTCTATACAAAATACAAAACTATTAATGAAACAAATTAACTTTGACACGATTGTTCGAACTCTAAGGAAAGGTCAAAGTCCGAATGGTTTGTGTTTGATTTGAGGTGAAGAGGCTCGTCGTGTTGACACATCAATGATGCAAAACGCTGATGTAAACTTGATTCGGCTGCTTCTGCAGAATTTATGTTTGCGTCAATATGCCAAAGAGAATGTAAACAAACTAGCATTTCTTGGATACTGGCCGGTTCACGCACTCAAATATTATAATAGCGTTCACTAATTAATAGTAGCTAAATCAACCTTGTGGTAATTACAGGTTGTATTATTGAATACCTGTTTGAATTTTTATGCAGATAGATAGCAGGTAATCAACTCTGTTCCCATTTTAGTTCAAAATAACTCTCATGAAAATAGTTTCATGGCATTTATTTTAGCTACTGTTGAGGTTTACAATTCTTATGTTTTAATGTAGTTATGAGCTGCCGAATATCAACTCGTAGCATAAAAGCAGGTGCTGGGTAATAGCTAGTGACAATTAAGAGCGTCTACCCACCACAATACAGGCGAACTGGTAAAAGCATAATATGTATCTGCAATTCTACATAATTATTTCAAAGATTATCCCGTCAGAGTTGTTTTTCGCCTTATTTTATTGTGTATTTTGAATTGCGATGGTATGGAAACTAGAACTAAACTTAACTAAACTAGATACCTAGTCTCCCTAACCATTTATCATTCATAACCCTCAAATTCCTGTATAAATATTTATTGTATTAACTATCTCCTCGTTTGGTGTTGAATTTGGTTTTAAATTGGAATTGTACTGAAGTAAGATATATCTTGTGCAACATGTAAAAACCACGTTATTACTATTATACGGAAATTCTTAATGTGCGTACATTTTGTTTATCGGTCAATGTTATATTAATTTAAACGTTTGACGTAAATCGTATTTTCCTATTACGACATTAGCAAAGTTTAGTGGCACTATAACATATCCATCTATAGAACTTCAATGTAAACGCAGGTAACCATTAACCAATTCTTAATGTCGCGACTGACGAGGACATTCCGTTGAAATCGACCATTCTTATTCTATTGCTGTATTTTTGTGAAATAGGTGGGCGTCTGCCCTGGCTACAATGTCAAGTGTACGAGGAAAACTGAGCAACCAGATCAATGTCAAATGCTTTGATTGCATTTTATTTGGAAATTAGAAGCATTTATATCGCTGTAGTGAAAGAATATCAGTTGCTAGTAGGCGAGTAGTCGAGTATACAAAATTAGCAGCAATTTGCGATTCATACTAAGTTTTCGTATGTCGGCCTTCGTCGGCTAAGGTTTACGCAACGCAACGGTGTGTTGCATGCGATGCCGAGTCCTCGACTCCTTTAGTCAACTCGATGACGATTCAAGTTAGAATGTAAGCAATAGTAACACGTTTCTTTAGATAAATATTAGGTGAATTATCGAAAGGATAAGTATCATCCCTATCATAAAACTAATAGAGCTTACATTATGTAACGTAACCTAAACATTTATTACCAACGCTTCCAAGAAGTTTGCGGTCCTCATTCTGGACACCGGGCCATGCTTACAGACATAAACAAAAGGTTCTCGTAGTTATGTAATTTCACGCCTTTCGTAAGGGTATCCAAAGGGGTCTATCCCATGCCTCCAAAAATTTTGTCCCAGTGCCTCCAAAAATAAATTTTAATATAATTATAATTAAATATCAAATTATGTATCATTGCCTTCAAAAAGTGAAGGTAGAGTATGGTTCGCAAAAAATAATACATTTATTCAGCTTTGGTAATTTTGCAGTCTATTTATTATAGGAAGAATTAAGTCTGATAGCTGAAATATTTTACTAACTAGCAAACAAAATCAATAAACACGTTTAATTAGCTTTTGTTTTTCTTTACTAAAACCAATGTTTTAGTAAAGAAAAACATTGTTGTTCATAGCTTTTCTTAAAACTTTCTTTTAAATAACTTATTCAAACTTCCGTATATTTTAATCGATAAATTTCAGTTTCCATTGATCGCGGATTTTATCTTTGACGAAATCCCCTCTAAGTCATTTTTAACCAACTTCAAAAAGGAGGAGGTTCTCAATTCGTCGGAATCTTTTTTTTTTTTTATGTATGTTCCCGAATTACTTAAAAACGCCTGGACCGATTTGCAAAATTCTTTTTTTGTTTAAAAGGGTAGACTTCACAGTTGGTCCCATTGTAACCACATCAGGATCTGATGATGGGATCCCAGGGAAATCGAGGGCAACCCTCAAATTTTATAGGCAATTATCACATTTTTAACCGACTTCAAAAAGGAGGAGGTTCTCAATTCGTCGGAATCTTTTTTTTTTTTTTTTTTTTTATGTCTGTTCACGAATTACTTCAAAACGCCTGGAACGATTTGCAAAATTTTTTTTTTGTTTAAAAGGGAATACTTCACAGATAGTCCCATTGTAACCACATCACGATCTGATGATGGGATCCCAGGGAAATCGAGGGCAACCCTCAAATTTTATAGGCAATTATCACGTTTTGAATATATTTACTAAAATTGTTCCAGTATTTGTGTCTGATAATCATCATTTGAGGTTGATGAGCTGATGATGGAAGGTAGTACTCCTCAACAGTTAAGATTTAAAAGAAAATTCTTTCAGTTATAAGCATTTATTACATTTACATGTATTCTCCAAAGCAGTTCAAGTATTTGCATCTGAAAATCAACTTCTCATGTAATGATCTGATGATGGAAGGTACAACTCCTCAACGGTTAGGAGTTGAAGGGAAAATCTTTCATAATTATAAGTATATATGGATCGATAGTTGTATTCTTTCAGGCTATTAGATTGACCTGATATGAAAAGTTTAATATATACAACACTAAAAAGAATAAAATAAATTAACTTTTAAAAAAAAGAAAAACCAACTTCAAAAACTAAAAAGCAAAAAATAACTTCATACAGTTTTACAGTGAGTGTACTTACTATTACGTTTGGCTTGGCACCGACTTCATACCTTTAAAACTAAAAAAAAGGTAAAACTGTATGAAGTTATTTTTTGCTTTTTAGTTTTTGAAGTTGGTTTTACTTTTTTTTATAACATTTACCCTTAGTAGATCCAACTAGCATCGACACACAGATCGATATATTGCCAAGGGAAACCAATCATATTACAGATATTATATTTATACACACAACACCAGTTTTTGCTGCTGTCGTTACTGTATCAGCGGTTGGAGGCAGTGGGACATAAATTGATATATTAATATTTATTTAATATTTTTCTTGGAGGCAACGGGACATAAAGTTTGAAATTTTCATTTTTCGAGAACAAAAGAAGTTGGAGGCATGGGATAGATCCATCCAAAGTACATTAAATTAGTGTCTGATTGTGGATACAATTGCTGCGTAAATCTTTTTTTTAATAAGGAAGCATCAACGAGTATCTCTTTGGGAAGCATCCAGCAAGCACAAAATAAACTCATCATATCATATTTTCGGTCAGTACTCTGTCAATCTCATCCACAGTGCATCGCCTTGGACTGGAAACATCTGGTTAAACCCGTTTGGTCATAAGTCAAAACTTGTAAGTAACACATTTTACGACAAACTTTACGTTGATGTTGATCGAAACAAGGTTTCAGAGTATCAGTATCAGTATCGGTAAAACGCAACCGCATAAAAGTACCTATATAGGTAGGTAGTTATGAACTCGCTTTATGTCATCGTTAAACTCTTAACTGATAAGATTTAACTGGTTAATAGGACATGTAGAACAACAGTAGCGCATAGAGATGAGCTGAGATAATCTTTTTGCGATTTTTTTTAGGTATTTTAAAAATATGTTAAATAGCCAGTTGGACAACTGTGATGTAGGCGGTTCTATGTATAAACAATCTGTAGTGTGTTTATTATGTTAATATTTTCCTGATATGTATCAGGCTTTGCCGGTCAGTCGGCATTGTGACGTAAGATGACGTCAGGGCGTTGGGCTTCGCGAATGTTCTACAGCTAAGCTGCTGTACGTCAGTCGGCGGTCAGCCGGGCTTGACATGCGCAGTGGTCGTTAGGAGTACTGCGCAAGTCGCGGCGGGCGCGAGGTGGCATGGCGGACGGTCGCATCATCGCATGCCATGCGGCGCCGCACACATACGCACGGGCGCCGGCCGTTACCGTGGTATTGGAGGGTTAGGTTTACCGGCTAATCCTTGTTGTAAACTAGAGCAATGTACTGTACTGTCTAGGTCACGCCCCGGTCAAAATAATTAAGGGCTGATGAATGGTACTTACTAGGACTTGTTATACGATTTTATTTCGATCTGTCTTCCGTGCCGGAACTCCGACTGCGTAGAATTTATCATGCGCACAAAGCTTTGTCATGTGGATACCCAGATTTTACTTATTAGCGATTAGAATTATTTTAAAAATAGCTCAATTTAGCGGCTACCGTAGGCGGTAGGCCGTAGAATACCTACGTGGTAGAAATTAGTAGGTACTTACATAATAAGTTTGTCTTAACTACCTACTTTAAATGAATACATATTTGGTTGAGCGAACAGATAGCAATAAAACAAAGATAAAGTTATCTCAAGGGACGCCCCGTATTTCTCCATAAATATTAACCACGTTCGTTATGTAATTTTTACCAAAAAAAGAAATGGATTATATTGGTTACCTGTTGACACTGAGTAGGTATTAGTTTATTGTAATTATTGTTGATTACTGAAAGCGAGTTATAATAACTCGGTGTCTATGTACAACGTACACCTTTAAGCAACTTAGGTACCTCATTAAAATAAAATGACAAAGAATACACATCCATAGTGCGTTTACGTAAATGTCAAGTTAGTCACATGACGTGAAAAAAGACACAGATAATTAATTGCTTTTAAGCTTTGCTGGTCGTCAACCTATGCACTAAATGTATGGAAGTCTTCAATTACTTTGTTTGTGACAAGTATCTATCTACTTACTCAAGGCACATGTGGGTACGTAACTACGTACTTCTCCAAACTAACCTTTCATTCGATTAAAATGAAATACCTACCTACCTACCTAACATTTTTACAACGAAACCCCCCCCCCCCTTGGCCTGACCCTGTTACAAGTCTATAATCAATCGCAATAAAATTCTGGACTTCAGAATAGGCGTGAATTTTGAATAATTATCAAGCGATATCAAACGAGATAAGTAACAGATCCATCTAATTCTGGAACATACAGTTTTCTTATAAAACTCATTTAGAGGTGAGAAGGCGAGACTAAACAAGGGAATTAACGTGGCACAAATCATACATGCCTAATAGGAAATTATAATAACCTAATTACACTGTCCTACCTTGGAATTTAACCTAAGACCTCATGCTTACGCTTATTTTTGAGTCTTGGAACTATTAGAGCAATGATGCCTAATAAAAAAGCAATAATAATAAATCTCTTATACTCCTACTACTACTACTTATGGTATAAGTACCGTCAACCATCCATCCTCGATTAGCCCTTAAGCTATTTACAAGGTCGAGAATCGAACCGACAAGTTACCTTAGTCCGCAGCAAGCTATGATAGCCTAGTGGTGTAACAAGTGGAGACTATGAAATCAAATGTCCTGAGTAACTCGCCATTAACTTTTGGACGTTATAATTAGCTCAAACATAATAAAACATGGACTACCTACTCAAACATTTTCCCGATAGAATGTGTAGTTTGAAATTCCGGACTAGAGGAGACCCATGCCCAGAAGTGGGATAACAATGTATCAATGTTAGTTATATCAATGAATCAGTACCTACCCATCTTCTTACATCTAACAACGAAATACCGAGGCTTTTTAAATAACTTGCTCTTATCTCGAAACCACAATTAAACCAGCGATACAATAAATTACGTAATTTATTATCATGCCACATAGCTACGGCTATTGCTGCACTTATTAGCTCTACCTACATACTTAGTTATTTTCCTACACCTTAATGGTTATGATATAGATACCTAGCTACATATATTTGAAATCAAATAAATATATATTTATATATGGACATTACGACACAACGCCATCTAATTCCGTGGTAAGCAACGAGGCTTGTGTTACGAATACTAGAAGGCTGATATACTACATATGAATAATATACTATTTTTGTAAATATATACATACATATTATACATAGATACATCCATGAGAAACTTAACTCACATACATACTTTAATTTACGTAAATGAATCATTAGTTGATGAGTATATTTTGGTATGTAAACAAACATTATATGTGAATTGTGCAAAACTCTGAAGTAGTGCAAAATTATTATCTAAGAGATCTTGCAAGAAAGAGATAAAAAAATACACAATAAACCGTATTTGCTCGTAAAATGAATTCCTCCATAATTAACTTAGTCTAATGAACTCTTAATCAAATTATAGGTACCTACTTTGTTAATGGTAATGATTGGTTTTTATGTATCCTTCGATTTATGTAATTGCTGAGATGTGAATATTCGCACAACAATTTATGCATCATTATTATCATTGACCAACTGTTAAGTGCTACTCTCTGTGATTGTGGAGAATTGATTGTTTATGAATCCCATGACCTTGAGGGTAGGTTATGGTGCTGGGTTTAGGCAGTACCTACCTACTTAAGAATCTGATTTAGTGGCAAATCGCCAAGGGACCCATTTTAGTTACTTTGTTAGTGCACGGAATATGACCAATATAACAGCGTCCCTATTATCGTAATATTTTCAACCTAAGCTATCATAATGTACACATTACAAATATTAAGAAAGCACTTCTTTCTTTGCAGCTCATAATAGATATATTATTTTCTCACCATTATTTCGTGTCCCCAAGCATATTTACTATGTTCCGTGCGTACAGTCCAAAGACATTGGTAGGTAGAATAGGTAGCAGACGAGGTTTTTACCGCGTATGACAACTATGTAGAGCCCACCTGTGCGCCAACGATGACCCGGAGTATCAGCTGATGAACCGGTTCTCTGCAAACCAGTATACTAATCACTAGAACGTAAATTCTAAAATTTACTTATAGATAGGTACTAGATTATCGTATGGTTTATCACGTATCCGCATTGCTGTTAATGTGTCTATGTACATATATTAACTGTCAGATCTTTACCCCAATAAATAAAACCTGATCCATAGTACTTAATAGTTATTTGTTTTGCAAGCCTGTGAGGTTTTATTTGCCGCGCGAGTGTGTGTACTGCATTCAAAAGCACGGAATGTTAATAATTTTGTAGACGTGTGAAACTTTTTTTAGAGCGAGAATAATTTTAGATGCAAGGTAAATATTACAAATATATATAAAAATCAGCATTTAAATATTCATAGAAATAACGTCTACTTACCTGCTTAATGGATCATTAAAACGTACCTACTTGTTATAATTTTTATGTGCGTAGAGATCTACAAATTACTTAGTTAATTATTTGGCAAATAAGGTGGATTTCAACATCGACTAAATACTCTAATTTGTAATTTCCTTTTAGTTTTAAATTAACTACAAAAAAACGTCCTTTTTTTTCGTTTTCGCTTCTTGTATTTTTCTACAGAATGTAGCAATGAATTCATTTGTAGTAATTTAACATTCTTAAGAAAAAAATACCTTTCCAGTTTTCATTTTTATAATTTAATTAACAAAGCAAATGATGTTTATTTAATAAAAGTGAAACAGAGTTTTATTTTCAATAAAATAATGGTAATGAATTAAAAATAAAGTGTACCAATGGATCTTTTATAAAATCGGTCTTGTATAAAGTAAGAATGAACTAATTTCTTTATTGGTGTGGTATGGTTAAAATTAGTTTAGCAACCTTCATAATAATAATAATCTAGTTCTATATGGGTACCGTTATCAGTGTAAAAATAAACTTTAAACCTATAGACACAAGATAGCTGATAAACTGATAATAATATGTAATTCGTAATGTATGTTTCATACAAATGATGATGATATACGGACGATGCAATTTACCGTGCTGGAAAATAATATCAGAAGTTATGTTATTGGTAAAAAAATATTTTTAAGGGTGATGTTGTGATTAATAACCCTACTGATTCATTAGCAATTGTTTTAAATAAAGAAATTTATCCGAACATTACTTAGTTGATATACTGTACAGAATGGTTTTATGGTAAATATATACATAGAAACATCCATGATTCAAGTTAAAACATTTATGCAACTTAGTAATAAATAAAAATTTCAATTCAATTTGTAAATATCCTCAACTTGTGTCGTATAGAAAATATTGTTAAATTGTTAATGTAACTAGGTATGTTTGTTTTTGATTGTGATGATTAAAATAAAAAATGTAAGTTTATCTGGTTAAACTATAATATTTTTTTAAACAATTAAAGTTATTAAATTATGTGTCTAAGTCTAATGCTGGTAAATCTTTTTATCATTTTATAAATCAGACCAATAACAAAACGTGACAGATGAGTTTATAGCTATTATTCTAAACTATTATTACCTAGGTACCTCTTTATAATAATTCATTTTTCTCATTGTTTCATAGCGAAGTAGATTGGATTGGATTTATCCAAATAGGTTTTATTGTTAAATTCAAGTTTCCTTATTGTTATAAAAACTGACCATTTATTAAATTAGTCTTAATAGAAAACCTATAAATACATATTATCAATTTTCGGCATGAATTCAGTTACAAATAAAATACTTATGTAGATGTAGGTAAGTATTTACTATTTTTTTCAGGGAGAATTTAACCCCTCATATAGTGTTATTAGAGACTCTATGTTTTAAAATTCTATGTTCTAAAATATACGAGAAATATATCAAGCGTAATTAAATTTTTTTTCACCATTTTAGGGTTTGTTGCATCGTAAAAGTAGTTCAAAACCATTATGTATACTTATGTTTCTATACCTACATACTACATACACAAATTTACACGAACTAGTTAGTATCTTATACCATTTTACTATTTACATATTAATGGCGGGTTTCTCATATAATTTGAAAATTATTATATAAGCTTTAAAAGACAAATTAATAAATCGTATATCAGGTTTACCCGGTTTACAAACGGTAACCTTTTATTAAATCAAGTTTTCACATTTGTGCTTAATCTAGTTAATAGCTCGTGCACTTGCAATGATGCTATAACACTGAAAATTATATGTGATTGGGTAGTTTAAATATAAATCTATTTTTGGGAATTAGTTACTTAGAAATGTTGAATATAAATAGTTACTTAATTGTAATTAGTACATTTTTAAATAAATAAGGTCTATCTATTTTATCAAATTTCATCGGGTTATTGACCGTTATAAAAAGGTGTTATATTTTTTTTGTATATGACGTAAAATTAAAATATATTTTCTAACGTATAAAACAAAGTGCATAAAAATGAGGATACTTGATTGTTTGTTGACATATTGTTACATTACAACAATTACGCAGACATAAGTAGGCACTGGTAGGTTTTTATACCTATTATAGTGATCAGTGAACTGTTTTTATATAGTGGACCTTTATTTATCTTGCTCTCGTAAGAAATTTTTGAAACGTTATTTTGTATCATCATCATCAACCCATTATCGTCCCACTCCTGGGCACGGGTCTCCTCTCATTTGAGAGGGATTAGGCTATAGTCCACCACGCTAGCCTACTGCGGGTTGGCAGACTTCACATGGCATCGAAAAATCTCTCAAGCATGCAGGTTTCCTCACGATGTTTTCCTTCACCGTTTGAGCATATGATAAATACGCACATAACTTCCGAAAAGTCAGTGGTGCGCGCCTTGGATTTGAACTCGAGACCTCTAACACCTCAGTCCACTGGTCACACCGCTAGGTTACCACAGTTATTTTGTATCGTTATTTGCTAATTCACTTAATGAATGTTTGCATTGTACAATCTCCTTGTGTCAGTGTGACTGAACGATCTAAAAGTTTTGTGACGCAAGAACTTAAATACATTGAATAAGAAAAAAATATAGCTCTTAGTACTTGAATATATCCGTATTTACATAAATAATAATCAGCTAATGTGTAGAAGCAAATAAAATTAATTTACAAAATACTAACGTACACACTGAATTCCTACTCTTACGCAAATATTAGACATTGAAATAAAACTACTCATTGAGGATTATAACGTGGTAATTTTATTAATATTATTTAATCCCGGATATTTTACAGCATCCATGATGACAGGCAGGCTGTATCCGTGATCCTAGTGATTTACTAATTCCTTGGCCAGCCCACTGTTGGAGACAATAAAGACTTTACTATCCTTGCCCTATCGTCGGGGCCATGAACTTACATATTAAGTATAAGTATATATTTCTCGATATACATTTATTATACAATGAACCCAGCTTACGGTCCATCTAATAATAAGCAGTTACCGTAGCCTATAAGTAGCCGTTTGCAACACCAGAGGTGTATCTCGCGCATTGCCGACCCCGTAAAAACCGTACTAGGTTTTTTTTAATAAGGGAGTTAGTATACTGACAGCAGAAGGCAGTAGCTACTGCATATTCGTTCTTAAAAGGCCGGCAACGCATTTGAAGTCCTCTGGTGTTAATCCAAATGTCTATGCACAGAGGTGATCACTTGCCATCAGGTGAACCTCCAGCATGTCGGCCCCGTATTTTACAACAAAAAAGCAATTTCATGCTGCACTGCCCTAACGAACTCTGGTAACCTTACTTACTCGTGGAAACTAAACTATTGTTGCTTCACTGCGGTCTTCTGTAAGGCGGAGGTACTTCCCCAGTCGGGCAACTCAATTTGAGCAAGAAATCTTGCTACCTCTCCAAAAACCGTCCAACCAATGGCCAAACCAGATGGTCGTAAAGTAATAACGACACAAATAACTTCGCAACTTTACAAATTACTGTAACTTTTGCGGGCTCGTGCTGTGGTGTAATTATGAGAGCTAACGAACCCTTGGCAAATGAAATTTCAAGACTTCTGAGTACTTCTGACTGAAAACGGTAATTTGTTGCGGTTTGTGACATAAAATTGCATCCACAGGTGTAGTTGATTATTTAAATTTTATTGTTAAAGATTTTATGACAATACTTTTTTACATTATTATTATGATTGGTATGCTAAGCAGCTATTAAAATATTAGACATTTACGTAAGAAAATAAAATTGCCATTCATTTAATTAACATTTGTATGTGACGGGAACAAAATAATCTTGCTAATTTTCCAATTTTGTAAAGCAAGGATATTAGTTTTTTTATGATGCCAATACCCTAAGCCGGAATTAAATTACGAAACTAGCTGTATACTCAAAGTCAAAGTCAAAGAATACTCAAGTACACATAAAGATACGACTTAAACGATGTAAATCTTGACGTTTAAAATGCATGAGTCGTATCTTTATGTGTAGGTACTTGGGTGTACTTTCATGCAACTAGTTTCGTAATGTAATTCCGGATTTAAGGTTCCATCTTCAACCTGTTTTCCAATAAAATAAAAATAAACCTGCGATAATACTTCGAATACATAATCTTTTTACTAAGTATTATAAATGTCAATATTTGTTTGGATGTGAGGGATTGGAGATGTTAGGTCTAGTCTTTTCCGCAAAAACTTATGAACAGATGGGACGTTACAATAATATAGCAAATACTTGACTGCTTTTTACTAACATAGGTACCACACGGTCCTAGCCGCGGTCAGAAGCAAACACGGTGTGTATCTTCATCTTGGGTTGCCTTATTATCAAATCGATGATGAAGTCATCACTTACTTAAACAAAATGGTAAAAAAGTGTTTTAAGCATGTTGTGTGACATATAAATATATGTTTTATATGTATAAACTCTTAAAAACTAGTTTTACCCGGCCTGGCTTCGCATGTAGCTCTAAGTATCAAATACGTAGGTACTTATGTGAAGAATAAATTTTAATAAAACTTTATTCTGACTATTCCAAATCCCTTCTCAAGTGATATTTTTTTAAGCATGCAAAAATTGTTGATTGCAATTAATATACCAATGTCTGGTTAATCTTCTTCCTACGGCATAAACTATTCTACTAATCTGTTCAAGAATGCACGATAGATAGAGTAGAATAGTAAGGCCGATTGTTTATAGAAATTGTGCCACGAAAATGGTAAAGCCATAGTGTCGTATTATCATTTAAATAAAATTACCATTAATCATTGGGTTAATGACCGTGAGCCGTTGGACTAGTTTTAGTGCCAGGTGTAGATACCAGAGTAACATGATTACACATATCTGTATGTAGGTACTTATAGTGGTCCTGTTATATTATATTATGATGTAATAAAATAAGCCTTTACTTGTTTTTAACAATAATGGCTATAAGACGGAAGACAAAACACTACGGGCCCCTAGCCGTAAGGGGCCCATGACAGCAGGATAAACTTAACATATATGTATAACTACAATATTTATTTTGTTGATGTTTGTATTTAGATAATAATTAAAGTTCTAATTTATTAAAATAAACTAGGACGTTAGTTGACTTTGCACAAAAATTGACGGAGCGCCCCATTAATAGGCCCGCGGATGGGGACCTGTCCGATGTAATTGCTGCGGAATTCAACGATAATACTTTCTCAACTGATTTTATATACTAATCATCTATCATTAATTCTCTCACGGCTAAATTATCCACACCAAATATTACTATGATTTACATATTAACTGCATACCAAACATCATGTGGATAGGCACTGAAATGCAATTAATATACCTACGAGTACTCTATTGACCTCTCACGCAAACAGCCCGTGATTTGATTGACGTAATTAGTCAAATAAATGTGTAATTCAAATTTTCCATTTCAATAAATTAAAGAGGTCTGATGAACTGTCGTCGATCAAAGCAACAATAAATTAACTTATCAATTATTGAATTAATAGTCTTTATGGTTCATAGATAGTAGTCACGCTCATGTCACGTCGTTTGCACCTGCTGAGGAACGAGAGTTCTTAAATTGGGTACATAGTCTGAACGGCCCAAAGCGGGCCATTTGTTTTGGGCTGTTCAGAAAGCTGCTATGGCTTTTCTTTTAAACGGTGGTTAAAAAACTTGGTAGATCAAGATACTAATTGTATTACGGATTTCAAACACCATCGCCCGATTGCTGTCCGTTTCCTGAAGTCGTTCACCTCTGTAGGTTGTAAAAGTGAGAATGATTCTTCATTATTGTTCAAACTTTACTTATTTCTTACATTTACCTACCCGAGTACTAGACATTGAATAAAAATCGCGGTATGTTGATTAGATTTAAAGGATCCGGAACGTCAGCACTAAAGGTATACGGGAATCGATATCTAGCGTATGTGTCGCGAAAAAAAATGTAAAAAAAGCTTAATGTCTGAGAAAAACTACCAGTATTGTTTCCTTAATAACGTCTTGGTTTAATATATACATCAATATTTTTTTTTTATTTTATATTTCATCTTAAATGGTAAACACCTGTATTACAAAATATACTACAAGCATATACTTTAGATTCCTCGATGTGTCAAATTTAAATGAAGTAGAACTGCCAAAAATGTCAAAGAAGAAAGCCAACAATTTTGTAATTTTTATATTGTTTAAAAGAGTATCTTCGGTTCTTCTCCATAAGACCTACCTCTTGGAAGCGTGCAACTTAATTCAATTAACTTCGACAATTCAAAAAGCCTGTATTAAATGATTTGACTTTGACTTTGAAAAAGTTCACACTAGTATATGACCACAAATAAAGATGTTGCGAGGAAATGTTCCACGGCTGGTGCATCGACCGCCTTTTACTGCAGCGTCAGCTGTCAGCGTCGCGACTTATGGTATATATGTATGTATACTATCTAAATAATATATTATATAGGAAAACAGCTGATACAGTGACCACAAATACTGTACTGTTTTCTTTGATATTTTTGTTGAGATGTATTTACGACTGTTAAGTAACAATGAGACGGGTCCTAATTCTTTGTGCAAGTTAAAGTGCAATTTTTTCATCATCAACAGATTTATTCGTTCAATACTGGACTCTTTCTGAGGTCTTTTCTTCAACTGCCTTTATTTTGCAACACTCGTCAAGTCATCATGGAACTATCTATCATGGCTTACAAAGAATACGTAAGAAAGGGAACTGATATACAACCACAATTTCCCCTATGCTTTGTCCCTGTGGGGCCGAGGCTATTGCCATTTTCTGGCCAGAAATCGATGGCTTGCTACTAAAAATCTCATAAAAAAACTCCTCCTCGACCTACGAATCGACCGCTAGAACAATAAGACAAAAATCGTGTCGAAAATGTTTGTTCTTAATTATTGTTACACCGAAAAATCTACTTTTAGAAAAGGGAACAGCAGATTTACAACAAAAGAACTATTGCGGTCGTTTGGAACATTTAATTTAACAAGTAAAATAATATTTTTATTTTTATAAAATTCACTCTTGAGAGATTTTACGTTAAAAAATTTGAATTATCGTAAATAACGGGAAACAAAAAGCAATAATGCAACACTATAAAGTATAAAATAAAATATAATGAAATAAAATAACAAAATGCTGTTAAAATTGCAAATAATATAAAAAACACATAATAGAATACTTCATCAGAATAATTTTGTACAGATTTACATACATAGGACGATGTTAAGCTACTTAGTCACATTTGGAAAACAATAGATTCTATTTTTATTTATATAATTATTATAATGATGATTTATTATTTTGTGAATTTAATTATTTTAATTTCAATTAATGGCTTTTTTTTAATTAATTTACAAAATTAAAATTGTGCGGTTGATTGAATTATAGTAATATTAAATTACTTTAAACCGATTAGTAATTTACATAATTTTTCCTTTTAGCTACATAATTTATTGCGAAGGAAAATTGCGATAAATTATATTTTTATAATTACATATTACTAAGAATAATATTAAACGAAAACGTAGGTACATAAAACATAAATAAAAAAAAAATGAAACTGCATTAATATTTTTATTAAATAAGACGTAAAAAGTAGTTATTTTTCAATTTCAAAAATGATTCCAACAATGATAACTATTATAATAATGAGGATAGCCCTTACATAACTTATTATAAAGAGGTAATGCGACCTATTCTTAACCTACATATTATTTTAAAGCGTTATTTATTTAATAGCGGTTTGAGAGCACTGCGGATTAAACAACCAGTTTCATTAACCAGGCACAGCATATTTGTAAGTAAAATTATAATTTATTTTATAATTAAAATAATATTAAATTTTGTAAGAAAAAATATTAAAACAAATAAAAATTCTTGACAAAACAGAGGAGAAACAAAGTTACAGTTTTACAAACTTCAGGCATGTTTACCTTCAATGTTTACTTCCAGTGATTAACACACATAATTATGACTACACAAAGGTCATAAGTGCACGCGAACTTGATACCTATGACTACCAAGGACCAACGCAAAAAAAAAATATACGAGTGTGATGAAGTATATAATTTAAAATACATGCCTTAATGTCTAGTGCATTGAGTTCACGGCTGCACGTGGAGAGCTGAAGTAATTATACCTATGCATGTATACTTCATAATTGTTTGTTGTTGTTGTTTTCACACGAGTGATTGTTGCTCGTCTAGTTTCATATAACTGGTATAAGTTGGCTGCACTGGATTCGGACGGTGGTCGATCTTCAGTAGCACCGTTTGTATGATGATATACCTACTATGTCTATGTATGTATGTAACGAATGCATATAATTATGATGTTAGTATTACAAATGCTTGAAAAACCGCAAAGGATGTTGAATTATACAACTTTACTATTTCTCACAGATTTTATCAGAAAATACGGATCTACACGGCGCATGGCCTTTTTTCTTTGTATAGTAATAGAAACATTTAATTTAATTTAATATTACCGGTACATTCTAAATTCCCATAAATCTATCCCATTTATAAAAGCTGAGCTTGGTATCATTATAGATTCATAGAACATACAATACAATTTAGGCTCCATTATACCGCAGGAAAATATCTTATTATTAACATACTACGCAGACGGATCCGCCGGCAATAATCAGTTCAAAAAAAAACTAAGCTATTTTATTATTTATTGGTGAAACAATATTATTATTAAGCCCTATTGACAATATTAAAAAATTTTTGACAACCCAATTAGGTACCTAGGTACCGCTGCCTTCTGTGCTATTTTCCCGGGTTCAAATCCCTGTGAAGAGACTAAACATTTGTATCCAATTCATGGATGTATAACATGTAAGTATTTACAAAAAAAAAGTACGTAATGTAATATATCAACCAACTACTACCCGTAACACGAGCCTCGTTGCTTAGCTCGGAACTAGATGGCGCTGTGTCATAATGTCCAGGAATATTTATTAATTTATTTAGTTAAAATCATCGCTGAATACTAGTTCTAAACTCACGTTTTGGCGAGCGTGGTAATTGTTACTGTTTGTGATTTATGTTCTATAAAATAATATATTATTATATTTGACATTTAAACCAAGGAAGGTTGAATAATAATAATAATAATAATAATAATAATAACCCCCCCGGGG
Organism: Craniophora ligustri; assembly: GCA_905163465.1. NCBI lineage: Eukaryota > Metazoa > Arthropoda > Insecta > Lepidoptera > Noctuidae > Craniophora > Craniophora ligustri. The sequence goes on from LR990955.1 coordinate 12,694,677, forward strand.
GACCACCTTGCCGTGGTGGGGGGGCTTATGGGAAGGCATGTACACATTTAGGCCACTAAAATCTAGGCCATACCAAAAATAGACCTAACCCTTCCCAACTAACGGTCCCAAACCCTAAAGGAGAAAAAGAAATGGAAACAAGAAGTAAATCAAAAAGGCCCCAAGTGCTCGGCGCGCCTAGTAGCAGTACTGGTTATGACGGAAGCCAGCCTGAGACTGGGCGTAGGGGTGCGAAGAATCCCCGAGTGACGACAGATCCCCGTCAAACGACCCAAGCAATACTCACGGACTCCGATACCCTAAGTGAAACAACCACAGACACACCATCACCATTTCATTCAATCGAATCACCGACATCATCCCTTTATTCATACCAGATACCCATACCATCATCACCTTCTACAAATAGTTCATCATCCTTGAATGTTGCGCGGGAGGTGAATGCCTTTTTACCCGCGTCCACCAAGGCTGGAAAACCAAGAGTACGCATGAAGTGGAGCAAAGAAGTAAATACGTTTATCATGCGCACTTACTTTTATGTAACAAAATTAGAAACTGATCTCACAACATACAGACAACAACTACATGATATTTTTACACGACACTATCCTGAAATAACGATTAGTGAACAGAGAATTTCTGACCAAAGAAGAGCGATAGTTAGAAATAAACTATTGTCTCTAGAGGAAATAGATACAATAAAAAAGGAAGTACGCATACGAATTCAACAAGAAGTAGATAATAACCTTAGTTCAAACGTAAACTCACACACACATTCACACCCCGAAAATGATCCACAAATACAATTAGAACCATGCACTCAAATTGATACACATACGCAATCATACACTCAAGCACACTCAGATACCCAAAATACATACACATCGCATGCATGCACACAAACTGAGAATATAACCCTAATGTTAGAAAATGATATTGAAACACTTGAGGAGCAGACTCCTGTTACGGACTCACGAATTCAAGAACTACATGACAAACTCAGAACAGCCATTACACAATATTCGGGGATGGATCCTGTAGTACGACCAAAATTGCCTAAGCTTAAATATAGCCCTAGTCTCTCACAACTGATATATTTATTTAACCATAAAATTCTACATCGTTACGTATCTGAAGACACACAATTAATGGACTTGCACACTCTAATATATTGTACAGCGTTAGTGATATCTGAAGAACTCAATTATAAAATCACAGAATACGTAGGAAATACACCCCCAAAATACAATAGTAAACCGCCTTGGCAGATTAGGTTAGAAAAAGACATAGAAAAACTCAGAGCAGATTGTGGTAGACTTACCCAGTACGTAAATAATAACAGATCAAATAAGGTAGTAAAAAGAGTCGAAGCAATTTTTAAAAACCATATTACACACACCAGACACGAAAATAATAATAAAACATCAGAAGAATTTTTAGATACTCTCAAGCAAAAGCTAGCCCTTAAGGTTCATAGACTCAGAAGATACAATAAAACACAACAGAGAAAAAACGATAACATCATATTCGCAACTAATGAAAAACGGTTCTACAGGAATTTGCAAAAACCTCAAACCGAAAAAGAAACGGACACAAACACAGACACACCAACACAAGAACAGTTAGAAACGTTTTGGTCTGGCATATGGGAAGAACAAACACATCACAATGATAAAGCAGATTGGATTAAAAAAGAAGAAAGTAGATGCCATACAATAGAAGACATGGAATTTGATGAAATAACCGAGACTGATATAACAAATATTACAGCTCGATTACATAATTGGAAATCACCGGGTGTTGATAAAGTTCATAATTACTGGTATAAAAAACTAATATCACTACACAAAACAATAGCTAAGAACCTTACGGACATAGTTTTATTAAAACAGGACTTACCCGATTTTATCGCCACAGGCATAACTTATATGCTTCCAAAAACCACACACTCACCTCAACCATCCCAATATAGACCAATAACATGCTTACCAACAATATATAAGATCCTAACATCAGCAATAGCTGGCAAAGTCAATAAACACGTAGAGCAACACAATATAATAGCCGAGGAACAGAAGGGCTGCAGACGGGGCCACATGGGATGCAAGGAACAGTTAGTTATAGACTCCACAATTCACAAACATGCCACCACAAAAAATAGGAACTTGCATTGTACATATATCGATTATAAAAAAGCATTTGATAGTATTCCTCATTCTTGGTTATTACAAGTTTTACAGATATATAAAATAAATCCGAAAATTATAGATTTCTTGCGTACTATAATGGCCCATTGGAAAACTACGCTACATCTAAACACGCGTCAAAACTCTGTTACTACTCGACAAATATTTATTAAAAAGGGAATTTATCAAGGTGATTCCTTGAGTCCCTTGTGGTTCTGTCTCGCCCTGAATCCCCTATCTCACTCACTACATAGTTGTAAAATTGGATATCCTCTTAAACACTCTACAGCAGAAACAATTGTATCACATCTGATTTATATGGACGATATTAAATTATATGCAAAAACCCAAAAACAAATGAAAGACTTAATAGAAACTGTAACGCAATTTAGTAAAGACATTAACATGCAATTTGGGTTAGATAAATGTAAAACACTGCATATAATACGAGGCAAGGTACGACCAGGTGACTACGTAGTTAGCAATACAGATACCATAGCAGCAATGGGACCGACAGATCTCTATAAATACTTAGGGTACATGCAACGCAAAGGATTAGATCACGTTAAAATTAAACAAACTCTAACAACTGAGTACAAAAGAAGAACAAATGCTATCTGCAACACCCAACTCGGCGGTAAAAATCTAATAAAAGCCCTAAATACTTATGCTATCCCAATATTAACGTATTCCTTTGGAGTAATTAAATGGACCAAAACTGACATAAACCAATTAGAACGATTAACACGCACCACACTAACAAAATACAACAACCTACACCCAAAATCAGCGATAGAGAGACTTACTATCAAAAGGGAAAATGGAGGCAGAGGTCTAATAGACATACATCACCTTTGGCAGAAGCAAATTTTAAGTTTAAAAACATTCTTTCACACAAAATCTCAAACAAGTCATATACACAGAGCCATTACTGAGCATGATTCCAATTACACACCACTTAACTTAAACGAACAAACTATCACACATATTGATTTTAATAATGATATACAAAAACAAAAAATTGAAGACTGGAAGAAGAAAGTACTACATGGTCGACATCCTCATGACTTAGAACAAATACACGTAAATTCCATAGCTTCAAATAAATGGCTTCAGGTTGGAAACTTGTTCCCAGAAACCGAAGGATTCATAATTGCTATTCAAGACCAAATAATTAACACAAAAAATTACAGAAAGTTTATAATTAAAGATCCTTCGGTTACAAACGACAAGTGCCGCAGATGTCACATTCAACCAGAAACCATTCAACATATAACAGGAGCATGTACCTCACTAACACAAACAGACTACACCCACAGACATAACCAAGTTGCAAATGTAATTCATCAAAAACTAGCACTCAAACATGCACTCATACAAAACACAAACACTCCATACTACAATTATACACCACAAAATGTCCTCGAAAATTCCACACACAAGCTTTACTACGACCGCGCCATTCTTACGGATAAAACTGTACACTATAATAGACCGGACATAACCCTTCAGGATAAAGTAAATAATATTACCTACCTCATTGATATAGCTGTCCCTAATACCCATAACCTACAAAAAACAATAACTGAAAAAATTAGTAAATATGCTGAATTAAAAGAGGAAGTCGCAAGAATATGGAGACAAAATAAAGTATACGTAGTACCCATAGTTCTTTCTACTACAGGCATTATTCCAAACCATCTCATCCACAGCCTAAAATTGATAGACCTGAGAGAGTCTGTTTATATCACTCTACAAAAAGCGGCCATTTTAAACACCTGCCGAATCGTCAGAAAGTTTATGCAACTTGACGAGCACGAATTCACGCCCCACTCATAACACTACACACTACACGCTACATTTACTTGGCTAAGCCCGTAAATGTAGTTAAAACTAGCCAAAGAGCTAAGAAAAAAATAAACCTCAAAATATTAATAATAATAATAATAATTTATTGATCATACAGAGGTAAAATATTACAATAATAACTTACAAAATAATTAGGAGGTAAATACAATGTTAGGTGCCTGTACTAGGATGAACCTGTGTCACAGGCGGCAAGTGCTTAACAGATTATTTATGAATTAATAAAATACTACGATTTTAATTACGATTAAAATATTGTAATAACTCAAACAGTAAGTAACATAAACTAAAAACACAAAAACGAATAAATTAAATTAATTAAATTCTAAGATTATTAGGGGAAGCAACTTATTTCATTTTATGACAGTCATTAGAAATTCAGTGTCATCATAGGACAAGGATTGTAAATGTTTATACACTACTGATTTAGTACTATAGTAATTAAGGGCATATATGGATAATATCTTATTTAGTCTATTGTACAGGAAAGGGGCTAAAAATGAATAAAACCTATTTGTGAAAACAAACCTCGACTCGGAAAGTGAAGTACATACAATATCTTTCCGCCTTTTGGAGTTAGTGAGGTTATCATTATACGACAGGGTGGCATGTTTTTTAAGCACAGTTTGCATTATGAAAAGTTGTCGGACTGTGAGAACATTGCAACTTTTATACAATAGGTCGGTGGGGAAAAGGAAAGGTCGGGAGGTGGCTACTTTTAAGATAGCACGTTGGGCTCGCTCAATGGTTAGCATTACTGTTTTTGGGGCACCACCCCAAGAAGTAATGCAGTATTTAATAATAGATACACAAAGTGCTTGATATATCTGCTTAATTAATTTGTAATCCGCAATATAACGAAGTTTTTTGAAAACAAAAATTAACTTACGTATTCTATTAGCTAGAGTTGCTATATGTTTTTTAAAGGATAGGTTGCTATCGATTATAATGCCTAGATATTTAACAAAACTAGTGTTGTTAATAATAGGACAATTGCAAGTGTCAACCAGGGGATCATGACAGTAATGTGCATATAATTGATTAATACTAGGCTCAGGCTGACGCATGCAGAAATTAATAAAAGTAGTTTTTTCAGTGTTCAGTGTTAGTAGATTGCGATTTAGCCAGTTAATAACGACATTAAAACCTCGTTGTGCATAATCGTGGACGTCCGAGCTCGAGTCAGCGGAAAAGATTAGAGCAGTGTCATCTGCATACGAAATAATTTTGCCGTAGTCTATAGTTAACTTACAGAGATCGTTTATATATACCAGGAATAGGGTAGGACCAAGTATACTTCCTTGAGGAATGCCAAAAGGTGGATTTTTCATATCTGCACTTGTAAAATTGCCTATTTTAACACACTGAGATCGATCACGTAGATAATCTTCGAAAAATTGAAGCTGTGTGCCTCTTATTCCTATTGCCTCTAACTTTTTTAGAAGTAAAGAAACAGACACTGTATCAAAAGCTTTGGCCAGGTCGAGGAAGATCCCTGTTACATGTTTACCTTTCCCCAGTTCCTCAGAGATATAGTCGGTCAAATGGTGAACCGCGTCTGCTGTTGACAAATTAGATCTAAAACCAAATTGGTAAGGGGAGAAAAGGGAATATTTTTCAAGATATGATACTAGTCTATTATTGACTATTTTTTCCAGAACTTTAGAGATTGAAGGCAATAGGGAAATAGGCCTATAGTTTGTGACGAGATCCTTTCTACCAGATTTATGAATGGGAATAACTACAGCCTTTTTCAGATATTTAGGAAAAATCCCCTCACGTAGGCAGATTTGGAATATGTAAGTTAAAGGAGGGACTAAGATATGTCGAAATCTTTTCAGGACTGTGTTGCTAATGTTATCCCACCCAGCCGCTCGGTTGTTTTTCAAACTTAGAATAGTTCTGTCTACTTCACTTTCGTCTAGATCTAGCATAACAAAGGAGTTTCCACTCTGGCCACTGGACAGATTGAGTGTCGAGCTACTGTTGCCCACTTGTATCTTTTCAGCTAGATTCTTCCCAATATTTACAAAAAATCTATTTGCATTGTCTGCAGAGGAGATAGGGTTAGAATGTGTGTGCAATAAGCTTGAGTCTGAGTTAGAATTCTGTGACGTGAAAGTGACGTTCTTAATCAGTTTCCAGAGCTGTTTACTGTTATTTCCCGCTAGATGAAGTTGTTGCTTGTCATATTCAATTTTTATTTTTTTCAATAGGTTATTACAGAAATTCCTGTACCTTCTGTAAGATAACTGTAGAATAAGATTATCAGGAAATTGCTTAGCTTTCTTATGTAAATTGTCTCTGTGCCGTATGCATCGAATAAGGCCCGGGGTTATCCAAGGTTTAATGTTAGTCATTTTCTTGCTCAGTTTAATAAGCGTTGTGTTTCGTAAAATAGCTTCACGCACTTGATTAATAACATATGACAAGGAAATGTTAGCGTCAGCAGTACAGTAAACTGGGTTAAAATCAATATTGCATAAATTGTGTTCAAGGCTACACATGTTAATTTTTGTTTTTAGTTGCGGGTGAGCAATGCGCTTAGTCAGCGACAAATCGAGGGTAAGTAGGACAGCGCAATGGTCTGTTATTGTCGAGTTAGTTACAAGTGTTAAACATGGAAGTCTGGTTTTAAGCATGACGTGATCCAAACTAGAGCCGCTTAGGTGTGTTGGTAAAGTGTGGGAAGGGAAAAGTCCATGGTATGCGCATATATTAAGGTAGTTCTGGGTCCCTGCATCGCTAATATCAGAGTTAATATTTATGTTTATGTCGCCAGTTAAAATAATATTTCTAAAAGAGGAAAGGGACTGTACTAAATTATTTAATTCACTGTTAAAAACGTTTAAGTGTCTGAAAGAAGGAGGTCTATAAATAGCAATAATTACGATGTCAGTGCCGATTTTGATTACAAGGCAATTACATTCTTGAACATCTGGTTCCTCGACTGTTAGGAGTAAAGATTTCTTTGAGTATATTACCACACCATCATTCTGGTTAAAAGATGACGAGCTGTAAAAACTATTATAACCCTGTAATTCAGGGATGCGGCCCGCACGGTTGGATAACCAGCATTCGGTAAGCACAATTATATCACACTCGATATTAAGCCTATGGAGAAAAATGTATAAACTATCTATATTCTTATAAATACTCCGGATGTTTTGGGTTAGTATAGTTAATGGGTTATTGTAATCAGAGAGATATTGTTTACAGCTTTCCGAGTCACACAGTTTAGATTCATATACAGAAGTATTATCTAGATCGTTCATTAGAACGTCGGCCATTTAAAGAAAAGTATATACGCTAGTAACTGCTAAGACAAGTAAGGGGAGAACGGCGCTCTAGGCGCCCCCATAATCTATTGAATTAATGTACCTTTTTTCGGCTATTGTTTTCGCCGGGCAGTCAGCAGATCCTGTAGCATGATTGCAAGGCTTCTTGAAGAACAAGCAGGTAGCGCATTTAGGATCTTCCGCTTTTTTCGAGCAGTCCTTAATAGAGTGACCTAGCTCACCACAGTGGCCGCAAGTGTAGGTAGCCTGCCGACATGACTTGGCTGCATGACCAAACTGCTGGCACTTGAAGCATCTTGTGACCAGAGTAAAGTCTCTGACTGGGCAAGAAGTCCAATTCACAAATACTCTGTCGTTGGTGATTAGGGCTTTACGTATGACTGCAGGTACTTCTATGATGTAGTTGCAGGTCGCAGCATCCTTTCTTCCTGACTTGTGGCTTAATTTTATACAGGTCAAAAACTTCTCAAGGGAGGAATCCTGTAGTTTTTCGGCTAAATTTTGGTAGTACATGCAGGTGAAAACCTCATTTTCCTGCATTGATGTGGGAACTCCAATTACTATAACTCTCGGCTTCCGCTTAAAGGGCTCGTCGATAGTAAATCCCGAGGTCTTCAACTGCACCGATTGCTTCAGCTTCTCCGCGTCCTCCTTTGTGTCAGTGCTGATTATGACACCACCATTCTTGGTCTTCCGTAGGCCTCGAACATGGAGCTTCATCTGCTCAGGACAGATAATTTTTTGGACCAGGGACTTCGTCTCCTCGCTGGACTTCAATTTATCATTTGGATAAATGGCAACGGCACTTTGATTTGTCGGCTGAATAAAACTATTGTTACCTTTTTTAACCATTTCAGCAAAAGAGGACCCCGCGGCAGGTTTCGATGATTGGTCAATACTTTCCTTCAGGTCAAGTAAGCGCTGGGATAGGTCAACCTGGCTTCTTAGCACTTGCATAGACGAATGGGCTTGAATTGCTTTAGCCTTAAGGGACTGGTACTGGACAGCCATTTGTGACGTAAGGTGACCCACTTTACGAGATAGCGCATTAATTCGAAGTTTTTGCTCCGAGTTCAATTTGCCGCCTTCGGCAATATTGCATACCTCATTTAGGTTCAGTTCAATTGCAGTCATCCAGTTCTGGATCTCAGGTGTGGAAATAATTTCCAGATTATCGCCACTGTTGTTTGGGTGAGGTGTAGGTGCGGGTGAAGTTGCGGGTCCCGGTGTAGGCGGCGGGGTGCGAGCAGTCCTACCGCTTCGGTTGAAAGGACTGTTTTCCATTATAGGTTTATAACACTTAACATTTCTTTGAAATATTAGTTTTATACATAATTATTGTGGCACAGTTTATGTTACTACCGGCTGTTCACAAAAACGAGGTCAAGATTCAGCATAAAAAATAAACTGTTAATTTATATTATGCAGTTAATCAACACGTCTGATCGTGACAAAAAGCGACAATACAATGATGAATGCCACATAGCAGGACAAGGGCCTTCTTGAACTTATTTCAAGTTCATTACAATGACCTCTAACCTTTCGAAGTTTTGCGCGTATTAATCACATGATCAGGTAAAGGAAAATATTGTAAGGACACCTGCATGCCTGAGAGGTTTTCTCGATGGCATGTGTACTCTATGTCCTAATATAATCCTCTCTTAAATGATTAGGTGCATACCTAATGGAAGAGTCATTGTGCTACTGAGGTTTTCAAAAATATCTAAAAAACAACACTCGGATACACAAACACGAAACTTGGGCTACTTCAGGCCAGTATGTTACTGAAACTTTTATAGCACAAAACCCAATAAAACTTCCCAGAAACTGGAAATTTGGATTTTATACTAGGCATTCGGCATTGCAACCACAAGAGTCTTGTGATCGTCGCAATAATAGTTGACAAAGAGCATCGTCTACTCTGCCATTAAAGGGACAAATTTCCGGCATTACTTTACTTTTTTAATTTAAGAAATTTACATTTGCATTAATTTTGTTGATATTTCACGACGGATTATTTCTATATTTTCACGCATAACGCCATTGAGGTGGCCTCTTATTATTTAAACATTGTTAAACCATTGACGCGATAAGAATAGCTAAAAAGATGTTCAGTAAAATATTATCAGCATTTTAAAATTACTTGATTGTGACAAATATACCTAACTGATAAGTGTTTTTAACTTGCAATCACCGTAGTCATTTATTAATACATTATCTACAAGTAGGTATGAGTCTGATCGTTTTTATAGAAAATTATTCACTACATCGGTATTTCAATTGATTTGCACGATACGAGTACTAATTCAAAACCATGCTGCTATGAGTTGCGTGTAATATTAGATACTCAGCGGTACAACAGAGATAAATAAACGTTTTGTTCATCATGTTAATAAACATTGCATAACGCGGCTATAATTGTTACAAAGAGTAACATTGATCTTGATTTAGTAAGCAGTAGGTAGTAATCATTCTTTTGCTTACGTATAATCAATCAGTCACCGCTGTACGTAGCCTCATATGCCTGGTCTAATATACACCCCTATATTCGGGTCTCCGCCTATTCAGTCTAGTCTGAACTAACTGGTAGGACGACTTTCCAAGACTGCTTTTGCCAATCTACTGTCTCCATTTTGGAACTTGTCTGCTTGCCTGTCAGTTCTTCGAGGGGCAAGACGAAACCACTGTTACTTCGGCTATCCTGATCCAACAAACAATGTCGCTCGATCCTGTTCTGAACTGTAGATAAAAAGTCTCTGGTTCTGAATGCTATCATAGAAATTTAGCATAATGTAATAAACCTTGGTTTGCTTGGTGACCACATAGACGGTGTTTTTAACAAGATAAGAAGAGATTAAAATAATCCCAATTAACCTAAAACTGTCACTTACTGAAAAACAAAACAAACAAGAAATTATATATCGGTTGCATTAGGACAAGAATATCATTAGGTATATAAAGTAGATCGTGATCCAATTACCTAAAATTAGTTTCTTTTCCTGTTGCCCAATGAAAATCAATTGTTAGCATATGTGTTAGTATTGTTAGCGTCGAGCGTTACGTAATGTAACGCACTGTACCTACTGACCGGCGCACGCGCCGCCAAACTTGAACTTTCAAACAAGTTTGCCGCTTGAAGGATTTACATATAATAATATTGTTTTAATATTTTTTTTGCTATGGTATAGCTGCGGTAGCCTAGTGGTGAGATCAGTGGACTGAGATGTCAAAGGTCTCGAATTCAAACCCAAGGCTTACTTACGCACCACTGACGTTTCGGAAGTTAAGTGCGTGTTTATCACATGCTCAAACGGTGAAGGAAAACATCATGATGAAACCTACATGCTTGAGAAATATTATTCTCGATGGTATGTGAAGTCTGCCAACCCGCAGTAGGCTAGCGTGGTGGACTTATACCTTATCCCTCTCAAATGAGAGAAGACTCGTGCCCAGCAGTGGGACGTTGATGTTGTTGAATTTATTTTTTAATTGTTTAATTATTATTAATGTTACCGAGTTTTTCTTATACGTAGGTACTATAATGTAAAATATATGATAATTATGTAAGTTAACACGTTGTTGTCGATAAAACTACTTTTTACGGGTTTTATGATTTTCATTTTTATAAATTATAATACATTGCGATAAATCTGCTAATCTATAAAACGCAAGTAGTTATATTTAAATTTACGCTATTTTTTGTAAAAAAAACTAGCAAATAGGAGGTATGTTGCAAAAAAAAAACATTTGTGGTTGATTAATTTCCTGAATGAGGTTTATATGTTTTTACATACAATAAAGGAACACCGAATAACTTTATAAAACAATAGCATCAAGACACGCTACTTTGGATTATAAAACAATTAGTTTGTAAATGAACATTTAGGCTTTATCTCGTTCAGAGGCCGGCAGAAACGGATTGCGATACTTTAAACTCAATAATAAAAGAAGTGCGGGTGGCCCAATACCGGTCGTTGTGGAAATCTTTGGGGGAGGCTTATGTCCAGCAGTGGACGTCCTCCAGCTGACATGATGATGATGATGATGATGAATAAAAGAAGTGTAGTAGTACTTTAAATATACCTACATAGTATTTTATTCACACTATCATAAGATTTGGATTCGGGCGTTATTTATCTAGTTCCATATGAGTTTTCAGACGGCATAGTCGGTGCAGTGATCGAGTGACCGGCTTCTGCGCTGCGGGTCACAGACTCGAGCACGGCTACTATTGTTTCGGGCGTAATTAGTGCATAGCTAATATTTGTGTTTGTAAACGCAGCTACGACACAGGAAAAATTCCTTGTGTGAGACAACGACTTAATAAAAGAATAAGTAGGTAACTACCCAGTAGTTAATTGATTAAAAATAATATAATACAATTTCTAGCAGCTGATAATAGAATAATCCGGAATACGGAACCAATTGAACTTCATTAAATCCTAGATAGGCAGCTAGCCATAATAATTGCCTACACGTTACACTCAAACGGCTATTGACGCATGTTATCGAAGTCCGTCATGGTCAAGCACTTTTGTCACCGTGTCCATCTTTGTTACAATTACTGACAATAGCTTTGCTGACCATGGCAAATTGTTTCCTTGCTTCCCATTGACCATATCGGTTTCCATAAATGTATAATATGATGTCTATTATATATAGGTACTAGCTGATTTCCGCGACTTCGTCCGCTTGCAATTTAATGAAAAAAATACTAACTTTGCAACCCCGTTATACCCCCCTAGGGGATGTTAATTTTAAAAAATCCTTTTTTAGTGCTCCCCTGCGTTATAAAACGAGCACCTGTGCAAAATCTCAAGTTTCTAACCCTTATAGTTTAGGCCCTGCGTTGATACGTCAGTCAGTCAGTCATTAAGTCACTTCAGCTTCTCCTTTTATTTATATAGATAGATATCAGGCTACCCCTTCTCCTTCTGTCTTCTTCTGAAGGAATTCTTGAAGGAGCAAAATAGTTCAAAGAGGATTAGGAACCACCACTGGGAATTAGTTTCATCTCATTTGTGAGGGATTAGGCTATAATCTACTACGCCTCCCCTAGTGTGGGTTGGTAGATTTGACACACCATCGATAAAATCTCTCAGACATGCAGGTGTCCTCACAATGTTTTCCTTCACCATTTGAGCATGTGACAAATGTGCACGCAACTTCGAAAAGTGAGCGGTCGCAGTCAAGTCGCAAGCCTGGCGTGGATGAAACTTTATACGAAGATTACACGTCAAAACGTTTGTTTGTGTAAAACATAAAAAGACGGAAGCAAAATACATAGTTTCGAGCGGATAATATTAGAGCGTACAATCCATAGACCATAGGCACTAGCCTATGGTTTCACAGCACTGTCGCTATCATGGATTTATCTATCTTATATTATTATAATTATCTTAGTCGTATTCCTATTAGGTATACAAAAGAAACAATCGTAGCTTAAATTGAAGAAACGGGTCATTTTTAAATACATACATTAAAAATAACACAATGGCTGGTAAAACAGTTGTTTATATTTGTTAACTAGTTCGTCGGTTTGACTTTGTCTTCGACCTGAAAATGATCCCGCGTGACCTTCCCCTCAAACCGCATCTATTGAACGAAACTATGTATTATAGTAATAAATAGTAGTAGTAATAAATAACACTATGGCGAATTCGACTAACATTAGATTTCAACAACCAGTTAATAACTCTTTTTCGATTGGCTTGTGGAAAAGTCTTCACAGATCCCCTGCACCATGGACGATGAAGGGTTTATTTCGAACTCTCACCACAAAATAGTCAAAAAGAAGGCAGAATATAGAGAACAGAAGCTGTGGACGTACCAAAATCCAAGCGCCAAGCTCCTCAATCTGAAGAAGGTCGAACAACATAATACTCACTACCAAAATGACCAGCCGTAGGATACGCGGCCCCATTTCTTTACCCAGTCCCCTAACATGACCCTGATTGGTCTGATTACTTGATTAACCCCAGCAAGTGTCGAAATAATCTGCCCGTGACCATGGACGCTGTATGATAATGATATGAAAACGATATGTCGTGTCAGGCTTTAAAAAAAATATAAATAGCATTTATTACGTATCTATTCAATGTACTGGAAATAAAAATTCTAGTAGCATACCAATTTAGAATTAGGTACATACATACATACACTCACGCCTTTTTCCCATGGGGGTAGGCAGAAACTACAGAATGCCACGCGCTACGGTCCCTGCATACCACCTTTGCCTCGTCCACATTCATACATCTCGTCATGCACTAGGATTGCACATGCATTTAGGATTAGGTATATATGTAGGTATAATTAAAGCTACTTTCGAAAATAATGGTGGTCTAAATTTGTGTTTATCAGCACACTTGACACTTCTATCGCCATTATACCTACAGTAGAAAGGAAACTACAACCCTGACAAAGGTTTCGACGATAGTGTGCGGAATCTGCAAATGTGAATCAACCCGAACTATATACGTAGATGAACGTGATAGACATTATAACCTAACTCACCCAGACAGAGTTACCCATTCCGACCAGTGATACACTAAATGGGTTCATGATGATGAAACTTTATATGTCACCCTAATATATACCGACATTTAATAAAAACCTGATATGAACTCTATTACCTACCTATAGTGTGTTGGCGGAGAAAAAAATAAATGATGCAACCTACTTTAAACTTTACACAAATGATCATTCACCATCGTGTGTGATTTGGATGACTGATGAGTGATCGGTGTGTATTTATAGATACTTATTATAAAAAAAAACAGCCAAGTGCGACCTGGACACGCACTCGAAGGGTTCCGTACGATTTACCGTCCCCGTTATTAATACAGAGCGAAAAAATGCAAAATAATCACGTTGGTAGGTTTGGTAGGTTGGTATTTGTTGTTATAGCGGCATCGGGAATACATTATCTGTGAAATTTTGACTGTCTAGCTATCAATGTTCATGAGACAGACAGACAGACGGCCAACAGAGTCCCGTTGGCATCCTTTGAGTACGGAACCCTAAAAAAACAAGATAACCTATACAACAATTTGCCCTATTCCATTATTGAGATTTTAATGTCAATTAGGCTCGGTTTCTGAAATTGATAATGATCATTATTATTGTGTTCAAAGATAAAACAAAAAAAGAAGAAAGAGAAAACGAATTGGTAAAGAGTTCTCAATTATATCGTTTTACTAGAGAAAACCGATTTTATTCTGTTAGTGATCTGACGTTTATAGTAGCATAATAAAACCATTAAAATCAAATGATATCTATTGCTTTAAGTAGATATTATGAGGAAATTTTTATAAGTCATATATAATTCATCATATTTTGTGGATGGATGGCGTCGGCAAAATCCTAAGTTAAGATCTCTGAGAAGAAATACCGAAACTTACTCAGAGAATCATGGTCTTTTCAGGGGCAGAGATTTTGGTTTAAAATATGATTGTCAGTCGAATGATATTAGTTTAATATATATTTATAAGTGTGATAGATAGAAGTATGATAATAGTATCGCTAGGCTAGGTTTATTAAATACCTCACTTACCCTTGCCCTATCGTTAGTGTCATTGTACTTACGAATAAAACATATTCACAAAGATCCTAATAGGTTGGCCAGAATACAAGAACTATTTTGCTTTACAACAAAACAAAAAACATGTGCATGAAAAGACACGTAACCTATAACGTGAAAAAGACAAAATATGATACAGATAATCATCATTATCAGTAATTCTGAAAGATAAACACATGTACACGTGCTCAGATTTTAATCAGGATAATAAAAAAAAACAATAGTCGGGGTATGGACTTGTGATGTAATATACACATATGTAAAAGTAAAGAGAGAGCATGTTACTAGGAGCGTTTTGAGTTTGAAAGTACATCAATATTATTTATACTTACCACAAGAGCTGTGGTATCCTAGTGGTGTGACCAGTGGACTGAGATGTCAAAGGTATCGAGTTCGAACCCAAGGCATGCACCTGACTTTTCGGAAGTTATGTGCGTATTTATCACAAGCTCAAACGGTGAAGGAAAACATCGTGAGGAAACCTGCATGCTTGAGAGATTTTCTGGATGGCATGTGAAGTCTACCAAACCGCAGTAGGCTACCGTGGTGGACTATAACTTAATCCCTCTCAATTAGAGGAGACCCGTGCCCCGCAGTGGGACATTAATGCTTTGATGATGACAAGGGTGGCAATCAAGCTTACAGCCCGCTTGATGGTAACGGTTTCCGCAGCTTATAGACGTTTGCAACAACCTTTCACTTTCAAAACAAATACTATTATAAATAATAATCGAATATAATCTTATCGATAAATAATATATCTCAAATCGGTTTATTGTCAGGGTACGTACTATATACCCTTTATGGTTGATATGTATTGCACACAGCACTCGTAATGGAAATAAAACACGGTGAATAATTTTATTGATCCCGAGTGGAATCTATTTACTATCCCCCTGATGGCCGAGGCTTTACTCTGGATAAAAGGGTGTAGGCTAGACAACGAGGATCTTTTATAGTCTTTGAAGCTAGACCAGTGTGAATTGGCTGACTTTACATGCCGTTGAGAAAATCCCTTACGCATTTACTCTCGTTTTCCCGTACCGTTTCGAAGAACGACAATTAATACGCTGATGATTTAAAATGTCGAAGATGTTTGTAACCTGTAAATTCTATCATCACATAAATCACGTATTATCACATAAATATAATCATATCAATATATAGCACGGGTAACTGCAATAAATACGAAGGTGCCAATATGTTATCTGCGAGTTCTTTGACAGTTTAACACGCGTCATGCATGATATTCGCACGTGAAGAACGCATGACACCAAATATCAATGGTCATCGGTATCAGTAAAACAAATGTGTCAACGGTCACTTAAAGCTTAATTAGATACATGGATTTATAGATTGACATATCAATATATGGTAGTTGCCACGTTATCGACCAAGACTACATCGTGTTAATGGTTTATGACCATTTTTTAATGTAACTTTTATCTCACCTTTGTCTTCGATTATGACTTTGGAGAATGACGATTATTCGAATTTTAAATTGATAGATAAATATATCAATAAATATATCTAGCCCAACAAGGAGAATAATCCCAATCAGTCATGATCTAAAAGTCCCAACCGGACTCCTTAGTATCAGGCCCTGGGTTCAATTGCCAAGTAAAGCCAAGTGTTCTGTTGTGTTTCTATGAAATTCTCAGTCGCATCTCAAATTTAGGGTTATGGACGGAAAATGGCAATTCGCTTGCATATAGGACCTAAAAACACCGGTGAACTGTGGATGTAGATCAGTTCTCCTCAGCGAAACCCTCAAGATATACTGGCGTGAAGACATGGTGTGGTTGTATTCGTTACGAACAATTTACATAGACATAAGGGTGATTGGAAAATAAAGCCATATTACGCAAGCGTGGTCGAGTATGTACGTAATAGGATCTGTAACAGAAATAGAATGTGAATAGATAGATTCGTAATATCGGTTGACTTAGTCCGGACGTTCAAATATGTAATACTAGTTTAAACTATATAGGTACAACTTTATTAAAGACTCCATTTGTTAATATTCTTAGGTACCATATAATCCAGAATATTTATAATACCAGCTTTTTATTAAATATACTTCCAAATGTGTATTAGGTATAGTTAGTTAAAGGAACATGGTTAAAGAATACGTAATATAACCAAATTGTGCTATAGCATCACAACCAATAATGAGTTACGTGGCAACGCACAATAAGAAGCGCCTCATAAGGAAGCTCAAAGTCAATCAGGAAACTACTAATCAACCGACGCTTGGTTTCTCTAAGAGATAAAATGAGGACATCTGTAGAAGAATAAAAGTTGCAGACATAGCTGGAAGCATTTACAACACTCTTCGAACAGATCACGGCTTTGACAGAGAGGTTCTTATTTGAAGACGCGCACCAGACGATACACGGACTTATATGATGCTGATCAAAAACATAAGGTCTGAATGTGATCAGCCTCCAAGATTGCTATTAGTAGGGAGGTACCTGCAATTCAGCTTCAGCAATGGGGACCCTAATTATGTAAATAGCAGTATTCAATTCTGAAATAAAGCCTGCAAGGGTAGGTATTCAATGCCACTATTAAATCAGCAATCCAAATCACAGATTTAGACTCACCATTTGGGAAATTGTTATTGGCTAATCTAAATTCCTCGAATACACCGAAGTCACATGTGATATCATAACCAGTGACTCACAAGATATGATGTATAAGATATGGTATGATGTAGGTAGATAGTCGTTAATCAGTAGCAATAGATATATAAGGTGACGACCCGATTAGTATTAATGCTGCCTTTGTAGTGACGATCCTAGGCTCAAATCCTGGTAGGGGCATTATGTTTGTGTGACAAGTATGTATGTTTGGATTTGTTTGACATTAGGCATGGATGGTCTTATGTATAATATGAACGTATTAACAATAAAAAATATATTCAATGTATCGACTATCCAGTTCTAGTAGTCTCGTTGCTTGCTACGGAACTAAATAGTGCTGTGTAGATATATGTATTTAATTAAATTTACCTAAGACTGTTATAGTTAAATAAATAAATATTTCTGGTCATTATGATACAGCGCCATCTAGTTTCATGTTAAGCAACGAGGCTTGTGTTACGGATACTAGTTGGTTGATATACTACATATATACATTTTTTTTGTAAATACATACAGATTATACATAGATACATCCATCTATGACTCGGATACAAATGGTAATGCTCAATCAACAAATATTTGACCCTACCGGGATTTGAACCCATAGCACAGCAGGCAGCGTTAATTACCGCTGAGCTAAACGGTCGTCAATTGATATGAACAATACTCTATTATAGAGTTACATTGAACTTCAAAATACAGGTTTTGTTAGCTATGCTAGCTATCGTACCCAAGACAAGTTGAGAGGAATCGAAGAAATCTGGGGTAGTGCCCCAGGATCCCCAAGGTCGGCGGGTCTCCCGAACCCGTTACGCTGTACACTAATAAACTCTTAACAGTTTATGGGGCCCTGTTTTTTCCCCTGGGCCCTTGGTCACCTGACTACGCTACTGGGATGCTTAGTATTCTTTACTTAAAAAATGTGTAGAAAAACTCTAATTCGTTATT
Source organism: Craniophora ligustri (assembly GCA_905163465.1). Classification (NCBI taxonomy): domain Eukaryota; kingdom Metazoa; phylum Arthropoda; class Insecta; order Lepidoptera; family Noctuidae; genus Craniophora; species Craniophora ligustri. The sequence continues at coordinate 12,713,200 of LR990955.1, forward strand.
ATTAAATTTATGTATGATAGGTAATTGTTATTAGTATATATTATTTCGCTAAATTTATTTCATTTACAGTAATATTGTCTGTTATTACTGTCATAAATATGGCTTTGTTGTCTCCTTATCATAACTAAGAAGGATGCATGGCGCTTCCTCCTCCGTACAATTTTTTTGGTTGCTAGCAAACCTTGCAATTTGTAAATTTTACTAATTTTTCATTCATTTCAGAAATTACTTTTATAAATTTTTATTAAGAAAGAAAAATTCAACCCCCGGGGGGACTCGTCTAAATCATCTATGTCTAAATCAGGGTTACGTATACGTACTATGTACTATTCCTATTATAAGAACGTGTAGGTATTAGATCATTTATCTGCGATGAGAATTATATATATATATATATTTATTATATATATATATAGAGGTTTAGAGAAAGCTTTATTTCTCAAAAAGACATTGTTGTCACTTGTCACTTCACCTTTGAGTACAATATTTTAACAATTTATTGTTTGAACATGCAATACTACGTTTTGCATTAATTGAAGTCTAAAATTTAAATGTTTATTGCACACCAAAACATAGTTACGACTAATTTGTCGCTATTTAAGCTACATTTTGTTCAAACTGTTCTTATCATCACCCTAGTCATCAAAATTCTATGACGCAAAAGAATATCTGATTTATCGTTGCTTCATCATTTGCCTGCTCTGGACCCAATTTATTTCCAGTTGACGTACTATGTAGTTTACTCTCACTTCTACATCAGTCGCCATCTCATTATTTCATTCCATTCTAATATGAACCATACAATATACTATTAATCCACATTTAAAGTTTATCCCTACTTTATTCTTCTTAAATAATGGAATTGAATCTTATCAGAAACTTATTTACATATATAACATTTTTTCATCTACCGTTTCTACACATAGGTTCCGCATAATCATGAGACTCTTACAAAAGACATTCTAAATCATTAAACTTAATTGAATTGTGGAGTCTATTCTTATATTTGCGAACGATATTTAAGATTTAATAATTTGCAATAACATTAAAATGTTATAGCTTTATATTCAGATTCTTGCAGCCTCAGATTAATGCAATCAAATATTAAAATTCACATCTTTGAAATCGTATATGCTTTAAAGCATAAGTAAGTAAGTATTATATTAATATAATACCTTACTTTATTCTATGGTTAATATATGTATGGAATAAATAATATTAAGTAAAATAATGAATCGACTTAATCGATAATCATCATCAGCCTATATTCCACTGCTGAACTGCCTCCTATATTGAACGCAACGGAGCTCGAGACTTGAGACTGCATATATTACATTAAAACCAACCTTTAAAATTTCCCCACATAACTCCGTAGATATTAGAAGTTATTAATTGAAAGAGCTGAGTCATCCCGTGCACCCGATGTGCACAGTAGTTCTGAAGTAATATATAATAGCCATTAGTAAATATTAAAGTTATATTGATGACAAGCTATAAACAAATCGCGATGTCCTGATGACAGTTGCCTACGCAATTGATGTCATATTCTCCAAAGTATTTCTGAGAACCATGACCATGTCATGTATACCTACCTCTGCTCTTCAATAGGTATTATTAATGATCATCCATAACACCCCGCGGCCTTACTGATATTTAACTTATAAAGCTCCATCCCTCTCTAATAATATAATTAAAACTGCAGTGACAGTCGCAATTCCAATTTGCTAACAGGCAACTTATCTTCTAACCTTGGAGTGAGTAAGAGTTTCTGACTATTATTGTATTAATGTCTTAAAGTTTTATAATTATTTAAGTAGTCCTACAATCGGTCGAATTTTCAGTTATATTTAGGACTAGAAGCCAACTTTACTCGACTGCCAAAAACGGACTCTATTTTAAAGTTCTCGATTCTTCTGAGGTAATATATTTTTTTAATGGTAACCTTAGTTGGAAATGTGGATTTAATATATGGATAACCTTTTCTATGTTTATTGGTATTGGTACTTTTAGCTTTGCCTAATATTGACATCGTATCATCTATCTATCGAGATCAAATACCAATAGTATAGTATTGTATTATTACTATATAATTTATAATATTAAATAGAATAATTACGAGTGTTATAAGCGCCACTTTTTCTGCGACTCAATGACAAATGGACATAGTTACTGTGAACTAAGTTTTTTTTTAAACTTCCTTGGTTATAAATATTTTAAGAAAATTATGAATTATACTTACTAAAATACAATTGCTCAAGCGTTCTATGTTTATAAGTTTTTTTAATTCTTGGGAAAGACAAATTGTGAATTTAGTAGCACTTTTTTATAAGTTTAATGGCATAGTTACTGCGGCCTTTTAGTCAAGCCTTCAATTTTTTCATGTTCTTCATTTGTTATGATGATCGATCATAATGAGCAATAAATTATTAATATATTAATGATTTTAAATATTTTTGGCATTTTTCGCAGTAAAAATGTGGTTCTTTGATTCACTCGTAGTTCATAACAAAATTTGAAAAGTTGTGTTACACTATTTTGTTGGATTATCTAACATCCATGCACGTTCGCTAACGCAACTCTTAATTGTTAGGCTATATTTACAAGTATCACAACTATTTTGTATTAAAGTTAGGCTAAGTACACACAGATTTTATATTTGCTATTATAAAAAAAAATAACATAACGTTTTACTTTCCCGCCAGGAAATAATTTTGTACCCCAAAAACTGACGTGTAATACTTAGTCATGCAACATAATATTAATACCTACCTAATTATTGTCATTAGTAGCATCTATAATTTTCGATTATCACCGCCATAATAATAAATATTAGTCCAAATTCAAACGTTTCAATGAAATAAATTAATGCTTTTGTAGTTCCACTTGTATTTTCTGAATTTCTTTTACATAAAATATATTCAAGACCCGAGACAAATCCGTTTTCTGCTTTATTGATCGTATAAATTATATCATCACATTAAGTACGGGCCTGTCCCTATTCATGTTCTACATTTTAAACCAGTTTTTTTACATTTCTCGACCTTAAAACTTTCCTGTTTAGGTCCGTTTGACGTCAAACACACTTCCTTATATTTTGAATTCTTTAAGAGCCGGTTCTGGCGATTACCGAAGCGCATTAACAATGCAGATACTGGACTATTAAATATGATAAAAGTTGCGTAATAATAATGAACGTAAGCAGACAAGATGTGATGCTTTTGCGCATGATGTTTTGAATTGGGATTAACTACCGCCAAATCAAAGTAATGGATAATGTCACATCACAAACACACACTAAAAATACTATTGTTAAACTACTGACCCAATCAACGTTAGCAAGTTCATACCTAAATGCGATTATCTTGAGAGCATTTTCATTTTGTCCGATTTCTCGACAATAATTGTCACACTAACAATAATCTGGTTGATAAAGGACAACAGAAGTGCTAATTCCACAATTAGTTATCTTTGTAGCTAGCGGGAGTGCTCTCCAATACCGCAATATCCATATAGATCGAGGTGCTTTTGACTATGAAAGAGTTAATATTAGCAATCGTCATTGTTCTCTATATTCTGCTTTCCGTTTTACCTCTTGATACGACCTGTTCCCCATCTTTCCCTCCCTTTATATAATTGTTCACTCGATCGTACATTGATGTATATTATTATTATGACGACGCGCACGTAGAATTAATAATAATAATATAAATAAAATAATAGAATTAAAAATAGTACTATATCTTTGTGTGAAGCTGACTATTCAGAATCATAATAATAAAAAAATGAATTATTCTGTGAAGGAAAATATCGTCAGGAAACCTGCCTGAAAGATTTTCTCGACGGCGCGAAAAGTCTATCACCGTTACAGTGGCCTAGTAGCATAATCTTCCTTAACCTGAGAGCATAATATAGCATTTTTACATTATTATATTAGCAAAATCCCTCTTCACACTATAAGAACTTTAAAATTCGTCCTCATACGTTTAGTTATCAAGACAATTTGTAACTTATAATAATTTATTGTTACTCAATTACAACTGTACTATAGATTACTGGTCTACATTACATTTTAGCTGTCAGATGTTTTAGCAAAAAATCCGACCTCGATTCGATTCGCGATTGTTCAAACGCCCGCAAACCTTAACGGTTTTTTTTGTTGTTGTAATGAATCTGCCAGTACCATTGCAAAGCCTGCCATTCATATAACGGTTGTTTAATTTGTCTATGACGTCACAATCTGCCAATTAATTTAAATATAGGATTCTTTAATGTAAGTCAATATTTTATTACTCAAGAAATAAGGGTACTTTGTACGATGGCTAAATAGCAGTCCACCAAAGAATTTATTTTTGTAAGGTTAGAAAACGGATATAAAAATCATCTTCAAGCTTTTCATGAAGTACGGCTTCATGAAAAGCAAAACGAAAAACAACAATTGAAAAGGGTGGGTTATATTTAATATGAGTAAAACTTTTCGAATTTCCGAACACAACTGCAGAAAGGCACAGTTTCCCCCCTTGAGGCAAAATTTGCTCTTATTTTATCATCACTCACATATATTCACAAGAGTTCGATACACAACACAGTTCGATTCCCCAGCTTCTAACAACTTTTAACAACAAATTTGGACAATTTTAGCGCTATTTGATGAAGGACAACATAATAATTGCAGACATTTATAACATTATTTAATGAGACAGGTAAGTATGCTAATTCTCCACTTGCCTTGAGATTGTTGAATATTTTTTATGAGTTTTAAAACAATAAAAAAGAACGTATTATAATTTATAATTTCTTTTTATTACAATAGGCTGGTAACGGCCTCAAGGCTGATATAGTATGTTAGTGTTACCAACATAAGAGACAAAATTAAACCCTCGCTAAAATGTGGCTATACCAAAAAATATAAAGTTAAGTTTACTTTTCTAAATGCTTGCTTATAACAGGATTGTATTTTTTTAACATTGAATACTCTGGCAGTTAATTAAATTATATTTACCTATAACCTAGTTATAAAACTATAACTATATATAAGTTTCTGCAGGTAAATAGGTAGGTACTCCACTTTGTAGCACGTGTAATATACAAAAGCTTTCAAATGACGTCGACGTCGTCGTAAAAAACGGTATATTGATGTTTTTACTTATGTTTTGTAAGACGAATTTTTATGAAATAATTAATAAATATATTCGGACATTATGACACAGAGCCAACTAGTTCCGAGTTAAGCAACGAGGCTTGTGATACGGATGCTATATAGCTGACTAGCTTTTTCCCTAGCCTAACTAATTCCCTCGATAGAAAGAATTATACATTCAATATTTCAGGTACAAATTCAAAATCGTGAGGTTAAAAAAAATGTCTTCATTGCGCCAACTAGCTGACGTAACACAACTGTCCTTGAAATCAGCTATCGTATTTTTATAAAAAACAAATTGTATGTGTAGTTGATATTAAATTATTGAATATTAAACTGTATTGAACTGATTCCGGGGTCAACGACTTGCAACCAGTTTTCAAAAGCATTTTCATTCTTTTTCTTAAATTTATCTAAGAAAAAAAAGAACAAATAGGTACATACTATTTGCTTTCGAAACTAATAACACCCCTACACTTATATAATATATATAATAGGTATCGGAGCAATAATTGATTGTCCCAGAGCGAGAGAGAGAGACGGAGATAAAAATGACATCCCTTTTTCGCAATGAAACAATGATGATTTTAATCATTCATAACCATATAGCATAACCCCATAGCACCTATAAGATGTTACGAACTCTTAAGTGATAGAACGTGAGAGTGCATACGTTATGGCCACGCATGCACTGTCCTGTCAGCCTATTCAAAGTTCATTACTCCATAAAGATACCCGACACTGGCAACACACAAAATATACCTGTCTGTAGAATATACAATATTCGTCTGATGATTTAATTCACTGGTAACCTATTGATTTCTTACACTTAAGCGCATATTACACATATACACTTTTTTTACGTAGTTTTGGATGCTTTACAGCATCTGGTCAAGGGCAGACTAAGGTGTTGGTTGTCTTGAAGTTTTATAATTTACTAACAGCTACCCTACATTTTTAACTATTATTGACAATCTGATTTACACAGAGCGAGCTCACCGTGTCCTTTGATCGGGCAGTTTTGTTCTTACTTTTATTGCACTAGTAACTTATCAAAACTATATACCCAGCATATTGTGTTCTGTTTTCAATTTAAAAAATATTTTCGATATTTTTCTAAGACCTTGTTATTTTTAATTTGATAGATATCAAATGAATTTTCTCAATGTTCTCATATCTATTTTTCCTTTTTTGTAATGGACTATGTAAATACTGTGCTTATATTGTTACAACAATACAAATACCTATTTTAAGAAAAATATTTCATCTCAAACCCAAGATAGTTTTTGTTTAAAATGCTGACTCTTTTTTATTCAGAGTTCTATCACAAGGCAGTCTCATTGTCACCAACATTAACATTGAGTTTAACAAGTAAATCTTACAAGTTATATAAATAGCTGTGACTATTATGCAACCGACACCCGGAATAAACTAACGTAAATTAGGAAGTGACTAACGCAGTATACTAGAGCAGATCACTTGTATATATTAGTAGATAAGAGTCATTATCAATCAACCCAATTATTATCCCACTACTGGGCACGGGTCTCCTTTAATTTGAGAGAGATTATAGGCAGGGTTGACAGACTTCACACGCCATCGCGACCTTTGACTTTCTCAGTCTACTGGTCACACCACTAAGATTTCACAGCTTCAAAAAAGAGTGGTCCTATCTATTATAGAAATAAAACAGAGCATGGAGGGTGTTTTACTAAAATTAAATTAGCAACTACACAATCGAATTAAGTTTATTAGACGAAAAATATATAAACTGGTAAATCTGGTGGATCCAAAGATACCAGGTTCTAATTCTGAAAGAATCGCCACATGATAGTAAAGGATATTATGTTGAAATAAAAGGTGACAACGGCAAATAATAAATCGTAATGATTTGACAGTATTTATATTTCTGATTGTTGGTTAGAATATATGATGTAGAGATGATGTAAATTAATCATAGTTACGTAATTAAACCACTAACTAGTCTCATTGTTACTCCATGCTATATATAAGTGAGTTACGTGCCCAATAAATTTTAAAGTTACAATTAGTAAGATAATAGTTTTACAATTTTACATGCATCTATCACGTTTCCTAATACCGACCGATAACATAGAATGAACTTTGAAACACAGTGTTAGATAAAAAAAAAACATAAACAACGTCTACTCACCCGTCTGGTGGACGTGAACATTTACACGAATGAATATGTGATAATGCTTTATAAATATCTACAGTAGGTCAAGCCTAATGCAGTGCCTTCATACATTTACGCAATAACAAAACATCAGATCAGCTTGGTTACTAAGAACGCGTGCACACAGTGGCGATCGATGGCCGATCATGTGAATGACATTGTTTTTTATAAGCATCCGAGTAATACAGCAATATCACACTTACTCTGCTAGTCATAAAGAAATGCTCTCATGAGTCATGCCTCTCACTACCCAACCTTGTACCCATTCCTTCAAATCTGAAGCCTATAAAGTGGTAATCACGTAGTTTCATTTCCTAATATCAATGCAATGTCATCAATTGTTTATTTCCTTGTATTGTTACAATAAAGGACTTTGTTTTAATTATAGCCAAGGTCGACGTCCTCACTAGTTCTTCTACGTCATTGTAAAAAGAATAATTAATTTAAACGATAAGCTGCCTTGAAGATAATTATGATATCAATTAATTTGAGACTTGCATATAATTTATTTAGATATACGTACTATCCCCTGTAGAACATGCTTGAATACGTATTAGCTAAGATCACGTAACATCCAATAGAGCCTGCTTATTTAAAAAAGTTAATGAACCTAGGTAGTTAGGTACTATATGTCTCCTTTAAATATCTTCAATAAAACAGATTTTCAGAATCGCTTAGTTTCAAATCTTTATGAAGCGGTATACTTACTATACGGTCGCTATCAATGTCGGTCGGTATACTTACTATACGGTCGCTATCTATCAGTCAATCATGGATAGAAAACATGTCTCTATAGTGAAAGTCAATACGCTATTTGACATTATAACTGACCATAGTATCTAAAATTGCTGTTTCTCCAATAGGTAAAATATAGGGAATATTGTAAGGTGCGAAATAGGTGAGAAAGTAAACGTACGTCTGCGTCCAATTGAATTCCTATAACGTTGGTTATGTTTTACTTTCTGCAGTCATGTATAAATTATCTACAGAATTAATGTTAGTAAATTAATACAGAGCAAAAACTAAATTTAAATGTAGCCACTCTATTGTATTTAGTGCGAAAGTAAAATAAATTTCTCTATTCCGAAAAGTTTTTTTTTTCAGTTAGACCGAATTAGAGGTACAATATAAAACGATTGCAGTAAGTTTTGAGGTCTTTTTAGAAGCCCGAAACATATTGATGCATTTTAAACCAATTTTTTATCGTCATCAGCATCATATCAGATAGATGACGTCCACAGCTGGACATAAGCCCCCAAGGATTACCACAAATATTTATAACAAAACTAATTGAATCTAACATTACTTTGAGAGAAGAACACCACGGATTATCTAAACAATAGTAGGTAGATAGGTGCAAACTATATACATATAATGTATAAAGTTAAAATAATAATGAAACTTTCTCTGGTAGATACTTCATTACAATAAGGTAAAGTCACCTATTCAACAGGATTAGGTTGGACTCAACTGGTTGATAGCGAGGCTGACCGTCCAGGTTGTCAGAAATTGACCTCACTATGAATGTAAAACCTAATTCGGTTTGGTATCCAATAACCGGTATCTATTCAGAATCATTTCGCTTTGCGACGGCGGCGGCGAGGCAAAAGAGAAGTCAGACTTTGTTTATGCAGCTCAAGGGCTACACACAGCTTCAATGTTAAACCGGTTCATGATAAATTCTACACATATTTACATATTTTGGGTTAACCTGTACAAAAAAAGTATTTTCAAACAGGTTTTGATCCTCGAATTTCACTCATATCTCTCCCTATGGACACAAAGTACAAGGTTACAGTTTTAGAATCCGTAAAAGTGTCCACTGAAAAAACTATGTCACGACTACAAGACGATCGATCAGATACGAAAGAATAAAATTCACAATATTTCTATCAATGACAAATCGTACTTACTACGTTTATGAACGGAACAGTTACATAATTAAAATTGACCACACCGTGCCTTGAGCAATAATAGTTGGGCAAGCGGCCTCGGGAACACGCGCCGACCGACGAACCGGCCGCGATGTGAATCCGTATATTACTGTCACCGTAAAATTGTAGGTATGGACCGTTAGTTTATAATAAATCTAGACAGATTGTAAACTGAGAAATATTGTGAACAGGATAGAAATACATGCAATATAATGCATAATAATCGAAAGTTTAGGTATATTATACTAGCTATACCCTGCCATGCTTCGTTATAACACATTGCATGGATGAAAAATTAAGAACTTTGTAACGGGTATACTTTGTAACGGTTTAAATATCATATTAAAATTTGAGTTCAAACGATGCAGAACATTTTGTTTTTTTTTAAATTGATACTAAGGAACTTAACATTTATTTATGACTAGATTTCAGCCGTCAACATAATTATGAACGAAAGGGTACCTATTAACCTATCATTAACTTATTTACCAACTTGCGAATTTTTCGCCCGCTATATTGGCCGCATTACATTTATAAGATAGCAGGATGGGTACCTACAATAATCAGTTCCCGATTTAACAGCTAGGCAAAGATTTTATTGCTTTATATTACATATACATGGAACATGTGTCTATATATAATATAAATGTTAATATACACAATGTTTCGACAGTTTACAATCAATCTAGATTTTTTATAATCTAACGGCTCTTACAATTTTACGGTGACATAAGTACTGCGCCACATTTACAAGGCTGCACATTTGTTTTAGCCGTTTTACATCTTACAATGAATATTGCGAAGAATTTAACATTAAAATTTATTTTTAGCGAATTACATAAAAGTTTACGTTATTTTTAACAAGTCAAGGCTTTTTATGTTGCGTGTTTTATGCTTTGTGACTTGCGGGCGTGTTTTTTTCATTTTAGGCGAACTAAAGGCCAGTCAATATAAGATTTGATTTGACTGGAGTATTTAGTCTATCAAGTTTAGAATAGGAATTATCCTATTCTAAACTTGATAGACTAAATATTCCGAGTAATGGTAATCCATTACTTGGAATGTGGCTAAAAAACAACAATTAAAAATCCTACATCAATGTGTTTATTATGATAACCAAAATATACATATAAAAATTAGGTAAAATTCGTATGAATAAAAACTAAAATTCCACGGTTCATTCTAATAAACGCTACGTATTACACATATATATATATATATCATTTTTTTTCCTGTATAGCATATTGAACCCTCTTTTTATACTTTTAAAATGGTTTTTTAATATCCAGTATCAATGTTTATTTCGTAAATTCAATAAATATTATGATGTACTTTGGCCTGCCTTCTACCCATGCTTACTGCATAATAAGATTCCACTGAACATAAATACATATTATGCGTGAAGCGTGCTCAATCAGCTCCTTATAAAAGCCAATACAAACAAAGAAAAAATATTCCTACGATTACATAATTATTATGTATCGACGTATGCGTTTCTAGATTTTCCAGTTTCCTACCAACAATTATATCCACTTATTGTAATAGTTAGCGATCTTGTACAAATTTCCCATATGATGAATCAGCTGAAACACTAGCTGATTACCGGCGAGGTGAAGAAACGGAATGTATTTCGAGAAACACAACTTCAGTAGCTACAAACGTAGGTAATTAGTTAATTACATAAAATTACTTACTACCAGTATGGAAAAAAAACTATGGTATTTTCAGTTTCCAGTTATAAATTATTATCTATGGTATATAACAGCTTATAATACGTATGTACTGATTTATTGAGAGGGCCAAAATATTTCGAATTCACAAACCAAATGTCAACGGACGTTAGATTTTAAATACACGCATGTTAAGGTTTTAATTTTGTTTTTGTGTCCTATAGATTTTTTAGAACTGTTTCAGTATAGCAGATAATTTTCCCTCTCAGGAAGATCTATAACTTAGACAAAATAAATAAGAGAGAAGAGATTAAAGAAATAACATGTAGAAAGGTTGTCTGTACGTTTTTATCTAAGTCTGGATGATTTTCTTTGAGGACGTTTATATTTTTAAACGCATATATAGATCAATTGTGCCAATCCTGTGTGGGGCAGTTTTGTAGGTTTAAAAACCTCTTTATGTAGGTAAATTGATCAGTTAATTAGTTGTTCTATATTTAAACTAAAACATGAACCGCAGAATAACATAACTATTGTCACCTACTAAAGTGACTAATTTACCTTAATAAACTATTTATCAAAATAGGATACAGTAGTAGAATTAACGTCAATTGTATAACGTCACTACTGTTAGGTGTTTTGGCACTCGGAAATAATATAATTAAACGTACGAACTAGTTTCCTGTACGGTAACTCTATAATACTTATGTGTTCAAGTATACTATCAAAATAACACTTCGCCATTTCAGTTGACCTGTAATACAATAGAGGAAAACAAACCCAAATGTTTGGACTTTAAAAGAGACCATGATTCTCTGAGTTTGTTTTGGCATTTTTTCTCAGAGGTCGTTAGTTAGGAAATGCCGATGTCAACTAGATACTAAAAAAATTATTACATGACTTGTAAATCGTCTTTAAAAAGATCTATTTACAGAAATAAACAATCATCATTCATTCATTCAATCATTCAATCATTCATTCAAACATTAGCGAATTTAAAAAATATTCTACACCATTTAATATGGAGATTTTAAACCTAAGCGTAGACATGGAGCTATGGATATACATGGAGCTATACTGTCTACCTTAGTGGTGCAGTGAACTTTGAACTCAAAGGTATCATGTTTGATCTTAATCGACACGCACGATTTTATTTTCGAAGTTTTGTATTATGTATTTATTACATACTCAACCGGTGAAGGAAATATTGTGAGGAAATCTCCATGCTGGAAAAATTCTATGGAAAGCTATCCGTTACTAAACTAACCCGAGGCGGAACGGAGACCTGTGCCAAGCAAAGGAATTGTACATAGGTTGATGATGATAAGGTAAAAAGGCAACAAAAAAAGTAAAATTCCCAAAAATTACGTAACTTTGGGAAACCAGCTAAAATAAATATATGAAAAAAATAGGTTCTGACCCGACCTTAAATAAATAAAGAACTAATTAAAAAAACTTAATTAAAAAACTAATTAAATCTCACAAGTTACGGGCCGAGTAAGGGAACGAGCCTATTGCATGCCCTTTTACAAATCCAAACTAACACTTGCTACCGAGAATTTCAAAGAAAAATCCAATAACTCCTTACTACATTAACTGAATTTGACACATTCTTGACATTTAGCTTTTCAAACAGAACTTGAATTTAAAAAATATATTACGCAACAAAAGACGCATATAATAAATATTGAGCCGTGTTTTAAAACTTCAGATCAGTGGGACTGGACAAAATGCCTAGGTTGATTAATGACTTACATCCTCAGGCTGGTCGTAACATTGGCCTTTACGTCAGGAAGAAGAACGAAAAAAGAGTAATGTCAGTTATATTAATATACTAGCATAGCCCCGCGTAAAAACCCCGTATAAATTTCAAGAGACATCGATTTAATTTATCCATTACAGACAAACAAAACTTTCCTATTTATAATATTTTATTGTTGATGCAGATAACAGTGATTATTTAACGCTATTTAATGTTAACTATAACCATTAGCTTGACGATGGTCAAATAACAGAAAATGTACGATTTGACAGATTCGACAGCAAGGGGTTATTGCCGCTATGTAAATGCTTAAGTAATTATGAGTTGCACACTCATAATTAGTTAAGGTTAATTATTGCGTTTTAAGCAAAATAACGTTAGACGTCATAGAAATAAGGGTCACTAAGGGTGCTGCCAAAGGTAAAATAAAAGATCGCGGTAACTAATTTAAGGTAGAAAAATCATTGCTTTGTATCATAACTTCAATGACGTATTAGAGTCTCCCCATATTAATCGACATAATCGGATTTAAAGAAGGAAAATGACGTACATATTTAGATAGAATAGTAATATAAGATAGCCGCTCTTCGATGGATGGAAAAACCAAGCAGAAACCAGATGATTGTATACTATGATTGCGGTTATGTTTAAACATAGTTGAGGCGACTGACATAACAAGCCCGCCAAACCACCTGTGAGGATCGTGACATGCAGGTAAACACATTGTTTTACATACAATGACATTATAATGCTGCTTCGTTAGTCTAACACTCGTCAGTACGATTGCTGATATATCAAACTACTTTATCAAAAATAATTATAATAAGGTATCATCAGTCCCTTTATCGTACACTGCAGGGCACAACAAATCTATTTAAAGTTGCCATGATTAAAGCGCATTGCTACCTATTTTATTTAGATTCCGAATGTGGGATAAGTTTCCAGTAGTTCAATTAGAAGATTGCTAGTCAGGTTTTGGGGGTCTCTGGGTACTGGCCCGTCTAGCCCTTCGGTAACAATGACAGTGGAAATACTAGTGGTTCCGTAGTCCGCGTTCAAATGGTGCTCGTAAATCGTTTGGTATTCTATCCTCGTCACCGGCCGCTGCTATGTTTCTAACCAAATATAGCAGAAGAAAATAGTTAACAATTTCACTCGCTTGTACTTAGTATATCCATTGCCCCTTTTAGTAGGTGACTTATTAAAGTAGACTTATAACTTTGTTTATTAAGTTCGGTAACCCTATTGTTATTTGTTATTTGTTTGTTTATTAAGTTATGTTATGTTAAGTTATTCGAGTTTTCGTTTTGTAACAGAAGTAATTTACATTTGAGAGTAATGTTGATATTTGTGCACTTTTTCATTATATTATGCTATTGATGATATATGATGGCTACAATACAAAACACTTTTTGTTTTATCACTATATATATATATATAACTGAAAACAACAACAAAATAATAAATATTTATTAATGTTTAATTATGGGATTGAGCAAAAACTAAGAAAAAGAAAATATTTTTTATAGACAGATTTATTAAAGATAATAAATACAGCTACAAGATGGAAAAACCACGTCCTTCTAACTAAGCGAGTGCCAATGTATAGGCGTGGGTTTACATGTATAAATAAAATAAAATAAATAAATATTCCTGGACATTATGACACATCTAGTTCCGAGCTAAGCAACGAGTTGTGTTACGGACAGATTTTTTTTTGTGAATACATACATATTATACATAGATACATCCATGACTCGTATACAAATGTTCATCTCACAAACATTTGTCCCTACCGGGATTCAAATCCGGGACCCATAGCACGGAAGGCAGTGTTAACTACCGCTGGACTAATTGGGGTAAAGTTCATACATACATACATACATACATACGATTATTTGACAGCACCCTATATTTTTCTGCACACAGGATAGCGTATGGTGAGGTCAGTGACCCTCGCTCGCGTTTCATCGCGCCCAGTTTGACAAGAGGTTTCTGGAAAAAACCTGGACACGAGAAAACCTGTACCTCAAACAGGTATTCAAATACCTCCGTCCAAATTGAGACCATATTTTGGATATTTCCATGAATATATCAAGCACATTTTACTATCGCTTTTTGTAATATTCCAACGCACATACATTATTACTATCCACGATATCCAATACAAAATATAATGAGTAAATAAATATTTACATTGCAGTACATTTGTACCTATTGCAGTTGGGAAATCTTAAAGAGAATAAATAAATAATATATTATAATTACTTACAAGACCCGCAATATTCCATTATGATAATTGTTGATTGACTAAAGGTCTCTATCATAATCTTAAATTAAAACTAAGTATTAAACTCTTACCTTACAAAGGAGAGAAAAGAAGTCAAAATTAATCTCAAACTTGAAATATCCGTTCATAAATCATCTCACCAAACTGTAATTTATTTTTAAAAATGATTACAAAGGACTTGTGCTCCTTTTAAAGCCAATTTCAGACTCAGTCAAAACTTTCTTAAACTCAATGAATTTTATTGAGGACACGTAAATAATTACATATAGGTATTATATTATAAGATTTCGCAAAAAAACTAATTTACGTTTCCGTATAAAAAGTTCGTGACAATGCGTGAATTATGCTTTCTCGTACATACAATACGTATTAATGAAACAACAATAGGGCTACTAATTGACAATACTAATTAATGGTAATTTACCAAGAATTTACCACAGTATTTGTTTACGTTTGTTTCGGGAAAATAATGAAAAATTTAAATCATTAAAATAATTTATCTTATTTATGGATTTTATTGGAGACATTGATATTATTGTAACCCGACGTTTTAGATCCCTAGCGGCGTCCATGGTCACGAGCAGACTGAAGGTTTCGTTGTCGTGATGTTATAATTATTAACAGCTACCCTACATTTTATCAATTATAATTTAAATAATTGTAAAACAAACAACATCCGAATTATTGTTTTATTACTTAATTGGAAACTGTTTTAGGGTTGATCTGCGTTAATCAAGAGGTCTAGTAGGTACCATTAGGTACCTACTAGACCTCTTGCTGTTTTAGTATTTAATACGCAAATGGCGATATTAATTTCCTAATTTTTAAATAAGCAATTATGTATTTAAAAATTGGTTCCTAATTATAAAATGCCTTTTTGAAACTTAATCCGGAAAAAATATGATAAACCATTAAAGTAATAGTTATCACAGATCCTCAAATACATATAATTATATGCCACATATGGAATACAAAAAATGCCTTTAGATTTTAAAAAGCATTCGTAGTCGACTTTCAAGCTTTAGTAAAAAATAACAAGCCAAATGACGCACAAAATACCGCTCATATTTTTTACACCATAGAATCTTCTTACTCATCAATTGTCTCTCCGTAGAAATAAGTGCAAAAACAACAAACGTACCATCAAAGTATCATTAACTAAATGAAATAACAACAAACTATTAACAAAACAAAATTGGCAGACAGTTTTTGCTAAGTGGAATGGCGAAACGTACCATAGATTAAATAATAATAGTTACCTACTACAGAAACTGTCATGTTTTTTTTATACGAGTGGAAATTTTCTGAATTTTTTTTTCGACGATTTTATGGGACAAACCCCGCCACACTAAATCCCTCCCACTGCGACTCCTATAAGTCAGGAAGCTACCATCCAAAAAATCGTCGAGACAATGAAGCTCGTTTAGTCCGAAAAGAATAATAATTGAAACTGTCTTGGAACT
The DNA here is from genome assembly GCA_905163465.1 of Craniophora ligustri. Taxonomy (NCBI): domain Eukaryota; kingdom Metazoa; phylum Arthropoda; class Insecta; order Lepidoptera; family Noctuidae; genus Craniophora; species Craniophora ligustri. Next base: position 12,729,653 of record LR990955.1, read on the forward strand.
CGCAAAGAACTTATTGAAATTAATCAAGAAATTAATATAAAGAGTAGGAAAAAAGATTTCCACGTCTCTCCTTATCAAACGAGCGACCAAATAGACATATTTACAACTGGGATAAGCCCAGTGGTCAATGACCACGGATGATAAATTAATAAGTTATGGGTTAGCCTAATTAAACATCTGCAATTGCATGATAGCCTGTAATTGAACATATGATTTATGGATTGAAAATGCTTCGTGAGGTAGTGGGCTACGATTAGCAGCTCGAGCATAAAGTTATAGGGTTTTACTATGACATTTTCAGTTGCAGGTCGTAGATTTGATGCCCTAAAACACCACACTATACCAACGAAATGAAAATGGACAGCGTCTTTACTCATTACCTTAAAAAATAAATTTTGCAGATTAGATGAGCTTTTCAGTGCATTTAACTTTACATCACTTATTATTGAAACCGTTATCAATAGCTTGAACTAAACAGATATTGGTTGATCACGTGCTACTTATACTTAGTATGCTAGTCTGAGCTAAGAATATTTTTAATTATAGTATGGAAAAACATGTATGCAATTCTCCTCCTCGCTGCGACAGAATACCCAATTCTGTAACACTCTCAAACACGTTAGCTCAATTAAGTTGTTATTGCGGCCATAAAATATAACAATAGGTACAGTTTTTTTTTAATATATTAAACTGAACTCCACACTATTTACGCCGTATGTTTGAGAATAACAGAACACTAAAGAACGTCATCAAGATCTACTGACAACGTAATAAATTCTATGAGCGCAAAACGACGAACTGAAGTGTCAGCCTTCAATTATGGTAATAAAGGTTATTTCCCATTAAGTATTGCATTTAAATTATTAAGTACGAGCGATATTAGTACCTACCAGCTACTGTGTGAACGTATTTAATTCGTATTTTGTTTTCAGAAACTATAGATAATGTTCATCGCAGATAATGTAGGTTTTTAAAGGTGAAAGAATTATTTAGATCGGTCCAGTAATCTCGGAGCCTATTCAATAAAAATAAACAAAATATCTCATCATTATAAAAAAAAATTCTCAGCTATTTTCATCCCACTGCAGGGCAAAAGCCTCCCTACCCTCCTTCCATCTCTCTCGTTCTAGGGCCTTCTGCGGCCAGTCATCCCAGTATCGATCTAGCTCGTCTCGCCATCTACTTTTAGGCCTGCCACGACGTCGTATATCGTTGTGTGGGCTCCACTCAGTAATGCGTTTTGCCCACAATTCGTCCGACATGTGGCAGATGTGACCAGCCCAGTTCCATTTCAAACTTGCGGCTTTTTGACCAACGTCGGTGATCTGAGTTTTGGAGCGCAGTATACTGTTCCTTATACGGTCTGATAAACGGACTCCCAAGATGCTGCGCTCCATAGCTCTCTGGCAATTATAATATTACTATTATTACAATATATGTAATTATGAATAAACAGGTAAAAGATTGAGATCGTAACAAAATGGTGTCTAAATTTATAACTGCGTCACTAAAATATACGCTCAGATTTTTTAGTGGAACGGAAAACATGAATGGTATTTGCAATTCAAATTCAATTTGTAATTTCTTTTAATGATCAACTTTTTTCTTTCTTCTCAGACGAATGATTCAGCAAGTTTCAAAAGTCTAAAGTACCTGTGTTACAAGTTATAGACCCACCTTCTACGTATCAATTGAAAGAAAATCTTATACCTAAGTTTTAAGGTGGATATTTGGGTCACTGAATCGTGGCGAGGAAATCATTGAATGAAAAATAACCGTATTACATAAAAGACAGATTAATTTTTCCTCAATACCTAGGTAAAATTTAATTATAATTAGCTGCTTATAATCAATCTGCCTGTTACCACATGGTTGACAATACATTGTTGAAAAGACAACTGATACTGGGTACTAAATTTTAATGGGTAAGATGATTAATATCCTCTCAATTTATAGTTTTTTTATAACAGAGGGGGCAAACTAACATGCGGGTCACCTGATGGTAAGTGACGATAGCCCATGGACATCAGCGACATCGTATGGTATACCTACACATACAACAAACGTTGAAATGGACCTTTTTTTTAGGGTGGTAAACAAGCTTATAATCCTCGGCTACCATAGCCTATGAACATCTGCAGCACAAGAAGCGTCTCTCGCGCATTACTGACACCATAAAAACCGTTTCACATTTATTAATATAGTGGAATTCCCATGCTGTGAGAACGGTCACTCCCGTAATGAACTCGGTAACCTTCGTTTCGAATCGTTCGAGTTTCGATTAGAGTTTATTTCGCAGGAACACAACTATTGCTGTTTCACTGCTGTTTTCTGTATGAAATGTTTCGGAGGTGCTTCTTTAGTTGGGCAAATCAATTTGAGCGAGAAATCTCACTATACCCTACCACTCTAGGACCTTCTAGAAGTGGTAACGGTAGCCAAACAAAACTACATAATTTGCCCTTGTAGGTACCACTAAAATAATAACAGCATATGCGTTGCATAAATTACTGCAAATGATCACTTTATTTGAGGGCCATGTCGTGACACTGGTCCGTGTTCAAATATTCACTTAACGTGCTTCTAGATTGTAATGTTGTCGATAAATAGTATGTACCCATAGGTAACTTCCTTGTTAGGCAAAAACATCGCTTTTGCTGAAATCTGATCCGAACTTCTTGGATCTCATGCCAAAGAGTATCGAAAAATATCTAAAAGACAGTCACACTAAAATTACACTATAATAGTTAAGTCTATTACTCTATCGGTCACATGAACCCGCTCAGTATGTGCCTGAATATCCACCTTCTAACACGGATTTTCCCGTCCTTTATTGAAAAGGAGGTCCCTAAGTAAGATTTACCGTAGAGGTTCTACAAATTTCTGGAATAAACCTTTTTATTTTGCACGAAGTGACTACTCTCAGTCCCCCGCCACTATCTGGTTGTTTACTTTCGGGTGTTTATCACTACAAAATCCTTCGGAAGGGTCGCAATATATAATGAATGTGCACCTATCCATAGACTGATGTCGGCAAGCAAACTATACCTTTAACGTCGATTGATCCAGTGTGGTTATTAGTTTCGACCCTCCCCCTCTCCTCTTCTAGCGTCGATCACAGGGAGAGCTAGAAATCAGTAAAAAAATGCCAGAATATCTTTCAGTAAACTCCTAACAGATATTTATACAACTGTAACACATTATGCGAATACAACACTACCATCCTTTGTATAGTTTTTTACAACCGTGGTATATAACCACGGTTATAAATAGAACGACGCAATAAATATGCCTCAAGAAGAAGCAACATTTGACGACGTAAATAATGGAAAAACACGCAACTGGTACATTTTTTTATTTATTTTTTTATATGGCTTTCGCAGTTCGCCAAGGTCATCTGTGACGTTATCAAAAAGTATAAATTCCAATATAAGATGAGCAGACACTCAATACTCTCTAAAAAATTTCCTAGTATCGAGGGTGTGTTTACCATAAAAAATACCCACAATGAAACCACGTACCTGTAGATCAAATACTTGTTCTGGTGAGACGCGAACCGATCGCGATTCGCGATCGAATTTAAAAAAAAAATAGATTTCTATTTAACACAATATTTTTAGCACACTAGGCATGTCCTGCTCCAAATACGAAGTTCCTTCCGATATTCGCATAAAAGTTAGAAGGTTATTTTCTTCGTATCATTCGTTTTAAATCAATGCATTAACTATACTATTCTTCATCCAATCACCACTATCCGAGCGTTTTTTTAACTAGTTGGGTTTGGCTACTTGTGGACCCAAATCCGGCTGAATATTTTACGAAGCGACAGCTATTAGATTTAAAGGATATAAGGGGAGGCCTACGTCCAGCAGATGAATATAGGCTGATGATTATGATGATGAAAGGATATAAATATAACCGATATCTATAAACTGGTCTTGCCGAGTGAGTCTTTGGATCGAGCTCAAGACCTTTTACTTCGCAGTCCACTGGACATACCATTATAGTATCACACTTCATTAACAAGGAACATTTACTTTGTCTGGACTAATGACTACTGTCATAAGAAAAACCATTTTCTGAATAGAGTATATACTTATGTGCGACATCATATTTATTAATGAAGCGACGGGTACTTCCCCGTCTCAATTAATAGAAACTAGTACTTATTTAAAAGCTGTGGTAGCCTAGCAGTGTGACCAATGGACTGAGACGTCAAGGGTCTCGAGTTCGAACCCAAGGCACGCTCCACTGACTTTTCGGAAGTTATGTGCGTATTTATCACAAGCTCAAACGGTGAAGGAAAACATCGTGAGGAAACCTGCATGCTTGACAGATTTGTCTTGACGGCATGCGAAGTTTGCCAACCCGCAGTAGGCTAGCGTGATGGACTATAGCCTAATCCCTCTCAAATAAGAGGAGACCCGTGCCCAACAGTGGAACATTAATGGGTTGTTGATGAGTACCTACTTATTTAAAAAAAGCTAGTAATATTATCATTATTCTCCATTTTATGAGTCATATTTCATGTTGTTTCAAAACCACTTTTATCTAGGAAAATAAATACCGTGAATTATTGTGAGACAAATATTAATACCAAATTAATTTTAATAGCTCTTATATGTTTAGAAACCATCATGTGATATTTACCCAGACAGTGTACTCAGTAGCTGCATTGTTGTTATGTTAATTTTTGAAACAATTAAATGTTATACGAGGCCAGAAATACAATTATCTACGTACATACATGAATTAGTGTTGTTTAGTCAGATGAAAATTAACTAAACATTCACAATCATGACCACATTAAACGACTTAACACCTAATTTTAAAACTTGAACATAGTTAATATATTATCTGACTCATTGGTTGAATGGTTACAATCGCTATTGCGCAGTTTGTGATCTTCTCTGTGGATTTCTAGAACAAACTATGTTATTAAGTGGTTTTTCTATAAAAAATTCTATACCTACAATGTTTCACAACAAGACACGGTCTCCTCCGTTAGATAAAGAGGAGTTAAGCTATAAGAATACCAGATTTTATATACATCTTATATATAAAATTCTCGTGTCACAGTTTTCGTTGCCATACTCCTCCGAAACGGCTTGACCGATTTTGATGAAATTTTTTGTGCTTATCCGGTATCTATGAGAATTCACCAGATTTTTTTTTCACTCTTCTACCACCAACCCATATAATGTGGACAAACAACGTTTGCTGGGTCAGCTAGTTTTTATATATATTGTTTTCTTTTTCCGTTTAAGTGAGTGAGATAATACATAATACGCATATGATTTCAAAAAGTCAGTGCGTGCGTTGTGTTTGAACTCGAGACCTATGACTTGGCATTCCATGGTCATACATACTACCAGACTATCACAGCTTGCCAACGTAATGCCACAGAATTAAAAACATATTAATTCACTTCACACGAATTACGCAGATATCCTTCGTTACTTCAAGAACAAGGTAAAATAATTGTACTACGACTTGCGACAGAGTGATATATTGTTAAGTACGTACGTACGCGAATTAGGCACATGCGAGTACCAACAGCTGTGGTAGCCTAGTGGTGTGACCAGTGGACTGAGATTTCAAAGGTCTCGAGTTCGAACCCAAGGCACGCACTACTACCTTTTCGGAGGATATGCGCGTATTTACCACATGTTCAAACGATGAAGGAAAACATCGTGAGGAAACCTGCATGCTTGACAGATATTCTCGATGGCATGTGAAGTCTGCCAACCTGCAGTAGGCTAGCGTGGTGGACTATAGCCTAATCCCTCTCAAGTGATAGAAGATACACGCCGAGCAGTGGGACGTTATTGGGTTGATTGATGATTATGATGAGTATCACATGACCAAAATACTCAAAACACTACTCAATTAGCCCTCAAATATAGTTCTGTCACTTTCATTTTACAGACGAATGAAAGAGGCAGCGCTTTATTAAAGGTCTACGTGCAATTGAGTGAGGACAGTTTAGTTAATATCGTATGTATAGACACATATATAATCACAGTGTGAACGTACATACAAAAGTTATTACTTGAAATGTAAATTTGAGTCTTATTGATAAGTACTAAAATTCACCTTTAATTCCAAATGTCTTATAAATATTTTAGATAATTTGTTAAATCGACTTAACTATATTTACCTTTCGATTATGCTTGAGAGAAATAATTGCTATTGCTATTTGTATTTTAATGCAACTAGCAATAAGCCTGCCCCCCTTAGTACCTATCCGGGACACATCAGTACATCTCTACCTAACACATTGGGTATAAAAGCGTGATAGATAATGGACCACGAATTATGTGGTAGACTGGTAGTGGCCCCAATTTATCCTATTAGCTATTAAAATCATTTTGAATATAAATTGGCAATCACCAATTTACGATTTATTTACAATTTAATCTTGAATTCATTAGCATGCTTTTAGCCTAATTACATTAGGCCTTAAGGATCAGTACAACTCCAGCTATACTACCTAAGTACCTATAACTAATTACTGAAACAATCATGCTAATCCCATGATTAACTAAAGCAGCTATTGAGTTTAAACTACCTGTTAGATTTCCGTTTCAATATTTGCCTAAATCTGCATGCAAATATTTTATTAAGCAATTTTCACAGTTAAATGTAACTGGTTTAGAGTACACAACATCTTAGGTCAGCGTCGTTTTGATTCTGACCGACGCAGTTACCTCACCTTGATCGGTCAAAGTCCAAGTGTATTTATATGCTACCTTTGAACATTGATAGCATTATTGTGAAATAGGCAATAGTATATTATAATACTTCATTATTTAGTTATGATTCAGCGTCTGGGACCGAATTCTAATAGATTAACCCTTTGACAGGCGGCCTCCGAATACCTAAAACGCCGAAAATGTTCACGAAATCTACGACCAATGCCGACCGGGCACTTATGAACCGATGAGGTTCATATGATATTTCGAGCATTTTTTCTTATGAACCTATGCGGTATCATATGACATTTTAGACTTTAATCTTTATATTGAACTATCGGAGGTCTCCCCAGGACCAAGTCGCCCGTAAGGCTACAGTCCAGACCTATCGGACCCTACAGACGTTTTAATGCCTTTTCTACAAGTAGATCACATCTACATCATCACCTAACGAGCCCCATTGTGAATCGAAGCCATTAAGTGATTCCATCATTATCATCGTCATTCGTTAAAATTCTGATCACTTACGGAAGAATGGTATCTTTCTCACTAATACATATAATAAATGAGAACGTTTGTTTGGATGTAAGAGTGTGAATATGCTTGTAAAACCCTTTCACACAAAAAGTACTGAGTGAATTTAATGTAACTTTACAACGTTTTATAGCAAATACGTATATGGGTTACTTTTATCATCATACCACGCGAAAGAAACCGAGGGAGAAAGCTAGTAAATACACAAAAAGATTAGAAAATTAACCGGAAAACTGTCAATGTTTGAATATATTATCTATGAACTAAAAATCTGTATGATATTGTATTAGAGTAAGATCCCAGGGCCGCCAGACGTCACGTATTTTCTGACGAACCAAATGTGGATTATTGAGTAGTGCTAGTATGTACTAAGAACGCATGCCTACCAGCTATCTTGCCTAGTGGGCCAATTTTCAGGTATCAGGTAATCAAGGTACATACAAGTATTACTTACCTCACGTAAATTCTCCAAGCTGATTTTTACGTATATTTTAGGCAATATCCTTAAAAATTAGTCGCCAATACTCCCAGACACTTTCCGTTGGCCGTATTGCTTTGCAGACGCTTTAAAGCTCCGAAAGTAATTACTTAACTTCACGTAAATTATGATGCTCCATTCTTGTAAAAGGTTTCAAAATAGTTGTGACAAGAGGCAGACCAATCCAAAGGGCTAATCATCCCCCTTAATTCAATTTTAATGCAACTGTGGGTAGGAGCGTGAGGGTATTATCAACGCGCATGAGAGTGAGGCAGATTGCGAATATGCGGAAGTCTAGGGGATGATTGGCCCCTTGGATCGCTCTGTCTTCTCGTAAAAGGTTTCGAAATAGTTGTCTGGTGGAGATATAAACAATGGAGCATCATAATTTACGTGAAGTTAATTAATTCCTTCGGGAGCTTTAAAGCGTCTGCAAAGCAATATGGCCAACGGAAAGTGTCTGGGAGTATTGGGGACTTATTTTTAAGGATATTGCCTAAAATATACGTAAAAATCAGCTTGGAGAATTTACGTGAGGTAAGTAATACTTGTATGTACCTTGATTACCTGATACCTGAAAATTGGCCCACTAGGCAAGATAGCTGGTAGGCATGCGTTCTTAGTACATACTAGCACTACTCAATAATCCACATTTGGTTCGTCAGAAAATACGTGACGTCTGGCGGCCCTGGGATCTTGGACTAGCTTGCCAATGGAATTTACTCTTATTTTAATCGTTTCCATAGACAGTTGTAAAAAATGTCAAACCTACGACATCTTGCCAGTGGGATTTTAAATTAAATTTTCCGTATTCTTGTAAAGTCACTGTAGGTATACTGCCAATGATAAATTTTGCTATCCACATCAAATCTATCGGAAAAATCGATATTGAGATCAATATAAATAATAAATATTAGAAGCAATATGATTATATCATTCTTATATCGAGGAAGTCAATAATCGGGTCGCCAGGTTTTACATTATGTTGTTATAATCATAACACATAGTGCCTTTGAGTTCAAACGTCAAATAAGTAATCCTACCTACCTACTTTGTTAATAAAAAATTGATTCACTGTTCTATTGTTTTATTATGTATTTAATAAACACTATACTAAAAACATATTTATTTCAATACTAGCTGACCCGGCAGACTTCGTACTGCCTAATTATATTGCAATAAAGTCCTGTCAAAATGATTTGTAATGTGACATTTTTTTGTTCCTAGATATTTTATAGTCGTGGCAAAAAAATCTCCTGAACCTCAATCTGAAACTCCTCCGTCACCCTGGTGATAGGGCGTTGTGAATAAGAAATATAATTAAATAAAACATATATAAGCATAAGTAATCTCTTTATTGTTAATCATGTGAATCATAATTATTAACAAAAATCAGTTTTATTTTCATTGTAGTGCTTTGTGATATAATATGTTTTTTGTTTGATTATCTGGCGCATAGACAAACAAATCTGATGGTTTTCCAAAATGAGAACAGGCAACATACAATTGACCATGTGAGAAACATGGGTTTTCCAGATTAATACCACAAACACTTAATGATTGCCCCTGGGACTTGTTTATGGTCATAGCAAAATGAAGCCGAACTGGAAACTGTAGTCGTTTAAAGTCAATCGGCACATCATTCGGAATCATTGGGATGCGCGGTATGAGAACGTCTTCTCCTTTATACTTTCCTTTCAATATAGTTGCTTCTATCACGTTGTTTAGTAAAATTTTTTATCGCTAACCGTGTGCCGTTGCAAAGACGCGGTTGGTTGATATTTCGCAACATTATAACTACCGATCCAACCTTTAATTGAAGATTGTGAGGTGGCAATCCTAGCAAATCCAGCGAGTTTAAAATTCTGGTGGATAGTTCACTACATCATCTTGGTTAGTAGCCGAATCAACTGACTAGGTATGTCATTTTTATAGGTAGGTATATAAAAACATGACAAAGATATAATAAACATATTTCAGGAAGTAAGTTTATTATTTACCATAAATGATACATACAGATACAACTATCTGTATGTATCATTTATGGTAAATAATAACTTTTGTTAGGTCTACATTTTATTAGAAACTAGTAATTGCCCGCACCTTCGTCTGCGTATAATTAGTAATTTTATCCGCATACAAACTTCCAACCCCTTTTAACGGATGATTTTCGAGATGAAAACTATGTCCTTCCCCGGGACTCAACTATCGGTATACCATATTTCATCTAAATCGGTTCAGCGGTTATAGAGTAAAGAGGTAACAGACAGACAGACAGAAAGACAGACAGACACACTTTCATTCATTCATGCACTTGCATTAATAATATTAGGTATGGATATAAAAAACATACCATACAAACCGGACAAGGAGGTAACTAGGTATCTATATCGTAGGCAACAAACTCACAGTATAGAGTTACAAAAAGAACAACAACAAAACTTTGATGATTGAATTCTACTGTGCTTGATAGAACTCCAACTACTAGGATAATACGAAAACCCGAAGAAAGCAAAAACTGCATATCATAAGAGCCAAAATAATCCTTAATATATTTGAAACTACTTATACTAATCTCATATTACCCGTTCTAAATTATAAACAGACCTTTTTGCGTTATAAATAATGTCTCGTGTGGTATCAGGCTGGCTGTAGCGCTAACGTATACAACCTCTTTATAATTAACTAGGGACCTAGTTGTAGTGTTATGTGTATCAATAGTGGCAGCAAGCCAAATTAAACCTATATAAAACGTATTACGAAGATGAAATTGATAATGAATGCAGTCATTATCATTCTCATCTGCGTAATATGTTATAAAAACTATTATTTTTATTGTTTCAATTTTAAGGTACATTATTCTACTGCCTGAATGGTCTAGTGATCGTAAGTGCGACGGGTGAGGAAGAGGTCTTGGCGATTCCCGGGTCGAGCAAATTGTTAATGGTTTTATTTTCGATAAAATTCTTAGTATCAACTCCGAGTTTGAAGGCGTGCCCCTTTGATTAATAACAATAGGCTCGCCCCCAATTACTTATACGCGTAACCCTTCACATACATATATTATGTTTTTCCGATTGTTAATAGCCCCGTATTACAATTGTTTTCCGTATCATATAAGTTATGTTTATAAATTCAAATGCTTCTGCTATCTGCCGCTCATCATTCTATTAATTGGTTAAGGCCTACATTGCATACATACATATACAAAAAACCACAACATTATGTCATGTTTTACTACATTCAGAGGTGTACCACGAAATGCTAATGCTGTCATTTCTAGATTGTGAGAACGAGATGGCACTATTTAGCCTGTATAGCGACATCCCTCTCTATTCGATGTTCACCTGCTATTATTGTACTGCGATACATTTGTAAGGTATTGCGCGTCACTATGATCCCACAAAGTCTTCCGCCGAGCTCCACCGATGGCCACTAACGGCACACCACACACATCGCCATACTTTCTCTCTTCGCCGGTTTCGCAACAGCCGAGGTTGCGACAATCAAATATTTTTTGACCTCCACTGACAACTGCGCAGGCGCATCTCAAGTATTTCCTCCATACTTGTGTCTTTATTTGATTTCAAAGCTTAAATATTCATGGTCTACTCTACTATTACTCACCTTTAGCCTTCATGCCATGTAATAAATAAGTAACTTGAATACATAGCTATTATAATTTTATTTGTTTTATATGTTAGTTATTTTCTTATGACTTAACTACTGAACTAATATTAATAAAAATTGTGACAATTTCTCTGCCTTACTAGGTTTCTTGTCACTTATCACACTGTTGAGGAATTGACCTCAAATCCATTGTAACTTTCTAATTGGCCTATGTCTTTCTCATGGAGACAAGCAAGATGAAGCACTAAATGCTTTTAGTTACAGATAGTGTAATATTTGTATATATTTGTGTGTAATGTCTGCTATGTAATCCAGCCACACAACGAATTCTATAACAGTCTTCGAGGCATAGCGGAGTATTTAAACTTAAAATAGCTGTTCTGAACTTGGTTGTAGTATTTTGGACTAATATGTATAATGTGCAATCATCGACTATACGAGGAAATTTGAATTCGCAAGTGGTGGGTTAGAAAGAAACCTTCCACAAACTAATGGATAATGTGAAGGTTAAACTAGCCAAATCCTGTACATTCTGCGTTCTATTATTTCGCTCGATTGTCCAAAGTAAAGGCACCAACGTCTTGTGATGTCCTTCAAAGTAACCTACGCAAATAGACGGATCACCAAATTGTTTGTTGAAGAATTTCTGCACACTGCGCACGGGCATAACTATTTGAGCAAACAATTTATGAATGCTACTTAATCGCCATTGATATTCATGAAGAGTACGCTTTACAAAGTACGCAGTACACAAAGAATAAAATACATAGCATAATGTATAAAATATTGCGTCTATATTTTAAAATGCGTAGGTACCTGTTCTACAATTCTATATGATACGAAGTCATAATAATTATTATTTGAATTTGTATTACGTGTAAAGTCGTTAATATTTATATATTTTTTTAATTTTCTTAATAAAATAATTGGCTTGAAAGGTCAAAATGAAAATGTGACTTCTAAAATATCTAGAAAAAAGCGTGTTTATTGTTCTAGCATTTGTGATTTAATAATAATAATAAATATATATCTGGACATTAGGACACTGCGCCATCTAGTTCCGTGGCAAGTAACAAGATTTGTGTTACGGATACTAGTAGGTTGATATACTACATATATACTTTTTTTTTCGTAAATACATACATAGTATAGCAAAAGTTCGTGCTCATCACACAAACATTTGTTCATAACTAATTAATAGTATATGGTACTAGCATTCATTTAAGCAGTCTTTAAATACACCGAATATAAATGGCTGTTAAATTGTTCACTGGCGGGCAAAAAATACATCATAATATGTACTAATATTTCAATAACTCTTACACTTAAAACATATTTAATTTAAAGCGGATTTATGATTCTTAGGTAATTATTATTCATTCAAGTAAATTTATTTAATATGGTACACAAGACTCCACATGTTTATTAAGTGTCAGGAATTATTCGCGAATGTGCTATTTACTTGAATTTGTTTAACTAGTTATGAACTTATGAGACAAGACAACCAATAGTCAATAGTGAAGAAGTCTGGAACATTCTTAACGACTTGTTTTAATAAACATTACTAATAACTAGGTGGTCATTAAAATTCTATTTACTCTCTATACAAACCATTTTTTTTAATTTGCGTAATAATTTTTGAGTGTTCTTCAATACAAGCATTCTCTATTTAGTCCTTATTTTTACATGTTTTATAATTTAGCTTAGTTTAGAATATTCTACTTGTAGAAAGACAACTATTGTTGTTTCGCTGCGGTCTTCTGATGGAGCGGAGGTACTTCTTCAGTCGGCCTCTCAAAATTTACGCTTTCGGTAAACACAATTTACAAAGAAGCTACATTGATTAAAACTATTTTTGGTGCCAAGAGTAAGCTTAAAAATACTTTTTGTTTTACCTGCTAATACGCTGTACCGGTAAAGCAAGTCGATTGACGTCAACTGGCCCGCAAAACTACATACTCAATTATGTTTTTATTTTTATAGATTCTATAAATACTTAATGAGTTATTTATTGGTTTATTATTAGACTATCCATAATGTAGGCCAGTGTTTTGTCAATAAGTTTTTATTAATAGATATACATAGTCTAATCGCCGCCTCATTAACAAAACAAGTGCGTAAAAAGGTTTGGAATTTGATATTCTCGCTACGCGCCTTTGAACGCCACTGTCGGGTATAGACGACAAATGAAAATCTGGATACCACCCTCGTCGTCCCTTACCGACGATACTAGTGTCATCGTGCAATCATTTTCTTTTTTTGTCGTCTATACCCGACAGTTCAAAGGAATCTCTTGTTTAGAAATGAGGCCAACGCCAAAGTTATCTTCATCACCATCAACCCAATTATTGTCCCACTGCTGCCACGGCTCTTCTTTAATTAATTTGAAAGGGGATTAGGCCTTCACATTAGCCTAATGCACTACACATATCATCGAGAAAATTTCCAGAGCACGCATTTCCTCCAGATAAGAAATTAATATTTTCCTTCAACGTTTGAGCATATGATTAATACACACGTAAAATTTTGTGGTAGCCTTGAGATCGAAATTACCTTCTCAGCTAAAATAATATGCCTACATACCTATAAGTAGATTTTGCTGAAACCAAAAATTATATTAAACTCTAAACCTACTTAGAAGTCGAGTAAACGATACATTCTACCGGTTGCGGACAGTAAAAAAAGTTCATATTTTCTTTTGAACTCGACCTCAGTTGAACCGTGCCATAGCATGGTTCAACCGAGTTTAAATAAAATGACGTTACTATTAGAACCAGTATTCGATTTTCTCGAAGGAAAATATTAATATCTTATCTATGTAAAAAGAGCTTACGCACATAAACTGAAGAGATATATATGTATGTATGTATGTATAAAAAATACACTCAACACCGTTTTTATTAGTGTGTACATAATTTGTTCGTTTCAACAAGATCATTATTTATAAATAAGGAATTTAATTGGATGCGTAACACATTATACAATGTGGAGATGACAATATGACTTTAAATGAAAACACTGGCAATACTGGTTTATAGAAACATTTGTAAACTATCAAATAAATCCGAACATGGAAATTAAAAAAAAAAAAATTTTCTTACAAACTAAATAGCTTAAAACTGCAAACAAAATAAAACACCATTTATAAAAATGGTACACTGACCTGCGATAAGAATGGCAACGCAGCTTGGTTTCATTCATGTTAAAGCTGTGGCCGACGCAGCGACGTAATGTTTGGCGCCATTATTCTTATTGTTATTAATGCTCAATTACACAAATCAAATCACAGAATATTAACCAAATAGTCGGGCATCATTCACCCGCGAGTTATTCACTGATCAATTTATTATTCACAATCACTTTTCGATCACATAATTATGTCGCCAGTCATTAAATTTTTTTATTTTCAATATGTCCGCCGTGTTCTTGAATACACAAACTACACCGACGTATAATGTTATTTCTCACTCTTGATAATAGGTCACCATTAGCAGCCATTTCTTTCAATTTATTAAAAGATATTATTATTCTATTTTTTAATTCCTCAACGGTAGTAACTTCTGTTGAGTATACCTCATTCTTTATGTGACCCCACAGAAAGAAATCCAGGGGCGTGAGATCTGGTGACCTCGCTGGCCACCGCACTGGTCCAAAACGGCCAATCCACTGCTGTCCGAACATTTGAGTCAAACGCTCTCTTGCAGACACCACTGAATGAGCTGGTGCTCCATCTAACTGGTACCACATCTGCCTGTACACGTCCAGCGAAAGTTCGTCCGTGTACTCGGAAACGGATCCGTCGAGGAGTTCAATGAACTTTACAGCATTTAAATTGCCATCAATAAATACCGGACCAATAATAGTATTTCTGTGTATGCCAGCCCACACATTGACCGCAAATCTGTACTGGTGTGAAGACTCCCGTACTAGATGCGGATTCACGCGGCTCCAGTACCGAAGGTTCTGTCGGTTCCATAAACCATTCCTTGTGAATGTACTCTCGTCAGTCCACAGCACATTGTACAGGAAGTCAGGATTCTCGAGATGTTTGGTTTCCAACCAGCGACAGAAAGTTTCTCTTATTGGCTTATCTCTCGGTAACAATGCTTGTACTTTCTTGTACTTATAAGGTCTGCGTTTGTCACGTTTCAAAACTTTTTGAATAGTTTTGTGATTTACACGAAAATGTCGACCTGCATTACGCAGACTGGACGTCGGATTACGATCATAATAATTAATAACTCTTTCGTCTGAAATCACATTTGCACGTGGAGGAGCACCATCTACGTGCGGGATCAAAGATTGATTTTCCCGTATCCTCTGGACAGCTTGTACAATAGTGCGCCCGTGGGTCGGACACATACGCGTGTTCCCATACCTCTCACGGTATGTCCGTACAGCTAAAGCGGCATTACCGTGACACTCCCCATAAATTAAAATCATATCAGTGTACTCCGAAGCGGTATAATTGTAACGAGGCATGATTATTTAATAATAAAACCTTGAAACACCAAGTATTAAGCGTCTAATTTCGCAAAGTTCACTTAGCTATTTAACTAAGTACCTATAATACGTTTATGTGTCCTGTCACTATTAAAACAAAGCGTCAAATTTCGCACAACACAACACAACACAACAACAAAGATACGATAACACTCGCGCGGCGACTTCAAACGGGCGCGGGCGCATCCGAAATTCCAGAGAAAATAAAATGCGTCACAGGCAGTAAGGACGTCCGGTGACACACTGACCGCGTAACCTAGACACGTCGACAAGTAAGCAAAGAGGAAACAAGCAAACTTACCTATCTCTTTCGCACATACATATTTTGCGATTGACATGAGTAATAACTTTCGTATGCATTTTTTCTTATCTAGCTGTGATGACACGCTTTATGACTCTTATGGCTCGGGCATAAAGTATAATTTGCATTGAGAAAATAAATTTGATAGAAAAGGCGTAGGTTTTTAAAGTGGCGAGCTGGCAACGTAAGTCGTTAACCTGTCGCGTGCTCTCCTGTTTACAAAACATCATGTCGAAAATACTTAAAATGAAAAATAATGTCCTGTGGCTAAACTACTGGATATATTCATTTGATTTTTTGTGTGACGGTTGGGAATATCATGACTTATACGAAGTTTCATTTATGATCATATTGTCCTCCCCACATTGTATATAATAATTATATTTAATTATATACATCACGAATCTGTTTTACCCGTGGTATAAATAATAAATGATCTATTCCGTGGGGTTTCCCCTCACACTTCGGTACAAATATTCCGTCCAGAAAATAACTCAGAGCTGGTTTCCTTACGATGTTTTCCATCAGTATCCTCCGAAAGGTAAACATCCTAACTACACATAAATAATAAAAACCCTTTACAATTTTGCATAATACATTCGGATTGTTGATTGTATGTATATAATTGTATAAATGTTAATGTATAGTATAATGTATTTTATCATAAAACACGAACATACGCGAAGATCCTTTTCATCATAATCTTTTTGAGTGTGTTGAAGTGTACTTGAATAATATCGATGTTTAGATAACGTTATCAAAAGTAGGTTGCATTAATTGACCACCAAATCATGACACTCAAATCTAATGAGTCAGTCAAGGCTCATTTTGTTTAGAGTTGGTCAAGGTCAAGGGCAAAGTTAAAGTATCCTCTACAAACAAACACATCATCAAAACATGTGATACAATAAGCATACTGTCAGTAAACGCTACTTTCCTTAAAAAGTCATAAATTGAACACCTATCTAAGGAATTAATTAATTTCATTCTACTATATATTTGTGTTACAAGGTTAAATTTCTTCCGTCACATTATTATAATATAAATAATGTGACGGATTTAATTATTAACAGAGAAAAACCAATATTTTTTTTATTTATTATTTTTTATGGCTTTCATATTCCACATTCGATTTCGTTTCGAGCGGAACATTAAACAAAAAAACCAGTAATAAATTTACCGTCTTCTAAGTTCTCAAAACCTAATTCAGAAGCGGACTAGATATCAACAACGTCATAAAAAAAATACATCGTATTCCTTACAAGATCTACTTAAACATTTTCTATTGCGAAATCTATTTTAGAAACAACATTAGTCTTAATATAATATAATTACGTGTTATCGGGTCTAATCGTACGTATTTATTAATTCTAAATATTCTTATCGATATCCGAATTAGTATCAATTAGTATTAGTATGTACTAGTAAGTGGCATGCAGGGATCCGTAGCGTGTGGCATTCTGTAGTTTCTGCCTACCCCCATGAGAAAATGGCGTAAGTGTATTATAATATTACATATGTATAACATATGTATAAGTATAACACATATGTATAAGTACCGAATAACTGAGCAGCCTTTTATGTTATAAACAGTTTTCTCGACCAAACTCCCATCACTAACCACGATCCTAGTAAGTCTTTGATCGTTCTGATCATCGGCATATTTTATTTTTTGAGCTGTATGAGAATCTCAGTACCAAAACAGATCGTATCTTTGGAGA
Source organism: Craniophora ligustri (assembly GCA_905163465.1). Classification (NCBI taxonomy): domain Eukaryota; kingdom Metazoa; phylum Arthropoda; class Insecta; order Lepidoptera; family Noctuidae; genus Craniophora; species Craniophora ligustri. Next base: position 12,747,515 of record LR990955.1, read on the forward strand.
TCAAATTAATCGTTTAAGTCTATATAGACCCACAATACGTATGAACGAACAGTGGGTGCGCCTGATCAGCTGATCGACGCGATGGCGCAACGTTACATGCGCGCGCGGCGTCCGCACAAGGTCTGTAGAGGTCACGCCCCTCTATTCAGTGGACGACACAATATAGGACCTGCTTGTACCGATATTGTTTGTAAATAAATGCTCCTTAATTCACAGTGACATTGACAGTTCAAACTTATTGTAAGGTGGTGCCTGACACTTAAGTAATTATTCGGGAATGTTTATCGGTTTAATTTAACTGTCCTTACATACTAAACGACGCAATAAATGCGAACTCAATCATTTTTTTTCCTTACATTATGTTATTTCAATTCAAGTAGTATAGTAGTGTAATATACTACTATACTACTTGTATAGTAATCACTCACTCAAAATAGTGAGTAAGTCATGAGAGAATAACCACCGGCTAGCTACCGTTGGGAAAAGGGGGCAAGACAAAGCAGATCCAAAGCACGTGCGATTTGTGTGCATCATAGGAACATAGAAAAGAACTGTGGTAGTCTAGTGGTATGACCAGTGGACTAAGATGTCAAAGGTCTCGAGCTCGAACCCAACGCACCACTGATTCTTCAGAAGTTATGTGCGTATTTATCACATGCTTAAGAGATTTTCTTCATTATTATAGATTGGTAGGATGTGAAGCCTAATCCCTCTCAATTGAAAGGAGATCAGTGCCCAGCAGTGAGACATTAATGGGTTGATGATGATGATGATGATGATAGTCACGTAGTAGCGACATCTTTGAATATGTTCGCGAGGGGTTAGCGAGTAGTTAATGCAGGTAATGGCCACTCGTGAACACGAACAGTGCATATTTATGCACGCACGGCAGAGCGATATACACGCACGTGTACTTAGAATGTAAGATGTAAATTCGCGGGTGATCAAACGTGGATCCTCTTTTGAGTTGCACAAATAATTAACTAATTGAGCTTTGCAGCAATCACCCTAAAAAGCTGCGTACAATTTGAGTATTTCTAGTATAATAAATACTTAATACCATTATAAACATGATTTTCAACACGTAGGCAGTCATTACTTATGTCATAATAGTCACAGGACTCACATACTTTAAGTCAACAAAATTAACCTGACTTTATGTGCATGAAAGATTTTTACCGTAGTTATTAATTTGTTAATCAAACATAACATAAACGTTGGAGAACAAATTTACTGAGAATCGTACTTGTTTAATTAACATAAGGTGCGAAACAGATGGCGTTTTAAAGCGTCCCACTTTATAAATGGAAGTTGAACTGTAAATAAGGAAAAAGCAGGAAATATAGCCTAAAAAAGAACAATAATAAAAATAGGTGGATGAGCTGTAATAAGGTGGGTACTACGGGTTTTTTTAAATTGGCTTGAAACGTTATTATCATATAAAATTGTTTCTATGAATATTATTACATAATGTGTTATTGACCTATTGTTAAGATTACACCTAAAACTCTGAAAGTACCTAACGATTGGCATTAAGCATTATTTGTTTACATTATTATATTACAGCTTATACGAATGACGTTTTATAATACTAAAAAACGTTTTATAATGAATATTTTTGTAAACAATCACGTATCAACCGTCATTATCATGTCTGAAATCCTCTGAATAATTAGAGACACGTACTGTGTTAAAAAACATGTAACAGAAATAAAATTAACATGCATTTTTGTTTTTTTTTTAGTTGTAAAACGACGTCTTCAAACTTGTACCATGTATTTATTCAAATACCAAGCGATGAAAAATTTACGTGGATATTTAAATAGAATTTTGAACTTTAATATAAATTATATTATGTAACCACTGCCTATAAATAAGTACGAATTTAAGCAAAATAACTGAATAAAAAAAGCAACTGCGTCTTATTTTAAATAATAATAATTCACAAAAAAACATGATTAATCTCTTGTCGAGGAGCAAAAATACATGTTATGTATGGACAAAGAATATATTTAAATAAATTCGTGCTAATATTAAATATCGGAAGGACGATATAAGAAATTATTTTAGGCTGTTGGAGTTGCTATCGGTAATATAATTAGATAACTCTTTTACCACCAAAATCATCATCAATTATGTCTTCGGGCGTGTAAAAAAACTGGTGCACATTTGCGCAACTAAAAGCTCAATAGACATGAAAGTGTGCAAACTTATCTTAACTAAGTGTGTGTATTACAGTTGTCGTTTATGAAAACAATAAATCAATCTAACAAAAAAAACTTAAAAAAACAATTAATAATCCAGCTTTTCTTTGGGAATTACCTATATATATTTTTTGGTATCTACAAAAACAAAAAACGAAAACCGAAGAACGCTAAATGTCTTTATTCAATAGTATTTTTTATATTATAAGGTTTTTTATTTCAAGTCACATATGTCATTAGCAAAGACGTCAGACGATGTCTTGCTCAGAATACTAAGTAATTAATTAAATTAAATATGCTTTTTCCGCAATAAAACGTATCGCGTGGTAACTATCAGTCACTGGTTTTATATAATTTTTTGTCAAACTTCTCCACACCTTTCCATTTTAAATGCGAAAGGGGCACCCGTTGACAACGAGTAATGTCATTGTAATGATTATTTAATGTTTTCGTATAAATAATTGCCAACAAGTAGGCATACAAGTCAATTATGATCGTAGAAATGATTAATATTAGACAACATTATGATATAATACTTCAATGGTTTGTGGTTACATAATATATTGAATGAATTGCAATAATTTAGGCTGACGTACCTACTGATTTACGTTCACGCAAATATTAGACATTGCAATAAAACTTATTTAAACGAATTTAACGATATATTATTACTAACAGCATCCGAAAACTGTTTTAAAACAATATAGAGATATTGTACATACACACACCGCAAACCGTAAAAAGCAGTTTTATTTCAATTTAGAATGTAGTTTATGCTTAGCCATTAATAAGCTCATAAATGTTAGCAACATTATCCCGTATGGTCCTAATGCCCGATTGCACATCATCATTCAACGGACTACGTGGGTCTGGTGTTATGTACCTGACTGAAACTGTTACAATTAGGTACATATAATATGATGTCCTTAAGGTAACACTGAAAGGTTAAGGTATGTAAGGCGTATTAAGTCTTATCGAAATCATAGAGAAAGTGATTATGGGTCCCAAAGCTCCGAAGATCGTAAGCAAGAGAGCAACCACCATAGAAGTCAAACGATCTGCAATAATATACACCATAATAAAAAAAACACGATTTTCGGGTCAACAACAAAAAATGTCCCATTGCCTCAATTTCATCTATTCTTGACTTAATACCTAAATATAGCTTGAAATTGCATCCACTTTTCTTTAAAGTCTCGACCTCGGACGATCCCATTCCAGAACATTCGTGATTCAATTCGTTATTGACAACCGCCGCCACCCGCGTCCGCGCCGCCCGCATCGTACGATGCACACAAAAGAAGCATCCACATCCCTATTAGTAACGCGACTAATCTCCACTTCCCACGACCACAATACGACTCACTACACGCCCTAGATTTCATTGGGCTGCCGTTGGCCAAATCTAAACGTCTCTAGTTTATTGGTATTCTCTATATTTATTGGTGGTTGCATTGAAGAGCAGTCGTGCAATGGTATACAACTAATGTATTAAACTAAAAGCGTTCCCTTATAAATAAATATCATTATCATCGTCATCATTTCAGCTGAATGACGTCAACTGGTGGACATAAGCCAACGATTTCCACGATAAAATATATATGCACATTTTAATACGAATGGGTAGCAAAAACTATAGCGATCTACAGAATAAGAAATAAAGTATAGTAAAAAAATGGATGAATCCGTAACACAACGGTAGTAATTATGTCCTTAAAACAATTAAGATCCACGTCGAAGGTATGTCGACACAAATAATGAGTTAGACACGCAAATCTTCCATAATTAGTTGCTGACGGCTGACCTATTGCGTAGGAAAACAATCAACTACCCTTGACAGCTATTACATTACCTGATTCATTCATCCTTTATGAATGAACATGATTTTACTTCCCTGTTTGCGTAAACTATACTTCATCCCCAGAAACTGATTAATACATTGATTTAACATTTATTTTACCAATTTATATTTATTTATTTGATTCATGGAAAACTTACAGCTAGCAAAACAGTAAGTACCCAGACAGCCAATAACAAGTTTTCACTTCTAGACAACGTCATAAAATAAAATAAGTGTTAATAGTCTCGGTACAGAGATAGAATGAATACAGTACAAGAATACAAGTAATACAATTTATATCACGTTATATGATATTAGTAAGAGCTGTGATAGTCTAGTGGTGTGAGCATTGGACTGTGAATTGCATTGTGAGCATTGGGTTTGAACTCGAGGCCTTTGAAGCCTCGAGTTCAAACCCAAGATCATGCACTGACTATTCAAAGTAACGTGTGTATCTATCAATTGCTCAAACGGTGAAGGAAAACATCACGAGGAAAGCAGCGTGCCTAAAAGCTCTCTCAATAGCGTGTGAAGTCTCAAGAACCCTAAGCTAGTAAGGTAGACTAGCCTCATCCCTCTCATAATAAGAGGAGGCCCGTGTCCAGACGTGGGAGAGAAATGGGATGGTGATCAATAGTCAGTGGCCAGATTGAGTTGTTGGTTGTCTTGGTATTATAATTTCTGAAAGTTGCCCTACATTGACAATCCGCTTTACACAACGAGTTCACCATATTCTTTGGTCGTGCAGTTTTTATTACGACATGATACAAAAATTACGGCAAATCCTTTATATCTTCGAACGTGTACCAGTTATAGTAATCAGAGGGTTAATGGGTGTATTGCGCAGAGGTTCCCTATGCCCTTCAAAAGCCTTCAAAGCCTTCAAAAAAACTTCCCAAAGACCCAACCACCTCTGCGAAGTATTTAGAACGGCTTTTCAAAATGGAAAAGTTATAACGTATCCTAGGTATAGCATGCTATTAACATTATTACGCTTTTCTTTATTAATACTCGGGATATTGGTCGATCTTTGCGTCATCAAAATGGTTTTTACTTCGTATCCTTTTTGATAATAATTAACATGCTTTTTTGCATAACTAAATTAGTTCAAGTTGAATTGCGCATTCACTCAATATTTGGACATGTATCTTTGACATAAAAAGTTTGATTAATCGATCGACCAGTTCATTAAAAATTCGTAAAATATATTTCAAGTCATCATTGAAAGATTCTTGATTTCTCTTTCCACAATTAATTTGCTACAACTAAAGCGAGTCATTGTCAGTGTTGCCATCAAGAAGAAAAACACTCGTAAATTCTGGCCATTATAAAGCACTACGACGACTGAATTAGTTGTTATTGCAGATTGGATCTAATAAAGCGGTACGCGCGATGACTGGCTATCCCCGCCCCCTTCAAGCTGGGACTCAGCTCAGGCAGACTTGAAGACAGACGAAACATCTAGACTGTCTGCAGTAAACAAGAGCACTACAGAAGGCACACTACCACTAGTAGCGTAGAAGAAATGTCACTGTATGTATACTTACTCGACTTTAGGACAAGATTTTGAAGCGAATGAAGACAAAGCCAAATCATATGATGGCGAATAGAGACAGGCAACCTCGTCTTGTTTTCTAGTAGTTACAAATTGGTAATTAAATCAAGCCGTTCATACTCAACTATAGCCATTATAAAATTATGTTGAAATTCTTATAACCGGCCGCGACCCAAAATGTTCACATCATCATCATCATCATCAGCCTATAGCCGTCCACTGCTGAACGTAGGCCTCCCCCAAAGAGAGCCAACCATCCCGGTCTTGGGCAGCTCGCCCAAATGTTCACATAAAGATGTCCTATTGAAATCCCTGTTTCTTCAATGTTCAAGCAGTATCGGGTTCTTCAAATGTCTCTTCCCAGAAAAAAGCAGTGCTAAAGGCAAATCAATCCAGGCCAACCAACTAATTATATTAAACTTACTACATATACGTACCTACTACTTAAAGAGAGTTCTGTATGATTTAGTAACAGGTTGATATCTTGAGTACTTCACAAAGTGAAGCTTCTAGTATCAAGTACCCGTATGTAATGTATTGTACTAGACGAGTGGTACGATATCGCGCGATGTTACATCACAGTTCGCTTCCTCCCAATACTTACTGTTGTGAATGCAATTCGTGTCCTCGGCGATCAATTGCCGTCAGCTGTGACTTTGAACTAGCTGACTTCTAATCTTGATCTAGCCCAATTAGTATTAATACTTCTATGTTCTGATTACAGGCACTACAGAGAGAAAAAATGTTATTGGACACGCACAATTTATTTTATAGCCTAAATTATATCTACCTAGATGCACCTACGGAATAGGTATAAAATTACATATATCATAAAAAAAAGCAGAGAGACTTCACTTTCACCGGGACCCTGTATTGTAGTCATAGCAATCAGATCCTTTGATCCATCGTTATAAATTGTATTGTACATATTTAAAAGAGCTATATAAATCCCACTATCCATATATGTATTCTCACATTCCTTACAGCGCTACCCTTAGACAACCGATAATTGGTTATTTCTATTGATTGATCAGTCGGTTGAATAATTGGTATTTACCTACAAACACCAAGTACATAAAAGGTGCTAAACACATAATACGTCAAAATAATAACATAAATCCGAAACTAGTATTTGGTAATCAAATGTTAATTGGCAATAGACATCATCATTGACGTAAACATGTGTTGTTGAAACGTACGTTGAACCAAACATCGACTTAAGTCACGGAAAAATATTCCTCTGTCTAGTAATGACGTTTTTATAACAAGATATGGATGTAATAGAGTGTTAATTTGCTCAGCCAACTGGGGTTTCACGTTGGCTTATGATTTAAGCACAGTAAAGGCACATTTACATGTAACTTTTCCATTTGTGGAAGAGTACCACTATAACTGACGTAAATAAGATGACAATATCCTGTGAACTACGAATATGAAAAATTATTTAAATAAATATGCATTGATTTTTTACACTTACGCGAATACAATATTTTTAAATAAAATCGTGGTATATTGATATAGCGATAATGATTATAAAAATAATTGTTTGTGTATGTTCTTATTCTCATCGCAAACGACCGAATTCCTTTACTTTTTTTAAATGACGGTCGGTACCCGTGACAAATTGGGCAGGCCGGTTTAGAGTGTATAATTTTTTTTTTTTTCAATAGTGCATTTACAAAAATAACCTTTAAGTCACTGTTTTATACAAACCTTTACAAGGGCAACATAAATTACAGAAAAAATAGTATCAAAACTTATAACTTCTCAGTTCGAGTAAGAAATACTTTTTAATTTCACCATTATGAAAATTCTCTGCAGCAACTCGCATTTTGCACGTAATAAGCTCACCCAGTATTACAATATACGAAGAATACTCTGCTTTATAGTATGTAATAAACAATATAATATATGGATACAATATATCATACTTTAAGCATCACAAAATTAAATAAGAAAGTATTTATCATACGAGCTAAATTACATGAGCTTAACCTACGCCTGACGTCCCTGAAGGGTTACGCAGCAGAGGTGTACTAATGTACACCGACATTTTACCGGTATGTTTTAGGCCCAATGTAATAGGGCACGAATCCACCAAGCCACTACTGAAAATTTGATGGAAATCCCCAATAACACTTTGCTAGATCTGACTTATTAGCGCCAAATTACGAACTATGACTTTATTTTTTCGACATTAAATTTATCCTTTAAGTATAAACAAACCCCTTTACCATAATTAATAACATATTTATTTTATTTAATCCCATATTCATGTAGTTATCGTTGATTTTTTTGCATTCAAATTTCGTTATTCAAATTCAATTATTCATAGTTAGTCCTTACAAGTTTCAGTTTTTTTTATCTGACAACAATATCGCCAAATCTGACGAAGGAGGTACGCTAACAACCATTGAGGAGTTCTGGGAGTACAGATATATAATTAAATAGATGTACTGATTTTAGTATATCCATCATTTCAAACAAATTTTGTTTTGAAAAAAACTTCTTGTGAATACAGTATGCTAAGAATACATAACTAAGAATACATAAATTAGCAATTTTGTTGATAACAATAGCCAAACTCATAACATAAATTTAATTCGTAACAGTAAAGCGCTTTACGTATACGATTACACAATTATTATAAATTGTTTAAAGCCAAACAGCTGTTCAAACTAATAAAATGAAAAGAATACTTATACGTATTATGATTAAGGTATAAATTAACATAACACGTGCATATTACATGTAAAAATTTCTAAGCAGTTTTAGTGACCTAATTAGTGTAACTCGCAGGACAGTCAAGTCGACTGTTCATTTGATAAAGACAAATGCTATGCGCAAAAACTTCTACAATTAATCAAATCGATCTTTTCTTAAATAAGATTCAGGCATTGTTTATCTTTCTTCATTCGAAATTTATCATCAAGGAACTTCATATTTTATGGCATTTAAGTAATTATGGTAAACTGATGATATTTCAAGAAAGCTCGATTAGTTTCGCACTAAAAAAGCTGTTTCGTATCCTCATCGATCGAATAAAATCGTAATAGAAGAGTCTTAGATGGACTCAAAACGCAACGAGAAAAAACAGGAGATCGTAAAAACATCCACATAACAAATACGTGGCAATGCATTTAAAAACAGGTGAAAATGTTCTTCACATTTTTATCATTTTCGTTTCATAATCAAGTTTACATCTAAAACAACTAACACGACGTAATAAAACTTGATACAGTTACAAAACTATGAGCGATTGAGTAAAGAATGAGATTCGAATTACATAACTGTTGTAATCTTTCAACTTCAAGTACCATAAAGAATAGAAACTCGCCTGTACCAATTATCTGTACACCGATACCGGTCCGATTACCCTACAATCCTACATACTCGATTGCGAGTTGTTTCTCGCCTAGTTTAATTGTTCTCGTCACCTATTTAGCTGTAATAAGCGTATAATTTACACGGAAAGTAATAAAGTGTAATGAGACCTTGCATAAAAGCTGTTTATAAAGGAGTAATTAACTTTTATATACCAAAGACCACTTTATTTGATGGCGATGTTTTAAATAACTTATTGTAACTGTTTGCTTACTATTTATTATTTTTTTTGCTTATTATTAAAACAATAAAACCTCGTTTTAATAATAATAGGTTAATTCTATTTTATTCGTATTTTTTGTTTCACTTCCTAGTTGGTCAAGTGTTCGTGAATGCAACTGCTGCTGCGCAACAGTTTTGGATTCGAGTCCCAGATGAAATTCTCAGTAGCAGCTCGGAGTTTGAATTCGCGCCCTGTTGATGGCAATAGGCTAGATCTATTACATGGGACATAAAACACACTAGCGAAAAATGTAGGCGTACATTAGTACGCCTCTGCCTTACCCTTCGGGGACGACAGGCGTGTTGGTATGTTTACTCGATACAACTTATGCTAAGTCTATTTGCTTATTATTTTAATTATTTAGTGATTTATTTAAAACCAATAAAACTTCGTTATAAAATTCTATAATATATGGAACCAAGCAACTTGATGGGTTTTAATAGTTACGTTCCATAGTTATTCTTATATTTTTTTTAATCTTTCCTTTTAAAACGATGATTGGACTCAACGAAATCACCCGTAGTAGAAGAAAGACTGCTTATAGTGATTTTGATTGACATTTTTATTATATCACCCGATTACCGGTCAATGACTTACCAAGAGAAAAATACTGAGAACAAAAAGCTTTGTAAATAAATTTAAAATTCTTAACGTAGTCGTACGTTAAGAATTAATAAATAACTATTATTGTGTGTTAGAGGTAAAAGTCATTATCGAATTTATTCCTTATTCGTGCGTTAATTCGCACCGAGACGTCACAAGAAAGTAAATATTTAATTACTTAAGTAAGCAAACGCGTATGGTTAAGTAGGTACAAAGTGATTTATTTACGAGCAAAGTCCAAAAGGTGGTTCAGTTTCAAAACAAAACGTTTTTACATAATTATTTTATATGCACAACAATGTGAGGTCGGTGAAGGTTAGAATTACCTTAGAATAGCTGAACTCGTTACTGTTTTAATGACATTACCGGTCATTTCCGCGTGTCTATTAAAAATCAAGTATGTAGAATACATGAGACCTATTGTATGATAAGTATTTCGCAAGCCTTTTGTTCTTTTTTATGGAGATAATAATAGTTAGGTACCTTATACCATTGAATTTATTTAGTATAATATACAAGCATCCATAAAGATCCACGTCATGTATATATGTATTCCGAATTAAATTGATTAATTGGGAATTGAATATTCTCGCTTATGATACATTTTTGTTACCCGATGAGGTAATCTGTAATTGTATATGGTAATAAAATATGATTTAATTATTACCAGTTATGGGGTTCAGTTGTTCAAATAGCAATTGTCGAGAATAAAATACACGTGTAAGTAAGTAATTGCGGAGATCCTAACGATTCCAATGTACTTTAAACAACCACTTTTCATCCTTATTATTATCAGCATAAGGTCCAAAAGTGGTATACGAAGGTTAGTAGGTAAAAAATAGCAGCGAAGCCTGGTCTCCAACAAGACGAACGTATGACCTAGTAATCCAGCTAGAGGTCGTTACCGGTCCTCGTGGAAATCTACGGGCTTTATACAGCAATGGACGTCCTTTGACTCGAATGATGATATTGAACCGTTTTATTAAATCTTCTGGGGATGATAAATACTTTATTTGTGTCGTTTACTGTACTTTCTCACCGGCGCGCATATATGACAAGATGTATTAATGTGGACGAAGCAAGGTTGATGGTAGCGCGTGGCGGTCTGTAGCTTCAGCTTCTGCCTCCCCCATGGGAAAAAGGTGTAATTGTATGTATGTACTATTCTCTGAGCCTAATTACCGCAATGTACCGCTCAGCTTTATAACAAATTACCGTCCTGTGTAAGAAATGTACACTCTTTCAATGCTCACTTCTGGAGAAATGAATGCATTGGATGGGTAACTATTAAATAGTAATACTGATGACGAACTTATTGTAATCTATATTTTTAATATTGTTCTCAAGTAAGTGACTTATGTCTTTATTGGGAATAAAGTTTCTTTAAACCGAATGTATAAAGTAATAACTGACTCCATTAATATAATAAAGTACACCTACTTATAAATAAAGAGACTCCTCAAAAACGCCGTCCAAATTTCGACCTTATATCCTTGTAGTACAGACATAAGTCTACAAGATATAAGCAATGTAACTGTTAAAACCTGTACCTACTAAAAATAAACCCATCGGTTCCGCAGTGCTATTTTAACACGAACATCATAAAGATTACAGATGTACACCGTACGATGCGGTACGATGAACTTTAACAACGTTTATTGAAGAGACGGTCTAGGCGACCGCGGTACTTGTCCTGCCTTTTACATACAACCGGTACACAACGGAACTTCAATTACTTCCGCACATCCTTGGTAATAACGTACCTTATTTATTTTTTAACTTATTCTACCATCTTTTTGTTCAAGGGGATATCGGTCGCTTAGCCGACAACATATACAAAAAAGAATATGATAAAAACCATATTTAAAGTTGTATCGTATCAAAATTTAAGCTCGATCAGTGTAGAGCTTTTTGAGTACCTACTAGAAGCTTTTACGAACCAATTTACTATTATTATAAGTATAGATTTTTGCAAAAGTTCATATACATGTTGAGGAATGTAAATAAATTGTATTGATTGTTTTGACTCTAAATTATTATTAGTATATAAATTGTGTCAAGTCAGAAGAAGAACGCAAGCTAGAATATCACTAGAAAAGGCTACTAAAGGCCACACCATAGGAACGTAAATAGAATACGAACAAACACATATTTAGTTTTATTTATTGTTTATTATTATTATTAATTTAAGGGCTCAACTCTTGTAGGTGGAGCAATCGCAGTTTACAGTTTATATCGACTATATTTTAAATGTTTGAATATATCCAAGACAGTACCAGCTGCGTGGAAGGTTACCAATACAATGATGAATTTTGTATGAGTGTCGATAAATGTCCTAGGTGACTTATGCAAATTAGTATACAGAAACACAATACAAGTAACGAATTCAATTTTAAATAAATTATATCGAATTAAGACTAGAAAAAAGACTTACTACGGTACCTCATATGTTCAAACGGTGAGATCAAAATATCGTACCTGCATGTTTAAGATTTTCTCGATGGAGTTTCAAAGTCAACCAAACTACACTAGGCCAATGTGACTGTGCTTAATCCCTACCCACTACTCCCACTAGTCCACTACTCTGGGTAAAAGATGGATTGTTACTGCACTTACAGTAAATGTAAAGACTATGATGAAAACTAAAGGTACCTTTTGTTGTTGTACTTTAGTAGAATTAGTAGTTTAACCCACAAATTAGAATAATACTCAAGTGTTTTTTTTTTATTATTTTAACTAGTCTACCTCAAAGGATTATTATTGACAGCGCACAGTAGTCGCATACAAAAACTTGACGGACGAGATGATTTATGATGTATTTATACCTTTATAGTATAATGAAGATACATATTTTTATTTGTATGTATTTAATAAACAAATTAAAATAACAAGGGGAATAGAGACAAATTGGAACGCGAATATTAAGTAAAGTCAATTATATTTATCTAGTCCTGTGTTCTAAACTTATTGATTGAACATACATTACCCTTGACACGCTTTCTAGAAAGAGTTTGAAGTTTAATGGTTAGATATATTAAAATATCTCAATTATTTACTTAATGACCATCTAATGGAGAAAGAATTTTCCTTTCATCTATTATCTAATTACAGAAATGTGAGTTTTTGTAATTAGTTACAACGTGTGGGTTTGATTGAGAATCGATTGGCTGATCAATCACCGTCTGAAGGTCAAAGATTCAACAAAATCTGGACGTATTATGTAGATGACTCTGACCTTTGTAATAGTACCAGAAGTCATAATTAATCAGCTCGACAGGGTTGTCGCTACGTTATTCGGGTAATAAACGTAATAGTACTGGAGGCTTCCTTCTGTGTTGATATATCTGCAACCTGGGGAGGCGAGACCGACAATCCCGCTAGTTGTCGGTTTCATTCCGACTTAAAACCGCACTTATCTTACCTTTAGCTTATCATTGGGGCCGTGGGACTTATGAGAACATTCACCAAGAACCTGATGAAAGTATATCTGACCTACACATAATAATTATGTAAGTGAGTAAATGAGTTTCCAACAAATAGTTATTAGGTACGGATGCTACTTGTGTATGTGAATTTTGTGTTGGTAAACGCACATACATATATATGTATACTTATGTATACGCACACAACTAGGTATGCCGACTATTGCCGACACTGTAAGGTCTATAAGACGGCATTAGGATGAGTGCAATGGCTGATTAATCGACTTTTATACAGCAAATAGCACATTCAAATATTACGGAATAAATAGTACTAGAAATTTTAATTTCTGGGTCATTGTTAAAATTTAAAAAATATTAAGCCAAATATAACTTTAAGTCCTCTAAATAAAGGACATTATAAACTGCTAAGATAGGAACATATTCTAACATCGCACAGGAAAACGTGGGTACTTCATTTTATTCAGATAAGACTTGAATTTATTATTTTGTCTTGTATTGTGTGTGACTGTTAGAATAAATTTTATTTATTTCCTTCTATGATGCATCTTGTATTTGTGACACATTCATAACATATTATCAAATATATTTTTTTAATATCCAATTTCACCAAGATGTCATAAATGTTAGGGGAAAAAAATATTTCAGTAAAAAGGATGCATTAAAAAGGTTGACTTGCACTTGTTTTATTATGTGCTCGGACATTAGGTACTCGTTATGAGTATGAGTAGTGCTTGCGTATGGGTTAATAGGTCAGCGATTGAACTAGGGCGGTGGACTGGTAACCTCTTCCTACTTACGCATCGTCGCTGTCGAGCATAGACAATTTCATAAACAAACTAAATTGTATTACAGAGCTAGGCTCAACTAAGATAGGTACTCTAAATTAGTCTGAGAAAGTACCATCGCATTGCTTTACTAAATATTTTAATGTTTACAGCATAAAAAAGCCTGTAAAATTACAGGGCCAATGTTCTTTTATTGAACTATAGGAAACAGACATTAAAATAGACGGGATTGTTCCTTAATACGTAGGAGTTTATTTTACTATAATATAATAATATTTAAACGTATAATAAATTTACTACACACTGTAGATATAGTACTACTATTTCATCAATATTTTCATCGGGGATGTAACTCAGTGGTAGAGTGTCTGCTTCGCATGCTGAAAGTCCTGGGTTCAAATCCCAGCATCTCCAAATTAATAAACTTTTTTCATCTTAAAATATTTTTTGTTGAAGTTCCATATACAGATAAATTCATATTGGAAAAGGATTTTTTAAATAAACCTGATAAGGTGATGATAAATTGCTACCAGTAGTAGCTGTCCGATTATATTTTATTCCTTTCAAATTTGAATGTATAAATCGGTACCTTTATCATAATGAAATTAAGAATCATTAATACATAGTAGTCAGCCTATTAAAATTTGGTAGATACAGTTATTATTATTAAATATTCTCTAGTTCAATGACCTACCTAGATAATAACTTTACAACGAGCAGCTTACAAGCACCTTGTGCAGTCAATGATAATTTGTAGACATTATTGCTTCAATGATGTGTGTTTTTCGAAAATTGCATCATTTTTCAATAAGAACCTTCATGCTGCCATATATACTGCTAACGCCATCTACTGCATACTGTCGCACATATGACTTATTTTGTACACAGCGCCATCTATTAATTTTTGCTCATACTATTTGCTCTTAATTTTCCCGTATGATTATTACTGCTGGACATAGACCTACCTCTAGGTGCGCCATTTAGCTAGTTCCCAGTGGCGTAACTATACTACCTGAGACCCTTGGAAAATTATTGGATGGGGTCCCAGTAACAAGCAAGTCGATTGCCACCCTTGTGTACATAAAAAAACCCGGTGGGGACCCGTGGTATTTTGCCACCCCTGCTACCCTAAAGAGTAAAGTCACGCCACTGCTAATAGGTACCATTTCAAACATGACTACTGCTGCTGTGCTTAAGTTCTGAGTCAGTATTATTAGAATTTTCTCTAGGAGAAATTTCTCCTTCCAATACTTAATACCATCAAAGTAAAGAATAATAATCGCCTTCATGCTCCTAGCAAGGTACCTATAAGGTAATTTACAGAAATGAAACCATATCATTGGAATAATATTTTAATGAAAATTCAACTAAACGTATAAATCTTATTTATACTTACAATAAACAAGTAAAGTGGATAAATATTTACATTTAGCTGGGGAGAGGTCCGCATGTATTTCGTTTCCCCCCAAAATTGCACTAACAAAAATATGGAAGCCCATATAGGCTCGATTCTCGCTCGGTCGCTGGATGACTCTTATAAATATGTATTACATAAAACTTCAAGGCAATTTCCTGGTTTGTAAAGTAAATTATAAACCTCTTTGCAAAAACTCACACCTTCGCATTCGTTAAATGAACGATCAGGTACAAAACATTTCCATAATTAAAAAAATATGTATATCTAAAAACAACGTAACCGTTTTCATTGGATGGTTTACAATAGTAAATAATATAAGTAGGTAGTACCTAAGTAACACACAAAAAATACAAATTTCAAATTAAAATTGGAATTTAATCTAAATCAGGTAACAATTAGGTAGGTAACTAAGTAATATTTTTCTAAAAGTCTTAATTTTCCTTCTCTCTATTATTACTAGGGATCTTTGAAAAACCAACACAGATTTCTACTTAACTTATTTTGTTGAAATCAAAGTAAAATAACTTCTGACATAATGCAAAATATAGGTAGGGTAGGTATTTAATGGAAGACATGTCAAATTTAGTCCATACCATGACATAATACAATTACCCTTAATAATATGTACCTTCTGTAACGGATAGGTCACCTACATGACCTACATCTACATTTCGCCATACTACAAAATATACTACAACTAAACTTTTTTTAGTGAAACTTTAGAAAATCTTTTATGTTCCTTCTAATAAAATTACAATGTCCCTTATTCTATAAATGCTAGTAATGGAATGACAATTATGTATAATATTATAATAATATTTTAAATAACGTCAAATTCTAAGATTTATCAAAGATCGTACACAATAATTAGTTCAATCAGTAATAGAGTAAGATCCCAGGGCCACCAGACGTCACGTATTTTCTGACGAAGGAAATGTGGACGATTGAGTAGTGCTAGTATGTACTAAGAACGCATGCTTGCCAGCTAGCTTGCTTACAGGGCCAATTTTTAGGAAATCAAGGTACATAAAAAGATGCCTCACGTAAATTCTCCAAGCTAATTTTTACGTCTATTATAGGCGATATCCTTAAAAATAAGTCACCGATACTCCCAGACACTTTCCCGTCGGCCGTTTTGCCTTACAGGTGCCTTAAAGGTCCCAAAATAATGACTACCCATTCAGTGCACAGTAACCGGTTCCTGAGTCGATAATGCCCATAGCCTTGCTATAATATCGACCCAGGAGCCGGATTCTGGCATGCGTTCTTAGTACATACTAGCACAACTCAATCGTCTACATTTCCTACGTCAGAAAATACGTGACGTCTGGTGGCCGTAAAATCTTGGACTATAATAAGTAATCCAGAGCGCAAAGATACCACGGAGTAAAAGTGGGTTTGCTGTCATCATAAAAGACGACATGAACAAGTGATCAGATTCAACCAGCCACCGAACGAACACAGTATAACGAGTAAACATTGTATAAGTTTAAGATATTATAATAACGCAGTCTTAGTACGCCGTGGCAACTGGTCGCCCTTACCCTAGTGAGACCGTTCTAGTCTACCACTACGGCGCTACTCGATACATACGCTACCCACGAAGTCACAAATAAATGGAGTGCTAATTTACGACATATATAACTCTACCGTTCCCGTTTCTTCATCGTGTAAACTACAAAAAGTCGCTATTACAGTATCTTATTCTCATTATTCTTTATACAAAAGAACACTACTATTGTTTATCACATCATAATGGCCCAGTAAAATTATTATATTTGTTGGGAATAGATTGTTTTTTTATTATAAGTTACAAAACCTAGGGGAAATGTTACACGCAATAAAAAAAAGAAGAATACAAAATATCTGATTGACATCTAGTCAATCGGTCGTTAACCTCCAGTAGATTTCAATCAGATGTTTTGTAGTTATGTCAATCCAGAAGATTTGTAAGACACTAATTAAATGTTATTTTGCTCAAATGATTTTATATCTTAGCTGATAATATAAATTAAACTACACTGGTACCTTAAACTCGTAACTCCCAATTCGTTTACGCGGTTTTATCAACTATAATTAACTAATTTATTTAATTTGCAAAACGTTGCCTATTTTCTCATAAAAACGCATATAGCACTCCATTTTGCTTTGCACTTGCTAACGCTACCCCAGAACATTCTAACCTGTATACACGACAGTCGTTGTAGCAGTACTGAGAGATATGGCACTAGGAAATTAGACCAAAACAATAACCTCAGGTTTGAAAAAGTGTCACTGTACAAAATACCTTACGACAGATATAGTAAGGGTGTGCTATTGAAATCCACATCTTTATGATGACGGAGATATTTATTTTTCTTCAAATATAAATGTTCAAAACCTAACATTTTCACTTGTTTTTATGCTTTTTCAGTAAAGCTACAAATCGACGTCAATTACCATCTAATCTAATTACTACGAATAAAATGACGCTACAAGTATCATGGAAGATAATGAAAATGGCCTCGCCTATACGGAGATAACAACACTACTAGGTAACTAACCAGACACAGGCTAACTGACTAGAACTTATGGAGGGACTAGAGAGAAGGAGTATTTTTGGAACAACTACTTGCCGTTCACGCTCTATACGAGATAGTACCACAATTTTGTCAAAAGCAATTTGCTAATTTTAATTACGTATTCTTTTTCCAAATGCTCCCCACTAGGATTTTCTCTTGTGTCATACAAAATGCTCAGACCGGAACAACTACCTGTACCTACGTATAAATATTTGCTCCGTGTGGGGACAACCCGTAACCCGTAACAAGTGTCTTATATAATTAACATTGTTTGGATTTTGGTTCTGTAATCATTTTGTCTCTGCACACATTATACTCTGCGTAAAATATGTTGTCCCCTATGGCACATGATTGACACAAAATTCACTATAAATTTAACCTATCTAAATTAACAAAAATTGTCTTCATATATTTTTGGTTATCATCTATAGTGCAAAATGATATATTATATTTATTTATTTATTAATAATACGTAATATCGCCTTGTCGATAACATATTTATTGTTGACGTCTCAAATCATTTTTGTAGTCACTAGAGACGCAAAAGATGAAATAATAATAAATAACAAATGAATGTAACAAACAAAAAAGACGTTTCTGAGAAAATCTGTGCAGTAAAAAAATCGTCAACATCATTCAATTAGTGTGACAAAGAATATAAAAACTGCAAAAAAAACATAATTTTCTGTTGGTAAAATTTAAAGAAACAACATTTTAAAATAGGTATATGTAATTATTCATTATTTCAGTTGGATAAAAAACCTTAACAAATTTCTAAGGAATTCATTAACAAAATATTACCAACAATTTGTTTATACTTGGAGTATCTTGCCGGATTCTTCTCCATAAGAACAACTTTTGGAACTGTGCAAGTAGAGTCAATTAGCGCTTCGTAATTGGAAGAGCTTATTTGAAATAAAAACCTCTTGAATTTGATTTGATTGAACCGCTCTGTTCGTTACATTCCAATATAACTTGTATGAATGGAATTCCATACAATTTAAAAAATTTAAATTTCACACTTACGATTTTTTACCTAATTTGAATTATAAAATGGCACATAATATTCACAGAAAGTCCATATTAAGTAATCTAAACGCAAAGAGCTGATAAATGTATAAAGCACAAATCGGACATTTAATGGATGTGCATACACATAAGGTACAGTTTACAAAAACCAATATGACGATATTAACGTTAAAGAATTAAATTGAATAAAACTTATGAATAAATTCTCGTATTGCGTGAATCGGCATTGACTACGATGATATCTAAAGAGGTCTAATACCTAGCTAAGCGGGACGGGAAGGGGACAGTTTGGCGGCTATAGAGAGTCCAGGCGCGTCCGCTGCACCGCGAGTAAAGCTGATTGCTGCTGCAGACTCTTGCGGAGGCCTTCCAAAGTCTGCAGGACCTGGTGACAGAAGTAATAAAGATATTTAGTACCGTATTAGTAGAGTCGAAATTTGTATGTGTTGTTTCCTGTCGCTATCTATCGTCCGTGTTGGACAAGCGCCTCTTTCTTTACTGGTAGTTTGGTTGTACATACAACACGATACAATCAGTGGTATTTAAAGCGTAAACTAGCAAGCTAAGGTATAGCATTAAAATTGGCAACCATTTTAGAGGGTCTACAAAAAAAATTACCGTATCTTGAAAGATATGAATAAATAAAAGGTAATACCTAAATAAGTTTAAATTATTTAATGTTATACATTTTTGTTATTATTTTATCATGCATTTGAGATCGTTGTGGAGAACACTTGGGGGGGCCTATGCCAAAGAGCAAGACAATCACGGAACCGGTGTCTGATACAAATAGCATTCAAGCGGTTGCTTTCATAAACAACCTTGATTCATATTAGTAGTGCATGAGTAGTTATAAGATGAAATGTAACATAAAAGATTGTTAATAAAGGCTTTATTATATTATATATTATATATCATGCATTGTTGTTAGCGAAAACATAGGCAGTTATAGAGTAGTATTAAGTACATGCTATGCAGACTAACCTCATCCCGAGCATAAGCCTTCCTCTTGGGGGGCTCGGAGTGGGGTCTGTCGGTGGGTGAGGGAGGGGTGAGGCGCCTTGCCACGGGGGGCGGGGGCGGCGCGGCCAGGGGGGAGCGCCGCGCCACCGGGGACAGCCGGCGCGGCGGCTCCGGGGAGTTCGCGCGCATGAAGTTCGTGATATGTGTGCGCTCTGGACTTCTACGGGGGGCTTCCACCTGACAACACAAGGTTTGAGCATCATAACCACTAGCATAACCATTACAGAGAATCAAAGAGCGGACTAACAACTAGAAAAGAACTCCTTACGAGGACGTTAAGGTGAGTGGCCACTTAGCTTACTAAATTCAAATTATAATATGTGTTTTTTGACAGATAGGTCAACCCCTAATGAGTATTGAGGGTGCATATTGACAACTGTACCCATAGATCTAAAATTAATGGAAAACTAAGATTTATTTTTTCCCAGACCTTCCTTAAATTAAAAAAGAAAATGTAAAAGAAATAATAACAGATATGTATGTATAAGGTAAACATTAGATTCAACTATTTCTTTCTAACAGCAATATGTCGGTCTCACCTCTGTAGCCCTCAGCTCTCTAACTCTTGGGTTATGAGGAGGCTCGAGCGGTGCGCGGGAGACGGTGACCAGTAACTTCTCCGCCTCTCTGATGAGCTCCCTGTACTTCCTCTCGGCTTCTCTGTCAGCTTCCAGTAAAGGATCCCTCTCTCTGACAGGAGGCGCTGAAGGCGCGTGGCGACGCCGCATCCGAGGTGGAGTTGCTCCTGGAAACAGAACTGATAGATTCAAGCTAATAAATGTAAACATTGGCATAATATTAACCGGTACAGAACGACTACCAATCCCAAAAATGCTCAAATTCAAAAGCGCCATAAAATGATCGGTCGTACAAAATCTATAACATTGACTTGAAAAAAACCGCAAAAGGTTTATAGATTTACAGGTATAAATTCGAATTATAAATCACAAATGGTAATAAGTTTATCAATCTATACCACTAGCCTCTGATTCACACCAATGTTTTCTATAGGGCCATTATAGAGTTCTTAAAAAAAATATCGCCCATGTATAATACTATTATGTTCAATCAATCATTTTCGCCACGTCCTTTACCTGCCGATCGCGGCGGTCGTCGTGGTGGCCTCCGCCTTCTAGCCCTTCTTCTCCCCCCAGGCGACGCAGTCTCATCATCATCTTCGTCTCCCCCATCTAGACCCGTATCTCCGTCCGAGTCAAAATCAGCGTCAGACAGTATGGCTGTCTCCCGGCCCCTTGTCCGCATACCACGGCATTCTTCATCACTAGAAGCTCCGCCGCGGTAGTACGGCGACCTTTGTGGTTCCGGCGATAAATGAGGTGATAGATGTGGTGACCTGGAATCGGGAGCAGATAATAGAGTACAGGATTTGGTTCAAAATAATTCTTGTTCTTCTTACTCAGAGTTAAAGCTGTGATAATATCCAATAGATTGAGTGATGAATTTAAGGTTAAATTAAGATCTCGAGTTGGAATCCAAGGCACGCACCACTGACTTTTCGAAGTTATGTAGACCTACATAACTACGTATTTATCACATGTACTCAAGCAGTGAAGAAAAACATCACAAGACTATAGCCTAATCCCTTATAAAATGGGAGGATATCCGTGCCCAGAAGCGGAGCTGTTAATGAGTTGATGATGGCTCAGGGTTATATTATACATATTTGATTTTCAAGTTACACCGAGCGTACTAAAAAGTTTGATAGAGTCAAAACAATTGACTACAAATTAGTCACTTTGCTATAAACATATGAAAAATGTATGTGTGTTATCGTTACATTTGTAAAAGGTTCTGGTAGTGACCATGAACTAGGACATTGATTACTATAGCAGTCTCCATGGGCATTTGCAAGGGTACCTATCAAAATATAATCAACACCATCCGAAACGTCCAAGTCATAAAAAATTAACGAGAAGTAAATGAGCTCTCTAGAATTGAATATTTCTGCTACTAAGTAAATAAACTGGTATAGAGG
This sequence comes from Craniophora ligustri, assembly GCA_905163465.1. Taxonomy (NCBI): domain Eukaryota; kingdom Metazoa; phylum Arthropoda; class Insecta; order Lepidoptera; family Noctuidae; genus Craniophora; species Craniophora ligustri. The sequence goes on from LR990955.1 coordinate 12,769,578, forward strand.
TTCTGATGTAGGTACTTAATTGAATTAACATCTAACTTTGCTCGACAATCATAGTTCCACTGACCTACTTTATGTAGGTGAGTGCTGCTTAACTTCATTCCACAACTTGCTACATGGCACTCTCGACTTAACATGACATTAAATTTAATACTGTTATATGTATATTATTTTAATACAGATAAACACTAGACTTATTTGTTGTACTCTTGCTAAGTTGCTAACTAACCGTTAGGATCTCTTAGAAAAAACCTAAGGAGGTCCGTTATTTATTCAACAGTGGTAATGAGAAAAATACCATTGAAGTTTTTCTTACAATGTAGTGATCAACGATATCAAATAAATATAGATAGACATAGATTTGTTTTTAAAATGCTGTGCCTCAGGTGAATTACTTTATCAAAATATCAGACACTTCGATTTGACAAAAATTTTCCACGAGGCAAAATATATTATAGTTTCTCCATTCCATCTTCATTTTATTGCATTGCATTCATCATTGCATTGCTAATAAAAATATATGACGATATATAAATATTAGTATTTATGGGTTGTTTAAATCGGTGTATAATTTCCAACAGACCGCTTAACGACCTTCAGATGTGGTATCAAATTCATATTGAGGCGTGCGGCCGAGATGACCGCAGCAACTCAGCTGATGTAAATTGTGCCATATTGATTTTATAAACAAACATCACGTCTACATTAAAGCGAGTGATGCAATAGCGTAACTTATTAAATAAGCCATTACTTTAGGTTCGGCAACTCATGAGTGACACCTTTAGTGTAACAAACGTCCATAGGTTACGGTAACAACTTACTACAGGGCCGACCGTAAGTTTGTTGGCCACCGTATTGGTACTAAAAAACCTTTATTTTATAACGTACCATCACGTCTTTCGTCCCCGAAAGGTTCGGAAGAGGTTTATTTCTTTTCTCTTCAGGTATCCGAAGATATAAGGGAGAGCGTAATATTCTTAAACAAGACCAGAAGACTTACCTTTCGCTTTTTGTAGTCTTTCTTTCTCTTCTTTCATATTTATCTAGAATCTTTAAATTGTATGTTCCAAAGAGTATTTCTTATGCCTGTTTAAGCTGACTAAGAAACTAACGGCCAAAATAATTAAACGGTTCTTAATTTTAAGTACTCCTGTACTATCCTGTATCAATTTGCAGGGTAAGTGAAAAACCCCGCACTACCTATATTTAAAAGCTCCTTAGAATTATGTTGCGTTTGAGTATTTAACCGTAATATTTTTACCTCGAGTTATACTTGACACTGTGCGAGTCAAGCGAGTAGGGAGCGTGGTGCAGTTGCTGGGGCTGTGTTGGCGGGCACTGCAGTGAGTGCTGATGCACTATGTGTTGGGGTCGCCGTCTGCTGGGAGACGTCGCTCCCATCCACGGATTGGTTCTGATGCGGCACCGCGGCCGAGGAGACGGCGTCGCACATACCACGACAGGAACAGGCGCTGGCTCTGGGATACATCGACGAACCACCACGTTCGACCGACGCTGAAATTGAGAATGTCATTGCAATGTGTAGTTATCTCTATTAAAAAGAATCCAGCTTTATTTGTGTCCTTATTTCTGCCTAACTCGTCCCAGGGGAATGATTTAAACTGTCTAAAATCTGACAACCAAATTAATCCAGCTTAGTTATGTAAGTACCTATAGCTATTCTAGAGTTTGCTGATTAAACGCAACTACTTACACCATGGTGATGGTCAAATTAACTAGCTGTTGAGCCATAAAAAAAGATCCTTGGAAGTCTCGAGCCAGATCTAAATCATTCATGAATGTTTCTGGTTAAATTTATATACAAAAGAGGTATTTATATTTTCTGAGCCCTCTATTAAGTAAGAGGGCGATTCAAAAAATTGCGCTCGGACTCCCTGACGGCAGCCGGGCGCGGGTTTACAAGTTTAACTTGTGGGTGTCAGCATAAGTGCTCTCACTTTACGATCACTGCGCACTATGCTCCCCGAGACAAGGAAAGTTACTCACAGCGCGCGGGCTCGCCGCTAGCCTAAACCGCGTGAAGCAAACGATAGCGCGATTCAATTCGACGCCAACGCCATCTAGTTGCAAAGCTGGAAACATTAGCAATTTAATGTTTTTCCTCCACTCGACAATATTTTTACTTAATTTTACTTCAATGTGGGCATTTACCAGGTGTTTTACGCTTATTTCATTTTCATATTAGTTATGCTGTCTGTTATTTTCTTACAGCTTGAATACATTGTGTTACATAGTATATAAATAACTTTTAACGTTGACATTATCAAACTAATCAAGTAAGTATCGCCAATGAAACCGATAGCTATAGCAGGCTAACAGACTTTAAATAGCTCAGGTAAAGGTCCTCCCTTCAATTAGTACGGTCTACTTAATTAATAAAGCCGGGTGCGCCATACAAACACATATTATAGGTCGAACACAGTTCATTCAATATTCTATAAAACCTTATTACAGTAATCAGTGCCCTATTTGTCTCGACCCGAAGGGTGAAAACCGCTTAACTACGTTTTTAATTGAAAACTGTGATGTGTGAATAAATTAAATCTGTCATTCATTCATTTTATCTGTGTAATCAGTGTTGATCAAGCTATAGCCGGGGACATGTGTTTACTGTAATATTGGGAAAGGATAGTTATGAATACACATATTTCGCAGAGGGAATATTGGTATCATATTTGACATACTGAACGTGACGTACGCGATTAGTGATATATAGAAGGATTATTATTCTCGAATCATGTTTCTAGTCACTTTTAGAAAAGTCCAACAATATAGTGTTACTTTATCCGTAATGAATCTAAGCTATATTTTTAATAAATACTTATTTGTTGAATATTTGGTAGGTATCTCTACCTAACTACCCGTGCGAAGCCGATACAGGCCGTTGGATAAATTTGATACAAAATAAAAAAAAGGAAATTAGGTACTTGCAGCCATTTAAAAACCGCAATTAAGTATTATAGATACTACAGCTTACTTTGAAGTTGAAGTTAATGCGGTATGCGAAGTCTACCCACCTTCCAGTAATCCGCTTTCAAAAGGCTCCTTATGCCCGCAATAGGCCTATAATGCAGATTACTCGGGCAAATCCACGATGTTTACACCCTACTGTTTAAACTCCCATTTTAGGGATATGCGTAGCCGTACCGTAACCGCTATCAGAAAGTACTTTATGACTAAACGTAAACATACCTTGGCTGGTTCGTGGTAAAGGTGTGTGGTGGGAGGCGCAGGCGGCGGCGGTGGTGCCACGAGCGGAGCGGCGAGCGTGGTCGGGGGCGCCCCAGGCGAAGTGCCATCCGTGGAGTACCCAGTGCTGTACGCACTCTCGGGAGAAGATAGGTGAGGTGGCGGCAAAGGCCCAGTAGTGTTGGTCGTGGCCGCTGGCCTCGTCTGCTTCTGCTTACGTTTCTTGGCCCGCCCTAACTGCGCCTCCATCCATGACTTGAGCCGCGCGCCCAGCATGCCGACGACGGCACCTATAACAAGCTCTACAGTCTATCTACTTCTTGCACGCTCACAATTTGCAACGCAAATATATTTTTACTTTAGATATTATATCTAAAGTTCCATCCAATATTCTCAAGTCACGAACATATTGTTGCCCATCCAATACCATAACCGAAGATTAAAGGTAAAATCAAATATCATTTTGCAGAAAGGTAAGCTCATCGCGATATGAACGCTGTGCGCACAATGTGTCGTTTACGCCTCGGTACACACAAAAAAACATTTTCGTTCGCGACACTTGAACAAAGGTTTTAGGAAAATACATCAAACGCTCGAATACGGGCGCGACAATTGTAGCCCCAACAACGGCTGCTCTACATTTTCCTGTCATCAAAACCTACGCTTTGAAGTAAACAAAAGTAGTGACATAAAATGTTTTATCGTGTCGTCGTCATTTTATTGTAAAGAAAAGGCCGTTAACGGGGGCCACAACACTGTCTGGTTGGAGCCCTCGCCACGCCGTGTCATATTTCAAGAAAGTCTAGCGTCGTCGCTCGTAAAAAAGGGCGCAGTCAGCACCCTTCTCATTTCCATCAATGGTACATGGTAAAAAACGAAATTTTATTTCCATTATCTATGGTCGCGATATGTGTATTTAATCAAATGGAGTAGTTACACCACTCAAAGTATGGTGGGAAGATAAAAAGGATACACCAATGTTAAAGAGAAATAGAACCGTTGCTAGAAGAAATCTCAATAAATAACGAGAAAATTTACATTATAAACCCAACCACTTCGAACTAACTCTGGTCCATAAACAAACAACTATACACATTTTCATTTTGCTGGCACGGGCTTAGTGCCAGCAAAATCGAACAAAAAATTACTGAGCAGCGTGCTTCGATTGCAATCAATCATCAATATCCTTCATTCGAAAACCTATTACTCACAAAGCGCTACCCGTATACATACTAGTACTTAACTAACGTTTCGACGCCCTTCCGCCCTCGCAGGGCTGTGGGAAACGAATAGCCGGATAAAAGACGGATGGAATCGACTCATCCAGTTCAGTGAGGGGTGTAAACTTACGAGATTTAGCTAATATTAGCAATCCATTACGGGACGGCCGCAGTTGGAAAGTTTATTTAACTACCCATCCGTACTTGCCACTACACGCTCGATAGCTCAGCGCTGATGAAATATTGATTGGACCCCTAGACGAATGAATAGCAGATTATATACAAGTATGTATACGTTATAATAATAGATAGATAGATAGATAGATAGAATATTCTTGATTGTACATAACCATAATGTGCGTGAGATTTAGAGCAATCTGTCGGTATCAATTAAAGTTTGAAATGTGAGATACATTTCAGTTTGCGAGATTGCAATCTCACGTTTGAGAGTCAGTACAATATCCCGCTTAAGCTTTATTAGCAAACTTACCTACGCCGAAATGAGTAAAAGTAATAAAGTACTGCAAAACACTTGTCGTGTACAGTAAAAACATCTATAAACTTGTACTAAGTTCCAATAAGACGTTTTACGAGTGTCCCGGACCTCAAGTAATGAATCGAAAGCAAACTAATAAATTGTGGCTTCAGGACAAAGTATCCAACTTCACCGCAAATCCCTTTTTCTATAGAAACAACTTAAACAAATGTGAACGCGGCGGAGAAGGGAATCGCCTTATCGATAAAACTGTCACCGTATAAATGTAAATAGTACCCGAAAGAAAACCTTTCGAGTTTGCGTCCAGAGTTATATATCTTAACTAAACTATCCTTTTGTTATCTTATTGTGATTGTTATTACTCTTCCTTTTTTTCTATTTTCGATGTTGGACGAGAGCTTCGTGTTGAACAAAAAATATTGGAAAAATACATGTTATGCGACTATTGACGTTTTTCATGAGACAATCTCACTGTTTCGGGTTGGTATAATTTTTACTATTTATTTTACACTCAATATTACATTTAAATAAAATATTACGGCATATTAATAAAGAATATAACCACAGATTTTAATTTCGAAAACCTTCTATGTGTGTAAGCTTTATCCCCTAAGTTATGTTGGCATTCTGAAGATGAACAATAATGAATTTCCACACGAATGTCATCCCATTACTGAAATGATGTCATGATACTTTATTCTTTTTGTAGAATCTTCAATAATACAACCGCCATTATTGCTACACAGACGAATGGCAAGCGAACAATCACCCAACCAATACCAAATTGGAATACCGTCAATGTCGGCGGGAACGCTGAATGAACGTTACATTAAAGTAACCCATAGTTATTGGAAATTGAACAAGGTTCGACGTCTATTGTCTGGATATACAATCATAATGGAACTGAAATATGAGTAGAAGATATTACGTCAGCTGAGAGCCGAATAGCGGCGACATAACACTATTAATAGATACTGTCTACTGTATTTATCACATGCGAACGCATGCTTCCATGCTTGAGAGATTATCTCTCGATAGCATGTGAAGTCTACCAACCCGCACGAGGCTAGCGTTGTGGTCTAAAGCCTAATCACTCTCAAATGAGAGGAGACCTGTGCCCAGGACCATAAAGGAGGATAAATTAGTTATCAAAGTTCTAATACCTAACTTAAGCCTCAGATAAATAAGCAGGTTTACACTGAATAGCTAACCAAAGCTAAGCTTTACTACTGTAAATACATTATTTCTGAAAACTAATTATTTCGAAACTTTTATGCCACTTAACTGGATTACTTTGTTAAAGTATAATTAGTTAAAGAAAGCAAATTTTTCCAAGAATTTTGTTCACAAATACTCAAACGTACTGTATAATATAAAAACATTGTATTATATTTAAAATCATTATGTCAAATAAGATAACAAAGCCTTTTCTATGTGGCCTTTTTGGTCTCGTTACGAAAATAAAGGTGCATTGGCTCCTCTGACGAAGCTTAATTAGCAATTCAAATATTCATTTATTCAGGACGTCCCTGATAATAGAAGGGAGGATCGCAACAATAGCAGATCCAAGCTATTCTTGTAAATCCTTACCGCTGATTTAAAAATGTTACCGACAGCCAACACTGTTTTGCAATTAACGTTGTATTGAAACAATGTATGTATGTGTGTGTGATATAGCTTCAGGCCGTTCTAGACTATGCGCTCACACTGTCCTTACAAGTGGTCTCAGTATGGGTACCTTTTTAACTGACTTCGAAAAGGAGGAGGTTCTCAATTCGAATGTGTCTATTTTATAAAATGAATTTAACGATATAGTTGATCTGTTTTCAAAATAATATTCGTATAAAAACCATAGCAGTTTAATGAATATTCACGCAAGTGTATAGAATTAACATGTAAGAATACCCATGGCGTTGTAAATAGGTAATCTAGTGAGTCGGTTAACATCGAAGCTGACTATTCAGATGTGTTCGGTGAAATCTGGATAGTCGGCTTCACTTTTAACTCGTCCAGTGCGGTGTGTTGCAACTCGACGAATTGCACTTTGGGCCGTACCCAACTTCTTACCGTGAACTGTGAACCGTGAACTATGAACCGTGAACTATTTTAATAAACTAAACGTAGAAAAAACGAAACCGCAGTAGGATTTGCACTTATATATACAAACATAGACCACAATAAATTTTATTTACGTGTAGGTAGGACATAAAATTTTCCCGTAGCGTAGAAATCGTATGCTCGCCAATCAAGTTGTTGATATATTTCACCCCAAAAGGTAATATCAAGATTGTTTCTACAAAGCGAAAGGGTTGCTATTTCCAATATCACAAATTGTCGCTGCCACGCGAGGCGTGAAAAACCATCGTATCAGGAATATATTCTACTCCCAATCACTCGAGTTGACATCTGACATTCAATTAAATACTCGTGTACCTTTTTGTACCAATTTGAAGATAGATCATATCGTTAGTACCTCACTATAAGCCTGTAATAATGTTGTGTATAAGTTTAAGTTTTGTCTTATTATTTTTGTATCATCATCATCAACCCATTAATGTCACACTGTTGGGCACGGGTCTCCTCTCGATTGAGAGGGATAAGGCTGGTGGACTATACCACGCTGGCCTACTGCGGGTTGGCAGACTTGACATGCCATCGAGAAAATCTCTCAAGCATCCAGGTTTCCTCACGATATTTTCCTTTACAGTTTGAGCATGTGATAAATACGCACATAACTTCCGAAAAGTCAATGATGCGCGCCTTGGATTAGAACTCGAGACCTTTGATATCTCAATCCACTAGTCACACCACTAGGCTACCACAGCTCTCAATTATTATTATTTCTATATAATATTGTTTAATATTGTTCATGGGTAAGATAAGGTTTGTGCGTGATAAGTTATCTTTAAGAATAAAAATCTACTAGGTATGCATCGTCTATCGAACTTGTTAACACCTTGACCGACTGACTCAACATTTTAACACAACGGGTGCTGCATTTCAACGTGTGAGTGTTTTGTTAGGCTAGGTAGTTAGGTAAGTACGAACGACATACCTAGTGCTACCCATACGAAACCGGGTCAGGTAAACCTATAATAAATATACTATAAAATAACATTCTGAGAATCAATTTATGAACTTGTTGTGGGAGTGTTATAAGCCATTCTAATAAATCATCATTTTGTTCTAAGAATTATATATTCTTTATCGACTAGTTATACATAATCATGATGAAAATATTAACTACTAGCTGCCTCCCGCGGCTTTGCCCGCATGGTATATAGATAAAAAAAAAGCCGATGTGTTAATCCAGGTAATAAACTATGTAATGTATGATAAATTTCATTCAAATCTGTTAAGCGGTTTTTGCGTGAAAGGGTAACAAACATCCATCCATCTATCTATACTAACAAAATTTTCCGTTTATAATATTAGTAGAAATTAGGATAGTAGGAAGTAGGATATTTAATTATAAATATAACCATTAAGCAATCAAGTAAAGTAACTACGTTGGGTGAGCAAAAACTTATAAGGTTTCTTTAAGGGTCTGTAAGATTGAGTCATATTGTACTGTACATATAATATAGCTGTATATTCGAGGTATTCATTACATTTTCCTCTTATCCGACGAAAGAAAATATATTAAGCTTATGATACTTCGTTTATGGAGCCTAATATTTAATATTGTTATTAAATAACTTGAATGTTCGAAAATTCGTAGGCAATCAAAAGATATTGTAATATGTATATTTACAAATGTTTAATGAGTCGATCTGAAATTACAGAATAATAATAATTACTTGTTTTGACCGGGATTCTAACGTGGCGAATTTGAAATGTACAAATTATTTCGAAGAAACACGTTGTTACTTCACATTCTAATTGCGTCAAATTAGAAACGTAATAAGATTCTTTTAAATGATATTTGCTGACAAATGTATACAAATTCCTAAAAATAATTAATTATGCTTAAATCTCGGGAGGAAAAATGTATTTCGTTCTCAGGTAAAAATCTAATAAATCATACCTACGCTACGAAATTGACGTAGCATCTATATCGCAGCGTAGCATCAATATCGTAGCGTCACATCAATCTCGTAGCGTCAGTCTACGACGGATTAATTGACGCCTCCTACAATCTGCGAGGTCTCCGTGTACTCCGCTAACCTAATTTTCAAGTGAAGATAATATTTTCTGTCTAACAAATTATTCAGTTTTGTTCAAGATGAAAATCTTTGTTCCCCTCCCGCTCTGTAATTGCGTTAATCTCAGCATCAATCTTGTAATTATGACGGCAGGCGTAAATCATGTAAAACATCTAAATATGTACTTAGAGGCTCAGTTTGTTGTTTGCTCACATTGTTATTGTTCACACTCAGCGAGAATATTGTGTTGCAGACATTTGTAATTAACAAAGTATTCCAAATTAATTAAAGTTTACGTAACATAATATAACGGCTCTTGAAAATTGTATATAAGTTGGACATGTTCAGTCTTGTTCTGTAAGTTGAAATGGTCTAACTTTACGATATGGTTTCGTGTACCTAATAGTGAAATAATTCTGAATTATTATTATTCTCGTCGAGCCTCTCCTCCGTTTCTCCCTAACACTTTACGAAGTGTGTGTAATATGTGGATTTGACTGTAAATTTAATTAATGGTGTTACAGAAATATAAGATACGCTTTATTAAATCTTTTAAAATGACTGAATAACGCAAACAGTATAAAACTACTACGCAGGACGCAGGACAGCGTGCAGATTACTTCCGTCGTCTCTCAAACGAATCCGAATGGATAAAAAACGAAGCTTAGCTTGCTAGACTCGGGCTAATTGCGGACCGCTTTCAAGCTGTCTCGGCGAGGCCTCACAGAATTGTAGACAAACTAAAAAGACTGAAAGGCAGGCTGAGCGCCGGCGTGCCAGACGTGCGGCAATTGTTTGTCGAACCTGACGACGAACCAGCTCGCTTTAAATGAGCAGTCTGCATCGCGAGCCTGCACTACACTGCTTACATGCATACACTTCCTCATTACAAATCTACCTTTTTTTTAAGTTTCACAGCATTTGCACGTGTTCTGAGAATTCAGTCACTTTAACTTTTACTTTAGAGTTACACCCACACGGACCTTTTTCAAGTTACAACTAGTATTAAGTATAATAACATACTTAATACTAGTTTTAAAAATGGTTTTTATTTTTAGATTCTGATCAATATGATAATAACAAAATTGGGCCATTTATTTCTAGAGTTTATTGACCTAAGACACAAATACAATCCACGTGCAAAACCACAACACTAGGAACATCATAAAGTATTCATACTAACCCCAAATGCTCAACGGAAACTACGTGACAGTTGAATCTTGTTTTACATTCAAAACAAAACGTTTTAATCAAAATAGAGAACAACCCTTGACGAGAGGGCTCACTTGGAAGCCTCTTACAGGGGCACTGGGCTATCGAACGAACCGCTCATTTGTTACTGTGCGTCGGGAAGGCACTGCCGGCTAAAAATGGATCCACGTGCGGAAATCATCATTTCCGCATGACAGTTTTTGAATGAAAATGTGTTCGTAACTTCAGGATTGATATACTAGTGCTACTTATATTGGAATGGTGTACTTACAGGGGCGCGCGGTGGTATATATCTGTTAGATGGTGTCGCCGTGCGGTGCAGGAGCGCATGCCGGGCGTGTAGCGGCGACGCGCGGCTCTCGCCGACTGACGCACGCACGCGCGCCGCGCTCGCCCTACGAGACCCGCTACGGTGCTACGAAGGGCGCGTTTGCACCAATCGTACGGTTTACTAAATTCAAGGGTTGATGTATACTGTAAATTAATTTAATTTGTGCACAATTTATTTTTATTAAATTGTAGACTGCATTCTTTAACGGTTTCGTTGTATATCTTAATTTTACTTTAGACATCACCAATTAAATGATTTAATTTAATTTGTAGGTACATATGTATACTCCGGTGTAAGTAACGGAAGGCTGTAGCTCGTATTCTCGTGGCGGCTATTATGTTAATGTCCGGGGGTAGATTTGAACAATAAAAATAAACATTTACCAACCGCCCATCGGGACGACAAAACTCCTAAACGACATAACTTTGTTATTCATGTAACGATATTAAAACAACAGATTTCCGCTGACCTTTTTTTATTCAGTTAAAGTCATAAATTGCGCAAAGTTTAAACGAATTTTTAGGTAAGCTCTTTAACCTGTAGGCGAAACTTGTCTCTCAATAATTAAGTAGTAGGTAGTAATACACTACTAGCTAAGCTAGTGGAAGTATTAATTTCGTTCAGACACATATCACACAGGGTAGGTACGGGCTAAATTAAAGGTCTTGTATCTTACAAGCTGCAGGATTCTTCACACACACATATACATAAGTAAACAAACTGGTAGCCGCCTCATACTCGGGTACCTGTACCTACTTTTGTATGTATACGTAGATAGAAGACAGGTATGTGACAGGAATGTCTACTGTGGATAACTGTCGGGCGTAGATAAAGCTGTTTTGATGTGGCATCGTTTTAATCAAAGAGTTACATCGGATTAGGATTTAACCGTAAATTTTACTCGTAATTCCAAAGGTTTGTCAATTCTACACATTTTACTTTCATTTTATTTATATCTAGCGGCAGTGGATATTTTTATACCCAAGGTAACATTATTTAAGTTTTAGTACGGATCCCAATCTTTTTCTAGTAATAAATATAGCCTATGTTACTCAGGGATAATGTAGCATTCTAAAAAGTTTTTTGGAATCGTACTGGTAGTTCTTGCGATTAGCGCGTTTATACAAAGAAAATTTTCCGCTTTATTATTAGGATATAGATAATAGAACCCGTTGCTTTTAATCAAATCATGCGACAATATTACACCTCTGTAAGAAGAGTAGGCTATGTGCTCTAGCAAGGGTTTTTCAAAAGTTAGAATTATATCAGTGGATACTATTTATATCAGCGCCTATGTTGTATCATTTGAGTAATTATTTGTGAATAGTAGCATTGTACTTCACGCGATGTGTGCACCATTTTACTACCCTAATTTTACATCCAAGGTTTTGAATTTTGGATCGACATAATTAGGTACTGAAGAACGAAACCAACACCAGGGACAACAATAATAATTTCTCCTCCTTGCTGATTGCACGGAGGACGCAAAAGAAAATTTTAATGATACCTAAGTAATCCAAATATCTACATAAGCAAGAGAGTTGACCTCAATTAAATTAAAGATAGAAAAATATTTTTTCTATCAGATAACTCTTAATCAGCAGCAAGGAGTTTAGATTTCTACCCTATTGACGTAAATAATCTCGCCCTTTATTACTATCATAGGATCTAAAACTCTGCTCACCCTTCTGGGAACACAGGCATGTTACTGTATGTTAAGTCAAGCTGGGCCTCGAGTATACATAATATTTGGAGAGGCGGTTGATTGATTGTTACATATCTATGTCTGCATAATATATATATATATCTATCATAACACAACAAACGTGCCTTTAGACCCGGAGGGTTAAGCACTGGCGTTTTGTTCGAAAAGGTCCAATGTATGGAGGCGAGTTTATTGCCGACACGAACTTAACTCCGTGCAGCTACAAAATTATATGTAGAAACATAGAACAAGAATAGACTAGTGAGGCAATAATATCCCTTATCTATAGGTACATATATTGATATACTCTATCAAAAAACCTCTCCCTTTTTTTCGTACAAAGTAAAACGGAGGGTCCGTAAAACGTTTCTTCTATATTAATAAATCTGAACACAAATCTTGCAATACTTTTTTTTTTTTTAATTTTGGCCCCTGATAATGATCAAATATTTAACAAATTTAGATTTAATTGAACACAAAAAACGAATATTAGAAAAAAAAAGTTTTCATTTTCAAATTTCCATGTAACATAACCATTGCATTGCATGCCTTAGGTAGCTAAAAATAATCTTATTTCTGTTCCAGAGTAATAACAGCACATTCCATTAAAATAAATCAACCACTGTGCGGCGTTGTGCCTTCATAGATTATAAGAATGTTGTGTTTATTTTAATATTATATATTTAGGTATAATAAAACAGCCAACATATGTAGGCATAGCGGGATACGGGCTCTTCTAGGGGGGATACCAAATGTAGTACCTACACTAGTAACGAAGTAACATCAATTCATAAACGTCTTGAATATAAAAAAGTAAACATAGATAGGTACTTAAATTACTTACCTACCTACTTATTATTATATACCTATATATTTATAGTATAAGGGAGGTAGGGTATACAGAGATTCCTCGCTCAAATGGAGCTGCCCGACTGGGGCAATACCTCCGCCTTACAGAAGAACGCAGTGAATCAACGATAGTTGTGTTTTTGTGAATGAATAAAGTTACCAGAGCTTATTGGGGGAGTGACTATTCTGACAGCATGGGCATTCCGTTTGCTGTCAGTTCAGTAACTCCCTATTTTAAGAAACCAGAACGGTTTCTAATGGGTTTGGCAACGCATTTGCAAGTCTCTGGTGTTGCAAATGTCCATGAGCGGCGGGCCGCCTCAGGTGAGCCGCCTGCTCCTTTGCTCCCTTTTCACCATAAAAATTATATGCGATGTAGAGTTACGATAGGTAGGCACCTACCTATCATTCATCATATTTAATCTGATAAAAGATAAAACTACTGTTCTGAAAAATTATGATTTTGTTAGTTGCGCAATTATTATTAATAGAAACCCCTTGAACCAAAGTAAATTGGTATTTAGCGAGCTGAATTCATGTCATTATCTAGAAACAACGCCATCTTTACACTTAAAACTTAACAGGTAAAAAGTGTATCTACCTACAAGTACATTAAAATTTGTGCGTAGTTAGGTCTGACAGATACTTATTAGCAGTAGAATAATGGGAATGCGATGAAAGGAGCTTCTTCTAAGCTTACAGTAGGTTCAACGCAATAAGAAAAGACACGGACATGCAATTCCATCGCAAAACTAAAATTGTTACGCGAACAATTGGAGGTGCTGACATCTATTTTTCGAGCATAGTATTTGGTCAATGTTTATATGATATTCATTAAATCAGTCCGCTCTCGTTGTTCGTTTATTTGATCTCTGTAGCTCGTACTTCGTTTCGTTCATGATTCATTCATTTCATATCATATGTCAAAAAGTTGTAACTTTGCTCGGTGATAAAAAGAATACGTTTTTATATTAATTCATTACCGTGCCGTTTTCCCACGCTCTTACTATTTTATTCAATATAACAACAATCAAATAGTAATTGATAGTTGCTAATAAATAAATTCCATTGTGAGATTTGGCGACGAAAGTTTTGAGATAAGTAGTGGCTTACATCGACACTGGTGAATTAATCAGTTGAAACATAATGAAATCGCCTTTTAAATAACTGAAAGTAGGTGAAGTGTGAAGAAAATCATTTAATTATACGTCGCAGTGCGTTCCTGTCGCGAGTGAGATGACGGAAAGCACTTTCGTCGCGAAGCCGGCGCGGGGCTGGCTTCACCCCGACTCGGTGCTTGCGAGCGATGGGATCACGTATGCAGTCAGGGTAAGCATCCTGGAATTACATCAAATTCAACTAGCATAGCAGAACCAACATCCTTCTAGTGAAAAATCATGTATGTGTGAGGAATCACTATAGGTAGTTCTTAGAAAATGCAAATGAATGCAGATATTTTGTTCTATGGCCTTGTAAGTACAATAGTTCGTTTATAGTTTTCATTTCACTTACGAAGAAAATTGGAATGCACAAGATATCTGAAACAATTTAAATTTCATTGATTTAGGTACTTCAAACTTAAAATGTACTACAAAGTATGTTTTAAATTGTTATGACTACTATTCTCAGTCATAAGCAATAGTTAAATGTTTACACAGACTAAACATAATAATTATGTAGTCTCATTAATTATATCTATGTAACTCTTCCATTGAAGACATTGTGTTGATTGTGTATATTATTATACCAAAATACTTATGAAATTGTTTAACTTTTCTTCAGTACATTGGCTGCATGGAGGTTTTAACATCTATGAAGAAACTCGACTTTGAAACAAGATCTCAAGTAGCAAAGTAAGTTTCAGTTTCATAACAGTTTAATACACAATCTTAAGTACCTAAACCGTATGTTATTTTATTTGTAGGGCTGAGTAAATATTTCGTTATAAATTTAGTTTATGAATCATCTTGCTGATGCATTAAAAAAATCTTTATGATACTTAGAACTTCCACAGACCACATGCTTTTTATTGGCTGATTGTTTGATTGGTTTCTTTAATCAATATGAAACTTGAGCAAACCGAGCATATTATAACAATTTGATCCTAATTCGGATTAAGAAACTAACCAAACTATGGGCTGGTTAAAAGTCAGTAGTCTACAGGCTCTTACAGTTAGTTTAATATAACAGACATACCATCATGCCTATTGTCCCTGAGGGATTAGGCAGAGATATACAGACTCATTTCGTCAGTAGGGTTTAGGTCCTGTTTAATAGTGGGCGAGCCTATTGCCATCGACTGGTCATGAATCCAAACTCAAGGTGCTACTAAGAACTTCATAGTAAAACCCAATAACAGTTTGCTCGACCGTGACTAGTAGCCATACTAAAAAAAATATCAAAATATGGCCAATACACATGATGTAATATGTTTACTGTTGAAGTCCCACACTATTTGTCTAATAATAATTTTGAAACACTAGTAGGTAGGTAGGTATTTGAATATACTCTAACTAATATCTTGGTTAAATACTATATCTTTTATTTTTACAGAGAATGTATTGCCAGGGTATGTGCGGCAGCTGGCTTAAGATCAGCTGATAAAAAACGTAGAGTATGTCAAGCAGCGATCCGCGCTCTGGCTGCTCGACCACGAATGGCCCACTCTGGTGCAAATGTTGCCCTCACTATCTCCTCCAAAGCCATCACCCTAGCAGCACTTGAAGGCGGGGAAACTATAGCCCGTCATGATATGCCAAGAGTCTCATTTGCATCTGGTGGAGATACAGACTCTTTAGACTTTGTTGCCTATGTCGCAAAATCAGTACCACCGGCAGAATGGAGAGCGTGCTACGTGTTAGAATGTGGCGGAAGATTAGCTCAAGACGTCATAGCAACTATAGGACAAGCTTTCGAACTCCGGTTTAAGGAATTCCTGACGAAACCTTCATCGTATGTATATACTATAACTATAAACCATAATACATCACCCTGCTTAAACAATAGGTATAGATTTCATACGTTTGTGAAACTGCGTGCAAGTGCGTTTTCCTGTTTGTTTTGTTCAGAGTAGAATCCAATGGTCACAAATATTGATATTCAATTTAGAACTGAACTATCCTCATATGAATGAAATCATATGTAATGAATATAGTCACATGGTAATAAAGAAATGGAAAGACTTGACAGACTTCGCACAAGTAAATCTCTCAAGCATGTAGGTTTGCTCACGATGTTTTCCTTCACCTTTTAAGCATTTGTTTTTCAAGTGGGCATTTATTATATTGCATTACATTAACTAAACAGCTCTTTAGAGTGCAATAAACTTTGACTAGACATGACATAAAACTACCAATGTGTCAATATCAAATGAAATATTTAATTTTAGTATGAATCAAACTAACAATGTAATGAGTCATAGTTTAATTAACAATTTACTCAGTTTTTGTCCTATATGAATCGTCGTGATATCCTTATTATTTTTATTTATTTGTGCGAAAATATTTTTCATATAGACAAAACTATAATTTCAATCTGTAGTGTTTATTTCTGTGTAGTCCAAACTGCCATAATTATGCTATATACATGAGATCTGTGGAAGGGATTTCAATGATTGGAATCAACCAGAACCTATCCGACAACTTATAATTATTGTCTCAACCGATGCCACGTCGATAAATATACAACCGAATAGTTTTTGTTGACTTGATATACATATCTGACAAAATACATTTTAAAATATTTAATTGAGCTGAAACTACCTTCTTCAAATTTCTTAACCATTTTACATGGCAAGATCAGTAGCTTAGTTAAATTGATCTGAGAGAAGCTTGAGATAAGCAGATTCGAGTCCTGCCTTTAATTAGCTTGGAACTTCCGACGCTCTGATAGTTTGAAAGCGCAGACAGTGGCAATCGCTACTTCAAACGTGTGCATATTTCACCTATGAATAGAAACAGCCCGCAAACCACAAAATGGGTGACAAAATAAAACTCATAAAACAATTTCTAGGTTGAATCTAAACGGATCGCGAGCACTGTGCGATACGGCCAGCAGCATCGGCCCAGAGGACCGCGAGTACTATAACGACATGCCTGACAAGTCACCGCCAGAGAACACCACCTCGTACAAACACCCACCGCCCCCGCCACTAGCGTCACTTGCTTCGCTCGTCCCTTTATCTTCGTAAGTATGTTTGATGAACAACACTGACATAAGAAACACGGTCATATCATCAGTAGTTGTATAAAGATAGTAACAACCCTCTGGGAATACAGGGTAAGGCATAAGCTACATGGTACAAGTGAGAAAATTCATCAAATCATTTGGATACAAACTTCTTGAATAGGGCTTTTAATGTTGCTAACAAGTTCTCGGAGTACTTGTCCAAAGTACTAAGCCCAGCTTATGGCGACCTCAGCGCAATGGTGTAGCACGTGGGTCGCCATCTCCTTATATAGTCACTCCTGTAACGAAGAAGTGTTTATTAAATGGACAATGGCCAGTGACAACTGCGAAAATCTTGACAAGGATTGTCACTATATCAACTAACAGACCACTGCTTAACAAAAGCCTCCCCCATAGGCTCCAGAATGTTCAGCTCCTGCTCATATCCACAAACTATTATTTATATTTCATTATTTTATTTTAGAGCACTTACAATATCTTTACATTATATCCCATTCATCATCAGCATCATCATATCAACCGTTAGACGTTCACTGCGACTACCGGCCCTTAATACCTTAATCCGTTCTTCTGTCCATCACATTGAAGATAATTCCATGAAAATCTTATTTGTAATATCCACCAAGTAAAATTCCATTCTTATGTGACAGATGTGAGGAGAGCGTACGGCACTACGTGAACCAGACGCCGCCCCCGCGCACGCCGCCCACAGCGCTGCTGCCCAACCACCACACCGACATCTTCGATATGCGTGAGACATTTATTACTTGATATAAACATTCGTCCTTAACCTAGTGTCCTCTAAAATCAATTCCGTAGGGAATATTCTATTATATATTATAGTTTATACTCCTCCAATTTAATTTTATGATTTAATTTGTCTCGTGTTCCAAGATAGTTAAGATTATTTCCCTAAGGCACATTGGACTTCATTGCCTCAACATGGCTTCGTGACGCAGAATTTAGTTCTATTTCTGTATTTTTATTTACTTTTTATCTATTACAAAAACAACTAACATATGAAAGAGTAGATTATACAATTATCTTCATTCCACAGAGCCGTTCACAGCGGCGCCCGTGACGTCATCGTCTGCCGCGTCATCATCCTCGACGGCGTCGGCGTCGTCCCCGGGCGAGGTGCCGGCCGAGCCGCTGTCGGCGCACGCGCAGGCGGCGCTGCTGGCCCGGGAGCCATGGTTCCATGGACCTATATCTAGGATCACTGCTGAAAAGGTGGAACTAACAACTTTTACTTTCATTGTTGCCAATATGGGCTGGAAAGCAATTATTTGCTAAATAATAATTAAATAGCATGCAAAGTGTATATATGTTAGAACAGGATAATTACTTTCTAGCTGATTATGCACTGATATTAATCAGGTTATTTCGTCAATTGATTATATCTGACTTGTCTGAAAAGCATATTGCTACTTGTTATTAATGCCGTTAATATACCTACTTGTTGATAGAACAGTAATTAGTTTTATAAGGGAAAATGTTGTCTTTTTAAAATTTCCGCATAAGTAGACCAAAAAAATATCTAATATATAGACCACGACACTGCATACTTTTTACCATGTTAAGTTGCGCCACTAACAATAAAATTGTTTATCAGTTGGTGGTGGAAGATGGCGAGTTTCTAGTGCGCGAGTCGGCGGCGTGTCCGGGGCAGTTCGTGCTGACGGGCGCCAGGAAGGGCAGCCACAAGCACCTGCTGCTCGTCGATCCTAACGGAGTGGTATGTTACTCTTATAAGGTTTTTGTTATTATTTCTTGTAAACGAGCCGGACTTGTGTTTTTGTTAGTAAAGGTGATAACTTTACTAGCAGGAACAAGTCGGGCATCTCAATTTGAGCGAGAAATATCGCCATCTCTCCCCTTTATTTTTTATAATTTAATCTAATTATTATTATTAAGTTAAGCAATTATTGAACATGGTTTACAGGAGTTGCAGTACCTGGAGAGTGGAGTATCACTTTTCTAAGGGAAATTAGTTTTGTTCTAACAAGCGTAGCATCCATTTCTGTCCCAGTCTAGACCCAGTCACCGTCAACATAGTTGTACATATAGGATAAATCTCTGAAAGAGATCTCTAAAGATCTATGTAATCGTTGACTTGTCGTTTCGTCGATATGAAAATTTATTGGCACTTGTCTCAGTTATCATGCTTTGTCTGTAGTACTCTTAATATTTATGGTAGTGCACCATAGGCAATGATTCTTGTCTTTTAACTTAGATTTTATTAGTGGGTACTTATGTCAGTCACTCCCTGTAAACGAACTAAGACTAATACCAAATATTTTCAAACGAAACAACGAGTTCGTTTTAATGTTAAATAAAAAATAAATATTCTATTTTTTATGTTTAACAATTTACCTCAAGCGTAGCTAAATACAATAAAAATATTAAAATACGATTTTTCCTCAGGTTCGAACCAAAGACCGGGTGTTTGAGAGCGTGCCGCACCTCATAAAGTACCACTGCAGCAACGAGCTGCCGATAGTGTCGGCCGACTCGGCGCTGTTGCTGCGCAAGCCGGTGCTGCGCGACGCGGCCTCATGAGGCCCCGCTCCACGCTCGCACGTCACGCAGCAAATACAATACTCCGATCTTTTATTTATGACCGACAAAAGGACAATGCGTAATTAAGAGCTGTTGGAATTGAATTAGCTTGAATTATGAAGTGGATTCCTATATAATCTTCGATCAGGCCAGACCGCTGGTGACTTAACATTATACGCAACTAATACTCTAAAGGCGCTCTAAGAAAAATATTCTCCTAGCTTTCGCCGCAAATATTTTGGAGTAACCTAATATTTTCATAAACGGTTAAAAATAAATATGCTATTCGAATCGACAAACTTGACTAATAATTGAAGAATTAGGCACAAAAACATGGTATTTCGGATACAAATAAATCGGAATGATGACTAGAAGATTCAACATAATGTTAAACGCAGAACGAAATGTTAGGAAAAGTGTTCTTGTTATGTATTATCATATTACGCGAACTACGGATACCAGGCAACGTATTCTACTAAGATGCTAAACTGTAAGGAAATACATACAAGAAGTGTATTTCACGGAACCATCTTTCCGCTTTATAATAAGCGTGCGCATGTATTCAAATTCCATTACATATTGAATAATTGGCGATGAAAGTGCTAATATTTTATAATTAAGTACCAAAATAATGTTTTGGTTAGAGCACTATTGCAAAAATTGTGATTTTATTCCAATAAACTTATTTTTGTATTAAATTTGTAATACTAGTCTTCACCAAATCTTTATTTAGAAGTGAAGGCTGCTCTATCTTGTTTTAATTAGTTTAAGCTTCAAATTAGTTAATATTATATTAATTATAAGAATAATGTTGCTGTGCAATTGACCATGCCAAACTGTAGTCGGGAGACAGGAGTCTTATTTTTATATCGAAATGTATTTTGCTATAATATCATATAATATACATTAATGCATGCATGCATTCAAATACCGCACAAAAATAAGCTCTCTGGGTCGTTTTTAAATTTAAATGTATTATTATACGTTTGCAATAAAGTAATAACAGATAGGTGCTATGATGGCTTACTTAAATAATTTTAAAATAGTGATGTAATTTAAAAAAACTGTATATACAACGTCACACCATGCATCTGTACATCGTAGACTAATTTAAGACTGTTATGTTAGACTCGAAACTATTGAATTAGTTGATAAAATTTTCGATGCTTTAAGTATATTCCTCTCGGTAATGAGAGGTTATAGTAGTAATATAATATGGCACAAAATGGATGTGGTTTGTACCCTACTGTGGGAGAAAATGGCGTTTACTTCACCTACATGATCTACACCGAGCGTCGTAATATTTTATACAACTATCTCGAAATGAAAAGGTTGCTTTCGCGAATACTATTTACGGATTTTTTACTGATACTATTTTCTTATTGACACTATTTGTCGGCGTTAAATAATATCAATAGGAGAAGTACTTTAATTTTATTTTTTATCTAAATCCAACGAAGAAACTAATGAATCTCTAAAAGTATTTTTTTTACTATATTATTCTAATTAATGAGTCGTACGTTGACGAATCATTTATTGCCTCTATGCTTTTAGTTACAAGGTGACTATGATCGGCGTAGATCATGTAGATTCGGTAGCATGAGTCGTGACTGTTGAAATGAACACACTAGCATTTTCCAGCACAGTTTAAATTATCTGCTTTTATATCACTGATTAATATAAACATATTAATAAATTAATGCTATAATCAATTGTAATTTATAACGTTATACATCATCAACAATATATAGTCTATGAAATTATGTTATCGAACTATCAATATTATATTAAAAGTAATGTATAATGTGATTAAAATAAACTATTTTGGAAAATCCATCGTTATTTATTATCTTTGGTTAAACATCTATGTAGGGGTATACCCTTCGGTTATTTATCTAGGCGCCTTTTAGAACAATTCACTTTGACTGGTTCTATGGGCGTTAAAATTATGGCTGCTGGTGTCATGTCAGTCCGTGTTCAGTTGAATAATATAGTAGGGGGGGGAGGCGTGATCCATCCGCTGCCAGCCACCTTCTTCAAATCGTCGTTCCATCATGTCGCAGGTCGTCCTACACTCCTAATATGGTAGGTAACATTACTGTTTTTAAGAGTACAATTAAATTACTTGACAAATGACTTGCCCGCGCCCATCGGTTGGCTCGGTTGGCCTCTCTTGACCACTAAGCGACTCGTATGTCTGCTACTGATATGTGCATTAAAATGCCCTTATGATCACCTATGGCGATAGTTGAATTTTTTAATAGGTATTAGCAGAGTGGGCTTCATGTATTTTTTTTTCGAGTACTGAATAATATAACTATTTCCTTCTACCTCTCTCTGCTTGGAGTTTTCTTTGTTCAGCAGTGGACACATGTAGCTGATATGATTAGAAAGCGTCGCGTCAGTTTCTACGCGATTTAAAATCGGAAAAAATGCAAAGTTCAAATAAACACTAAGTATAGTACTTAAATTTCTTTATTAAAAATGTAATTTACAGTATAAACAGTAAGGTCATACATGGCAGTGATGTTATTATTATTACTTATAAATATTTCGGCATCGCTATACATAATCCGATAAACACTTCCATATATTCAACGCTTGCACTCGCCTCTGACACTTAAAAATTAATAGACAACATTGAAATGCCACTAACAAATCGAATAAAACTCCAAGATTAATCAACAAACAGACAAGTGTCAGAGGCGAGTTATCCTGCTGTACTGCCAACCCGAGCCTACATCTTGCCTAATCCATCTAATTTTACATCAATCCAAGAAACAACTTTTAAAATTATACTTAATTTTAATACAGTTCAGTTTTGTAAAATAATAATTCAATTTGCTAAGGTAATTTGAATGTCAGATCCCAATTGTACCCGAAATATTCGAAGATGATGTTTGTATAGTATAACCAACTCGATGTTACAATTTCCTTTGCCTACACAGTACGTTATAACATTCTTTGGGACATTGCAGCACTGTTCTCCAGACCCTGCTAAAACGTAGGATCTCTCTCTGTGCATTACACTACTACTATTTGCTACGACTGTCTAGAAAATCAAACTAAGGTCACAGTACGATAAAATAAATAAATATGCCTCTATACAAAAATAACACATTTAATTATGATGGTGAACACGTGAGCACTTGAGACCTCAGCGGGTCGGCCTCCTACTCCTGCGCGAATTCCTAGCTACTCGACTACGCTTATCATTACCTCACCGTCGAGGCCGCCCGCGTCGCCGATAACATTATACGTACATTCTATTACACCGGCTTGACGTCGCCGACAATTGACTTCTTATATCAAATATCTCGCACAATTACAAAAGTGATCGAGGAGCGTGTAAACTGTAAAGTGTCCGTATTACAAAATTACACTTTATCACCAAAAAATATTTTATCAAGTCATCAAACAACAATTTTAAATTCAGGCGCATCTTAGTAAAAATAGATCACGTGCATATTATGTTACAATTTAACTTGGTCAACAATGACACCGTCGTCGTCAATAATTTACCTATGATCATCGGGAACTAGCTAGCATCTAATATAACTGTGAAGGGCCATTCGGTACACTTAACACACTCGACTCGTGAAACTCTTCTCATACATGTCGTCTCATTCGCACGAAAACAAACCTTGATATATAAAAAAATACCTCCGTCGTAAACCGAAATATCATGCACTCGCACACAAAATAAATACAGGTACGTCGTCGTCACTCAAATCGCCCGCGACGAGTCGGAAAACTGAACGAAGGGTGCGCCGACGCGCGACGAGTGGCGAGCTCCGGCGTCGAGCCAAACTAACCGCGCAGCCGCGCGAAGCCGCCTCAGTCCGGGATCGGCACCAGCGACGGCGCGTGCGGCGCCAGGGCCGCGGGCGCGGGCGGCGCCGGCCGGTGCAGCGAGAACGCGTCAAACACCTGCGCCAGCTCGTCCATGTGGTGCTCCTCCAGGCACAGGAAGCCGGCCAGCGTGGGCGAGGCGCGGCGCGCGCACGCCAGGCAGTGCACCACGTGGCGCCGCTCGTGCTCGCGCACCAGCAGCGCGTGCCACACCTCGCGCTCGCACGCGCCGCAGTAGTGCGACGCCTCGCCGCGCGCGCGCCCGTGGAACCGCACGGGCACGCCGCGCGCGCGCACGGCCGCCAGCGTGCCGCCCGCCGCGCGCAGCGTCTGCATGAGGCACGTGCGCATCGCGCGGTGCAGTCGCGGGTCCGACACGCGGATGTTGCGCGCCAGGTTCCACGACAGGTGCACCATGGGCACGATCGACTTGAAGTTCTGGACCTTGTTCCACTCGTAGCGCTCGAGGGCCAGCGAGTACTGGCGCGCCGTCAGCGGACCCACGTTCCACGCGATGTTGTTGCACCAGCCTGTGGCCTGTACCCAATGTACGCAGCCCGCGTTCACCCACACTAAGTCGCCGGGCCGTTGCGTGAAGCGGTACACGGGCACCCCGTGCGCGCGCAGCTCCTCGGGGTCGGGCCACCACGAGCCGTGCAGGTACGAAAGCCCGTGCCTCTCGCAAAGATCGCGCACGCCGCCCCAATACGCGTCCGGTACACCGAACCATTCGCAGTCGCCGGGTCCTATGTTGATATTGATGGAACAGAAGTTGTTGTTCTCTTGGTGGCCGGGCGTGCGACTGCCGGGCACTTTCATGTATAACTGCACCGTGTTCATACCCAGGATCACGTGTCCTACGTGCGATAGCATATTTGCGGCGGACGCGACACGTGCGAAGGCGGGGAGCTTCTGTAATTCGGTTAGCTGAGGTCGCCACTTGCGTTCATCAGAAAGATCTACATTGGTTCCGAACCGGAGCATACGGGCGGCACGGCGCCTCTTGACGGGGCCGGAGCCGGACTCGCGGCCGTCCGAGTCGGACAGCGCTCCCCCGCCCGCCGTGGCGGCGGCACCTCCTCGCTCGCGCTCCTCGCGCAATGACTCTTGGAATGAGCCAGCTTGGTACTGCGCGTACTTGCGTACGGTCGTGTGCGAGCGGTGCGAGGCGCACGCCCACACTCGCCTCCTGCCCGTTGGATCCCAGTTCTCGTCGGCCGACTGCATCAGTTGCGTGCGAACCTCCACGGCGTGGTCGGGCCACGCCTCGACGAGCGTCTTGGTGGAGAACAGACCGAGGTCGAGCTTGAGAGCGGCGGTGAGGCCGCGCACTACTGCGATGGGGTGCTTGAGGCAGAAGTCCTGCAGCTGCGGCGAGAAGGCGTCGCGCTTGGATTCGACGTAGACGAAGGGCGCGGGCGGCGCCAGCTGCTCGGGCGAGAGGCGCGGCGGCGGCACGGCCGGCGGCTCGGGCGGCCCGCAGCCGTCGCCCAGCACCGACCACGCCGTCGGTGGGCCCGCGTTGTCCCTGAAACATTCACATCAGGTTACAACCCTGCCACCTGCCTACACCGTCAAATGACATAGAGGAGACATAATATACGCAATATATGTACAAATGAATGGATAATACTTACTTGCATGCTTCCAATATTTGTTTGGAGCTCATGCCGATGTGGTATGTGACCGGCTTCAGTGGGTCCGTTTTGAGTGGCTCCAGCTTCACGACAGGCTGTCGCCCTCCGAGAACACCCTCGTTACTACTGCCTGCACTGCTAGTGGTGTCCACTGAAAAAAAATAGCACACATTTTAAACATACACATGGCGTTTTTAGTTTTAAAAAAATCTTGAGGCCCTTATGTCGACTCTACACACCCACTATCTTTACAGTAGTAAGGAGAGTAGGCTCACGCACACACATAACGTAGAAATGCTATTCGGATGAAACTCGTATAATGTAGTATCGTAATAAATCCGAATGTGATTAAGAAATGTAATAAAGTTGTTCAACTCGTAAAAACTACTGGCTAGCTCTCTATAATGATGTCGTACCGACGACTGACGACTGTTGGATGTGGGCTACCACGTTAGTCCAAAATGTACGCAAGAATTTAAGCTTTAAGAATATAAACTTTTTTTTTTCATGAGAAATAATTATTGATGCCTGGTGACAAATTATATCGAGAATTCGCTGTAACAAATTAAACTAATAACGGCATATTGCACTGACTTGAATTTTTATTCTTCATGTTTCGAATTTCTCATGTTAAATATATTATAATTCTAGTATTCTATTAAAGGAACTTAATTATTGACACTGACAGTCCTAATTTACTCATAAACGATATAGTTTATCAAAAACTTGGCTCAATGCGAATGAGTTCATAATACATGGCTGTACGAATTTATTTTCGCTTCACTTCCAATCATCAGTATTTTTATACCATAAAATATGTTTTTATTTGATAAATTTATTGCATTTGTATTAGGGATGTTACGGAGTATCAACTTCGATTAAAAAAATTCGGACCTACCGATTGGTAATAGACCTCCGATTTCTAGTATAGTTCCGAGTTTATAGTCTTGCGGATGGCATCTGCTAACTTTTCAATCAGTATTTTGTGGTTATGTATGATGTAACTTATGTATATTATTTGTGTTTTATTTAATAACATTATTTTTTTAAATATAAAAAGAAGAGCCAGTTAACACCGCATCAAACACAACGAGTAGGTACTCTTTTATTTTCCATTTCCTAGAAAAAACTGTAATGCATTCGCTTTCAAACCATAGATGTTTTGAAAGGATAATAAAGGCGCTCAATCATTCGTAAGACGACCCGCTCCTTTTGTGAATAGAGAAGTTTTGCACGAGACTTTTTGCGTATAGCCTTGCATTACTCCCACATTCCCATAAAAATTATAATGGGAGCTTTAACAGAGAACTTAGGCAAAAATGCGGCTTCAACAGATGCGAATATCCGGACCAATATTTTTTGCGAAGATTAGGCAGGTAGGTGCTCGACCCGAAAATTCTAAATCCAGATTGCCAGCACAATAATTACGTCTGTCTTTCGATAACCTAAATTCCTTTTGTTTTACCTCCCACCTACATTTTCACAGATTGAATAATTGAAGAATTTGTATCAGAATATTTTTAAGAGTTCATGGAAATGTCATTTATGGCACTCAAACGGCCCAACAAATTTAAAATTTAATTGTATATGTATTGTAAGTTCTTATTAGTGGTAACCGCGGCAAAATTTACTGTAATCTTATCTCAACTACTAAAACAAATTTAGTATGTAATAAATAATTTGCTTAACATTATATAGTAAAATTTTTAATGTATTATTTGACGCACTCCCACACACATTATAATAATACCAGGCAAATTACAATGAACTAGGTGGTACTTTAAAAACAGATTGCAGTCTTTTTTTTATAATTTATGACTTATTACAATAATATCCCACACAAATATCTAGATTTATTTATAAGATTTTGAAATGAACTTGTAAACTGGGGAACGAGAGAATTTCCGAAAGAATTTATGTTTTTACTTAACATTCGTTTGTGCTAAAGACAGCTTTTTTGTAGTCTGCTTTTGTAATATGACAAACCTTGAAGGTATTTTAGTATAGGCGGTAAATAAAAATATATATTACGCACTATACATAAAACAATTTGTGGAATAGTCATTTAGGTACATTTACATTCAATATGTTCCTTCCTTAATATATTGAATTAATTACACAGCCCACAAGCTTTTTCCTTCCCCAACTCGTACTAATCACTATCTGCATTTACACAAATGGACTTTTAACTTTTTTTTTTATACAGTTCACGTCATAACGTGGATAGTACACGTTGTTATTCCACTGTTGTACTAAGGCTTCATAATCATTTTTTTGTACCCTTTGAAGCAATTGAAAATATATAACAATTATGTACTTACTGCTAACAGGCTCCTTCTTGACTTCTGGTTGAGTGTCGGAGAACCTCTTCAATAGATCTTCAGCGAGCGACTCGGCGCTATCGCCGCTGGTGGGGTTACCTTCGCTTTTCGTCACCTGCAACGCAAACAGAGCATTATCATCTCGAACAAAAACCGTTTGTATCCCTACCGATAATGCTAGGACCTGCCGCCGTTATAAGGGGAATTAAAGTTAGTACAAACCGCACGCGCCCGCGCCGCCTGCGCTTGTCGATACTGCGTCAGAAGTTGCTGCATCAAAGTCTGCAAAAAAATATCACTATCGTTACTACACTTCAGTAGTACGATGGAGAATTAATGAAAGCTATTAAAAAAATATTGAAAGCCTTTAAAAGATAATCTACGCGACCGTTTTCTTTTGGCGGTCATTACAAATGGAACAAACACTTAACTACTACATAGTGACTTTCATTCATCGATAGCGTTGATATGAAGTTCGAAACAATAGAAGAGAATAACCTTTATTTGCAAAAATCTTTACAACACGAACAAACTAGGCTATTACACAAATATACATTAAGGTTTCACATATAATATATTAAAATCATCATGACGTTTTTATATAATACTGTAGTAATTTAAATACAGGCAATGGCATACAGGTATTCGCCACCACCTATCAGCGTATTTTATTTTCTCTTACAAACTTGCTTGAATAAGCGTAAACAATGAGCCGAGAGAATTAGGTCAGTACTTGTTGCTGGGGCGACAGATTGTTGGAGTTCTTCTGTAGGTACTGGAGCGTCTGCAGCTGGTGCTGCGTGAGCGGCGGCGGCTCGTCGGGCCGCTTGCCGGGGTACGGCGGCGGGGCCGACTTGGGCGCCCGCGAAGACATCTCCGCCGATATGGGCAGGTTCCAAGCTTCCTCGATCGACGGCAGCTGACGACGCCTACACAATAAGATATAAATCAATATGTTTTGATTAATGATTATTTATAGATTAAATATTTTGAATAAAACGTGAGATATTTTAGGACAGAGAAGAGCTACTTATAAAATTAGATTTCATAACTGCAAACTGAAAGAGTGATAGTAATTTGACGCTATGTAAAATCAGTAGTATCTTACATTTGTCAAAAATAATTGATAAGTGTTCTGAACTTACTTTCCAGTAACAGAAGGCATAGGTGCATGAGCTAGATGAGCTCTGAGGAAGGCAAGTCTCTGTCTGAGCGCAGAATGGGACGCTGTGGCGGCCGCGCCTCCGTTTGTATAACACGCGAATGCGTCCCTGGGCATCTGACAGCTCTCATACAAACTGCCCAGGTTGGTCCATGCCGCTGAATGGCCTTTGTCCAGCTGTACCGCGCATATGTACGCTTGTAACGCGTCCATCGGCTGGTTTTGTTGTTGATATAATACTCTGTGGAAAGGAATCATCATGACAAACTATGATCTGCTAGTCGAATACTTTACAGCTTCTAATATATCGCACTTAGGGTGATATGCACGCTTAGCCAGGCAAATGAACTAGCTAGATCAATATGACGTGAGTTCGTAGCAATAGGAATCGTGACAGTTGATGTATCATAAAACAGTTCTTGTTCTACTACTTACAATAAAAACAGATTGATTTCGGCGGGCTAAGCGTGGACAGCGTCAATTCTCATATCTTACCCTATAGAGCACCAAGTATCTGCGTTTCCTTCAGATTTTTCAACGGAGTTTCTGTACGCTATGAATGCGTCGTGCACTTTCCCCTGGGCCGCGAAGCACCGGCCCAGCAGGTAGAGGCCTGCGCCCGAGTCGGGCTCGGCGGCCACGGCACGCTGCAGGCACCAGATGGCAGCGCGCGCCCGTGCCGCCGGCTCACCCAGCGATATACAACGGTGGTACAGCCACCCTACATACATAACATAAAGAATTTAGGATTGCGTAGGATTAAATTAACATATATTACAACGTGGATTCTGATTTAAATACAATGGTTTTTTTTAATACAACGGTCTTCTTAATTTTTAGTTATTATCTTGTTATATTTTAATATAAATGTTTTGATATTTAATTAAGGTACCAAATGGGTAAAACAAAATAAAAGTTTATCAACGCACCTAATTGTCTGCACACATCTGCTTTCAAGGTTGAAGACAGCTGCGGTTCTTTAAGCAATCTTTCGTACGCGTCTCTGGCGGCTTTCCTCAGGCCTCTAGCTTCAAGTAGGTGTGCGGCGTGGAAGCTGAGCTCGAGCCGGGTGAAGGTGGCGTCCTGGTGCGGCGCGAGGCGGGCGCGCCGGAAGTGCACGGCGGCGATGGACCAGTGCCGCCGTGCCTTGAACATCAGCGCCAGCCGCAGGTGCGCGTCCGCCGCGCGGGTGAACCCCGGCGACACGTACAAAGCCATTTGCAACGCCTTCGTCGCCCTGCCATTAAACACGTTAACAAAACCCTCGCCGTAAATATTGAGAAAGCGAAGTTTTATTGCGGATAACTATTGTCGAACAGAATCCTGTCACGTCACAAAAAAACAAAAACTTGCTAGCAATAAATGGATTGTTTAAAAAGCCCTACAAACTTTGCTTTTCTGCCGGCCGACTAGAAAACAATGTCAAAGTTACAGCCTGAACTTGACTGGCGTACAAGGTCAGACGAATTGTAAATAATAGTATAAAGAATGAGTAAGTACAGTTATCACAACAACCCGGCCGGCGTACATATTACAAGAGAACAAAAACATTAAGCGGGAAGCCATTAATTTCACTTTTTTGTGAAATAAATCTTCAAAAGACCTTTAAACCTTTAGAAAAGTTTTAAGTGAACAGATGAATGGACAACAATGAACGTTTAAGTCTTCTTTTTTTGCGTACTTCTTTAAATTTTCGTTTATGGTGTATTCAAAGAAAATAATTCATCTTTGGCATAGAATCTATTATTCTATGGTGGTATTAGAGGAATTCCAATACTCGAAATGATGTAAAAACGAGCATGAAACGTGATTCAATAAAAATAAACTAAACTAAGATTAAGAATGAGACGAAGACATCTTGGTACGTAAGATACTAAACACGGAATTAAACCATAATATCCGTAAGGTTATTGAGAGGAGCATCACCGGAGCGTAACGTCACCGATGCGCCCGCGGGGTCGATGACCGTCTGAGGCTCGGTCGTGCAATCGATCGGACGATGCAACACAACGTCTAGACAGCGATCGTCGTCCGAATCCGATGCCTATAACGCCTTTATTTAGATGACCTCCGCTGACATTTGTGAGCCGAAACAAAGGAGCGAGACAGGTGCCGTACGGCGTTCACCCCGAAGTCGACGACTAAAATTAAATGACGATTACACACACACCGCCGTCACACACGTATCCGACCTGGCGGGCATAGAAAGCTTTCTCCGGCCGTGTCGTTGCCGCCGGCGATGCTCGACATACATAATAATATTATATTACCCATAACTTTTTATTCACATTCATTGTTGTTCGGAATGAACTATGATTGCCAGCTGTCACGCAATAGTTAAAATTCACAGCATTTACAACTGAACAACCACTGCAGAAGTTTAAATATTCTCTAGAAAATTATTAGTGTTACAATGTTATGTTTCACAGTTTATGACAAGTTTTGAGTTAACCAATTACATCACACATCGACCTTGATTGGATAAATTTCGTCGACGGAAATGATTAAAATGTAAATTAAGCATTAACATTTCTACAATGAAAATTTTACAAAACAATACGTACTACTACTTCGAAGTAGTATATTTTATCGTCCACGTAGAACGATAAGGCATTGTATAACAGGGCAACTAGCAATATGCCCCTATACAAAGATAACACATTGGTCTTTGTGCGATATCGCCGACTAGGTTTATGTTTCACTACTCACACCCACCCACACGCTATGATAATACGGCATGTATACGACCGTCCTGATAACATGACAATATTGATCAAAATATTTAGCGTTGTTGTTTTAAGTACGTAAGCCAATGAGCGATATCTAAGAGTGTCACGTGTAAAATGGTTATAAATTATATTTATATATATAGTAGAGACTAGAGAGAAAGAGAGACATTTTACGTTTATATTAGACGGAGACACATACTGTGTGTATAATAAACAATAATTAATGTGAATAATAACGATACACATAATCAAATAAATCAACATGTTTTTTTTGTAAATTGCTCACTAGAATTATACACGTACCACATGAAAAATAAATATCCTAAGTAAACGACTGGATCGATTATAATCCGGTTCGCTACCTGGCCGGGCCCAACCTTGGCCACTATCAGTACACTCAGGTAAGGGGATTGTATAGAACCCTTGTACAAATGAAATTCCTGCTCCTATTCAATTGAAATTTTAAATTTATTGAATGAACAAACATCTGGTGGAACGATACTCAATGTTAGCATTACCGAGGCACCATAATGTTACTGTCAGACAAAAAACAAAGGCAGGTACGACGCTGAACAATCTCGCGTTGGCGTCCGTAGATATTCCTGAACAATAGTAAAACTAAAAGAAATAACCAGGAAGCGTGAAATGTGTGGTGTGTAATCGAGGTGTTGGGCGACGTAGTGAACAGCGAGCAATGCTCACGCGGGTGTGATGGTGGGCGCGGGGAGAGGACACTGGCATGAGGCAGCTTGGCTTGACCTAGTTCTGCACAGTCGCGGCGGCTCAAGGACGGATCGACCGCTATTTATAGAGTTCATTCGTCGGTCGTCATAGCATAGCACTCACTTTACATAACTGAAGTAAGCAATCACTAGGTGCGTCGCGGTCGCAACACGTGATCCGGCTGCACATAATGAACTCACGATACTTTCCCACGGAACAGTCGACCTCGGGGAACATGCGCACAATAATAAACCTATTCAACTAGGGATGCTGAAGCAAGATTGAATAGGGCGCACGTGGTGCTAAGAAATAAGGTCAAAGTCATACACTTGTGTTATGCTGATAACTAACGGAAATAATCTATTATGTAATCCAATTAAGACGTGTGAGACAAACTAGGTTGCAGGTTCGTTATGATACACCATATGTGTAATGAAAGAGAAGTTTATTTGCGCCTTAATTTAAAATCTCCTGTCGGAAGTTCCTTCATAATGATAATATGCATGGTAATAAACCATGTCGGGTATGTTAAAATGCTTTAACCTGGATTCGAGGCAGTGTTTGACGTTCCAAAGTTGACAGAGATAGTATAATAATATAACATACACATGAATCGCAGACGGTGTTACATTTCTATTAAATATTTCCTGACAGTCGCATTTCCATGTCCAGTAATGTTGTTTGTATTTTCTAAATGAATTTCTCATTACTAACTCGAAGTTTGAAGTCAATAGTTACACTAATTATTATTACATGTATGATACAAAACACCAGTGAAATCTGTGTACAGTGTTCACCATCGCATTTCCACCCTTGTTGTTGTTTTATATACAATATATGCCCTGGAAAAGTGACGCAATTATGTGATGCATTCAACATGAACGTGCAATTCACCTGACTGTACTTATTGCATCACGGCCTTGGCTCCACGGCAACAGAATGCAATACAAACTGCAATTGTATTGTATGCACTATATAACTACATAGATGGAGTCGCAGTGAAGGTCCTATACGCCTCGTGATACGCAATGTATCGTAAACACATTCAAGATATTATTACTTCCTTTATGACTGATCATTTTAATTAAATAACTGTGCGTTACCTAGGATTACTAACGTTAATTAGATATTGACAAAGATTGGTGTACCTACTTTGTGGTTTGAAGTTTTGAAAGTCATCTGACGACATGTTTGCCGAGCTGCCGTTGCATTTTGCATTGCGATCAAGGTTTACAGCGGTTAGGGCACAAGTTTAGCTAGTTTGGAAAACGTACGTGCCGCCATACACATAATTGATAATGAACGAGGGTTCGTTTATCGTCGGCGTCATGCTAGTTGACCCACTTTCGTCCCATTCGATACCACTTACACACATTCAGTAGGTTACCTACTCGCAAATGATCTCATGAACGCGATATTTCAGATATGTGCCGGCTATTTTCAGTAACGGCGCAATTCACTATACAAAATTGAAATTGAGTGCTCATAAAGTTGAAGCAATTCATATCCAATTCTATTTTACTCTAAGGCCAAATGAAAATGTGGGTCGTCTGTATTTACAGCTGAGGAATTTCCGTGCAGTGAAATTATTTTTAAAATGTATTCAGTGATACAGAGAATTCAGCTAAGAACCTTTATTATGTACCAAGTAGTTACAAGACTTCAAATAGAAACTTCATGTTCAAACACCGGATGACGAAATAAGGTTGGTTCTCGATAACAACAACTGTGATATTAAAAGCCGTATTATCGATTTCAATGCTAAACCATTATATACCAGTATATTTACGTAGAAATATTGTACGGATGGAGATAAGGTTGATAGTCAATAGTAAATTATAATACAAGGTAGGTAGGTACTAGGTAGTTAGAAGACTGCGGATGGAGGCCAGAGGCTAGGTTACGGTACCTAAGACCTAAGGCGGTTTAAATATTATTATTGCATTATGTTTGCAATTTATATTCTTATGAGCGCGCACATAACTACTTATGGCTTGGTACTTATTGTGTACGCAAGCGTCGCACCACTCGTGGACACGAATAAAGTTCACGCACCGATTTTAGAAATAGCTTTATTATTTAAAACAAAACAGAGATTAAATAGCTAACTTCAAATACTTGCAATTCACCATCAATCAATCATCAAAAATCATCATGATGTGATTAATAATTATTATCATCATCATCCTCCTCTCAGCGGTTTTCCGACTACTTCGGGGTATCTTGATTTAAAACCTTCATACCCTGTTTACTGGGCAATATCCTAAGGGTTAACTGGTCGTCAAGTATTTCAGATTTCAGACTACCTACCACTAAAGAAAAGCCTCACGAATAAAGTTTTGGCTCACTACTAATTAGGCACAATCAACCTCCTGATAATTTAAGTGCGAACATTGAACAAAGGCACTGATCATCAAGCAAGCGGGTCATGTAGCGGGTGTTTTATTTGCAATTCGTAATCACACAGGTATACATATATGTAGTACGTATAAGTATACAATTGTGTACAGTTTACATTTACAAAATAATACGCGTAAACAGACACAAAGACATGGACGCGGAAGTGCGCCGGCCACACATCACAGCTGCACATCGCGATTCACTCACTCACACAAACATGGACTCGATACTTGATATTCAGCACGTCTATAAAATCAGATGTTCCTGTCCCAGCAGAATTTATGCGACTTCATTATTGAACAAGTTCTCTTCAACTACTCAACTTATATATTTTTTATTTGCACATGTTGTATAATACTTTATAACCAGCTTATACTATTCTTGATCAGCTGTTTCTACTTAACCCATAGACTGATTATCATATTAATGATTTCTTTCATTACGGAGACCTGATTCTCACAGGGTTTGAAATTATGTTAGATCGATAAATGTTAAAAAAACTATTGAACTATCTATCTATGAACTTTGAATCTCTCTATTCTCGAAACTGGTCATATTATGTAGATGAAAACGTGTGGAGATTATGTCTTGCGCTATTAAATCCGCTTAGTATCAACATTTAATGTTTTGTTAGCATGGTACTGAGTATACATACAAAGACGATATATGTACCTATAGGCAATATCATATGAGTCTAATATAGGATCGTGAATTAGGGCAAAGCAAATATTTTTTAGACACTGTTATTAATTAATACTGAAGTGTATAAGCAAATATACTGAAAATAATACTCTTAAATCTAAATCTGTATAACATTTTACGACCAAAATCAGATGCGAACTCACAAATATGCAAAGCGAGCTTCACCCAACATAAAAAGAAGAGAACATTCTGCACTATTATTACATTACAAATGGCGGAGTGCCCTTGATAACTACCCCATACGATTCACACACAGCTCACAAGTGTTCTAACAAGTACAAACTTATTTACATGCAGCAGTATTAAAACTGTGCCCCATCCCTAACATTACAATTTAGAAGGGTTGAACCCTTTGAGAACAAAATTTTTAAGCTTTCGTCTACGTCATAGATTGTTCGTCGGACAAAAGCGAGGGCAGTAGCACATGTATACGTGCGCAGTGGAATCGATGCGACACGCACGCTGTACATTAGCCCTCCCTAACTTTGGTGAGGCGCAGGGGAACATTGGTGATCGTCTGTAGTGACGTAACACAATCTCGCAAGCTTCAAGCCCTTTCGAATGCTACCTTTTTGCGGTCACCGGTCGCTTTCTAATTCTAATGCCCATTGTGTGTGTGTACGAAGTGACGGCTCAAATTGTAAGTACAGATCGACATCCGTGAGAATGGCTCGGATGATGCGTGCTCGCATGCGTGTGATCTTAACACGTTATTCTCCGATGCAAAGTTCAGTGATAAAGAAAGTCCAAAGTTACTTGTAAAGAAATGCACACGGCACAGCTATTTATTGCACCGATTAGGTATATACGTCTACTATTTGAATCCCACGGCAGATTAGTGTGGTGAAAAATTAATTATTATGGCATCATCATTATTTCAATTCCGGAGTATGAGACTCTAGATTAGTATAGAGTGACTCCAAAACGTCCATATGACATAATTTTGTAAAAAAGTTAAACATGAGAAGGTAGTAATATAAAAGCATAATGTGGTATCGATAGTAGTGCCACACAAGAACTCGAGTATGTAAATTTACAGAATCATTTTGATAAAGTCAATTAGTAGTTAGGAAAATCATGCGCACAAGCATGATTTTCCAAACTACGCGCGATTCTGATACGGTGTTCTTAAGATTTGTTGGCATCCATGCATGTTGTACATATAATATTGCGTATAGAAAAGTCGCGTAAGTAGATTACATCCATACGAAGCCAGGGTCGCTAGGTATATATTTTATAATTCGATTACTTTTAAGGACAATTTATGATACAGAATGACATCACACGTGGTATCGGCAAAGTGGTAAGTAGACACCAATACTAACGACGCTCGTGAATCGTGTTGACGTTAATAAACCCAATTCACAGTTGTTATCTGTACACAATGTGTGAAGTATCTACGCAAGTAATTTACGTAACACGCTAGTTCCCGCAAATCATCAGTACACTATACGTGATCGCCATATTTAGTGACTGTCCATCGTTAAATTTTCTGAGAAAAACAGTAACATTGAAACTCAGAATTTTTACCCACAAAAAAATGTATTTAGAATACCTGATTGATTCCAATAGCATCTATAATGTAGTGTAGTCTCATTATCCATGAAGCAACAATCGCTTAGCTAAATAAAAACAACGTCAACAAGGCGCGGCTACTCGACAATGCATTGACTTATTGAAATGTACGCAATAAATAGCTTTGATAGGTATTTAATATTACATCACACGACCATATTAGTCAGTAGTGGTGTAAACAAAAAGCTTACAGTGGTGCTTACTCACCCGCGGCCTTGCTTGGCGTGACGTTACGCGGCCTGCCCGCTGCCGTGACGTGCTGCGCGTGACGTATGACTTTTTTCGCGGAAATTCCATTGCGGACATCGCTCGCTGGGGCTGCGAATTTACGCGGACCTAGCAACACCGCCCGACTGACTACACGGTAAAATAAGTAACTAACTAAATACGTTCATAGTACGACGGCCTCATAATAGATATCCTGGATTTTTAATACATTGATAGAATACGGGTTTCTGGCTATCCGCAGTTTCTACAAATCAGCTTAGCTAAATTTTATCAATATACTAAGTAATTCCCACGCCGATTGCCGGCCACTGCTATACAAATAAGGTATGATATAGATAAAAAGCAAACACAAATATTAAACTTAATTTACGCAAACGTTCTATTTAACACCGAAAATACGGAATTGTTGATTAACTACCTAATTTTTCCACATGATATAAATAATTCTATAAATAAGTATTTCAAAGATTTCAATTACGGATAACAAGAATTTGTATGAATATCGCAATTTAATCGCAATTTTTTGTTCCGGTTTGTTTTGCACGTGTAATCATAAAAAATAATCTATATGCAGGAACTAGGACAGGCTGCTTGACACAGTTCATGCACTGTGTGGGTGGTTGCCCTACAGATGTGGGCGGGTTTACTTACGTAACTTAAACAAAGCCGAAGGGCACCCGCTTGCCACAGCCTTTCGCAACGCTCGCCCTACGACTATTGTAAAGGTGCTATGAACGTTTTGACATCTAAGCTGACATAATAAATGAGCTCATTGGAACTGTTCTAACATAAAACTTGTTGTTTTATTAATTGCCACTTTGTGTTTAAGGAAATGTATGTTCGTGATGACGGGGTCATTGACAGAGCGGAGGCGGGTAGCGCGGACGACGGTGCGGATGCAGCGAGTGCAGCGAGCGAGTTCCGGTGCACTACGCACCAGGTATAAATAGCGATCCGTTAGTGTCGACGACCGCGCGCCGGCATCACTACATTCACCCTGCTCTTAACTCTGAGCTATAAGCCCATGACCTAGATATAAAAAAACATACACTTAATACCTAGTTACGTCACGGGGAAAGGGCGTATTACAGTCTTACTTAGATCGAAGTCGGTCCCACCGCAGAGCAGGGGTATGGGGTAGGGTGCTGAGGTACTAGGTGCCTAAATCGGGACGGGCGGCCGTTACGGCCCGAATAGGAATGAGTGAAGAAGGGAGAGCTAATAATGCATACGGTTTTCGGCGATTCGATAGTCAGCTCGTCGTCGTCGGTGCGCGCGCGGCCCCTCGCAACTGGTACCCTCCCTGTGCGTGGAAGGGCCCGTGCGTACGTGACGCGGCGCATGGTGCGGGACGAAGGGCGAGGAGCCCGTGCCCCGCCCGCACATCTCGAACACAACTTAGATGCACTCCTAGTCTACAGCCTAGGGTCGGAGACCGCGTTCTCCACAGACTGCGCACCTAATACTTGTTAGTCCTGTTGCGAGTTCATTTACATAGATAAAACTATAAGCATGTACCGCTATTTTCTTTGGCAGTAACTTCACATAAATACCACTCTTGGTAGTATGAGAGACGCTGCCGAAATCCGGTTTCTCCGCTATGTTGTTGCTAGGCGGTATTCAACAAATCACGACTACCGCATCATTATTATGTGGGTACACACAGGCGTTGTACTTCTACACGGGCTATTAAAAAGATATTCACAAAACAAGCTTATTAAAAATATCATTAATTGGTTTCATATAAATAAATGAGTAATAACCAATTTAGAATACTATCAAGTCTCTGGTTGCTATAAAAAAAACGAATTTATCTAAGTCCATCCACAGACATAATTAGTTACTATAATTATATTAATTATACATAGAACAGTTACATAATTACGTACGTTAATTGTGATAGCGATAATACATTTTATTTTAAGATCTGTGTACGCGTAGTCGCTTAAGAAACGTCGATGATTTGATTACTGACAACAATATAATCGTGCATTCAAACGGTACACGCTGTGCGTGCTTGCTACAGGTCTGTACAACTGGCCCTAATAAGACTTCCTCTTCGCAAGTTATTCTACATTATTCTACACGTTAGGCGCAGGTATATGCAGATTATTTACATAGTTCAATGTAGCAGTAAATTTTAGGTGAAATACTCTCAGAAGCCCTGTGCTTCTACAGTCTGAACTACCTGGCAAGTGTGCCGGTAATGGTGAAATTAACTACCCAATGCAATTACTGTGCATACTGGCGAGCGGGCAAACATGTCGGGAAATTTTATCGCTTTCTACGCACAGTCTGTTTATTTACTACAAAATAGTTAAAATCGAATAATATAATCAGCTCATCAACTTGAGTAACGTTGAGCTGTGACTTGCAACATGCATTTTCTGATTTACCGCTGAAACGGTGATTCTGTTATACAATGTATCGTAATGTCCATGTTTTTTATCTCCTATAAGTATCTTATTCAGTTACTAACAGTTCAGTCCAGCACGTGTATTATAAAGTGATATAAATTACGATTATAAAGGCAAATAAGCCAACGTGAGAGTTAATAAAAACAAAAATATTGATGATTTCACACGAAATGTAACTGGATGGAGTTCTTTATGTGTCGAGACCGATACCTACATAGTGTTGAGTAACAAAACAATATAATAACTAGTTCAAGGAGCAGCTGATGTCGTGACAGGTGTGGTAGCAGCCGGCAGGCACCTGCGAGGCACGCGCTGCCACCGAAAGCTGCTATGCTCTAACAATTACATGGCATTCATTACTACATCACAATCGATACTAAACGAACTGGCATTACTTAGCTACAAGTCTGACATTAGCTAGCAGCTGACTGCCATTCGTTACATAATGTAATAAATTATTATTTAACCACCAGCAGGGTTGTTACATTGCGGGCCCTTAAAGTCGTCAGTCCAATTTAGTAGTATACATTTCAAAAATAAAGTTAGCATTCTGTTATAACCTATAAGTAGAGAACATAGTGTAGTGAGTAGTGCCGTAGATTGTATTCGATACGCATAAATCTGACTACGCGCCGATTACTGGAGCATTCCAAAATATCCATTAGAATAAATGAATGATAATGCGCCCTCGGAATAACAAAAGAACAGACGTAATTTTATTATGATAAAGCCCACGGTCTGCATCTTTATGGCTAAGTCCAATTCTCGCAGTTTACGTTTAGTTGAAATATTTTAACGAAGCAAAATATTTCTCATACTTTACTACTAATTGCCTCGCTAATAATTCTTAAAGCGTTTGTGAAAATTAAACTAATACTTTTGCTGCCGATAAATAAAAAACTTTAGTTTGTTTCGAACTATGATAGCTTTACTGGAGCCATTATTGAAAGTTATACACAGTACTAGCTGACCCAGCAAACGTTGTTTTGCCGCATTATAGGGGTTGGTGGACTACCCCTAACTTTTAGGGGGATGAAAAATAGATGTTGGCCGATTCTCATAGATACCGGATAAGCACAAAAAATTTCATCAAAATCGGTCAAGCCGTTTCGGAGGAGTATGGCAACGAAAACTGTGACACGAGAATTTTATATATTAGACTAGCTGACCCAGCAAACGTTGTTTTGGCACATTATAGGGGTTGATGGACTACCCCTAACTTTTAGGGGGATGAAAAATAGATGTTGGCCGATTCTCATAGATACTGGATAAGCACAAAAAAAATCATCAAAATCGGTCAAGCCGTTTCGGAGGAGTATGGCAACGAAAACTGTGACACGAGAATTTTATATATTAGATATAATATACTGTGTATAACTTTCAATAATGGCTAAATCAGTGTAAAAATAGGGTATTCTGGACAAAATCGTATCTAAAAAAGCGTAGAATCCTCTAATCTACACGGAAATGATGTATTAGTCCGTGTTAAGTTTATATTAAAAGCCAAAATTACAACTTGTAACAAGTGAGAAATCGAGATACAAAACTGCGGTCTCAAATCAGCATACCATTTTTACTTGTTTAAATCACTAAGCTAACTTCCGGGGGATATACTTATAAGGACTAGGCGAGCATATCGATGAACAAGTTTACGAAACGGGCCTAGCAAGTCTAGTCGCTGGAGGACTTCAGAGTGGAATACCGTTACTGGAAGCGGTTAGCGGCGGCGCGATGATAATGCGCGGACCGGTCCGCGACTGATAGGCAATATGATTCGTGATAACCATTACGATACCGCTGATGAATGAGATAAAAACATAGTAACTACATATCAACGTAAAGCATGTACTTTATGCGTGTTGTAACAGACCAGTTACAAACCTACATCGGAAATATGTAGATAATTATTATGATAATAAAGAATTTATTGTATTATATCAATTTTAATTTAAAAACTAATACTCATTAGTGTTACCAAACGTAGATGAATATTATACCAATCGAAATAGGGTAGTTGGTATTTATAGTGGGTTTATCTATTAATTACCTACAAGGATAAATACAATTTGACGAGTGGATTTTCTATACCACCGTAACGCTTATTTTAAATACGTTTATAAGGAGGAAATGCTAAAATTATTAAGGTTTTTCCTAAGTACAGGAGAATTCCGAGCCAGTGTCTTTGCCTCATTAAATTTCCGAATTGTATCGCCACTACCGGTCCAATGACTTATGACGTAAGACAAAAGTGCGCGAATTCCACGGTATCGGACAACGGATCCTAGTAATGACTCACAGATTTCCCTGTACAAATCATTTAAATTGTATAACACGTCAATGAAGAATTACTCATCACATGAATGTACTTGTGTTGCAGCAGTTAGACAAGTAGGTCAAACTAAAAAAATATAAACTTAGTCCGCACCACGAGCTTACCCAAAAAGAGCCATAGTCTGAAGTGTTTATTTCAATAGTCAACCAAAACAGCC
Source organism: Craniophora ligustri (assembly GCA_905163465.1). Taxonomy (NCBI): domain Eukaryota; kingdom Metazoa; phylum Arthropoda; class Insecta; order Lepidoptera; family Noctuidae; genus Craniophora; species Craniophora ligustri. Next base: position 12,811,728 of record LR990955.1, read on the forward strand.
CAGTCATGGCCCTACACCGCCAGAGTAGATTATCATGTGGGTACCGAGTTAGGCTAATTATTGACTTGTTTGATAAGTGGTGGGCAACGCATAGGTACAATGGGTTAGCAATGGCGTGGTGTAGGGTGAGGTGAAGCGAGGCATCGCGTGCGGCACTGTTGCGGCCACACTCCACCGACCTACATTTTATGCGGCGCGGCGGCACTCATATTATTTACTAGCTTTAGCAACGCACGCCCTGACCACCCTCATCGTTTTTATTTACCCTTCTCTTGTTCCTGTCCGTATTGCGCGACGAATCTCACGATGAATGAGGAGAATCGCCCCAAACAGCTACCTGCGAAAACACTACAAAAAACATGCAAAAACCATTCAAACGAACAAAAACGCGACCTCTCGCCGGGACCTGATCCGGACCCCGGAGCCGTCGACGTTGGTGTCTGCATTTCGGAAACAAAACACAATAGAAAGAGTCGCGTGCAAACGCGACACTGGGATACGGGCGGCAGGTGGAGAGAGCGAGCCGGCACGAGGGCCGACGTAAACAAACCGCTAGCTGGGAGCTTCGACCGAACTCACCATTTTGGGGATCTTCGGATCCGTTGAGTGTCCGGTGCGGCCGCAGCGGCCCTCGTAGTGAAGAGCGGAGACGTCGTCGACGAGAACAGAACAAGCACACGATCACAAAAGGTGGTTCAGCACGCACTCGGTAACATTCGAACACGATACGTCCCGTCCTACACTACGGTGTCGCGGCCCGCGCCGTTGCAGTTTACGTCACCGCATCCCGCTCCCGACTGGCAGTACGCGGCGCGAGCGAGCGAGCGACGACCTCGCGCTGCAGCGTGCGTGCACCGTCCCGCGACCCGCGCCGCTCCGCCACGACGCCCGACCGCCCTGCGCCCCTCGCGCACGTACAGCCCCGCGCAGGCCCTTGCGACGCGCCCCCCGCGCTCGTCCTACGTCCGGTGAGTGAGGCGGTGAATCACGAATCACGATGTCGATGTCGACATGACGGGCCGCAGCCTCAGCCAACTTGCAGTGCTTTTGCTCCAAACGAAATTATTATTGGACTTAGATATCCCCAAAGTGCGACGTTCCGTCCGGTATGTGACGAAACGAAACATGGAAAGCTCGTTAACATTCCTCTTTACATAACACAACTTTTTTTTATTATTTAGACGAAACGATCCGTTTCATTGACGTACTTTTGGAAAAGTTTATTTATAAATCGAAACAGTTCGAATAATTCCATCAACGTTTATTATAAGGTAATAAGTATACGTACGCAAGTCTTTAATTTTTGAATGAAGGTGTCTATTAGGGTCTATTTATAATTTAAATTAAGCCGTAATAATGTTAAACGTAATTAAAAGCACTATTATAGTTGCTCTGATCTCGATAACGACTAATTAGGTGTTTGAGATAACCATTATGCTTATTTAAAAAAAAGTATATACACATTATATTGTGTGTATTTACAGAATAAGAACGGCAAGATGTTTTGGACTAAAATGTTCTGCAACAATTATCCGCAATATTTCTAACTCTCAATCGTTAAAAAAACTTCACATAGGAAACGTTACTAAGAAATTTACTCACCATTCAAAAGCGTTGTAGTGGTAATAGCAGAGTCCTAATCCATATAAGAAAAGAGGGTCCTTCCAGTTATCAGGTTCCAGGGCATAGAACTTTTGGTACGCTGACATTGCTGCAACAAAACGTAAATCTAATATATAAAATTCTCGTGTCACAGTTTTCGTTGCCATACTCCTCCGAAACGGCTTAACCGATTTTGATGAAATTTTTTGTGCTTATCCGGTATCTATGAGAATCGCCCAACGTCTATTTTTCATCCCCCTAAAAGTTAGGGGTAGTCCACCAACCCCTATAATGTGGCAAAACAACGTTTGCTGGGTCAGCTAGTATAATACATATAAAAAAGAATCCTCCCAACGACTTCTTGTAAATTGTGGAATATTTTTTTATATAGTTTCAGGCGTTTATTCTCTTTGTCATTTTAAAATTAAATCCTATGAAATAGAGGCTGAATTAGCTTGTTATTTCATACAAATTTCCATAATATGTACTATATGTACTATAATTATGTAAGTAGTAACATAATCAGCTCAATATATCATTAAAGAAAGAGAAAAGCTTTTATCAGAGTTGTACTAAACGACATGAATTATCTGTTTGTTTACTGGAAGAAAAAAGGTAATAAATCCTACTTATATTATAAATTCGATTTGTATGGATGTTTATTACTCCTTCACGCAAAAACCGCTTTAGGGATTTGCATGAAATTTTGCATACATATAGTCTATTACCTGGATTAACACAAAGGCTACTTTTTATCTATATACCAAGCGGGCCAACCCGCGGGAGGCAGCTAGTTATATAATATTGCGTTCTCACTGCTGCATCAAAATAAGTTGATATTGCAGTTTTCTCTCAATGTGTCGAACAGCGTTTGCGATATGTCAAAAAATATGTTCAAACCGCGACATATTTGCCTTAGTAGAACATGGTTCTTGATAAGTTCATTGAAAAATATATTGTAACGGAGACAAATCTGATCTTTCAACACGTGAAAGCAATCGGATTATACATTCTACGTATTGAAAGATTTGTCCAGTAATTTTTATAGTCATGTTCTGTACTGAATACCGAAATAGTTTAATAAAATAATTACATGACTATTTAATTTAAAGGATTATTATATATATATTATATTATATATATATTATATATTTTTTTTACAAATCAAACAACATTGTGAACGTAACATTTATAAAGTCTCGCGACAATCATAAAGCTAAATATAGGTTTGTTCCTATTAATAATCTCTGTGAACATAGGTCACAACAAGTTTTGAGATTCGTTTAAAGATTTTGACATGTAAGCTGTGTGAACGCACTGAGCACCATCAACAAAACATATCACCATACATGTTTCATGGCATTTATTGCCAAGCCTTACAATGGAAATGTTTTTTAGTGTAAACTAGGGGTTGTAAATCTACTTGCGCGGTATATTCATAAAAGAAGTCAGCAATTATTTTGATTGGACAGTGTTTGGTTGGTATTTGAATGGAGCGTTTTTTACATTTTCGCTTTTTTAACGTGTGCTATGGGTGAGTAACTTTGAATTATTTGATAGATTGAAGAATAATGTGTACGAATAAGAGTTGTATTGAAAAAATATGTAGACGCAAAAATCAAAAGGTACTCAGATGGTTTGGGCATTTTGAGATAATTAATGATATGCGATTAACAAAAGGAATTTGTAAGACAGATGTCAGTGGAAAAGCTGGGAGCAAGGACATCTTCCTTGAAGGATATATATTACATAGTACCAACATCGATCCAGTTAGTGAAATCTTTTTAAAAGGTCAGGTGCATAATACTTGTATTACAACATGCATGCTTGTGAAAGAAGCACAAGTGATATGCAGGGATCGTAGCGAATGGTGTTCTGTAGTTTCTGCCTTCCCTCTACTGAATGATGTTTTTCTATTACTATTCTACTAGCAATTATGTCAAAAAAGATTTACCCAATTGTACTTGGAGTTAGTGCCTTTTGTTCCCTACTTTTTAAGCCCCATTGTCAGAGGTAAAAAAAGGTTTGCATTTTATACAAGTTTTTGCAAGTATTTATGAAACGTAAAGGCTCAAGTAACACGGGTCTAAGAAGATAGTCCTAAAAAAGGGAGAGAGAGATTAATAAGTTACCTTTTTTGGGTTTCAGTTCTAATTGTTTTGCAAAGTAGTGCAATGTTATCTATTATCTTATAATCAGCGTTCAAATAATGGATGGACGAATAAACAGACCATTTTAAGACGATCTAAAGGGCATGGGCACCCCATGCCCTTAAAACTGGTCCGTCTACATACATGCCGAAAGAATTCTCAAATAACCCTTATTTTTATATATGTACCTACTTTAAAATACCAATCGTACGAACATTGGATAAATTTGAAGTATGTTTTTTTTATTATATGTATATTACCTACTTTCACAACATTATCCTCAAAATGTTAATAACTAATATGTGAAATACGATGGTCTTGTCGAGCACGTTATAATTTATTAACTAGTTACTTAATTAATTTAAACAATGAACTACGAACCAAATTAAGGTAACTTATTACTAGGTGGTAACAATATTCTGTAAATCATACTACAATAGTAGGTACCTAGTAAAACGTGACTAATTGAACAAACCTTAATTGGACGAACGTTAATAGAAAACTCAAGAAACGAATACATTTACATACATTGTCTTATCAATGTCACGCGTAACCGGTTCCACCCCTTATTATTTAATACCCAGACCAGGATAGCACGGTTTGTTCGAATGTTTTTTATTAGTCTTGACTAACCTCATCTGCCCTTTCTGCACTTAAGTTTACGCCCCTTTAGGAGAGCAGCTGACATATTTCCTCCTATCGTCTAACGGGCAAGCAATTACTTTGTAAAAGGTGTTTTGTTTATAACATAACTAAATAAAATAAAAAACTAATGTTTAGACATAGTATGTGTACTTTAAAATTATTTATTATTGTTACTTTAACTCGTATTACCTACTGTATGCGCCTCTTTGTCTGTGTGCACACAACGACGTCATTCGTGGACCCTCAAATTTTAAACGACTTTTATATAAATTTCAACCATTTAACATGCTATCTATGTTACTAAGGAAAAAATTAAATAAGGATATTAATCATTTGTAGAGGGATTACCATTACACTGAACTATAAAACGTTTTGTAAGTTTTTTACAATTACAATTGTATTATTTTAATAGGTATTCACAAAAAACATGTAGAAATACTGGCAAAGACTGCAGTCGTTTTTGTCAGTATTTCTACATGTTTTTTTTATTTCTTTTAGCAGTGGCACGTAATATATAAAAATCTCGTGTTTGTTAACGAACTCCTCCGAAACGACTAGATCGTTTTTTTTGCGTACATATTTGGTAGGTCCGAAAATAGGTAGTAAAGTATTTTTCACCTATATATTCTCAAAAAGCTTAGCACGGTGTAAGTACACACTTACATACTTAAAAACAAAACGCTATCCAAATAATCAATTGCGGCCGTATTCAAACAATTATTACAGGGAATTAACCAACATATATAGTTTCTTATCTATTACTAACCGTTCAGGAGATCGTTCTTTATTAGGAAACAATTCTGGCTGTACCAAAATTACTCCAAATGATGTAAGTTCAAATAGATATTTTCTCAAAAAAAAGAAAAGGCTTGATTTAATGTTTAACATGCCTACCAACTAATGTACACATTATGGAATGCAATAAAGAATTGAGTAATTGAGTAACAGCTGTTGTGTATTACCGGAAATTCAGAGAATGAGAAAATCATAATTTTATCCAATTTTATGTACGATTAGGATCATAATGAAAGAAATCAACGGATTACCATTAAAAAAAGTTTTAAGAGAAATTCTTGGACCTACATTTCCAAGGGATTTCATAATTATCTTAAAAAAATGTAATTCTCCGATATTCCTCAAAGTCTACTAGGTAAGGCAGACAGAGCCGGAGTATGGAGGTAGATTAAATTTAAAGGCACGTATATAATAAATTGTGTAATATGAAATAAGAAACTGGTTAAGTAACTGCAAAAATTATTATTAGTCGTAAGTTCGTTGATATTTTAGTGTTCAAAAGATTAATGTTAAGTCTGCTAACTGCTTATATTTACTCGTGGCGCCATCTATTACGTGAAATGGGAAACACATGACTGTAATTTAATTCTGTATGACTTTATGCTGATAGGAAAAAAACCCAACAAGTTTTTACAACAAATAGTCAATGACCGAATGATTGCTTAGTTAATATAATATCAAAATACATATTAGATCATCAGATGTTACTTACGTATAAGTATGGCGAAACATGTGGATTTAAATAATTATTATTTATTTAGTGTAACTATTCGAAAATAGTATTGTCATATTATTTGTACATGAAAACCCTACAAGCACTTATGGCGGTATTTCTATACATGTAAATAAATAAAATCTCCGGACATTATGACACAGCGCCATCTATTTCCGTGGTAAGCAACGAGGCTGGTGTTACGGATACTTTTTGTAAATACATATTATACGTAGATACATCTATGACTCGGATACAATTTTTTATGCTCATCACACAATCATTTGTCCCTACCGGGATTCGAACCCAAGACCCGTAGCACAGAAGGCAGCGTTAACTACTGCTGGGCTAAACGGGTCGTCAATACTTAAATACTAGGAAAAAGTACGAACAAATAAAACTGGTATTGATATAGCGGTGTATTGAGGATTTCAGCAATTCTCAACGTGCGTAATTTGCGTATTTTTATGCATGTAACCATTAATATAAATTTAACTATGAAACAGTTAACACAATCCATTATTTAATAAAATATATTCTGTATTCTTCTCTCATAATAATTTTGTCAGAAAAAAAACGACCTCAAATGTCAGAACTGGGCAAAACACGGAAACTTCCAGCTTCCAGCTGTCAAGTAAATTTTTTATTTTATTAGGAACAACAAACCGCAGAGTAATATACAATAATTATAGTACTAATCTAAAAAAAAGTAACAAATACACTACTCACAACGTTATCCACAGATTACAAAAATAAAATAAAATACAGTCGAATTGAGAACCTCCTCCTTTTTTAACCGACTTCAAAAGGAGGAGGTTCTCAATTCATCGGTACCTTTTTTATGTATGTTCACGAATTACTTAAAAACGCCTGGAACGATTTGCTAAATTCTTTTTTTGTTTAAAAGGGTAGACTTCACAGATGGTCCCATTGTGACCACATCAGGATCTGATGATGGTATCCCAGGGAAATTGATGTCAACCCTCAAATTGTATAGGCAATTATCACATTTTTAATATATTGACTAAAATTGTTCCAGTATTTGCGTCTGATAATCATCATTTGATTTTGATGAGCTGATGATGGAAGGTATAAAAAGCAAAATTCTTTCAGTTATAGGCACTTATTACATTTACATATATTTTCCAAAGCTGTTCAAGGATTTGCATCTGAAAATCATCTCATGTAATGATCTGATGATGGAAGGTACAACTCCTCAACGGTTAGGAGTTGAAGGAAAGATCTTTCATAATTATAAGTACATATGGACCGATATTTGTATTCTTTCAGGCTATTATATTCACTTGATAATACAAGGTCAGGGATAATAGAAGAAAAACAGTAACTAAAAAAAACTTATTAACAAAAATAAAAACGACTTTAAAAAAAAATTAAAGCACTAAAATGTTAAAAATAATACTTTATCTAATAAACCAAATCTTGATTCATTTACATATAAAAATATCCTACCTTTAACCTACATCCACAAACAAATTTAACTATTTTTGGAGTTAAGTATTATTTTTAACTTTTTAGTGCTTTTTTTTTTAATTCGGTTTCTAAGTTAAATGTGGTGAAATTATTCAATTCGAAATATTATAATAGTAAGTCTCTTTTCTTACTCATTAAAAATGTTCTTACATTTACGAAATAATTATGAACGTTTTCTTTGTTACGTCTGTTTATAATTTCAATGGCAACTTTCTTTAAGCTGTGAAATATTCCTTCACTTTTCTTTATCCTTTGGGTATTACGTAGGTAAACCTTACATAATTATTATTGCAACTGGGGACACCATAAAATGTCCATTCCAAAAAAAGGAATTGTAGAAAAATTTGGATCAAGTTCAAGAGTTTTCTTTTATCAAAGTTTTTTTTAACACGACAATGAGAGTGGAAATTACCGCAATGTTAAGTTTACACCCTACTGTTCTTATTTCCACTTTTAGAAAAGTATAATAATACCTTCGTAAATACTAAAGTAGGCACTGTATTTTTTGTGTATTTGTTTCGGCATGAGTTATAGGTACGATTACTTCACGCTTTAGTAATAGCCAGTCAGTATACTGTATATCAATAGTTATATACTAGAATTTTTTGAGAGGTAGCTAGGGCATGTCGAGATTTTTCACTCAAATTGAGCTGCCCGACTGGGGAAGTACCTCCGTCTTGCAGAAGACCGCAGTGAATCAACAATAAATAATAAATATATTTTATACATCCATGACTCGGATACAATTAATGTTTATGCTCATTACACAAACATTTGTCCCTAACGGGATTCGAACCCGGGACCCATAGCACAGAAGGCAAAGTTGTATTTCTGTGAGTGAGTTAGGTTAACAGAGCTCGTTGGGGGAGTGACTATTTTGACAGCATGGGTATTCCGTTTGCTGTCAGTTTAGTAACTCCCTATTTTCGAAACCATAACGAAATGTGCAGGGGTTGGCAACGCATATATGCGCTAGCCTTCTGGCAATGCAAATGTCCATTGGCGGCGATGATCACTTACTATCAGTAAGCCGCTCGTTTGCCCCCTTATCATCATAAAAAAAGTAGTGTGTATGCGTATGTGCGTATTCGGGTGATACCATGGCAATAGGGGACGAGGCTATTGCCATTCGTCCATGCTGCTATTGAGATTTTCGCTGAGCAATCGCGCTTGCGACCATATTCTTCGTTAGCTACCAAGTGGCTTTGAATTTTGTAGCATCTTTTTATCCTAGTATATACTTGTAATCTTGTAAGGGCAAGTGCGAAACTCACTAGAACTCTCCATATTATACAATACATGTTATGTTAAACCAATCATTTATCCCAAAGACAAACTAAAAAAGTTTTCTCACACATTCTGTTAACTGCAATGTATAATGTAAGTTTGTTTTATTTTCTGTACCAATATTTTTTTTTATTGAAAACTGTATCGTGTTACTTCGAAACAAATACTTATTATTAGATATATATACTTAATGATTTTCCTATAAAATATGAGGATTTTTTTGCTATACTTGTAATCGGCTGGTCTTTGAGTTCTTTGTATAAATTAAAAACCATTTATTTAAAAATAAATAATAATTATATACACGCGAACAAAAATTATATAAAAACCATTTCATTTCATATACCACTATAAACTAAACATAAGAGACTAAATCGTCTTTATAATCAAATTCACAAGGTAAAAAGTCACGCCTGTGTATATCTAAACGCGATATACTTAAGAACTGCTGATCAAATTTACATACAGTTCCAGTTTAGCAGCAGATGCTACTGGACACAAAATTTTTAAATGTACTGTAATCATCAACATGTAAACATTATTGTTTTTTGGCAAAACAAAATGATTATGATTATATTATTATTATTTTATAAGAATATAATTTATAAATGATTTGCATATACCATATACTTTGATAAATGCATGCATGCATAGGATCCTAGCAACTAGCAACCTGCCCTGGCAGAATACTAGTGTACTTTTTAGGATTCCGTAGCCAAATGGCAAAAAACGGGACCCTTATAGATTCGTCATGTGTGTCCGTCTGTCCGTCCGTATGTCACAGCCACTTTTTTCTGAAACTATAAGAAACTGTAAACCGCATTAAGATTTTCACACAAAAATAGAAAAAAAAAACAATAAATTTTGGGGGTTCTCCATACTTAGAACTGAAACTCAAATTTTTTTTTTCGCCAAACCTATACATATGGGTTATCTATGGATAGGTCTTCAAAAATGATATTGAGGTTTCTAATATCATTTTTTTCTAAACTGTATAGCTTGCGCCAGAGACTCTTCCAAAGTGGTAAAAGTGGTAAAATGAGTGAAGCCCCTGTAACTTCTGAAATAAGAGATTGATAAAACTAAAAAAAATATATGATGTATATTATCATGCAAACTTCCACCGAAAATTGGTTTGAACGAGATCTAGTAAGTCATTTCTTAATATGTCCTAAATCGTAAGTCGCAATTTACCTTTCATTCAATTGTGAACCTAATGTTGTTTACTAATTGTTGGCAGTCAATGGGTACCATTTTTTTACCGGTTTTTTTTATAACATCCCTTTAGATTTCCTATGTAACTAACGGTTCTTATTACTTTATGGTCACATGTAAATACCTTAGAAACAAGTAGAATAAGTTACAATTTAGCCCCAGTGGTTATCAAAGATAGCACTCCAAATATACACAAATTCTCTCTCCATAATATTAGTATAGAATTATAGATATACAATTTATTACATTATTAACTCAAACTCAAACTTTATTTTTGCATACTAAGTGTACAGAGTAGGTCTTAATTTTAAAAACAATGATAGGAACGTAAAACTTAGCGGTCTTTTACAATCATTGCAAAGGTTGAGGGCTACTGTATAAATTCTAAATTTACAGTTGGGTGTTACTTAATATAATAATATGGATAGTTTTACTTTTATATTAATGTTATTAGGTAGATATATATTACTACACAGTCTTGTGGATATTGAATTTTTATATGTACGTTTAATCACATCATCAACCCATTATTGTCCCACTGCTGGGCACGAGTCTCCTCTCATTTGTGAGAGCTTAGACTATAGGCCACCACTCTAGTCTACTGCAAGTTGGCAGACTTCACATGCCATCAAGAAGATCTCTCAAGCATGTAGGTTTCCTCACGATGTTTTCCTTCACCGTTTGAGCATGTGATAAATACGCACATAACTTCCGAAAAGTCAATGGTGCATGCCTTGGGTTTGAACTTGAGACCTCTGACATCTCAGTCCACTAGCTACACCACTATGTATGTATGTACTCTCTATAATATGTATGTTTAATATACAAAATAATTTACCAATTAGATCTATTAGATTTATTTATTATCTTGTTGTATGGGATTCAGAGCCCACTGGCATGATCTTTTAGTATTATGTTTTTTACCTTTAGCATAATCTTCTAAAAGCAGATGGAAGTGCCCCAGTTTGCAATATGTTTTTGGATCTATGCATATGTCTCTTCTATCTCCTGGCGAACAGGCTCTTTCTTCTTCCTGTTAAAATTAAAATATATAGTTAAGTACAACCTACTTAACCATAATGTATTTTACAATCCTGGACAAACATGGCATAGGCTATATTACAAAAGAATTACTTGGTATAATACATATTAATATGATATACAAAGTGTACAGATATAAAATGAGAATTTAGGTAAGATTTTGACTTTATAGTTTACAAGACTAAATAAACAGTACATTTTGCAATATATATGTAGATCAATCACTCATATAATTTATGTTAATATGTTTTGAAATTAAAATTATTTTCTCAACTTGGGAATAAGACTCAGAACTTCCATACACTACACAACTAGACCAATAAGGTTCTAAATTATTCCCATCCAAATAAAAAAGATAATTTTACAATCACAGCTAGCAAGTGACATGATAATATTGCACCATAAGTTAGTTTAATTCATACATAGACAAACCATCACGTCTTTTGTCTCCGAAGGGTGACTAATGGTAGAGTTGTACTAATGTACTCCCACATTTCTTAGTCTCATGTAATAGGGGGCGAGCCTATTGCCATTTACCGGGCACAAATCTAAATTCTCAGCTGCTATTGAGAATTTAATAGAAAAGCCCATATATAACTCTTTGTTCAACCTGGGAATCTAAATCAAGACCTCTCTACAGTTGCACTTTACAACAAAGCAGTTTAATTCTTTGAAATAATTTAAAGCAATAAGACATAATTGATTATTTACCAAAAAATTATTGTCATTATTACTGTAAATATTCCAAAACAATAATTACAAATTAACTTAACCAATGTACCTTAACTTGAACAAGCATGCCCTCTAGGTACTTGACAGCTTTGAGCACAAGAGCACGTGTCCTGCCATGTTCTGAACCACGCAACTTTAGGAAACCAAACTGCCGGCTGAAATCAAACAATGATTTTGCTATTATTACAGGTAATCTTATAGACCCCAGGTTCTGTAAGAGATGGTTAAGAAATGGTTAATTCATTTTAGTTTATAGTTTGGAATTAGTTAAAAAAATTAGGCTAGAGAAAACAACAATGGCATTTGTTATATTATTTGAAAGACTAGATGAAATAAAGTAGTAATTCAGTAAATATCAGCTACTTGCCAACAGAATGGGTGTGCACATCTACTTAATATGATAGCAGGACACAAAAAAGTAGTAGAAATATTCAAAACTTATTAAAAACAATGATTTGATACAGTCACTCTGTTTTGATTATAGGTTTAAATGTATTGTTTTTGAATAAAGTGAATGTTGTATTAAGAGTAACAATTTAATTTACAGCCGAATATTACCAAGCAACAATCTGAATCAAAACTGTAACTTTTATTGAAATTTTACTCGAATAAAGTTACGTACCTGTCAAGTTCAGACAAAACTTGCAACTCCTGAGAGGTTAGATGCAACTCTTCCTTTTCATCCATTTTCACAAGCAATTAAGCCGGAATCTGAATGTATGTTCCTATTTCTGATTTAGTAACATAATAAACAATGGGAACCACAATAATTAGAAGTTTTTACACGCAAACAAGGCGCGGTTACATACAAGAAAGTGACGTGCGGTGACAGCAAGCGTCAAGCCGTCAAGCATGTGCTACAAGATTAAAAAAAAATACTGACAAAATACAAATAAATCGAAATCTTACATAAAGTATAAACCTTCACCGAACTGGTTAATAAATATATATTCTGGGACATTTTTACACAACACCATCTAGTCCCAAACTAACACAGTAATATTTGTGTCCTGTGGGAATCGAACCCACGACCTCTATTTTATATCAAATTAAATATATTGTAAGTGGGTTGTCTAAAACAATTTTGTAATTTTTTTATTTATACTCTGGAGAGTATAAATAAAAAAAAATGTTTTTTGATCATTTCATACTAACCGACAGTTTGGAGCCAGAGCAGCTTGAAAGCATTATCCAGACCGGTGCATATTACACGTTTTACATCTGCGTGTTTATACCTGCCTACCCAAGAGTTAAGATGGGAAAAAAATTGATAACCTCACGTTTGTATGTTCTTTAAGCTTCATTCATACTTTCGATCGGTATGTAATTTATTCAGTTTCCAAAACAGTCAGAGAGCGGTCCTAAACATTTGAAATAGTTTTTAGTGATGGTCGTTTTTACATTAACGATGCCAGGCATCGATGCCAGTTGCCGATGCCGATATCTGATGCCGAGTTACGTTGACAACGGATATCGGGTATCGTGTCTCAATCCCCACTCCCAGGCATCGATGCCGATGCCGATGCCGATGCCGATGCCGATGCCGATGCCGATGCCGATGCCGATGCCGATGCCGATGCCGATGCCGATGCCGATGCCGATGCCGATGCCGATGCCGATGCCGATGCCGATGCCGATGCCGATGCCGATGCCGATGCCGATGCCGATGCCGATGCCGATGCCGATGCCGATGCCGATGCCGATGCCGATGCCGATGCCGATCCCGATGCCGTTGACACATGACGATACAGATAACATATCGGATGTTTTGTATTACTGAGAATGGATGCTAATGCCATCTACTTGCCCATAGCCGAAAACAGTCGTCGTGTCATATCAGTAACGTTTAGGTTCACGTATTGTGCTACTAGATGTCACTGTTATTTAATCGATGAATGTAGTAATTTTGATTACAACTCATAATCTAAAGAAATTATTTAATAAATTGTTTTATTTTAGTTAAACTCCTTAAACGTTTAATTAAGGCATTGCAAATCGTTTAAAATATTGTTTTGACATATTGGTACAAAAGTACTTCTTTTTTTTATGTTTTTTTTTCCTAGATGGCATTATTTTACGTATCATAATATGAATTCGATTTCAGTACAGTTTTGAATGCGCTCGCTACTTGAACATTCATAATAATTTCCGTTTGAGTTTGATAAATAAATACTTTAAAATGTAGTGGGTACAATTTTTATATAAACTTACGATTAACAAAATATGACAAAAATATAAAAATATTTTTTGACCCATATATAAGTATTATTATCTGTATTTTCTATTATATTGTTTTTCAATGGCGTTAATGCATCGTAATATAAATTCGCTTTCTTTCTTTAATAAATTCAAATTGTCGTAACTTTACGATTAGATGCGGCGATACAACAATGTATGTATTATGACTGAGCCAAAAAAAAAAATAGGTTATCCCACGTAGACTGGGCTAAATGGTAATGGTAAATACATATGTTTGGCATCGATGCCAAAAATAACGATGCCGATATCGGATGCCGCATCTCTGGTAACGATGCGCATCGATGACAAACATATTCAAAAACGCCCATGTCTAATAGTTTTACAAGTATGATTTGACAGATTAACATAAACATTGTATCAAAGAGTCATTGTATGTTTTTTAGTATGAACAGCAGAGTTTTAATTATAATTTCATTATAATTCCAATTATTTTATAACAAACCACTTAAAACAAGGGTTGTTGTAAAACTATTGGGAATGTTTTTCTTTTTATATGGGTCAGACCCCAGACCAAATCAGTCTGCAGACCATAGACATACGTCTATGGTCTGCTCACCTCTAGTTCCGTCATGGCGCGTAGTCTAGTAAATTTCGATATTTTGTGGGTGTAGTAATTGTAGTGTTTCCCTTTCCGACTCGAAACTAAAAAAGTATTTGACATTTAAATAAATTTATTAATTTTTATAAATATTTTATTCAAAAAAATCAACATGAGTTACAGGGATTCGGTGAGTAATAATATGATTTACGCCGTAAATATTAGTTGTAAATATTGCAAATGATATATACATTTAATTAAAATATATTTGAAGAATATAATAACTGTTAATTTATGTCTCTTCACGATAAAATTTTCGTAAGTTGATATGGAAATATTTGAATATTATTAAAAATAGATTCTTATAATCTAGTTCTATTTTTACTTAAGTATTAGTCACTGATTCAAGGTCGGTCTCTGGTCTATCTGTGCCTAGCAAGAAAGGGATATCAGCTTTCTTATTGTTATATTCTGATAGCTACATACCTTCCTATTATATTGAATGTTATGAATTATGTTGAAACATATTTTATTAATGGATTTAATCTCTATTTAAACTGTTATTATTATTTTAGAAAATAAAAATAAATATTATAGTAAAGACACCCAATAAATTCTTTCGCAGCTTCTATACCCCCGGTATTCCCGAAGACAAGTAACCTATTGTGATGTATGTACCATATACATAAAAAATGGTTTTTATTTTTTATGTGTTTTGTGTTCTGAGAATTTATGGATGATAAACTAGCTCTCTCTAGCTTTAGGTTTTTTTGTGTTGGAAATTTAATATTTTTTTATGCTGTACCTGAAATAAATATAGACGCACTGCTTTTTTAATTTTAAATTACCTTACAAATTTGCTCTGAATAAAGATTAATAAATCAAATTGCTTATTTATTATCAAATGTTATTTTTGTGTTATTCATGAACATGAAAAGTGTTACCTAAAATACCTAATTTAGGTGTTTTTGGCTTTGGTAGCAGGAGCTAACACGGCAGAAAAAAAATATAATCATTCACTATTTTGTCATTGTTAATCATCTGGCTTTTTATTTAACAACTCACTGCCTTTATAATTTTATGATAGCATACATACAAACTATATTGTTTCTATAATTTACGTTTCATTAAGGTTTTATATTCTGCTTAAACTACAGAAAACTCAGCCATCAGATTGATGTAAATCACAAAATAGTATTTCAGATGTAGTGCAAGGACTATGTGATTATGTCCATAAGTTGTATACCTAAGTATACAAAACTCATTATGAAAAATAGAGAACAACAATATATTTTTACTTCACCTACTCAGAAAGGTAATGAGTTAGAGGGAAGAAAGTAGGTCATTACGTCATGCATGTAAATATGTATGAAAAAAATTGTTGGTTTTCCACAATCATGACAAAAACTAACCTTGGGGATTCCTGGTGGGTGATAAAATCAGAACAGAAACCCCTTGAATAGAAATCGCTTGGGTTTGTTCGCAACAAATGGAATAAATTGCTTACTTTAAATTCAATGTATATGTATAACATACCATCACGCCTGTCATCCCTGAAAGGTTAGGCAGAGGTGTACTGTGAATATCATAGAAAAACCCAATAACACTGCTCGACTTGGGGATCGAACCCAAGACCTCTTGCTCAGCAGTAGCACTGTACAACCACTAGACCACCGAGGCAGTAATTTTTGTAAATTGCTTCTATTTTTTAGTATTTTATTTGTAGAAAAAAGCCCTATGTATTCTGCAAAGATACATAATAATTATAGATTATAAATTCACGTAGTTTGAGCACCCTCATCCAGATGGATTTCTTGGTGAACATTGTACTAGTTAATGTTAGTAATATTAGAGAGATGCATCTTGAAATAAGTACAATTTAATTTTTTTCGTAGATTATATTTTTGTTATTGAGAGCTACTCATAAGTGGGTTGTTTTATTCCAACTTGATCTCATACCTTGATGTCTTATTAGAGAAATAAAAGTTTAGTATACAAAAAAGTTAAAATCTTATATGCCCTGAACTATTTGTGTTTAAGAGACTTAAAAATAGATGGCCAGGAAATTAGCAGTAAATTTCTGTCATATGGAAAGCTATATGTACGTGAAGCTTGTTTGTCATTTTTATCATGTTTGCTTATAATATAGATTGTCTATTTACATGATCTCATAGTGCTTTTATCTAATATTAATTTAATTGATTGCTTCATAATATCATAATAATACATGTTATGTTATCAGCAGTACTCACTATTTCCAAGAACTCATTCATACTGTGCAGCTAAAGAGCAACGTGTAGGATCCTACATAAGGACCCTGATGGTATTTATCATCTGCTTATGTTTGTGTGACTTGAGCATAAACCAGATGGTTGTAACCTGCACTTGTTTTTTCCAGACACAAAATGGTAAAGGTCCTAAGAGAATTTCAATGAAATTATCTTATAATATTAGTGATATTCTAATTAACAGGTCACAAAGATCACAGCTTGCTGGTAGTTATATTCAATTTAACTAAAGTATAATATAGAGCAGAATATTCTGAACATAAAACAGACAGAACTGACGGATGAATCCAAAACACTATCTCAGAAATATCTATTTTGAGGAAAGGGCTTTTAAAATCTATTTTGTTCTTTGGTATTCCATAACAAACCTTAAATACAACTTAATATAATATCCCCTACATACTATAAAATAATAATATATTAATATAGGGATATGTAGCAGCCTCGAAATATTCAAATAAGCGCTATTAAGGCAATACACTGTAACTTGAGTTACAGTGGATTGACACATCAGAGAAAATCTAATTCAGATTCAGTTTAGAAATATTCCTTACATCATGAAGAAACTTGCACACCTAGGAATACTCCATAAAGTTCTTAGGTGTGCAAAGTCTGTTTAAGGCAACCAGAAGTCAGTGTGATGGAAACAAAAAAAAACTTTCCGAATTAGTATAATTTACTGTGAATATTTCTTTCTCGTTTTTTGCGTAATTTCATTGAAGTTATGGGTGTGTATAGGCTTGCACGGTTTGCTTTTTATTTTTTTATTTAGGTTCCCAGGAACTGGTATTCTAACTGTCCACAGGTTGTAATATCAAATATATGAATAAATAATACCTACTTACTTATACAATAATTTCGCTTTCATCAGACCTAAGCATAACAGTAGGTACCTACATAAAATATATGAGTTCCAAATAATGCGTTTTAGTAAACTAACAACAAATTCAGCAACAGAACTATTGGGAATATTATAATATACATAAATCATCACTGTAGATACATATTATAAGTCTTGTGTTTTTGGATGAAATTCTGTGCACTACTAAAACTGTGTGTATAAGTTGATATGATGTTTGCATTTGCATCCTTATCTTTTTGCCACTTAAGCTAATGATTGCAGTTGCTTATTAATATTTGCAATAAATCAACGTTGTTAGTAATGTATGTTTGTAGTGTTTGTATGCTGCGCAGTGCAGTATCTCTTATAGTATCTAATGTACAAATTTTTATATTCTCTTGCTGTTTAAAATATGGGCCAAAATTTTTGTAAGTGTGTAACGCGTGCGTTTCAAATACAGAGTTTCGGCTCATCGCCATCATCAGTGCTGAGTTCTCTGACGTCACTCCGCTCACGTCCGTTCGCGGATATATCATACAATCCCACACCGGATCTTAATGAGGTTTATCCGGGCCTGTATGTTGGGGATGCGTAAGTGTATTTATTTGTATGTTAAATTCTCAAACAAGTTGTTAGTCAGGGTCAATTATGTTTCGTCATACAATGCATCGCCCTGGTTCCTCAGTTGCCAAAGGACTACCTCCAAATGATTGACTTCTTACACTTATACAAATATTAGAGTTTGAATTATTTTAATCCCGTCATTTTGAATCTTTTAAAGTATAATGTACCTGTGGGTGCGCCCAATATTTAGCACCTACCTAGGCCTAATACGATAAAATTCATGGTATACACATGTTCCCAACCAGTGTATTAGGTGCGTCAACTTACCTTTTAACATTTACTTAACTCAAACGATGACATTCTTAATTTAGAGTTGCTGCAAAGGACAAAACATTCTTGAGGCGTATGGGAATCAACTACGTGCTCAATACTGCTGAAGGCAAGAGGTACACCCAGGTGGACACAGACCACCTATATTATCGTGACTGCCCCGGACTTCGCTACAAAGGTTTTCAACTCATGGACTTGCCATCAACTGATATTTCAAGATACTTTCATATAGCTGCTAACTTCATAGATGAGGGAATTTCGAGTGGAGGTATGTGTATGGTGCAAAGTAAAGTTAATGTTTGTCGTAAATGCTTTGACTTTAATAACCTTTCAATTTTTTGTTTTAGGACGCGTTTTAGTACACTGCTTTATGGGGGTTTCTCGTTCTGCTACATGTGCGCTAGCATATCTGATGATAAAACGGGGAATGTCTCTGGCCGAAGCCTTGGGCACTGTCCGCTCTCGCCGTGATATTCACCCGAACGAGGGCTTCATTCGTCAGTTGCAGCAGCTGGACAGAGAGCTGCGCCTCAACCGGATGCGCTGACCCTACAGGAACAGTTCTCTTCAAACACTCTTCAATTTTTCATTAGGCGATGGAGACATACGGCACCGTGTACGAAGTCTCGATCGATCTCACCACTTTCATTACTAAGAAAACTGATCGCGAATAACACTAAAAACATTTCTTCACCATGTGGGTATTTAATTTTATTACTACTTAATACGATTTAAATTACCACGTACTTACGAGGCTGTAGTTATCCAATTATTGTAAAGAAAAAATGAAGAGTACCTACCTACCAATTGCTAATTTACATGATTTACTATTAATTTAGACTAACTTTTTTATTTTGATATGATGAAGGTACACACAGTCTATACAAGTAATTTTTTAAATAAGACATCTTCATGACAATTACCCAATAATTACACCTACAAATGATTTTGAATTCAATGGCGGCAGAGACCGAATTCCATTCTAATGAAATTCAGTAACAAATGGTAAGCTAAATAAATTGATCGGATTATACTGAATTTATTGGCTTGGATTTTGGTCTGATGAAATATTTTGGAATAATAAGTTAACACCAACCTAGATAAATATTACCTGAATTAGAAAAATATAAATAAAAATGTAATGAAAACATTTGATTTGCTATAGGTCTCTTCATATGTATGCTTAAAATTCGCATCGATATAGTGTGGATACTTTAATTTAAAGAGATCTGTGTCAATAGTAATCCTATTTTTTTAAACTAGCGTTAATTTTGAGTATTCTATAAATATTAATTAACCGCATGTCGCCAAATATTAAAAATATGCTGGTTCGCTTGAAAAGTATAGTACTTTTTAAATCATTTTTAAAATTGTATAAGTATTTAGATGTGAATTCAAAATCGATAGGCTAGTGTAAATATTTTAACCATTATTGGATATTGATCATTATTGATATTACAAAAAACTTTAAGAAATATTTTTTTATGTCAACACCTTAAAAATCCAACTCGTAAGTAAGTTATCAGAATAGTAGAAATATCAAAGCTTTATTTTTCCAAAAACTAATCATATTTTTGTCCATTTAACTACTGTGACCTGATCGATATATTCTTATAATTTTGATAGCATTATATTATTCATAAAATTCTATTTTTTTAAACAAAAAAATGTCTTTATTATATTCTCGTGTGCCATTTTGTTTTGTATTGATAAATATTTACGGCTGTTATTTTTTGAAGAGAAGTAATAATGTTTATCTTATTTAGCGTAGATTAAGAAAATGTTACTATGTCCATGTCAAGTATATAAGATGTTAAAGCTTCTATATAGCGAGTAATTATTGGTATCTGACTATAGTACAATTGCATAGCCTTATGGTCATAGGATGACTTCGTCGTGATGCAATAATCTCTGTATTTCCGAGAGTATATTTTATTAATGTTAAGTTTTTCTTCAAGACTGGCAATTATGGCACTTGAGTGATGGCTTACTAATCGTAGTGGTATTTAGCTTAGCATGTATGTCATTGCCTAGTGGGCTGATGTCACACGCGGTGAACATTCATTGTTCGAGGACTCGCACTAGTTGCCAACACACGTGACATTTGGCTGCACATATGTGTCGGTATTTAGTTCTATTTAAATCTCCTCACATAGAACAATAAATCACGAGACCTATCCTTGTAATATCATATTTATTTATTTTTTAGTTATAAACTATTTAATAGACTATAATTCAGTTAATTAACTTGATTCCTGTTACAATGGTTCATATGGAAGTCGTGGTTGGACTTCAGTGTGTTTCCTGACTGATGATGAACTAGTCGATGTTTATAAGTGAAATGTTAGATGTAAAGAGCACCAAACGAAGCAATCATTGTGATATTGAATGTGAAGGATTAAATATTTTGTTTATAGAAAGAAAATTATTGTAATGAAGTTAGTACAGATCATAGTCTCTATTTATTAGCAATATAATATTATGATAAGATGTTTGTTTAAATTACTGTGGTTTATTCCAGAGCCTTGCTAGAATACAAAATGATTTATAAGCAATATAAATGGTTTGTTGTCCTTTATACATTAGGTACTCCAATATCGAGTAGGTCATACCTACTGATAATAAATAAAATATTACTTTTATTGATTAATATGAAATTGTATAATATCAATAAATAATTAACGAGTTAATAACACATCTTAAAAATAATTATTAAAAATCATGTACCTGTTAAATGTAACAGTTTTATCTAAAGGAACACTAGGCTATTGCATTATTAATGAAATTGTGAAATAATATACAAGTTATTTACCCAAATTAACGAATTATTTATTTCAGAACATTGTTGCAGTTAAATTCTTATAATGTTATGTTTGCATCTCCCGTGTGGTAACGCTATAAAAGACGATAACGTACGCACCTATTTACATCAAACTGCCAAGATACCCGGAACTGATGTCTGCCTGTTTGTAAAATTTCTAGTCATTTGCATGTTAACAATTTTTAAATAACACTCTTATACAATGTTTTTTTAAAACGTTGAAATACAGATTTTATTTAGCAAAGAAACAAAGGGGGTTGGACCGTGCCTACCTAGTGCCCACCCCAGGGATTTGCATTGGTAAAAATGATCCCACATAATATTATATCTCTCAGTCATTATGACACGGCCATTTAGATCCGTGGTAAGCAACGAGGCTAGTGTTACGGGTACTAGAAGCACAGTATTGTACTGTGCTAGAAGGTCGATATAGTACATTTATACATATTTGCTTTCGTAAATACATACTTATGATAGATACATCCATGTGACTCGGATACAAATGTTGATGCTCACCACGCAAACATATGTCCCTACCGGGACAGAAGACAGCGTTAACTACCGCTGGGCTAATCGGGTCGTCATCGATCACAATACATTTTTCCGACAAGGTTTCCTCTTTAAAAAGTGGGATGATCTTTTTTTAAGCCCCAGCGCCGTCGATATCTTAGCACTGGGGCTAAGCCCCTCCCGAAAAAATAGTCTGCAATCTAGATACGATTGGCGTATCTAGATTACCAAGCATTCGCCCGCTAGGTCGCTTTTTACATTGATAATTATTAATTTAATTCCGTTACATCTGAACTGCCGTTGTGTGATCACAACCTACTATTGACGTGAACTAGTGCTACCCTGATATCAACCTGTTCCTACATCAACATGCAGCCTAGACGTGGTACACCAATCCACCCTTGACAGTATCCACTTATAGTGTACTAGCTGAATTCCGCGACTTCGCGTGTAATTAACGAAAAGGGGTTTCACACTAACTTAGCACCCCCATTTTACCTCCTTAGGGGGTGAATTTTCAAAAATCCTTTCTTAGTGCTCGCCTACGTTATAAAATGAACCCCTGTGCAAAGTTTAGGCCCTGCGTTGACATATCAGTCAGTCAGCTCCTCCTTTATTTTCAATCTCACAAAAAAGTTATGAATGTACAGTAATCTTACCTACTTCATTTTAATTGTGTCCAGATCCAGAAATTGGGGGAGAGTCAGGTCAACTAAAACTAGGATACTCAGTGCTATGGTCTCCCCTACTATATATTATAACATTGCCTGTTATGTTCTACTCAAACAAGTATAGGTTTTGCTTCCATGGTAATATTCACAAGACCATTTATTTGTGATAACCCAGCCATTCATATGAACTGACAAGTGGATGTTGTAGAGGTAAGTAATAAGGTAAATGAGTAGGTAAGGGATATTTATATTATTCTTGTACGTCTAGTATCCTTATGCCTTGTTGCTTAGCTTAGAACTAGATGGTGCTGTCATTTTGTCCAGATTTATTATACTACTATAACCAGCCCCTAAGGGTGTGTAGATTATTTAAAAGTGATCAATCAAGACTAGGTAGGTGATATAATTCTAGCATAGGATAAACAAAATAATATGTAGTAGTTTTTGGTATTAGTAAAAACAACGACTACTAGCAATGTTATATTATTTTATTACATAATATATTAACGATATCCTACACTAATAATATTTTTATTTTACAAGTAAGGGCGATTCATTTCTGTTTTCTTTGCCTTCTTGTCTCTAGCCCTGGGGAACCATCTGTGTTCTGTTGTTAACGTGAGAGTAGATAGTTGTTTTCTAGCTATCTCTGGCTTCATATCTTTGAATACCCTTTGTACTTCTTGTTTATCACTCATTCTTAAAATTGATGTGTCTGCTACAGTTTCTTCTGGAAGAGGTCGTGAGTGCTCGTAAGAAAAATCTTGATCTTTATGTAGTGCAACTATTGTAGAACCATCGTCAGTAATAACAATTTTGTTATAACTTCTTGATAATATTTCCCTGGGCTTAAATACCACTGCACGAATTATATTATAAGCCATCGTGTAGGCAAAACCTGGAAATTTATTTACAACAAAATCACAACATAACCTATAATGAATGAGGAGAGGTTCGCTTTTCTGATTCTGACAGATTTGACTACTTTAGTACTTATTCTTGTCTATGGATTTGACCACAGTATATGATTTGACCATACTACCCAGCAGTTGGATCAGAAAGGCTGTGGATGATGATGATGATGATGATATGATTTGACTGATTAAAACTAAAATGCTTCGACTTACATCCCTGTGTGTTGTATGGGAATCGAACCCACGACCTCTTAATCAGCAGTCCGGTAATGGTTTATAATTTGTAATAAAATAATAAAACTACTAGTTAGCAATAACCTTAAATATAACGTTTCTACTTTAATTTAATTTTTGCAGGGATGGGCAAAAGGCTTGAGTGTATGTATGTACCTATGTACTTTTATTTTAGAATATTTTTAATTTTTAGAATGAGTTGGAATAAATTTATGGTATATTGTCATCCGTCAATGTAGGCAAATTGACACATGCCAAATTGACAGATATGATATTGATGTTGGATCAGATTTGGCAGTTGGTTGGGGTGGAGTTGGAACTCACTGTTGATTTATTCAGATTCTATTTTGAATAAGTATTTATTTTGGTTTGGGTTTGGCTGTAATGCTTTTTAAACCATAATGGATTTTCCAGCGACACCATCAAATGCCTCAGACAGTAATGAATATCCAAGCAATACGCGCTCCCCTTTTCATAACGCGCCGGACGATAACAAAAGACGCAGGTAAAATAAAAAGAAACAAACTGGAACAATAATAAGATAGTCAGTAATTGCTGCATTTTAAACTTGATTTATTTAATATTTCAGTTCATCAAGGTCAATTAAACGTCGGCGATTTGACGATGAGTTGGTTGAATATAGTGGTTTGCCAGGATCTTCTCTCGGGAAAGGGGATAAGAGAATGCGCACGCAGTCGTACACAAGCCAAGTATCGGAAGTTGGTTTAGCCAGCGCGCCCACGACGCCCGCACACCCGCCACCGGAGCGCCGTCGGGCTTCCAGTAAGATATCGGCTGGACACAGTATTCGCCGCAAGATTCGTCGTAAAGGCCAACTCAGTCACCTTTCCACAAAAGATCTCGGACGTTGGAAACCCACTGATGATCTTGCCTTGATATTAGGTGTACAGCAGGTAAATATACTTTATGTATCAGACTATTTAAAATATTCAAAATTGTATTTGGGACAACATTTTCTAACTAGTTATTATTACTATATGTATACTAATAGTGTCTTAAAATAAAACTAGTTAGAAAATGTGGCGGTATTCAATTGAAATTACAGTAATACTCTGATTATCCAAATTTATTGGGGCTGGGGTCGATTCAGATAATTGAAACTTTGGATAGTCGAATATAGACAGACTGGTAATAAAGAAAAATGAACTGTCACACATAGAATAAACATTATTAAGTTTAACAAACACAGTTCTACAATAACACTAACTTGAACATCTCAATCAGAGTAAGTTGCAACCCCATCAGGCCCTAACAAAAATACAAAGTATAAAAATTCACAACATTAATAGAGGTACATAGCGAAAACCGATTCGGATAATTGGAGATTTGGTTAATCGGCATTTCGATTATCAGCTACTGTAATAGAATTATCATTGGCTTGATTTTGGATTCCCAAAGTGCTATTGTTATATGATTAAATGTAACATCTGTATGGATACTACCTGTGTGAAACTCTCATTATTATTTTTTATTAAAAAAGTTATATATTTCCAGACCAATGACTTGCGCATAGTTCATCGTGGTGTGAAGTTCTCCTGCCGTTTTACTGTTAGTGAGTTGCAGTCTCGCTGGTATGCTCTCCTATATAATGCTGAAATATCACGCATCGCAATTGCTGCAATGCGTAATCTACATCCAGACTTGGTAGCAGCTGTGCAGCAACAAGCATTGTACTCTACAGCAGAAGAAGAACTACTTGCAACAATACCAGCTGTCCCTGTAAGTTATTGACAGAAAGAACATCTATCAGTCTGCCAGTTCTTTTTAAACTTTTGCAACTGTGCAATTCGCTTCTAAATCATCGAAAAAAACGGTAATACTGCTTTTATTGCAAGAAAAAATATTTGAATGCTTGTTACTTTGAGCTGTAATTCTACCCTTAATGTGAGATAAATATCTAATAACAGATACAATTATTTTACTTAACTAGTATAAATTATATTATCTCATTTTGTTATTACATTACTTAAACTTTTGTTTACAGGCATCTCTACCAGCAATAGGAAAGTTTCAGGATTTATTGGATCAGAATCCCCATGTGTTCTATCCATCCCGTACAGCGAAGACTTTATTGGCACATTGGCAACTTTTGAAACAGTACCATCTATTGCCAGATCAGACTGTACAACCATTGCCTAAGAGTAAGTTGGATTTATCTAAATTTATATTTTAGGCTCTATCTAATTTTCTTCCTTAAATTAAATTAGTTATTCATTCTACACATATGGGGTTATTCAAGTATTATGTAAGCAGACATTGAATACAGTTTCTATCTTAAAAAACTAATTAAATCTTCATGTCTCTGTGCTAGATTTATTTAATTATAACCAACTAATTGTAGAGCAACTAATGTAAATTAAAACTTAATACTGTAGTGTGTAACTTTTCACTGTTATATTTTCAGACCCCTCTGACCAAGTTCTGACATTTTCTGATGCTGAAGATACAATGAATGACAATGAGTTGCCAGATTACAAAGAAGATGGCATGGACATTGAAATGCAATTAGCTGACAGGTATTCTTTATAACATTTTATCACATCAACGGTTAGACGTCCACTGCTGGACATAGGTCTCCCCCAACGATCGCCACGATGACCGGTCATGCGCCGCCCGCATCCAGTGGATTCCAGCGACCTTAAGACATTTACATAATCATTAATACCATAAACCTTTATTGAACTTTTAAGCTGCCTAAATTCATAATTTTGGTTCAATAAAATATGGAAATAGCTCAATAGGATGATATTTTATGTTTCAGGGTGGACAAAAAAGACATCCGCCTGCTTGAAACCTCATTGACTCGTTGGCAAGTGTTAGTGCAGTCCCTTGCGGGAACCACAACAGAATTAGATAAGAACACACTTGCTGTACTGCGAGGCAGACTTGTTCGCTTCCTCATGAGATCCAGAGAGGTATGTTGTTTACAGTAAAATAGAGTGAATATGCATGTCCGAATAATTAAAAATAAACTAGGTTTTGTAAGTTTATTAATCAAAATGTAATGTTATAAAACTAAATTGGTTTTAAGGCATAGTCTAGTTTATTTCTCTATATTTATGCATTCATATTCGCCATTTTATTACTACCTTGTTATCTGTGAAGTATTACCAATGCAAGGCATTTTAGGTATCTATAGACAATAGGTGTAATGCTTCTTTAAACAAAGCCAGTTGTTATCTTGTTGGTCCTATAACTTAGCTGTAATAATAGTGTGTTCGTATATAAAATAATACTGCGTCAGACCTATTAAAATTTTCTATCTTACTTTCATAAATAATAGGATCAGTAGCCACACTTTCGTTTCGGTTTCGGCCCTAAATATTTTAATGGTGCTAGGTCAAATTAGATGTTCTAGCCGTGTCTGTACGACTTGCCAATTAGTCAGGGACTTTCAGAATCAGAGCCCTACATTACTCATCTATTCATTATACATTGACCATCTTCCGATTTAGGTCGATCTCTAGGATAATAAAGCTCTACACAGAAATATGTTAATGAGAGTTATTAATATGCTACATATAAAACAAGTTCAAGTTTCCCATTGTGTATCTCAGAAGACAACCCTTCATAAAACGTAATAATCTTGCAGTTTACCTTTTATATAACCGTTACAGTTTACCGTTTATTGGGGTTAGCTTCCAAACAAGGCAATTTTATTGAGTAAATGAGAGTCTTTTTGTATGTAAGGAAAGGGTTAAATATCCACCTAAGCGGAGCGTATTGGGCCCGCGCTAAATGGTAGCAGCGCGGACAGAGCATGGCAGCAACCTACTTCGAGACATAAACCCGCGCAACGGCCCGACTTTAGCATATTTCCTTGGCCCTTTTCATATCTCAGCTTGAACGTTTTCATTCTATTATGTCATAAATGAAGAGATATTTTTCTCTATACTTTAAATTTCCTTTAAAATTATATTCTTTCTTCGCTCTTCCCCAGTTAG
The DNA here is from genome assembly GCA_905163465.1 of Craniophora ligustri. NCBI lineage: Eukaryota > Metazoa > Arthropoda > Insecta > Lepidoptera > Noctuidae > Craniophora > Craniophora ligustri. Next base: position 12,839,333 of record LR990955.1, read on the forward strand.
CTTTGCTTTGGTGGCAGCCCTGTTACTTATAATAGTGGCTCTCTAATTGCCACAATCAATTACAAGTTTTACCTTTTTGATTACAATGAATTAAAACATATCCGTATGTTTCTGAGCTCTGTGAAAGATGTTTAATTGTATAAGTGGTTGGGTGGGTGGGGTGTTGCCCAAATGTCAACATTCACAATTATGTTGTCTGTACTGTTTCTAGAGCTCTTTTAAATTTTGCATGCGTCCAGACCGGCGAGTTTGATTTAGACGATACTTACGAGGTAAGTAAATGATTGATGTTACCTATTTATTTAAATAAATAGATCCTAATACTGAGCTAGTTTTTGTTTTTGAAGAGACTGAAATAAAACGTATCTTTTATAATTTGTAGAAATATGTTAATGTAACAATGCTGTAACACCTGCGGTTGCGGCCAACAACAGAAATAGTTTTTTTTAAGAATAGACGCATTTAATTACGAGGTATAATACAATATAAAACGCATATTAAATTGCAGATCACATAATATGATGAATGTGTAAAATACTTATATTGTAAGGTTTACTTTTAATAACATTCGGTCGTCATAGCTGTAGCAAAGCCGGCTTTATAGCTGAAGAAGACACTATTGACAGATTAACCACACATATAAGTACTCCAATTACATAAATATATTTTATAATAATAATTATGTTACTAAATAAAACCTCATGACACAACTTAAATGAAAATAGCGTAACAGGTTTTACAACAACAACTCCTTAGGTTCGAAGATGTGCTCAAACGTCATATGAAGAGGTGTGACATTGTACCGTCTAGCTGGGAGCAGCAGGCTGCCAAACGACCCGAGTGGCGGACTCTTGTGCAAACTAAAGTCCGTTAGTTCGAAATACAATGACGCCAAGCGCGATGAATTAAAAGCCCGACCAGCTGCGGCATTCTCTTACAATATCGTTAATGGTGAGCTCACATGCCCGCAATGTACTAGAAATTTTACTAAGAAAATCGGCTACATAAGCCACATGCGATTGTAGCTGTGGTAGCCTAGCGATGTGACCAGTGGACTGAGATGTCAGAGGTCTCGAGTTCGAACCCAAGGCACGCACCACTGACTTTTCGGAAGTTATGTGCGTATTTATCACATGCTCAAACGGTGAAGGAAAACATCGTGAGGAAACCTGCATGCTTGAGAGAATTCTCGATGGCGTGTGAAGTCTGCCAACCCGCAGTAGGCTAGCGTGGTGGACTATAGCCTAATCCCTCTCAATTGAGAGGAGACCCGTGCCCAGCAGTGGGACATTAATGGGTTGATGATGATGATGATGATGAAGCCACATGCGAGCTCACCAGCGACAACGGAGTCCATAAAGCGGTCGCCGTGACCGAAACCGGTCGGACCGACCATTATTTTTATACCTCATGGGTGGCAAACCAGCTTACGGCCCGCTGGTGGTAAGCGGTTACCGTAGCCTAAGAACGTTTGCAACACATGAGGTGTAACACAGTAGCGTAGCGTGGGGGGGCGGGGGCAAAGGGGGCCATGGCCCCGGGCGGCATATGAAAAGGTGCGGCATCAAGTGCCACGTCGTTTTTATACTAATTGAAAAGGGAGCTACGCCACCGGTGTAACAAACTGTTTGCGACCGAGGTGCATGGTGACTGCGGCATCTACTTGCGGTATTAATTTTTAGTCACATGTTTGAGCAGGTTTTTTTGATAATGGCATCTATCCCACTGCGGCATCTATCGCGGTTTTACCTATAATGAGACGAATACTAGAATATTATTGTGGTGTACAGAAGCGTTAGCGTTTGTTTCTACGGGATTTCCTACGCCTAGCAGGGTTCAGATGGAATAAAAACTCCGAGAATCAGATAAAAACTATGAGTAGTGGCGGAGCGAACGTATAGCTGCGGGCGGCGGCCGGTGGGCAAGTGGACGAGCGTCGCCTCAAAAATGGCGGTGCTGCGCGATGGGAAAAGAGAACGAGACAACGATATTAGAGCGCGACACACCCGCGATGCTTACATCCGCCTCGCCACTATTCTGGGTAATATTTATTTACAAACTACAGATAATAAAAGATAACAAATTGAATACAAAATATAAAATTAATGTCGTGCACATTCTCCCGCCGGTGCACTCGTGCACATCAGCTGGTAAGCACGACTATTTTCTTTACCGCACGCTTCAGCCGTCCCGTTTTCGTCTGGACATCCACGACTCTCACGGTACCGTCTCTGCCTGGATACGTCTCGATAATCTGCCCTCGTATCCAGGCATTGCGTGGCAAGTTGTCGTCCACCAGTAGCACAACATCTCCTTTCTTAGGCACTCTTCCTTGGCCTTGTGGCTCCCGCCGGTGTTGTAACGCCGGGAGATATTCTCTGATCCAACGTGTCCAAAAGATATCTGCCAGACGTTGAGCGTGCCGCCACCTCTGTTTGCTGTGGAAGTCGACGTTGCTGAAGGTCCCTGGTTGTGGCACTCTGGCAGGTCCTCCTAGTATGAAATGTAGAGGGGTGAGAGATTCGGGGTCGTCTGGCGATGCTGAAACAGGTGTCAATGGCCGGTTATTGACTGTATACTCCGCCTCTAGGAGTAGTGTGGTAAATACTTCTTCTGGGGGGTGTCGTTCATTTAGAGTTGCTGTTAGGGCTCTCTTGACGGACTGTACCAGCCTCTCCCAAGCACCGCCCATGAATGGTGCTCCCGGGGGGATATAGCGCCACCGGATCGTGCGTGACGCGGCCTCCTCTTCTGTTGCCTGGTAAGCAGCTCTTCTCAGCTCCGTATCTGCTCCTCGCAGGTTAGTGCCGTTGTCAGAGTGAATTTCGTTCGGGCACCCCCTGCGTGCCATCATCCGTCGTAGAGCCATGATTGCACTATCGGAGCTCAGCGATCCCGCTACTTCAAGATGGACCGCTCGTGTCGTGAGGCAGGTAAAAAGTGCAACGTACCTCTTTACGTGTTGTCGTCCCACAGTCACACTGCATGGGCCAAAGTAATCTAGTCCAACGTACGTAAATGGCCTCTGGTGATGTGCTAGCCTGGTGTGCGGGTGGTCGCCTGTCGCCGGTGATGCTGGTTTTGCACGCAGGATGCGACATTTGATACAGCTTCTCACGACGCCGCGCGTAGCAGGTCTAAGCCGCAGTATCCACAGGCGCGACCGGATCTCGTTGACAACTGTTTCAGTCCCGCCGTGGTGATTCTGTTTATGCACCCATGCGATGTATAGCTTGGTATAGGCGTTACCTCCATCCAAGACTGGGGGGCTGCGTTGTAGACTCGACAATTGTAAGGCTGAGTCTATACGTGATTTTAATCTTATGATTCCTTCGTCATCCAATACTAAGCTTAGTTTCCGCAACTTACTACTTCGCTCTAGGGGATTGCCTTTCCGTAGTCGGCACAAGTCTTCAAAAAAGTCTTTTTCTTGCACAGCTTTCCACCAGAGCTTTTCTGCTGCCTCCACATGTCGGCTCTCGAGGGTGACGTAGTTAACCTTATGCTTGTATGTTTGTGGAGTAGCTCCGGGTTTCGCTGCCGGTCGTGGTGTTGACTGCATCCATGGGCCGTCATCATCTGATCGACGCGCTCGTTTTGTAGCAACGCTGTGTCTTGTACGGCACATCTCAAGAAACTGAAGTACTCTGCCAGTCGTTCTCACAAGGCGCAACCAACTAGAAAATCTGGTGGTGTCGGGCAGGCTATTTATGAGGCGTGTCGCGTGATGTGCGGTGGTGGTCACACGCTCTTCTCCGGTAGTCAGCGTCTCCGTCGGTTCTGGCTCCCGCGGCCAAGACTCCTCGGCGTTATAAAGGAAGTCCGGCCCGCGGAACCAGCGGTGATTGCAACCAAAGTCGCTAGGTGTGCCGCGAGTGGCATCATCGGCGACATTGAGTGCAGTAGGCACCCAGCGCCACTCGCTGACTTTGGTTTCCTCTTCAATTTCCGCCACCCGATGGGCGACGAACGGTTTGTAGCTGCGTGGCCCGGCTCGCAGCCAGGCGAGCACAGTGCGCGAGTCTGTCCAAAAGACCCGGCGCGCCGGCTTCAGGTCGTGCTCGGCCTCGACCGTGCGGGCTAAGCGACAGCCCAGCAAGGCCGCCTGGAGCTCCAGGCGCGGTATCGATGTTGTCTTCAGCGGGGCCACCTTTCCCTTGGCCATGGCCAGGGACAGGTGGACGGTGGCGCGTGCGGTCACCGCACGCCAGTACACGGTGGCGACGCAAGCGGACTCGCTCGCGTCCACGAAGATGTGCATCTCTCGGTGCACAGCGGTAGCGTAGTGCGGGTAGCACCGCGCAACGCTGAGATGGCGCAGGTTCTTCATGTGGCCCAACCATTTGAGCCAGTCGCTGTGCAGATCATCGGGCAGTTCGTCATCCCACCCGACGCCTAGACGCCAGGTGTCTTGGAGGAGGCGCTTGGCGGGCGCTGTTACAGGGGTGATGAGACCTAAGGGATCAAACAAAGACATTATAGTTCGAAGCGCTTCTCGTTTAGTGGGTCTCTTTGTTCCATCGACGACAGTAGGGTGGACCCTCTTGAGGTCTAAATTGAAAGTCAACTGATCTTCACTTGGCTTCCACATAAGGCCAAGAGTTTTCTCTGAAGCAAGGCTGTCTTGAAGTTTTACTTCTATACTTTTATCGGTTTGCTTGGGCGCAATGACTTTAATTACTTCTGCTTGATTTGATGCCCATTTCTGTAAGTAGAAGCCTGCCTGACGATGGACATGATCAACATCTGATGCTACTTGGATTGCTTCTTCTAATGTATTAAAACTTTGTAAATAATCATCCATATAATGGTTATTACATATCGCCTCTGCCGCTTCAGGGAATTCGTTTCGGTAATCTTCAGCATTTCGATTTTTAATATAAATTGCGGTGCACGGTGACGAAGCGGCACCGAAGATCACACTGCGCATGCGATACTCTGTAGGGGGTCCCTCCCGCTGGTCACCTCGCCATAAGAAACGTAAAGCATCTCTATCTTCTTCTCTTATACCAATTCTAAGAAACATCTCCTGGATATCAGCAGTGACAGCGATGCCTCTCTGGCGGAAACGCATGAGGACTCCGGGTAAAGATTGTAATAAGTCTGGACCAGTAAGTAATAAATCGTTTAAACATATACCTTTGGTTCTAGCGGCAGCGTCCAGCACAATACGAGGTTTTGGTTTACTAGGATTCACAACTGCAAAATGAGGCAAATACCAAGTGCGTTCAGGTTGGGGTGAAGTTGTAGCCACCTCAGCATAGCCACTTTCTAACAGATGTGTCATTTGCTCAGAATACTGGCGTTTGAGATTGGCATTCTTATCCAGTTTCTTTTCGATTCCTTTAAGTCGATTCCATGCTGTATCTCTGTTATCAGGTAGTTTAACTTCGTCTTTATTCCACAGGAGCCCCGTCTCAAAACGACCATCTGGCAGCCGGCGACTCTTGCTATCTAATATTCTCAAAGCACGTTCATTTGGATCATTCTTTGTGCTTTTGGGTTCAATTCCTATAGCATCAAGATCAAAGAAGTTCTTCATGAGATCATCTAATTGTTCTTCTTCATGATTATGGACTGTAATTTTCGAAACTATATGAACTTTATGTGATTTACCTCTGTTAGGACCATGTAGTACCCATCCAAGCTCGGTAAGTGATGCTACAGGTTTGCCTGGCTCTCCACTCTTGACTGATTTCGAAATAATTAAATTCCAGTTGTCTTGGCCAATTAGTAAGGATGGTGTGCCGCAACAATACATTAGGTTCTCAGCGATTTCCTGTAAGTGTACACAATTATCTATTATGCTTTTGTCAACAGTTTGAGGCCAGAGACGGAGCTGGTCAATGGTGCGTGCCATTAAGTGATGCTCTGTGTCAGCATGTTGACCAATGATGTGAAGTGATACATGTCTCGATGAGCTAGCATTGACACGAGCTCCTGCTACGCCCTCAATGTCAAATGGTTCTATCGGGCCTGTGGCTCCAACTGCTTGTGCTACCTTGTCTTCGATTAATGTGACAGTTGAGCCTTCATCTAAAAGGGCGAAAGTATCTATGGTTGATGTGGGTCCACGTACTCTGACTGGTATTATTTTAAGGAATGCTCTCTCCATATTATGTGGCCGTGCTGAGGTAACTACTGCGGAGTCAGCAGGAGTTTCCTTTGTGTTAAATGCCTGCTTATTATGCAAAAGCGGGTGATGCGATCCACGGCACTCCTCAATGCCACAAGCTTTATAGGAACAGCTATGGCGATAGCCCCTCTTCTTCAAACACCGAAAGCATAAATTTAAAGATTTAGATTTTTCCCACCTGTCATTGATATCAAGCTCTTTGAAAACCATGCAATCACGGAGGCCATGCTTCCCGTTGCAGATGCTACATGCTGGTGTGGCAGGCGGAGATGTGGCTGCGTGTGCGGGCATGGCAGAGTAGGCCTGTTGTGGCTTCTTGTGCGGTGGTGGAGTGCGTTCCTGTATCTCGGCCTGGGCATACCGGCTGCAGAGGTCTGCTTCTCTAGATAGAAATGTAGAAAGATTAGCAAGATCAGGTTCATCTTCAGCTTTCCCTGCAGCATAGTCATACCATCGGTACCGCAAAGCTGGTGTCATGCGGTCAACCACAGTTCGAACAGCCTCCGGGTTGTACAGGTAATGTATTTTATTTAATGCCTTTACCACTGCCACAATGTTAATAATGCGACTAGCAAATATGCAAATATCACGCGGATTATCAGTAAGCTTAGACAGTGCCTTTATTTTATCCATCTCTGCCATGACAAGTGTATCTGAGCGACCAAACCTTACCTCCAATAACCGCATAACCTCGTCCGGTTCGGTCTCAGCCACAAACAATGATATCGCTGCTTCCTTCGCCGCGCCTCGCAAGCATCTCCGTAGGCGCATCATATTTTCAATTTTGGTAAACCGGGCGCACGTATCTCGGTAGGCTGCTCGGAATGCCAGCCATTCACTACAAGCACCACTGAAAACAGGCAAGTCGTAAATATACTTTAAAGGCACGTGCGATGAGGAGGCCCGCGCGGCCTCTGTAATGGCCGCGGCGAGCGACGCCATGTCAGGTATTTGTGTACCACTTCGTTGCACGTTTTCTTCGATAGGTCGGTTGGTGTGTGCCAACTCTTCATGCTCATTGGGTAAGTGAATAGTTTGAGTAGCAAGCCAGCTCTCAATAAGACCTGATTTATTTTCTTCGCCAGAGTCGATGTCCTCTTCAGTATATATGGACTCAGCGTCGATCCTGGCTAGCTCTGCCTCAGCTAGTGCCGTAGCCGCCTGGGCCTCATCCATCTTTCTCTTAGCAATTCGTTCGAGAATTTGGGCACGTTTGACACTTTTATTGGATTTAGACTTAGCTGACTTTTGAGGCTCCACGCTGCCGTCATCCTTACATTTTACCGTAAGCCCTGGTGCTGGCAAAGACTTAGGTCTTGATACAGTGTCCGCACGTTTCAATGTAATTGACCTTGTCACTGGCATTTTACGTAATTATTATTAAAGTTCGATTCAAATATTTACTTAATTATTTACGATTATGTACTTGTTACAACAATTTAAACTCGATTAAAACTCTTCACTATATACTTTACTACATGCACTATGCACTTAAACTTGCTTATATACGTAACACTATTTAATTTACATCACGATTCACGTTAGGTATTTATTATACCACGAAACGACACAACGAAATGACCATATAAGGTAATTACGATTCCACAATAAACTTTTGATTTCGATATTGAAGCAATTTACGATACGATTTTTTACGATTAACTTTACTTCAAATCAATGATAATCTAAGTTATTTACTTTACCAAAATGACCACTTCGTTGTGCCGTGCACATGCTCCGCCGGACGCCGACCGCGTGCCGCAGGAATATCCAGATCCGGCTCGAATTGACCAATTTCTGTGGTGTACAGAAGCGTTAGCGTTTGTTTCTACGGGATTTCCTACGCCTAGCAGGGTTCAGATGGAATAAAAACTCCGAGAATCAGATAAAAACTATGAGTAGTGGCGGAGCGAACGTATAGCTGCGGGCGGCGGCCGGTGGGCAAGTGGACGAGCGTCGCCTCAAAAATGGCGGTGCTGCGCGATGGGAAAAGAGAACGAGACAACGATATTAGAGCGCGACACACCCGCGATGCTTACATCCGCCTCGCCACTATTCTGGGTAATATTTATTTACAAACTACAGATAATAAAAGATAACAAATTGAATACAAAATATAAAATTAATGTCGTGCACAATTATTATTAATGCCTCGTTGGTCTAGTCATAAATGCAGTCATATATACTTTTACGACTAGACCAACGAGACAGAGCAGAGCAAGAGGTCTTGGGTACGATTACCAGTACCAGTGTAATTAGTGAAAGTGTTATTGGGTTTATTTATAAAATTATCAGTGGCAGGTTGGGGCTTGGAATCGTGCCTCAATTGCTCGACCCTTATTGCATGGGGCCTAAAACGGCAAATTGTGAGTTAGGATTAGTACAACCTAACCCTAACCCTCCGAGAAGGACAGGCGTTATGGTATGACAAGTTATATTAGAATTACTTGTAGGAGGTAGGGCATAGCGAGATTTCTCGCTCAAATTGAGCTGTCCGACTGGGGAAGTACTTCCGCCTTACAGAAGACCGTAGTGAATCAACAATACTTGTGTTTCTGCGAGTGAGTAAGGTTACCAGAGCTCATTAGGTGAGTGACTATTCTGACAGCATGGGAATTCCGTTTACTGTCAGTTCAGTAACTCCCTATTTTAAGAAACCTGAACGGTTTCTAAGGGGTTTGGCAACGCATTTGCAAACCTCTGGTGTTGCAAATGTTTATGGGCGGCGGTCATCACTTACCATCAGGTGAGCCACCTGCTCGTTAGCCCCGTTATCACCATAAAAAAAAATATAGAAGAAATCGACAGAATGCAATTATATCATTATTGCTAAGGTGGTCGTTGGGCTAAAGGTTAGATATTATTCTGACCAAAAAGAGGCTACTGTAGCAAAAGAGGTTTTTTAGACAAAATCGTATACTATGTATGACCACCATGATGATAAAAAAAAAAAAAAAGGTGGGTATGACTATTCTGTCTCAATAAAGTTTTCTTGTTTATGTTCTGTTCAAATAATATACCTATGTTATTTCTAAATCGACCGTGACGGTAAGATATTGTAATAAAACATTTTATTCTTTTATTAAGCACATTACTTAATGCGTGTATTATTAATGTTAATTCCATTAAAATTCCAAGGTAATATACGATAGTGTAGAGGCGGATCAATCAATCACCAATGTCAATTGATATCTTCGATTGTTATCAAATTTTATATTAATTATTATACATTGTAACTTCATTTTTATGTAGTTACTATACTATAAATGTTTACAGCAGTAAGTGAGTAGTAGATTTTAGAAATCATATCCCCTTATTACATTACTTGTAGTTAGTTATAAGGGTGTTCTACCGTTTGGCATTATTGCCACCGGGTAGGGACTTTTTTTTGGGGCAAGATTTGAACTTCATGCTGTTCTTAAAATGTTATGGTGCTATCAGCTCAAAGTATTAATGAACTCAGCCTATCGCAGTACTTGTGGGCACAGACCTCTCCTAAACTACGCTATACCACTCTGTCCTCCGTCTTCCTCGTCCTGTCTATCCCCGCTACCCTTTTTTAGGTCGTCGGTGTATCCAGTCGGGGGGCGTGCTACATTAGCTCGTAGTATACTGCTGAAATTATTTTGAATATCCTTTAGCAATAGCTAAGAGATGATACGTTGTGGACCTTCTTTATTCTTCGACCAAAATCCGGGACCATGTTAGAGTTGAATCTTTTAACTAGTTAGTAGAATAGTTATGATATGAATAACACATAGTTATTAAATATAAGAACACAGTGTCTAGTATCGGTATTGATGTAATACAGATGTATAATGTTCCCGACGATCTGAAATTGCAATAAAACGTGTTGCTTCCACACATTGTCGCCATGAAGTCATTAATCAGCCTTTCTCTCATGAACTATCGATATATGCACAGCTTAAGCTTAATTAATTGAATAATTAAGTAAAGTCTAGTATATGATTGATTTCGTATTTATTTGGTCAACATAAAACGTACAAAGTACAACAGAAACACCATTTTAATTTCGATATTTATATTAATGTCAGCAGGCACTGTTTGCACCTAAAGTTATTAAGGCCACAAAACGGAAAATAAAACTAATTAGTGATATGCATCGTAATAATTCATAGCGCATTTCCCCCCTCGTCCGTCGAACAAGCACAACATAGCATTCCAGCACACCACTGTATTTGTGGAGACCCTGACAATAGTTCCAAGGGCGCCTGCCACCCCTAATGACACGGTCACCACCCGGCCGCCAACATAAAAAAATATCTATTCATTTCACTATCTAGCCCACATATCGTCACATTGTATCGATTGCCCTCGTTTCAATAACTTTACGTTGACTATTTTAAAATACACAATTTCAGGCTTTATCTTGACAATGAATTTTGATATTGCGTTATCTTTCTGTTTACCATTACTTCATTACAAGTATCCGTATTTTATTTTGTCCTCTGACACTAGCGTATTTAAATTAAAAGTAGTTATTATTGCGCTAATTAATTTTAATTTAATGCTAATTTAATGAATCCCACGCAAATTATGATGATTTTGTGTGCGTATGTATAAATTAGTAACATTTTAAAGCTACTGGACGCAATTATTTATTTTAATTATATTATAATTTAACTAGAACCTTCTCGCCACTTGTTAAATAATAGCACAGTGCGTTAGCGATGATAAACAACTATTGTCAAGTTCAAATAAATTAATTTGGGTATTTTAACTTAAATGTATTTTTGTGCGCCAGTTAACAATTCACTTTTGAGTACGTTATAAGTATGTATAGAAGAAAAATCGTACTGTGGCTGTTGTTTTGAGAGGCGGCCAGTGGTAGTCGACGATGTGTTTACATAACATACTTTTATAACATGGCGATTGTTTGGTCACTGGCAGTGAATTTGATATTCAAAACAACGAGTATCAATAGATGATGGAATGGTAAACTTGTGGAACTTGGTTAATGTCCGGTGGATCCACTGAGGCTTCTGATACCTGGCTATCTGGCCATTTATATTTTCTTTTAATAATTGTTTATTTTTTAATATAGCTAGTGTCCAAGTGGAGATCACGTGTAAGCTTGATTTTACTTTTTACATATCCGGCTTTTATTTTTTCGCGTATCCGTAGACTATACTTATGTATGGTCAATGCAATCTCATCAGCATCGGCTTTCCATCATTGATCTTGTTAACTGAATATATTGTGGTATAAATAATACCACAATATATTCAGTTTTTTCAGTTACATTTAGTATAATGTAATAAAAACGTATATATTTTCAGCTTTTTATTCAAGTTTATTTCTGCACTGCAGTTTATTGTGATTGCGACCTATTTGGGCTGTTTATAATATAAGTAGTACCTTGATGTAAGCTAGACTATAACTATGTTGCAAAATTAATTTCATGTCAATAAAAAATCTTGTTTTATTCACTGATATAATAATTTTAGTAAGCAATCATGTCAATAATGATAATATTGACATGATTGTCACTCGGGACATAAGTTAAACTTAAATTATTTCGTCGTTTACTAAATTACGTTTTTATTATTCGTCATTAACATTAGAGTTACAAAGGGTTACTATGGGTAATACAAGAACCTGAGAAAATCGGCATTTTAATTAATTATCTATATTGCCTACTCAAGTGGTCCTGAATTGTATAAGTTTTGTAAATGAATCTAGAATTGTGAAATTAACTTGTTACCAGAGGTACAAAAAAAATTATAGCTGTAAACTAAATAAAATATGAACTTGTTTATTAATATTCATATTTATTATGCACAGTTTAAATGGCATCCGCCTTTTGGGGTCAATGCATTATTAACTGCAATATTATAATTTTATTGATCAAGGAATATTGTGAATTCAACTACCCAACATTTGACATTTATCTGGTATTCATTTTTCATTACCTAAAGTTAATTATAATAATGCTTTTAACAATATATGATGGCACTTACCTCTTATTATTTTAATGATGTTTAGTTTAGGCCGGTCACACATGATCATACATATGTAAGTGTATGATTTGAAAAGTGATGCCCTGACAAAATGTATTTACGTTTGATTCGGAAAAATACGCTATAAGATTTAGTTACCTACTTTGTACAGGCTATGTGCCTGTTTTCGATAAATAATAATTATGGGAAGCCATAATTTATAGACAGTCTTGGACAGTCGGTTGATGATAGGAAGACCATAGGTTCATCGACAAATCGCGGGATATAATCACTTATTGAATTTGAATTTTCGAATCACACACTTTTAGTCCTGATTCAAACCATCTATGACTTATAACTAAGAACACTAAGAGGGTATAACAGTAAATTACTACTGTGTCAGTTGTTATTTGACGAGTTAATACGAATTTATAATTATCTAATGTTCTAAAAAGATACTACAACATATTATTACCTATGTGATATTAACTTCTTATTGCCCGCGTCCTGTACGGATCAAACTCAAGGTTTCCGAGCAGTAACCTTCTTTCATTGCAAGACTCACTTACTTCAATTAGGTCAACGAGGTCACATACATAGATATACTGAATTATTTATTTGATTAGAAGTTCGGAGCTAAAGATTCTATACTGGTTCCTATTTATTTATGTTCTAATGGTTTCAATCCTTGAAATGGATTTCTAAATACAGTTCTAGCTTAAACGATAATTACTTTGATAATTCACTGTCGGTTGAATGACTTAGATACGTCTTTTCTTTAAACGATTTATGCAGAACTTCGGCCTGGCTAGACGAAAAAGAACTTTTATAGCGCTTTGTAAACAGTTTTACGTAACTTAAATTTGTAATCGCCGAAACGCTGTAAATAACAATTTAGTTGATAATAAAGGTACTTACATACCAGGGCGGTTTGAAAATTCTCATCCTATCAAGATTTGAGGGTAGTATGTAAATTATTTTGTACTCATTCGATGGTTCGATTCTTTATTTAATCTTATGCCAAGTGGAATTGTAACAGGTTGCGAAATTAATTGTCTACGATTTTTTGTTCGAGAGAATCTGATATCCTTCCGGAAAATGGAAAAAAGTCATATTAGAGGCGTGACTAAACAGCCCGCCCTAAAAAAAATGCGAAACCAGATCAAAGAAAACTTGGCTAACACAAAAGGTGAATGTGCGCCTGCATACTCCACAGTTAAAATGAGGGCAGCTTTGTTCAAACAACGCAGAGAGAGCGACGACGATGACCCAATAAGGGGAGGCCGTCGACGTCCATCACACCAAAAATCATCAATAAAATACACAAAATGTTTTAGAATACCAAAGATTGAAAGTGCGTGAAATAAGTGATACTATAAGGATTTAAACTCAGTGGGTGAATCATATTTTGACCGATGTTCTAACAATGAAAAAGGTGTCAGCAAGATGGGTGCCGCGTTTGTTGACCGCCAAACAAAAACTCAACCGAGTTGAAATCGCAAGTGAGAATGTGGCGCTGTTTCCAATAAATAATAGTGACTATATCAGCAAATTTGCTGTCACAGATGAAACTTAGATTCACCACTATACTCTTGAATCAAAACAACAAGCGAAACAGTGGCAACATGGCGATTCTCCGCCGCCAAAGAAAGTCGCAAAAGTCGGTAGGAAAAGTGATGGATTCGGTGTTTTGGGATTTCAAGGGAATAATATTTATTGACTACCTTCTCAAAGGACAGACTATATCAATATCAAAAAGATCATACTGTAATAACCTATTCTATAAATTAGCTGAAAAAAATCCTCTTTCATCAGGAAAATGCACCGGCACATAAATCAATTGTCGCAATGGTTCAATTCATTTCATCCTCATATTCAAATTATCCTCCATATTCTCCTGATTTAGCATCACAGGACTATTTTCATAAATTGAAAAAAAAAACACCTGGCTGGAAAAAAATATTAGGTCTTTACCTATGAAATTGCCGTTTTTTATGAAAAAATTTAAACGATTTTTTTTCATGTATTTTTTATTTGTATTAATCGAAGTAATCACCCACGCAATCAATGCATCTTTGCCAATGCAGTGGCAGTTTATTGATGCCCTTCTTAAAGAAATCAGCTGGACGGGAGGCATCAAATTCTTCAAAGGCATTTTGTACTGCCTCTCGGGTATTTAATTTTTTTCCCGCCAAGAAGTTAACCAAATTCTGGAAAAAGTAGTAGTCTGTAGGCGCAAGGTCTGGTGAGTAGGGCGGATGACGGAGAACTTCCAACCCCAGTTCTTGCAAGTTCTTGTATGAGGTCGCGGGTTATCGTGCAGGAGCAGTGGAGACGAACGATTGACCAATGCTGGTTGGAGATGTGCCAGCTTCTCCATCATTGTGTTCAGTTCTTCACAGTACACATCTGCAGTAATGTTCACCCCATTTGGCAAGAAGCTGTGATGAATCACACCGGCGCTAGACCACCAAACAGTGACCATTACTTTTCTAGGGGTAAGCTTTCGTTTAGGGCATTGTTTAGGTGCTGAACCAGGATCCAACCAACTTGCCGAGCGCTTGCGGTTATCAAACAGAATACATTTTTCATCGCAGGTAACAATGCGGTTCAAAATTACTTCATTTGTGTGTCTGTTGAGCAGTGCAAGGCACGTTTCGACGCGTACTTCGCGCTGGCGATCATTGAGTTCGTGGGGCACCCATTTGTCAAGCTTTTTTACCTTGCCAATTTGACGCAAATGGACCAATATTGTTTTGACGCTAACGTCAAAAGCTGCTGCTAATTCAGCCGTCGATTATGTATCATCAGCTTCCATAATCGCCTTTAATTCGTCATTGTCGACCAAAGTCTTTGGACGACCGCGAGGTTCATTTTTCAGGTCGAAATTCCCAGAACGGAAGCGAGCAAACCAATAACAGGTGATGCGTTGGTTTGTAGTGTTAGCTCCGTAAACGTCGTTAATGTTGCGTGCCGCTTGTGCCGCGTTGCTGCCACGACGGTACTCATATTCCATAATTAATCGAATTTTTATCGTATCCATGATGACGAAAAAGATTGAAATGCGATGAAAATGTAACACTAATCAATAAACAAATGACTACTTTTGGAAAAAGAATTTTTTAAAATAAAATTAATTTGAAATTAGAATTCTTAACAAAAAAAAAAATATTTTGGTTTGAAATGGCCAGTACTGCAGAACGGCAATTTCATAGGTAAAGACCTATTATTACCAAACGAGGAGATGTAGCTGAAACGGAGCGGTTTTGAAGAGGTGGTGGAATTAGCATATGAGAGCGGCATAGAAGTCCTTGAGCATGGATTAAATGAGTGTATCGTGAATTCGTGAGGGTAAGGGAAGAATAATTCGACAATTCAAAAGTACCTGTATTGGTCTAATTGAAATAAATGACTTGATTTGATTTATTATGTCAAAAAAAAAATTTTTTTTTAATTTTATTTCTTTTGTTTTCTTGGTCGGGCCGAGAACTTTTCAAACTGCCCTCGTAATTTCAAATGTAAAGTGTATATAAATATTGTTCTGCACGAACTTAAAAGGAGGAAAGTATGCTCAGGCAATGTTATAGTTCTCCGAAATTTAAGCAAATAACTGAGTCTAACCATCAAAATAGTCTAACCAACATATCAACCGATAAACGTCCACTGCTGGACATAGGTCTCTCCCAAAGTTCCTACCACCATCAACATCCAGCTGATTCCATCGACCTTTACCAGGTGGCCAGTCCACCATGATAAAACATAATTACCTAACTGGTTATTAGATAGATTATATAGAGTATCCTTTATCGTACATACATCAAAAAGAAATGTAGGTACTATATGTGAAGGACCAGTTATTAATTTTTATATACATAATTAAAAGTTGAAATTCTCGTTGATAAAATTGCTTCAGTTTGTTAGTCCATTCTCTTCAAAAGTTTTCTATGACAAGTATAATAATGTCGATAATTTTAAGTAGACAAGTCCGTCATTATAAAGTTTCTAGTGTAACTAGCTGATTCCACAAACAATGCGAAGTCTACGTAATCGGTAACAGTCAAAAAGGTCATTATTTCTGTAGTAAACAGAATTATACGTCAAATAAAAATCATTATCTGACGTTAAAATGCGCGATTGTGTGATTGATAACATCGGGTCATTTGTACATACATGAGTAAATAGGTATATGCCAATGCATACGCGTAGAGTTATTATAAGTGCCCTTAACAATGTCCATGAAAAAACATAAAAATGCTCGTTTTATAGACGATCAATTCTGACAATGTTAATACTTTTGTCAATGGTAATGTTAATAAATGAATTATGTATATTTTTTTTACATTTGGTATTACGTATTTCTTAACACAAAAACAAAGTTTATAGACCATCGCTATTTTATTTCGACGAAGTTATTTTTATTAGTTCATTTAAAAAAAGTGAGTGTAACGAAGTCTTAATGTTTAATAAGCTTTCTTGTTTACTTAATAAAACTGATAACAATGTAAAAATAACGTTATCGAATATAAAAAAACTGGAAAATAAATAATTTCTCGGTAATTGGTACGCGATTGTAGGTTATTAATTATTAACAAGAAAGCTTATTAAATAGAAAGAATTCACTACAATGCCCACAAAGCACATTTATTTATTACCTGACTAACCTTTTCCCGCTCTATCATACGCGTTGACGTCACGACTGCAGAATAATGCAAGTAATGCACATCATATCATTTTTTTGTCCCGGGCCAGGTAGACCGACGACCTGGTTAATGGAAATCTTTGGAGGCTTATGTCCAACAGTGGACGTCATTGAAATGATGATGATGTCAGGATTTAGATGAAATTTGGCTAATACATCAGATGTCATATAATTTAGCTTATTATCTACTGTTTATTTACACACCACGCGGACGCAACCGCTGGCGAATGGCAAATCTGGTAATATATAATTGATAGTGTATTTTTATTCCGAATTATTCAGCAATCTGTGAATAAAAGTATCAAATAAATAGTCCCTAAGATTCTTCCACAAATTCACATTTCAGCCATATTTTATCTCGGAATTTATTCAAGTTATTCGGACAACTTATTTACAATCATACTAATATTATAAACGCGAAACTTTGTAAGTATGTATGTCTATAAATGTATCTATGTATGGATGGATGTTGGTTACTCTTTCACGCAAAAACCGCTCAACAGATTTGAATGAAATTTAGCATACATTTAGTTTATTACCTGGATTAACACATACTTTTTATCTATCATATACCATACGGGCAAAGCCGCGGGCGGCATCTAGTTATAAAATAATACCAAGATGAAATACCTACTTGAAATTTCTGATAATGAATACTCAAAAAATAATTCAAGCTCACAATCCAGCCATATATTTTTATCTCAGAATTGACCTATTTGAAATTTCTGAATTTGTATTAATGAATTCTCAATTCAAGTATTTTCATTAATTTAGCGCCATCCATGAACAAACAGCTGTAGCATAATTTTATAATAGTAGAGATATAAAAATATGAAATGACGTTCTTATTTGTAGGGACCGTAATCACTCAACAAGTATTATTATATTTATAGTTTAAACAGCGTCATAATTTAGATAATAAAATTAAATACACACTGGTACAATATTGTGTTTCAAGGCTGGAAACAATATTTGTTGGATATACACGTAACTGCCGTGAGTGTTGCATTTAAAGGCGCAAATACAAAAGTTACAATATTCATCGATTTTGTTGTCCTGAACTTAGTGGTTTAATATGTTTGGTTCCTCGATCGTGAAGGAACAAATGTACTGTTTTAGTTCATGTAAGTACGTTAATTCTATATCTGGATTGAGTTGTAATTCCGCAATACGTGGTACTATATTCTGTTCGACACAGTGGATCTAGTAAGTTAGAACCTTCACTTAATTTGTTTGCTGTGACCCTAAATTGTAACGGGTACCTTTTAGTACAATTTAAACTAAGTACGACAAATTTACCGTTACCGATGCTGTGACTTGAGGGCACTAATAGATTCTGTAAATAGTAAAATGCGTTGACTTCTAATGTTGTTTCACTACTAACCGAAGTTTGTTCCTTTTGAATGATATTTCCATTAATACTCCGTCGCTCAATGAATATGAATTCTCGAATAAATCTGGGGATAAACCTTTCATTATAGGTTCTTATAGAATAAAGTTCTACAGATCAATAAAACAATTCTCGAGAGCAGCTACACAGTTTAGTATTATTTGAAGTCTCAAATTATAATATAAATGTTTAATACTATTAGTAATTCGTATTGTTACATTGGCGTATATTATTATAAAAGTGGTATTACGTTATCTACGCATGATTCTTTTTATAAGAACAACACGGCAATCGACCGTAAAACACTTGTATTTTATCGCGGTATGTCAATAATTCATTGCACTATGTCAACGTTTGTTTTATATCTAAAAGTAGAAACGCCTTTATCACCAGCCCCTGTTTACATGTTTTTCAAAGTAAACATATAAAATCGATAAGCAAGCGTTTAATTACCTTAGTATATTGATAAAGTCGTGCTGAACTGGTTATTTGCGCGCATCCCCCAGTAGCTATATTACAGTCAATATCTTATAACTTTTTGGGCGAGTGATTTTTTTTATAAATAATTTGGAATCCTTCAAACATTATATTGAAAACTGCTATGAGCAATTGAGGTACATTGTATATTGAAACAATATTTTAGGTGAACAACAGGACACCTGTTCAAGTTTGGATAGTTAAATATCTTTACTCATTATATTTGTATTAAGTATCTACTTTGATTATTAGTTATTAAAGGGGAATTATATCGTGTAATCAATATTCAATTAGGTTGACATTTATGTGGATACTAATACAAAAATCGGGTATGATCATTTATTTTTTAATCCCTGCTCTCTCTTTTAATGGTGCGATTTAAATTACATTTGTCGGTTCCGGTTCTTGTCTTGCATGTAGAGTTTGATAAAAAGGCACTTACCTACCGCTAGGGATATTATTTAAGTAACATAATCATTGATAATGTTTTTATCATATCTTGATCGATCAGGTTAATTATCGACTTTTTTATAATGCTTTATTTAAAGTGGCTTATCACCTATTCATTGTATTGTTTCGTAAAAAAAATGAAATGAAATGATTGTTTATTTCTGCAAATAGATCTTTTTAAAGATACTTTTACAAGTCATGTAATTTTTTTTTTTTTTTAATATCTAGTTGGCATCGGCATTTCCTAACTGACGACCTCTGAGAAATGCCGAAACAAACTCAGAGAATCATGGTCTCTTTTAAAGTCCAAACATTTGTGTCTATAGTATGTGAGCCTGACTATGTAGGGTAAAGTCTGAGATGGCCTTTTGAAGAAAGCACCAGTGCAGTTTTGAGTTGACCTGTCCATACTGACAGCACGCATACGTCAGCCATCGTGTAGCTCAACCAACATTGAGGGAGCTCAACGACCCGACGCACGTCAATGCAAGATCAGTAGGACATTTGTGTAGGTCAATTTAAAATCCCAAAGCCGCCAGACATTAAAAGTTTAGACATTAAAATTCTTAAGTAGTTCGTATCAGGCTTTATCCAAACTGATAGTTGTTGTAGAGTTTTTCTCAAATAATTTGTAATAGTCACTAGTGGCCACAATCAAGTGTTCAGGAACAGGGACCATTTGAATAGTAATTATAATAATCATTTATACATATTTCATAAATTTCTTATTTCTTATAACGGCTATATACATACAATAGTCAATAAGGAACGCTTTTAGTGACCTTTATAGGGTTTATATCACCGCAAGAAGCTCAGAGTAGTACGGACATGTGTTTCCGACATAGTGAATAGAAAAAAAAACGCATAGAACCACATATGATATAGAGCTAGTTATAATTTAAATCTAGTTCATAACATCTGTCTCCAAATATCTGACAAAACGGAGAAAATAACAATTATTGTTTGAAGGAGTTACGATAAAGTACACGAATGTTGTTTAACTCGCATTATCTTTATCGCTTTACCGAGAACGGCTGCAGTTCGACTGAATGCAAGCAAATGGAAATTCAAACAGCGGTGTTACATTACAAAACTTTGGTAGCGACGTACTTATACTGTGAAATAACCAGAATACTAATATATGAACACGTTGATTATTTATTTTTATAATACTTATTAAATTAATCTATTTCATTAGTCACAGACGAGATAACCTACACAGCAGTTTACTTGACAGCTCAAATTAATTATTAGGTATCTACTTATACTTCAACACATCTTATCTCTTTATTATATCTCTTGATAAATACGACACACAAAATTTGAATTGTTCGAAACCACCATTTTATTTCCAACGGTAACAAAATGGCTGCCGCCGTCTACCGTACTAAAACAATATGACCGTATTATGCTATAACTTCTAGAACGATCCGAACAAATTAATGAGATATTGATGTTACCAATTTTCTTAGAACACTTGATATTTGCCCACACCCGCTACAATAAAATGTCAACCTCTATAAGATCCTTAGTTTTTTAAAACGTAGATATTGGTTTACTTTTCTTGTATATAAAAATCTCGTGTCACGGTGTTTGGCGCTGAACTCCTCCGAAACGGCTTGACGGATTATTATGAAATTTTGTATGTATATTTGGTAGGTCTGAGAATCGGTCGTAGGCAATTTTTTTCCATCCGTAGGTGATAAGGATGTCCCTCACCAGACATTTATTTTTATTTTTTTTGACAATACATTTATTTGTATTTTTTTTATGATGGTATAAAAAATACATATAACTCAATTTTTTTTACTTTTCAGCCACCAATTCCAAAAATGTGGCAAAACAACGTTTGCTGGGTCAGCTATTTAATATATACTTTATTGATGTTCTCGTAGAGTTCATAACCTATATTCTTTCCTTGCCCTAAAACCTTGAATGATTATGCGTTCACTTCATCGACTTGTTTTTTTTAAGTGTGTTTTACTTGTTTATATACAAGGCGATAGCGTGGGCCGAAGGTTTTTTTTTTATTAATGAGAAATTCTACCCATTTTTAGGGTTCTTTCATTTTCTTTCGCCTAGAGATTGACTTATGGAAATAAAATGTACGCAGCATATAACAACACTAATTCCCGGCGATATAACTACTTCTAAACGAATACCAATGTGGTCGGCAATATCTCGGAAACACTCTGTGAACATTTACGCGATGTTTCAGAAACTTTTGTTTCTCAATGATACCCGATATAACAATACCCGCATTAGAATGAACCACTGATTTAAAATGTATACGTTGGTAGAACAAAAATATATTTAAGCTGGATGTTATATGGAAGGTATAGTCGATTATACCTAATCGACCATAAACGATGGACACTAAAACCCAGTCAGAAAACAATTATTAAAGAATTGTAATTCGGTTGCATGACACTAGGGACTACACTTTAGAATCAAAATTTTCTTCACTTAGTCCCCTTTGTCGTATCATTTGTATGAAAGAATTATTTTAATAAGTGTTCACACATTAAAGAGAAACACGTAGGAAACAAACAAAAAGGAACTTACAGAGTTCGCTAAGCAAGTGTTAATACAAAAAACAGTAACCATTAAAATTTATTAAAGTAACAATAAATAATGCCCTTCAAACGAGACTCAAACATTTAATTTAAATCTAAATATGACGCTGTAGGGTACTTTGGGGCTGACTCGGAAAATCTTATGGTAATATGAATATCAAAAACGTCTACAAATTAATTATAACTATGTATAATTGAGGCTCAGTAATTGCATCAATCGGCACAATTACAGATATGACATATTGTTTTACAACATATTTTCTTACTACTAAACTGCTCGAATATAACGGTATTTTATGTGCATAGTCAGTTAAGTGGATTGAAAGAGAGCTGTGGTAGCCACTAGTCACTACTGGGTGACTAGTGGCTACCACACCACTAATAAAGATGATTTATCACATGCTCAAACGGTGCAGGAAAACATCGTGAGGAAACCTGCAATCTTGGAAGATTTTTTCGATGGCATCTGAAGTCTACCAACACGCAGTACGCTAGCGTGATGGACTATATCTGACATGTGTATAGTAGTCATATTATAGTCATGTGTCTCCTTACAAAATGAGAGGCCCCATGCTCAGCAAAGGGTCAATGTGATGATGAGGCAATTAAGAGGTGTCCTAATTGCCATTACTGATAACTGTAAGAAATGAGAGTTTGAAAACTCAATAAGTATCACCCAATCATTATCAGAGTCAGCAGTCCTTCGTGCAAAATCGCTGGTCCTTCTGCATTTATTCCTACGTTTGGGTCGTGTTCATTACACAGTCGGTTGAATAGTGGGACGCCCAACGAAAGTGTGTATTCGTGTCGCTGCGCCGCTGCACTCGTCGCACCTATATTTACTTCTCGCTTCGAAGTGTACAATAAAAAGCTCTATAATCGTGATTAAATAGAATATCAATGTCACAGACATACATTTTTACATCTGCGGCTTTTTATGTTATGGCACTATCGTTGTTTTATGATCTTTGTTTTATCGTCGCTGAACATAGGGATTGAATGCTCTATTATTTAAATGACGATTGCTAGACAACAAAATACCCCATTTAATTTTTGGAGTGCAATAACTGTAGTTGAATATTAAGGTTTAAATTATTTGATATTTAGTTTAATTTAATCAAATTAACAAACCTGATGACTATTTTATCGGAGTTTAGTAAGAAAATAATGAATGTGTAAATTATACAGTAAAGATCAGACTAAGGATGGCAGCAAAAAATGGGAAAATCAGATTTCGATGTCCCGATTAATTCCGAATTTGGCGATATGCGCGACTGCGATCGTACTCGATAGTTGCCAATACGCAATGCAGCTGCAAAATTGCCTAGCACCGATGCGAAAGGCATCATGTGTAGTCTCTTAGGCTCTATTGATACAGCAAAAATACCTTGTCCGGTTAAAGGTACCTTCGTCTAGTCGTAGAGATTACCGGTTCATTTCAAAGTAGGTACATGTTTAGCACAGCGTGACCCTTTAGATTTTTTAAATGGATGAGTTATCATTTGACTTCAACATCACAAGTGGATAATGCACTCCAGGTATCAGTGACTGTTGAGGAAAGCAACCTCATTGTCTCGTATTTTGTTTCCCTTATCATGGGTTGGCAGGGTGGCACACAAAAGAGTGCAAGCTGTAACTACACGACTTTAATTAAACAGACTTAAGGTTTAATTTTTGGAAGGTAGCTATTTATTTGATGCAATTAATGAGCATTGCATCACTTTTTTTTTCACTTGAATCCTTCAATGCACTTGGCCCAATATTCAGTCGTCGGTACTTATCCGATTTACGTCCATTACATAATAATCACAAAAATATATGTTAATTTGCTAAACACAAGGTATTCCGGATTAATAAAGCCAAATTTATCAGGACAGAGAGAATTTAACTTAACAAGTTATAAGTACAAACGTTAACAATACCGTTTTGTTATGCAATTACAGTAATAATCAACCAGTATTCCACTTTCCATATACACTATACTTAAAGAACTTAATACTAAAAAGTACATATTCACAATTAGTTTCACTACCAACGAGCTACAGGGGAATAATGCACACGCAAACACCAACAACATGACGAGGTACTTACACTTAATCAGCTTTACGAATAACCAGTTACTTGATAACCTTATCTGTTCAATTAGTATGTCAACAGCTCTATC
Organism: Craniophora ligustri; assembly: GCA_905163465.1. Taxonomy (NCBI): domain Eukaryota; kingdom Metazoa; phylum Arthropoda; class Insecta; order Lepidoptera; family Noctuidae; genus Craniophora; species Craniophora ligustri. The sequence continues at coordinate 12,863,185 of LR990955.1, forward strand.
TGGTTTGTTAATAACACAATACTAATGAACAGCATCATTAAATAGTACAGTCGCACAAAAAGTCAAGATCATCAACGTCATTTTCGTCTGCTTGAAAAGGCTTGCTTATGTTTATTCAAATATTGAGGAAGTCTCATTTGTTTTTATAAGTACCTATCTATGTTTATAATTTATAAAGATAAAATAACAGCTTGCGCATGCATTACATAATTTTATTCATTCTTTAAAAATATAGAAATACAAGCATTTTATAGTCACGCAATGAAGATAAGTCATGTGCCTATATCGCATTATTTTGTGTGCTGACGGTTCCTTTCCATAATTACGAATTATTATAAGTAGCTATTGTTTTAAACGCCCATTATCAAAACCATTCGTTTCAGAGTGCCTACGTTAATTAGTTTCCGATTTCGATTGTGTTTTAATTGCTTGCGTGCGTGTTTAATAAACGTCGATTTTACGCAAAACTTGTACAGTGGATTCAGTATTTTGATAGCTTCTGTTATGAACATGTGAAGAAAGATATCGTAGTACCGTATTATGACACGTGGGTAACTATGTGAACAGTTATACGTTTATGGGAAAAACGTGATTTTTTATTGGAACACACCGCTATAGTATAGGCTTTACCTTTATCTGATAGCGAGGAGTATTCTTGCATTGTCTATTTAGTTGGATAGTTAATTTACACGAAGGGTTAAAGTGTTCATAATTCGAATATTCTGCAACAATCGAGCATATCAATTAACGATTGCATGTACGGCTTACGGCAATAATTAGTTTAATATCGTGCGCAGTGACGAGGCAAACACGTACGAACTCATTTATAAGCGAGGTGTTGTTTTCGTATCACAGACTATGATGATAATGATCGTCAATTTCTGTTAGGTATTTGAAACGTTAATTATATTGTAATATGTAGATTAAATATTGCGTCAAAGACACTATTTAAAAGTACATAATGTATTATTAAAACTTCAACTTATTCGATTGAAACAAAGAAATAAAAAAATATTTACATTTATTTTTGTTTATTAGATCGCAGTTGGCCGCAGTACTCGTGACAATCCTATCGACGTGGATTTGACCCTAGAAGGTCCGGCAGCGAAGGTATCTCGGAAGCAAGCAACAATCCGTCTTAGGAACAGCGGGGATTTCTTCATGTCCTCTGAGGGCAAACGCCCAATTTTCGTGGACGGCCGACCAGTGCTGCCGGGGAACAAAGTGAAGCTCAATCACAACACTGTCATCGAGGTGAGCACTTAATATTTTGCGAATCATTAATCCTACTGATTGTATCACGGTCATTGTGTTGTTTAAACCTTGATTTTGGCCCCGCCACGTCATACAATTTCAGCATGACAATATTTACAAAAAACGCTAGAAAATATTCCATTTATGAACTAACGACATGACCCTTTAAAATATATTCCACCCGTCTTTGTCATTTTGATGTGATGATACAAGGCGATTGTAGACAGTTAACCATTTCTTAGCTTTATAATTCATATACCCGGCTTGTGCACATAAGAAACGCCGAATGTGGAGTTGAAATTCATCCTTGAGGCATTTATTGTTGTAAGAGCTGTTTAAATAATAAACTAAATATAGATTAAAGGATTTCACCAACAACTGTTGTTCTCACCTCACAGATTGCCGGCCTGCGCTTCGTATTTCTCGTGAATCAAGAACTAATCAGCGCCATCCGGCAAGAAGCTGTTAAAGTTAATATACCTGTGTAATTGAAATGTATTTTGAAATAATAAACATATTTTACTGCGAACACATTTATTGGTCAATTATAGAACAATTTTCAAAACTAGGTACCACTCAAAAACGTAATACATAATTATATCCCATTAATTAACTGTATAATGTGTCACACTTCTGTTTATAAACACTCAGATTTAGAGCAAGTGTGTCAAATATTACGTCTATCACCATACATTATCACGTGCGTTACTGGCATAAGAAGATATGCATTAACATTTAACCGACAAACAAATACCTAATTATTAAAATCATCAATAATAACTAATCCGTAACCCTTAATTAAATAATTTAACCACAATAGAATATACCAGTTAACTTAAAGTTATAACAATGGCCAACAAGTGCAGGAAAATAAAACAACAATCCACTCAATAGTGCATAACAAACATACAAAGTATCGAAAATTACGCTGAAAGTAAATTCTATGGTACGTGAAGTTCATCAGTCACTGAGAGGCAGCGCCCAGCGCCTCCGAGCGCGGGGCGCCACGGAGACACTCCAGCGCTGCCACTCATATAGTCATTACATACACGTGCTACTAGGAAATTATAATTTTGGTAAATAATTAGCCTCAACATAAACTGAGACTAACATATGCCCAGGTACTCACTGGACACAAATCAACACCTTACTTAACTTAACTTTGTACATTTATTATCCATAAAACTTAAACTATACTTAAAGTTACCATTTCTCATAGTACAATATATTATAATCTATAAATAAATTAAAACGTTAAACCAATCACTCTATAACACGGAATTATAACACGTATTTAAAATATTATTAAAATTTTACTAATTTATACACTTACATATTTTATCTATGAAGGCAACACTTTGCAATACATGTATGCAGGACTTAAAAGCACATATATTTGGTATATTTTATTGAACACCCTGTATATCAAAATAGTGTATTTATTCATAAAATATATTTATAGGCACACTAAGGCAAAACATGAATCGGTGAGTGCCTTATTTATGAGATCAACAGATATTTCCAAAATGTTTTAAATGGCCAAAAACGTATGGAGTAATAACAGTACATATTCTTAAATATGATATACAATATTAGCAGCACAATGTAAAGGCACTGTCAGCGCATTCTAACGCGCCATCATCAATAACATGTACAGCTGCATCGGGACATTATTTAATGTACCGATTATAACATCGCAACTTAGGTACGTATATGTAAATATGCCAGATATACATTCTGGGTTCTGGGCCTAGGAGCAATTTGCAGAAAATGAGTATACTAATAGGATAATAATTTATTTATTATATTTCTATCGCATCAAATTTGTATTGTATCGGTAGTAAGTTAGTAACATATTGCAGTGTTAGTACTCAATGTAGGTACCTACGTACACACTTTCTCAACATCTATTATTTCTGAGTATTGGCTTTGGTTATTTCACGCTTTAATTTTATTACCTACCTACACTATGTTGTTTTACTGCAACATCATTACAAACAAAATTATTGAATGATATTGAAAGAACGGTTTCTTACAAAATACATGTTAAGATTATTGGTATTAATAATTAAAGTGTGCAATTGTTTGTACTTCGCCTACACAGTAGCATAGATACACCGGCACATGTCGCAGTCAAATCAATATATTTAGATATGATTAAACATGTGCCTAAAATAATTTATTTATGTGAGCAATCTTGACAGTACCAAAGGCACTGACCATACTAACACTAATTTAACATCTTTATGAAAACCACACAGTGATTATTTCATCGCATAGATAAATATCAAAGTTTGTACATCAACTTTGCATCGCCCGATAGTATAGCGCTCTTTGGATAGGTTCATAATTATAATTTGGTCTTTGGTATACTGATTATTATGTCAGACGATGTAAAGATGATGGGATTAAGGTACACTTAGTGCACACCCATTCAGGGTTCATATTGCAGCACCACATACTCATGATAACGACAATAACGACGTTCTCGACTTTGGCGACGGAAGACAGAAGGAGGATAATGTGCGTCTACACTGCAAACATTCGCATTTTGAAGCATTACAAAGCTCGAATGTAAATACGGGAGTTTCTTTGGTAAGGACATTCCAACGAATAACAAAGTAAAACTTGGATCGCAGTAATTTCATAATCACATTAACGTTCGGATATCGAATGCAGTCTGGACGCACCTCAACCAGTTGTTTGATTTACATACAAATAGAGTGTCATGCTATGACCATAAATAACCTTAGGTACACAAAAATATATTTATCGGAATTGGATTTTTCTATTATCATACACTAGATATAAGTACATTTCAGTAGATAGGTGACCTTAACTGCACACACAAGAATCAAGTTTTATCGGTGTGTTAATTAGGACTCCGCCGCCAACACAAGTAAATAAGAAGTACTGAAAATTCACTTTACAAAATAACATAAACATAACTACTATCAGTATTATTTGGAATCAAACAATTTAATTAATATAATACTTATAAATTATGGCTCTTAAATGTTGAAAGTGCTGTTGTATGATATACTTAAAATAAATCTATAACACTAGTAAAAATGGAATGACACCAGGTAAAACGATTACGATAAACTATGAAACACAGCAACAAATTATACAGAACAGATCAAATTGCACTATCAAACAATAAACAATGTCTTTGTTTTCTTTTCCATATCACACTTAGTACTGAATTTGGCTTCATTATATAAACTACAAAAAGTAAACTAACATGGATAAATACTAAATAAAACTATAATGGAATCGTAGGAATGATATACGAGACCTATATTGGGGTGGGATCCATTAACACAATAGCCAATATGACCGTCAATTAACATAAATAGACCCAAGGAACTGCGATGCTCAAAACAAATTACCTCAGTAATTATGTTTTAATCTTATGGTGTATTTAAGTCCCGCTGAAGGGTTATCTGATATCGGTGGAGATATCACGAATTTAGCGCTGCTAGCAGACTTATACTTCTGAAACTTTTCAGCTAAAACGTAAGTCCTTTTTCTATGGCTGTATATAGCTTTAGTTTTCTTTTTGATCGCCATTTTATCAATGAAATGGTTTTTCTCTATGAACACCCACGGTTGCCATTTTCGGCCAGTCAAGTCCGGATTAAAATCATCTTTATTTGAAGTACTAGCATAATGAGAACCATTTTGATTTTTCTTAATGACTACTTTAGGAATAGACTTCTTAGATTTTTTTGTCTTTTCCTTATGCATTTTAAATTGTATTTCGTCTATACTTTTAAGGACGTCCTCAAATTTAGGCTTCGGTTTTTTATGCATTCGCGGAATAGTAGGATTGTGATTATTTACCTTAGGTTCATCTTTGGATATTTTTAATTGTTTAAGTTTCATAAGACTGTGTTGAGGTAATGAAAGTTTGACTTTAAGGTCACGAATGGATTCTTTTAATGGTGGTATATACTTTTGAGCTCCTTTTGTTAATAACGGTCGATTTTTAGCAAAATTGGAATGCGATTGTAAATAATCTTTATCTTCAGTAAATTTGCACCTCGATTGCTTGTTAACTCTACTAATATCATTAATTTGGGATATTCTAGAACCTTTGTAATTAGTTATTTTTAATAATATCCCTGAGTTTTTTTCTTCGGAGGTTGTTGAAGAAACTTCTGGGGAGCTAGACGACGTGTATATTGTTTCTTCGTCTTTTTCGTTATATGCAAGTGCACCGTCAACGCTAGATTCGCAAGAATGTACGGTATCATCACGAGCTTTTGTAAAAAAATCTATTGCATGTATGTTTTCAGGCTCAAGTTTATCAACATTCATATCAACCACAATATCTAGAGCATTCCCTTTGCTTTGGAATGGAGGAAACGTTTCGATGTTCATGTTTTCTTTGTCTTCTGGAGTATTCTTAGAACTTATAACTTCAGCCCGAAACATTGAGTCTAGATTATAATCTGGACCGTAAGGCAATAACTCTGGCTCATTGGACGCGGATAACATTTTTTCCAAAGAATCATTATCATAATACCTATCATATTCTTCAGAAACAAGTGTTTCTCTACCATACAACGTTTTATTTACATCCATTTGTGGAGTGTTATACAAGGTTTCAACAAATTGAGCGTCATCATTGCACATTTTATCACCATATATGTACCTCACTTTATCAGTATGCTCACTGCTACTAAAAACACCGGACTCGTCATTATCAGACAAAATATCATCACCTTTGGGAGATGAAGGTTCACAAATTTCAATGTCTTCTGCAATATTGTCACTGATTACTGTTTCTACACAAGCGACATCTTCCACCCATGATTCTTCTAGGGCCTTTTCTTCTTCACAATCCATAACAAATGAATCTGAATAGTCACAAGGATTTTCTTGATGTGGACTCAACGGTACTTCCTCTGGCAATGTGTTATTTTCGTCACATTTAATGCAATCGTTTTGTATTTCACCTAAACAATCTTCTGATAGTTCTGCTTCCTCATTTTCTTCTTCAGTTATAATGCAACTATTATCTATTAAAATACAAAATGAAACATTCTCTTCGTTATAAAAAGACGAAATAGAATTACGTCGATTGTTGTGAATGATGTTGCACAAATTTTGTGCTAGTAAATCATTATCAACATTATTCACTTTTCTGCGCTTAAATGGCCATACAAATTGAACGTTTTCTTCATTGTCTTGTTTCGGCCGTTCATCATTGTACATATTTAATGCAGAATCTGATAATGATCTTTTAAGAGTTCGGCTTTTTTTATATAAGCCTACATTTTCTTGTATTTTATTACAAGAATGCCGCACATTATCAAAGAGAGCCGAACAATCTGGTGGCATATTTTTATCTCCAGATTTTTCATGCATTTGGAACAACTCAGATGAATTGTCTTCCAGACAGGAAGACGTATCCGGTTCACATTGGTTTTCAATATTTTCGAAGTTATTGACTACCGGAGATCCTGGTTGCGACTCAAGATTATTATTTATGTTATAGATATCGTTATGTTCAGTTTCTAAGGCAGAAATAATCATGCTAGTTTCATTGGGTACGTCAGTGTCTACTTCATTAACAACGACAGTGTTATTATGATTTAACTCTACTGCGGGACTGTTTTCTTCATCGATGGCAACATTTGATTTAGTTTTTGAATTATCATTATCTCCAGAGAGATCATCCACAGTATTAGTAGTATTTACATCTAAAGTACTTGTATTAAAGGTAATAATATTTTTTATATCCTCATCAGTTTCGGTAGCATCATTTTGTTTCAAATCTTCTGCTGCTGATTTTTCATGAAGAGGTACTGTTTTAGTGGTGTCCGGTGAACAATCGACAGTATCATTCATGATAGTTTCGTGGACAGATTCAATTGAATCGTTTAGGCAACCATCCCGATTTATTTTTGTTGGCAAATTACTACTATATCCTACAGTAAACATAAGTAGTTTTTGAATCCAAGGTGAATACAATTCTTTACTACCATATCCTAAGTATCGATTTACAGGTATTGTAAATTCTTCCTTAATATTTTCAGTTGAAGTAATTTCTGGGCTTTCGTCTCCTGATTTTGCTGGATTATATATCGCAGAATCATCTCCATATGTTGTATTGATTTCCTTTAATTCTCTCTCATGGTCTACATGCTCTTGAGATAATAATTGTGTTGTATTATTCACTTCGAATTTAGCATCTAAGTTACCTGTAGTTAAATCTTTAGTAAATGAATGCGACTCTGAATTTAAAATATTTTGTGATTGCGTAGAGTCTAAACGTTCGCAGTTTTCGGGTAGCACTTCTTCATTAGTTAAAAGTAACAAATCGCAGTCAATATTTTGAGGCTGTATATGTTCAACGCTAACAGAATCTGTGATATCATCACCACTCACTTCGGAAGCAATCATATCTGCTTCAATTTTAGTATTTTTGGGAGAATATTTTTTTTCAATATTTTCATCATCATAAACCTCTTCAGCTGATTCGAAATTTGCGAAATTTTTTGGTGCATTAACTTCGACTTCGTTTTGATCATTCGTAAGGATTTGAGAAAGTTTTGATTCTGGATCCGTGAAATTACACTTAATTGTTTCTGGTAATTCTTCTGTTGTTGAATTTTCACAAGTATCCATTTCATTTAAGCTATCATCACCTTTTATGTCAATCGAAACTTCATTATTAGGCGTTCCAGTATCTGTATCGGGATGTAATTGAATATTTACATCTGTAATCATCTCTACGCTACTATCATTTTGAGCACATTCATTTAACTCAAAATCTACCTTATTAATACACTTATCACTTGGTGTCATTTCTTTTGGAATTGTTTCAGTTAGTAACTCCCTACTTGCATCTGTAATTATATCTTCGCTATTAACATTTGGTGCACATTCATTTATCCCAAAATCTACTTCACTAAATCTGTCAGCGCTCGGCATATTTTTTTTTACAATTGATTCATTAGGACTTCTGTCAACTTCATTGACCGTTTCAAGTGCACACTCACTTTTTATTTCATGGACGGAAGAAGTACAATTTCCATCTATATTATCCATATCCATCAACGTCTCATTTTCTTGATTGGAAAATTCCGAAAGTATTCTTTCGCTATCAGAAGAATTGTCCTGATTAATTAAAATATGCAAAGAATTTTCTTCTGTTGGTTTAGGAGTTCCTATTTGTGACTCAATATTTGTTTCTGCACAATCAGTATTATCAAGAACGCCATTTTTATTTAAACTGAAGTCTATTGCTATTTCAACAGGTAACTCAATTTCTTTATCTGTTTTACTTTCTATATTACCTTGTGATGTCAAATTCATAGGGGTCTGCTGTGGAACATGGGTGATTTCATTACTACAGGCTTGAGATAAAGTATCTGAATTATCTTCATATTTTTTTATGTTTTCAGGATTCTTAATTATAACACTGTCAGTTCTGATTGCGTTGATATGTTGTTGAGTATGTTTTTCTTTGGGCTCAATAGAATTATTTTTAGTTTTACGATATTTACTCAATTTAGTAATCTCTTTTTCCGAGTCCACAAGGTATGCTGGTTTATTACTATCATTATCTGGCTCCGGTGGATTAAGTCTTTCAAACTTATCGTTTACTTGGTTTACAGATTGATCTAACACCTCTAAGGTTGGCAAATCTCTTAAAGACGTCGTTAAAACGGAAGAGTCTCCTTTATTTGCATTAATGAATTGTTGATTAACTTCAGGGAAGTTTAATTCAATGTCATTGTCCAGTCTTGGTAGTGAAGCTAGACATAAGCCCGAATTACTTTCCAGGTCTTGTAAACTGTAGCTACTTTTGATTGAATCGATAGAATTGCCACTGGAAAATTGCGTGTTAATCATTTTACAACTCGGAATTCTTGCATTTTCTGTAATATGCAACCGGTGCTCTTGTCTTTTCATTAGATTGCAGTCAGTATTTTCATCCATCCCATTTATCAAGGGCGATTTTATCATGACAGGATTTGTAACTTTTTCTATGGATCTCTCAGCCAAAATGTTTTGAACTGGTGCTGCAACTTCAACATTGAGCATTTTGGGACTACATGGTTTAATTTCAAAGTTACATCCAACTTCCTTATGTATAACAGATTGGCTTATTTTTGCCTCCACATCTAACGGCGATACCGGCCTTGGTGGTATGACGCCAGTCACCGGTTTCGGAATACCTCCTTTCATAGATATTTGAAAATCTTTAGGATTAGGTGACTTGTAGTTATTCATGTTTGATGATTCTATAACCTCTTCAAATTGATTGAGTAATTCAATACTATTATAACCTTTGATATTTTCAGGTAACTTAGAAACTTTTTGAATATGCTCATATTTCGCAAGTTCCTCACTTGGTACATTAACAAGTCCAAGGACATACAGTTGCTCTTGACTATTCATTGCTTCATGTGTTTTCCCAAAAGCTTTTTTATCACTGGAGCCAGTCTGAATAATTATTTCTTTTGACCCATTTTCTTCTGCTTCTTCATCTCCCTCATTCCACATTTGCAAAAATTGTCTAACATCTATTTGCTTTTTGTCTTTAGATATGTTCGTGTTTGAATTCAATTGAGATTTTGACATCATTGGTGATGTCCTTACTATTGGTCCATATCTATTATCATAATATTTTCTAAGGTAGTCATTAGGTAATCTGTTAATGCCAGAATCCATACTTCTAACACTAGCACTAGATGATTGGCTAACATAGCCACAGTCTTCTTGAGAAGTACCTAATGTATGAGCAGTATCATTGCTAGTATTAGAATCAGTTGGTGATATAGCTAGAGTATTGGGCGAAAATACAGGTGCATGTCTTGACATAGGATTATGAACTAAATTAGGATCCATAGTTCTAAAATGAGCCATATGTTCGTAATTTTTCATTTGTTGATTATCTTTTTTGTAATATTGATGATTTGGTGGTAAGTTATGCATATTTAATGTGGGATAATTAGGCATTATAACTTGACTTTTCACTGGCATTCTTGCAATTTCATTAACAAAATAGCTTTCAGGTGGATATATTTTTGGACGGTTATTTTCATATTCAATATATGCTTTAGCATTATTATCATATGGTAGTTTGTTAGGAGCTAGAGTTTTAATATGAGCATCAGGTGGGTAGGAATGCATTTTGTTTTGGGGACAGTTACTAATAACAGGTCCATAGTTAGGATGGATAATTTGATTGCGGTATTGTATATTGTAATTACCTTGAGGATTTCTTTGATATCCCTCCATAACTGGATCAGCAACTCTACTATCCAGATACTTTATGGGTGGGTAAGGGGGATAGGGGTGAGTTGCATTTGACTTTGGTAACTCGTATTTATGAGGTGCAAAGCCAGGTGGTGGATGAAATGGGTTAGAATAATTACCAATATACTCATACCTTTGCTGCGGGAACCGTTCCTTTACACTTGGGTAGGGCTTGAAGCGAATGTTTCCTTCTTGATAGTATGGATCAGCATACACATAGCCTTGTTCTTCTGGAACAGTTCTATGAGGTCTAGGCAAAACTGGTCGAGGACCAGCACAGCTGGGATATTCTTGACATTGGTATAGTTCAGGAGCACCATACATCCTGGTGGAACGTAAATTAACACTGCCCGGTGGCCATCCATGTGGAGCAGTCCTTGTTAGAGCAGGGTTTGCACTAGGTATACACATGTCAGGATTCCTAACATTTTTTTGTTCATTGTTAGTAGGATTAACAGTATAAGGCACATCACAGAACTTTGCCTCCGGTGGCATATTTAACTTGATATTTTTGGACAGACCATTACTTCTATCAGATACTTGAGCATAATTGGTGTCATCATTTATTTTAATAGAGTTATATGTAGGTGGTACCATTATACGCTGCATGTTTTCTTGGAATGTTTGTCTAGGTGATATGTTTCTTGTTGGATTTTGGAAATTAGTTAATTTGTGGGGGTATTCGGGAGGACGTCGATACGCGTTATCCATGCATTGCCATGGCTCGACAGGACCTTTCTTTATATGATACGCATCGCTAGCAGCGGGCGGAGGCACGACTCTGTCGGGTCCTATGACGGCGCACGGTCGCGAGTTCGGTACATCCACTTTCCCCAATGAGTTAGATCCCATATCTTGATATGATTTATTTCTGTCACAGTGCAGCGCGATGCCGCCGCTTTGAGAGTACTTGCTGCCGTCATTGTTGCGTTCACTCACAGCAGACTCAGTCCTCAAGTCTTTAGCATCCATTGCCACGGTAACTTGGACACATATTCGTATGTGGTGATAACATTTTTCAGTGGCGGACTAATTTAAATTTCTTGGAATAACTTAACATCCAGAGCTTGCACAAAACCATATCCATTCTGAAATATAAACAAAATATCAGCTACCAGATAGTGACAACTGTCAAAACAATTTGCCACATAGGCCCCATTTATTGGGGCTGCGAAACTTAGCACTTCGTGTAATAAGTTATAGTATCGAGTTTACCTTTATTATTTCATATAATTTTACGAAACATCAATATTATTTCCAAGGAAACACCGATTTATTACGTTTTGAAGTCACCCATAAATTACAGTACAATGTTGACATAGCAAAAAAAAACTCCTAACAGTAGAGAAGTGTCCTAGGTTGACTGTGCATTAGCGCCTCGTATTTGTAAATATTGGAGAATAAACTTAAAAATGAATTACGAATATTAAGCGTTGAATATAATACCTCAAAACTAAAATAAAAATTTAAATAATTATGAAAATTGTACATATAATTTCTACAAAATATAAAAAGAAACCCCTCAGTAAATAGGTAGTCGATTATTTTTATGAGTATTATCATAATTTTACGTGAAAATAACTAGTCGACTATAAATGTGATGCAGTTAATTGAGGTGTTAAAGAAAGATAAAATAAGTTTAAAATTTTACCATATTACACTAATATTAAGCAAATAGTGCGTATAATTAAGATAAGAATGAATATTGTTGATCATAATCGACTTTGTCTGAAAGTTACTACAATCCTTTGATGTGACAGATTATTGATAGACGTAAACAAACTATGTTATCTTTTTCCAAACCATCCAGAAGCCACGCTAACATTAGTTAAGCGCGTCTGTACGTGCCGTATAAGGTGTATAATCACATTGATTCCAAGATTCCAACACAATATAATCATCAGTTATTAAACAAAACACTTGAAGCTCTAATTAAACCTAGCGTTTTTTAAAGTTTGAGAAATCATTAGTATTCATTAGTTCATCCGCTGCATAGCTGCAATGCACGGTACCGACTCACCGACTGAGTACCACACTTACTCATCCTAGCCTTAATATTGGGGACACGGTGCCAATGACACCATAAATTCACCGCAACCCCGGTGGGTAAGCTCTTACCGAGTTACCACCTAATCATTACCCAAAGCAATAATAATTATCATCATTTATAGCTCCTACCACAGACATCATAGATATAGATGCACAGGCTAGGCACTAAATGACTATCATTCATGAAGCAGTTAAAATATATACTTTTTTATTCTAAATGCAGTCATAATCACTGTTTTTGGTTGCCCTTTTTTGTAAAATGTTGTTTTCAGTTTTCTCAACTTCTTTTTTTAATTTATGGCAATAATCTGTCTCTGAGAATGACAGTGACAATAGTATCTTCGTAGACGTCTTTTCAGAAGTGACAGATTACTAAGATAACTCCACTGAAGTTCTATTGGTTCTATTTGGTATTTTGGTAATTTTATGAGTAGATTTTTTTGAATTTTTCATTGAAAGAGTCAACAATTTATCGTCATGAAATATATATCCGTTAGTTTAATATTGTCTTTAATTTTTGGTGTTTATATAATAAATACTATATGGACATTAGCTGAAATATTTATACCACCGGAATGTAGTCGTGGCGAGAGATGTTTTTCATCTTATTTATCTTCTAATCCCACACAGCACCTAGTTCTGTATACTTCTGTAAAAGAACATCCATACTTAGATGGATCTACAGTGGAAGGTGTTATAAAAGTGCATACTTCTCTTAATTTTGACTATAGAAATCCGGCAACCATGTAAGTGGACTATTTAAGCAAACAATTTTAACATAAAAATCTTATTATATGAGAATTCAAGACATCTTGCTTTTTAGTGACATTACATTAAAAGTGCCACGCAAAACTCGAAACAATGGTACATTGTTCATGCATGCAGTATTGTTGGGTGATGGTCACTTGTATAAGGATTTTGATGAGATAGTTCGCACAGAGTCCATACACACGCTGCCCTTGGTGACACATACTGAACCTCAAGCTGCAACATTCAACCTTTTGCAGCAAAATGTAAGTTCAATATTTCATATTAGGTTTGACTATGAAAATTGTGTATAAAATAAAGTTATGTCACTTTTAGGTTGAGGGCAAAAAAGTGAAACAGGCCAAAGCTGTCCGTCCTTTTGCTCATATAACAACAGTGGCTCCACTATCAATTCTCACTGATGAGTTGAGGCTTCCTGGTAATAAAATACCTGGTGAATTGTATCCCTTTATAAGGTTTGTAAGCATCTACTTTTAGTGTTTTTACTTTGGGGCTGTTCAAGTATAACATAAGCATTAATTTAGTCATTTTGAATCCCTCCTATACCCTTCATTGGTGAAGCTAAGCAAATTGGTAATTGGTATAATTTTTCTAAATGCTGTTTATTGCTTGGTAAATCTAAACCCAAACTCAAATTATTTATATGCAAGAATATGGTACTATATAATGTGATACTAAATAAAATATTATGAGCACATATTTTGTATTAAAAGTGAGTGAGTAAGCAAAAATGAATTATTGCTTGGAGCCCCTTAACATTGTTCAGGGATAGACAAGTAAGATATCACATCTGTTCAAATTAGAATTTACTAAATTTAGCAAATAAAGTTGTACTGCAAATAAATTCTTACACTTATTTAAATAGTAGACACTTAAATAAAACTAGGTACTTTTTTACCTGATTTTACAATAAATAGTACATGAATATTTAATCTGATGCATTTGAATCATAAATAAATGTTTCCCATATAATCATCAATCAGTACTCCCATAGCATTACAAATAAGCAAAGGCCTCTCCAATCTCTTTGGTACTTATGTAATACTTGAACAAATAAATTCTCATGTCCAGTTCAAAATAAATTGTTTTCTATTTAAAATAGCATGTTCAAACATTGAAAGCATAGATGTAATTTTGTTATGGCTACAACCTCATTCAAAATTACCTACTTATATTTTCTTTTTCTTCTGTAGAATTCGGAGTGGCATGTTCTTGCCTATAATACAGCACAATGTATTGAAAACTAGATTGTCACACTATCAACTATTGAATAGCAGTTCAACAGAAGCGAACATAACTGTGAATGTGGCGCCTACGTCTTATGGTTCGTTACGGTTGGCACTGCATGTTAGATTGGCTTTAGAACAACTATTCTCACTAGGCTTCAGTGAGAAAGATGTGGATGATGTTAAAGGAATATTTGCTGACACTAATTTGTACTTATTATCAGCTACTGTTCTGATTGCCAGTTGTCATGTAAGTTATTTAAAATATTTCTATATTGCTGAGCATACTAAGCTCCAAAAAAAATAAACAATCTATCTCCTACTTATGTGAAATTAGGCTACTACTAACAGTAGATGGTTTTATTGGCTATTCCAAAGATTTATTGGAACTTGGTTTTTTAACAGTTATCATCATCATCAACCCATTATTGTCCCACTGCTGGGCACGGGTCTCCTCACATTTGAGAGGGATTAGGTCTATAGTCCACCACGCTACGACTTCACATGCCATCAAGAAACTCTCTCAAGCGTGCAAGTTTCCTCACGATGTTGTCCTTCACCGTTTGAGCTTGTGATAAATACGCACATAACTTCCGAAAATTTTGTGGTTTGAACCCGAGGCCTTTGACATCTCAGTCCACTGGTCTCACCACTAGGCAACCACAGCTCTTCCAATTATCATGGGTGAGAAATTGAAAGGAAATTCTATTATTAGCATCACTTAAATCCATGCATTATTGGTTAAAAATCATACTAGTTGTAAGTGTTTCTAAAGATGTGGTACTATCATTGCAGTTGTTGTTTGATTTTCTGGCGTTCAAAAATGATGTGTCGTTCTGGCGGCGAAAGCGTTCGCTGGCAGGCTTATCCGCGCGCACGGTGTTCTGGAGAGCGTTCTCACAATTTGTTATATTCTTCTACTTACTGGATGAGATGACATCTCTACTTGTGCTTGTGCCAGCCGGCATTAGTGCAGTCATTGAGGTTAGCTATTTATTATAGTTTAGGTAAAATATAGCTAGAATTACAATGAAATTAATTAATTAAATGCATTAAGGTATCAAGTCAGATTAAAATCAAACATTTATATCTGTGGTATATTTATTTAATTATTTTCTCTTAAAAACATTGATTGCAATTACTACTTATCCTTATGAGTGAAACCTATAGCTTGAAGTGTTATAACATTATGTTGCTATGCCAACACACCTATCAGGTACTTCCCTGTCATCATGAATCATGAAATAAGCAAGTTTTCGAAGCGCTAAGATACAAGAAGAATGATAATTTTATTTCTTTCACATAAATAAATTTATTTAAACAGTTACAAACATGCATTTACAAACAAGGAATATTT
This sequence comes from Craniophora ligustri, assembly GCA_905163465.1. Lineage (NCBI taxonomy): Eukaryota > Metazoa > Arthropoda > Insecta > Lepidoptera > Noctuidae > Craniophora > Craniophora ligustri. Next base: position 12,879,118 of record LR990955.1, read on the forward strand.
ATTATTTATCTAGAAGTCGGGTTTTAACCGGATTGGCTATCTCCTAATGGAACTGGTTTATTCATTCAATGTTTCTATTTATACAACAAATTTAACACATGACTGAATATAATTGTCGCGTTGTTGCTTCACCCCCATTTACCGTACCACTTCGCTGCAACTTTATTTTACCGAGGTTTTAAGCGCAGGGAAATAAAAGAATACAATACATAGAATTATTTTTATAGGAGCATGTATAAATAAATAAATATTTTGCCGACCTGATTGGCGCAGTGGCTGAGCGATCGACTTGTGCGTCACGGGTTGCGGGTTCGATCCCCGCACCGTGCAAACATTTGTACGTTCTACGGGTAGTTGTTCCGGGTCTGGGCGTTTGTGTATGTGAAAATTTGTGTTTGTAAACGCATCCACGACACAGGAGATGAAATCCTAATTTGGGGCAACAATTATAAAAAAATATCTGGACATTATCACACAGCACCATCTAGTTCCTTGGTAAGCAACGAAGCTTGTGTTACGGATACTAGATGGTTACTCTTATACAATTTGTTATTGTAGATCCAGTTACAAATGTTTATGCTCATCACACAAACATTTGTCCCTACCAAGATTCCAACCCGGATGTATAGGATGTACAGTAGTATAAATTGTCCTCTTTTTTCAGTTATGGAAAGTGACGAAAGTGTTACATTTGCGAGTATCGTTCGCCGGCTGGCGGGTGCGCGTGTGGCGTGACTCGAGCGCGGACGCGGGCGAGCAGAACACGGCCAAGGCAGACGCCGAGGCCATGAGATACCTGTCTATGTTACTCTACCCGCTCTGCTTCGCCGGCGCTATTTACTCGCTGGTTTACGAGCCGCATAGGAGGTACGTATTGTTTCTATATGTATATGTCACCGTTACGTCACCGTCTTGAGAAGGTCAGAGTCTGTCTAACGGTTCATATGATGATTATAATGATGATGATTATAATGATGATGATATGTCACCATACCGGACCGTTAGTTTATAATGACTCTAGATAAAATGTAAACATTGAAAAAAAAATATGTTGCCCCTCACAAGGATTTTCACTGGTGGGTGCGTTTACAAACACAAATGCCTAGACCCGTAACAACTACCTATAGATCGTACAAATATTGGGACCGAGTGGAGATCGAACCCTTTTTTTTAAGCGCGGAAATCCTTTAGGTTCTGACCGTACCGCCGCCTGACGGGTTGTGTCGGACTCCGCTCAGTGTACGTGTTTACCGACTAAAACCCGTCAAAGCCGCGAACCCTATTGTCGCGGCCATGGGATTCGCGAAAGCATTCACCACAACTCCGGCGACTGGGATCGAACCCTTAATGGGTGACGCACAAGCCGATCGCTCAGCCACTGCGCAAATAGAGTCGTCAACCCAAACAGGGCAGCACAAACATCTATATCTATATAATTATATCTTTGGACTTTATAGCTTGACACTTCTGCTATACTAAATTATATTCTATTTTATTGCCTTTTATATGTTTAATAGCTGTGGTAGCCTAACGGTGTGACCAGTGGACTGAGACGTCAAAGGTCTCGAGTTCGAACCCAAGGCACGCACCACTGACTTTTCGGAAGTTATGTGCGTATTTATTACAAGCTCAAACGGTGAAGGAAAACATCGTGAGGAAACCTGCATGCTTGAGAGATATTTCTCGATGGCATGTGAAGTCTGCCAACCCGCAGTAGGTTAGCGTGGTGGACTATAGCCTAATCCCTCTCAAATGAGAGGAGACCCGTGCCCAGCAGTGGGACGTTAATGGGTTGATGACACGTTATATGTTTAATATGACATTTTTGTTTGCAGTTGGTATTCCTGGGCGTTACATAGCATTGTCAACGGCGTATACGCATTCGGGTTCCTGTTTATGTTGCCGCAGTTGTTCGTGAACTATCGGCTGCGGTCGGTGGCGGCACTGCCGTGGCGCGCCTTCATGTACAAGGCTTTCAACACGTTCATCGATGACGTGTTCGCCTTTATCATAACCATGCCCACAGCTCATAGAGTCGCTTGCTTCAGAGATGATCTAGTGTTCCTAGTGTATTTGTATCAGAGATGGTAAGTCAATATTTGTTACAACATTACTTTGGTAGACCAATGTATGCATTGGTATTAGGAAATAAACACCATAGCAGCTTTGAGTTGTCTAATAAGCGATTTACAGACTTTGTTATTTGTCCAGAAAATAGATTTGGAATGTTCTCTTTACTCAGGTCTATAAATACGGTTACAGTAGAGATTTTTTTAATTAAAAAAATATATTAAAAATCAATAGCAGAAAGTACAGTTGAGTTTTCTGTTTGTATTAAGAATAGAGAAATATATAGAAGAATATAGAAAGTTTTTTCCCAATTTTAACAACTGAAAATTTAAACATGTGTATTTCATTTTGACTACTAGTAGTAGTTAATTGGTATTTCAATTAGAAATAACAAATCAAAATAACTAATATTTATTTACTGTTATATTCAGGTTGTACCCAGTGGACAAATCCCGCATGGACACAGCTACGAGTATGGACGAGAACCCAGATGAACTGGAGCCTATTAAGCCGAAAGAAGACTAGTGGTCGCCCAATCGTGACATTCCTACCCTACCATAAAGAGGCTGTTTAAGGTGCTACAAGTGTCAGCGCTGTGACTGGATTTTAAGACATTTTTCGTTGTCTTTAATATATTCATTATAATGCAACAAATTTAAATAATCCTATAGCATTTTTTTGCCGAGTTTTAGGAAGAATTCAGCATAGATTCATCGAAGAACGGCTCGAGATTCTTTCAACTGACAAGGGAAAATAATATTTATTTTATTTAGATAGAATTGCAAATATAATGTAAATAACTATTTGCTCTATCGTCATGTTCCTTTTGTATAATATTTTGAACTCTATTACAATCAGATAAGGTCATAATAGCGTTTAAGCAACGTAACTATGTATTGTAATTGTTGCATTTTACATTAAAGTTAACTTTGATGAAACTGTTAACAGATCTATACAAGCACGTTGTACCCATTGTGGCTATGATAACAGATCTTTTTATATAAAAGCTTTTTATCGTAATGGGTAGGTACCGTAACTCACATTCAAAGTCGGTTTCAAATACAGCATTTAAAGTCGTGCTGTTTAGGTACATTTTACAGTGACAAGATAGAACAGCACGCGGCACGCAATATTTCCACCAACTGCAGTTAAGTTTAGCGACCTTTTTAATGACTATAGTAATCTGCGAGTAAATGGTGACTAATTCTCTGATTGAGAAACGATGTGGTGGCAGTATCTTAAAAATAAATGATATGAAGATCTTGAGTATCTTGAATTATTTTACACAGATATGGTTGAATTGATACAAGATCGACATAGTTAGGGAAGTCTTTGCCCAGCAGTGAGAATCTGCGGGTTTATCGTAATTTGAACGTTCATTCCTTAGCTGGGTCGAAGCAACGTTGTGTTATTGGACTAACTATAAGCCGAAAATGTGCACGTTGATCGTATGCATACGCGTATACTTACGAATGTCTGCTTACTTTGGAGCTGCACCTATATCGTTTGTAGCCCAATTTTATTGACGATAATGAAAAATAATAATAATGGAAAATACAGATATTTTGAACCTTGCGTAATTTCTTTATTATTAGACTTATGATAAGCGCGTAACAATCATTTTACGCTCCTGGTTTGACATACGAGTGATATTCGTATGACAACTGAGACATAATGCTTAACGTACCTACTGGCCAAAGCTCGGGTCTCAATGATAAATGACGTGGGTTTTTATACAAAACTGAAAGATTTTGATATTAATAGTCTATTAACATCATTACATATAAAAAAAATATGGTTATGCTGCCTTTCCGCGGATTTGGTGTGATTTGATGCGGATTATTACTTTCATACAACTATTTAATGCTTTACTTCTTCTAGATGCTATTATTTTAGAAGTCCATAAGAAGTGTTTATAAAATAAGCAATCGCTCATCTTGTGTTCAGGGTAGCTATAATAAAATGATTTGGCTATGATTGCGTGAAAGGCTACGCCCTAAATAGGGCTAACGATTTGATTTTAGTGTTCATATTGAAATACTAAAGACCGGAATTCCTAAACTATAATAATATATAAGTTGGAATATTGATGTAATTTTTAGGGTTTATTTTTTAAATTTGTTTGTTAATAAATTTACGAAATCTTGGATTTATGTTGAGTTAATACTAATGACTAAGAAAGATTGAATCCCATTGCTCGCTGAACTGACTTGGAGAAGGTAACTAAATTAAACTTACAAGAAAATATTGACTTGCCATGATTTTCTAAATTCAGTACCTAGCTGATTCATGATTGTAAACGGGCAATATATAGAGAGATATACATTTATGAGCACAAAAAACTAAATAATAAAAGATACCAAACGGCCAGAAAGAATTTACGAGGAAAATACCGCAGTGTGTTGAGTTAATAACTGTATTATGAAAGAAGCTATGATATACTATTAGTTCGTCTGACTAGATCGTGAGTCAATGTTATGTTTTAAAATAAGTTAGCTATTTAAAAAAAAGTATGGGACTAGCGTTTCCATATAAGAAACTTGAGAGATTTTGTGTGATCTATTATATTATAGTAATTTCCTTTATATGTAAATGATGGATTTGAAAATATTGTATTATATTCTAATATATGTATATTAGGATAATTTGTTTTATTAAATAGTTAATTAGATTTTATACGATTTTTAGCGAAATTATTTCAATTTTTATTGCATTTTTGCAAGCTCGGTTCATGTGGCAATTCCGATCTTACGGTAATAATATATTAATTGGTAACAACAAAACTAACCAGAAATTGAAAAGAAATATGGAAATAGAGAAAATAAAGATAGAGATATATTTATTTCATTGACTTTCTTTGACTTAATTACCTACTTTTCGCTCTTCCAGTTAGTTTACACAGGATGATGAGGTTACATGAAGATAACGACGGATCAGACAAATGTTTTATGGAATCTAATTTCCAAGACGAAAACTAGCAAATAGGTATACTAAATAATGCCCCTATTCTAACCAACGAAAGGATACTTTTTCAAATGAATAAGAAGCAGGTAAACGACTTTTTGGCTCAAATTGTAGGATTATAAATCAATTTTTGAATATGTATATCTGTGGTAGGATATCTGAAGTAGAATACCAATGTTTTCTCGTAGGAATGTCCCCTTGTAGTAATCGTTTAGATAGCCGATTGTTGGGACATATTTTATAATTATTACGTTAAATTATTTTACAGAACTATTTATGGACAATAACGATGATTGTAATTTTTATATAATAATTGTGTCAATTGTTAAATTATGTAGCAATGTATGGGTGGTTGTATGTACTATGATATATTAATTAAATGTACTACTTACTCAATTTCGCCAATATTAATGTTAAAATATAAGACAGATACGATCATCTAAGATTGCAGCGGACCAGTTTTGAACCGTATGCCTCTGTAATAAGGTTTAAAAGTGGTCTGATTGTACAACATAGAACTGTCTGAAAGTGCAATATTTTGGCCTCACAGAAGTGTAATAATTATTTTTACACAAACTTATCTCAAGGGTATGGTATAGTCAGTTTTGATATCTTAAATAGGATTAGTAACAGAATTTGGAGTCTCCATAGACATTAGTAGGTACCTATAACGCGTATGTTTTAATAATCTTATCATATAAATTATTCCAGGTGCACATTGTTTTTCGCTAGATAAGTGAACATTTGGTATCAGTTCTTATAAAATTTAATTACACCCGGTGCAGGTGCGATGTTTAACTTGTAATAGATTCTTTAATCTTTAAGACATCGGGTAGGTAGTATAGTGAATAGTGGTTAAAACAATTCGGTTAACATATGATGTGGTAATTTATATTTTTCAAAATAAATACGATATATTTATGTATATGTATAGGCGAGTATATGTATATTACGTAAATTTGTTTACTCTGGCGTTATATACTCTCTTGTTGTAACCTTAATTTCTATAGTATCGTTGCAGTAAGATTAGCTAAATCAACATCACGTTATCACCTGATCAGAAAACAGATAACCTATATTATCTGTTAATACGAATTAAACACATAATTATGTCTAATAGTTAATCAATGTAATGTAGTTAGTAAACAACAAACTAGGGCTGATTTAGATGCAGGGGTTATTTCATTGCTTAGCTTATCGCCTAATTGCTAACATACTATTTACCAAACTGACGTTTTCAATAGATAAAAAAACTATATATAATGTTTATCGTGCTTTCGTTTAAGCCATACCCTAATTGTTTTTAAATAGCCCTGTCAAAATGCACATCGAGTGTAAAGATTGTTTTGTTGCTTGCCGTTGATTAGTATATAAGATTATAGGTACCTACTACTAGTTGTTTGTGTTAGTGTGCTTGCTAGGACTTTATTTATTAAATGTGTTCGTCCGTAGAATCTTATTATATGTGGTTGAACTTTATATTGAGCAATAAAATAATATGTCTTAAATATAATATTTTTTATTCATACTGTCACTTACTTGGTCGGCCAAACCGTACCAACTATTTAATGTTCCATTGCCCATCAGCTCAAGGTCTCCTTACATGTGAGATCAATTCGAGCGTTCCGACCCCAAATGGCTCGCTTGAGTGTCTCCGAGCTAGCACTTTCAGTACAATACAAAGAGCTTGAAGGATGGGATAGAGCAAAGTTGTAAACACAAGTTGCCCATTACACCAAAATCTTACCCAACTTCCATAGAAAAACATACGTAATGAAAATATAAGGACAAAAGTAACTGGGTTCTTCCCATCGGCCCGAGTCCAGTCACGAATCTAATAAATTCGGATTCGGCTGATACGACGAATAGATTGTTCGTCATTAATATTATGCCGTGCCGTGTTAGTGTCCCTCCGGCAATATGACGGCGTCAGCCATGTCTCGCTGTCGGTAGCTTCGCCGCAGTAACAGCGATGTAGGTACAGGGGCAGATCCAATAGGGGCGGGGAGTCATGTTGGTCATAATCTCCCCTTGGAACCTGAATAACTAGACCGTACAACTATGTATGCAACTATTTGACGACCTCTGTGGTCTAGTGGTTCGGGTACCGGAATGCTGATCACGAGGTCGTGGGTTCGATTCCCACGGGACACAAATATTTATGTGATGAATATCTATCTAATATATTTATGTAGTGAATATAAGTGGTTGTGTCCGTCTGGGTGTTTCCTATGTATTATAAGTAGAGGAAAAGGTGGTAATGTGGCCCCCCACTTTGTTTTTGAAGCTTTATTTAAAAAATATATGAGTCAGGAACCTGAAAGATACATTATAGGACTTCTTATTCATTAGTTTATACATGTCTTACTATGAAATAAATGAAACGCGCACAGATAATCAAAAATATTATTTATTATTAAGTTAATCAAATTTGGTATCTCGAGATCAAGTGATGGTTATGTGACCCCCTGGGGGGGTCGCATTAAATATATTACACAATTAAAAATTAACGGCAAAAATCACAAATATAATAATCACCTTCAGAGCCTCCACAGGCTACATGAGCCCATAAATCGCAACTTTGACACTGTACCCATAGCTCTCCAGGCCTATCATTGGAATAAATGGTTTCGCAGAACATACACGGCACGTTCGCGTTTTCAGGAACTACATTTGTATACGAATCGACATAATCAGTATTCACAGCGTCTTCGTCACTTTCAGAGGCACTGCTGGATGTAGCGTCTCTCTGGCGCCGAACAACATTCCTACCAGCTCCTTCTCTGTCGTGATTACGTCTGACACCGTGTCCACGTCCGCGTCCGGGGCCTGTTCCACGTCCTCGTCCACGATTCTGTGCTAAGCGCAAAGATACGGTTAATTGATTTTTATATGGTGATGACGTGATCACCTTTGCTGTTGTAGCCTTTCTTCCCCGATTAGAAGTCCTAGTCTTGGCCGTAGGAATTGGCTGAATGTCTTCTGGTAGAACCAAATTATTCTCCGGTTCTTGTGCCTCTGCACTCACTCCTGGGGAACACTGGTCAGCAACAGGGCATGTACTTATCTTGATAATCAGGAGTAGGAGATGTTTGATTATAGTTAGATGCTTCCGTTAAATAATCGACTTCTGTGAAAACTTGAGGATTGAATGGATAATCACTCTTACATGTAATGTGACCCCCGGGACCATAATACAACCAATGTGAGGGGGCCAAATTACAACTATTAAGAATATTTAAACAAACCCACCAAAAATATTTATTAGAAGTTTAATTTCGTATTTACCTTTTAATTCCCGTAGGAGAACAGTTCAACGTATCCAATGTCCGACCACAATAGCCAAAACTCTCTTTTTATAAACAATTATTGAATTTAAATCACAGTAGTTAAAAGTTTCACCGGTAACGAGTTTCAACTGGTTCGAATGACAATCGAATGTGACAGCTTGTGGTGGATTTGTAAGGTACTAAATAAGTACCATGCCGCGAGCATCCCGTAGCACCAAAATTATACTAGGTGGCGTTGTTCAAACATCAAAATATTGAAGGGGGCCAATATATCTGCAGGGGCCACATTACCACCTTTTCCTCTATGTATTTACAAAAAAAAAAGTATAAAAGTATTTATATCCATTGTCTAGTACCCATAGTACAAGCTCTGCTTAGTTTGGGACTAGATGGTGATGTGTAAAATGTCACAGAATATAGGATATAGAATATGACCCCCCGGCTTGGAAGCCCGATTCTCCCTTCTGTAGGTAACAAATGAAGTAGGTATCCAAATACTAATAACAGACGCTCACGTGATATCTATTGGCTTGTTTGAATGTGTGATATAATTCGTCAATAGCCAAATAGGTCACAAATACATAATATGTGGGTTCATATATTGCTGCACCTAATTTATTACGACAATTACAACATATCAGCGTCGCCATCGGTAAGTCTGTGGTCTTAGTTTCTCTAAACTAGGCAACGTATTTTTATCTGATTTTCTCAATAATGTGTACTAATATTTATAATTATTATACGAAAATATATCTATGAAGATTAGTGAACAAGTGTTCTGTTTGGTAGGTACCCATCTGTAGTTTTATATGTAGGTCAATTTCGCTTAGGCTAAGTGACTCCATGAATACATTTTACTTCTTACGGCACGCTTTATCTCATTAATTACAAGATAACAACAAAATTGTTGTACTTCTTTACTATTCCGTACCGTAACATCTGTTGATTATTGTTGTTACTTAGCCGTGATTAAAATTATCAGTGATTATAAATCGTTCTGTGATGTCACTCCGTGTCTGACTGAGTGGCCCAGCACACGTTTGTACTCGCTCTATCAATTCCGGTTGACATTGAGGCTAATAAGCGGAGGTACTTCTAGTTTGTTTATTTACTAATGTGAATCGTAGAATAGTGTAACAAAAAATGGATATATTTGATATTCTACTGCAGTCCGGATTAATAACAGGCGCTCTTGTGTTGTACCTGGTATTTTTTAAGAAATCTTCACCTAATAAAGGGAGCTATAGACAAGTGGGTAAGTAATTTGGTATCTCTATACGTGATTAGTAAGGAATTTAAATGATTACCAAGTTTCTAATGAAGACGGCCGACAATCAGAAATGATATACGGTTAAGTTTGATAAGGTATTTTTGGAGAATACGTAGACTTATTTATTCCAAAAATTGATTTATTTTCTGTGTGGAAACCGTTACGTTTTTTAAGTTAGGTACGAGTAACGTGCAACCGTGCTGCTATTGAGAATTTCACACCTAAACCTCAATACCATTTTGCCATACCTGGGGGAAACCAGGATCAGAACGTCCGAAGTGTAGGAGTTCTAAGATTGACGTCTACGTCCTTAGAACTTCTACTAACTCCTGATATAATTTTTGTTCATTCTGTGGTAGTGGACCTCACACCACACGTACATCCTATGCTTAGCATCTCCATTATCTGTGTTCAGGCTGGAATCATCCGCTGCGGCTGTTATTCGCACGATATGCCGTCCGTCGTTGGAAGTCACAGCTGAAGCCCACTCGGCTGCACGAGTTGCCCCGGCCGGAGCAGTACTCTGGCTGGGACAGCATCTCCGTACGGACCTGCGCGCCCGACGGCTCCGCGCTGCTGCTGACCGTACGCAAACTATGTGGCAGACAGCCGCTAGCTGAAGTCGTACTCCACGTCAAGTTATCTGATGGCACTACCTACAAGCTACCACGTAAGTTTTCACTTGTATTAATATTCAATTTCAGATATTTTTGGATTTATTTTATTTTTTATTTATTATTTATTAAAACTTTATGCACAAAAAAGCGTACAAAGGCGGACTTAATGCCTTAGGCATTTTCTACCAGTCAACCTTAGAGTGGTGCAGAGACAAAACGGTAGGTGCAACCAAGAAAGGGAAAATAAAGTAAAGAATAATATTAATTTAACCAAAATACAAAAATAAATACATAGATACATACATAATATAATAAATAAAAACAAAGGAAGTCAGGAAAGATAAAAGGCGATGGTGAAAATCTAATTTAATAATATACCAATTATGATGAATCTGCCAATGTTTTTCGAATGTGATCTCTTGCCATTACCTTAAATTTGAACCGACTTTTAGCCAACCTGATATTTACAGGCAATGCATTCCAAAGAAGAACTACCTGGACAAAGAAAGAAGAGTGAATAAAACCAGAACGGTGAGAAGGACATTGTAGAAGAAGATTATTCGTAGAGCGAAGATTTTTTTCGTGGGCAGAGCATAAATATTGAAAATAAGAAGACAGGTAAGATGGAGAAGTGGGATTATTTAGAAGAGAAAACAGGGTTGTCAAAGCCCTTAAAGCTCTGCGCTGTCGAATGGGCAGCCATTTTAAAAGTGATCGATGCTCGGATACATGATCATATTTACGGAGATTGAAAACGAATCGAATGCAGTTATTAAGAAGTCGGTCAAATTTGTTGAGATGTTCTGCATTCAGGTCGTAGTAGCATAAATCACCATAGTCGATAATGGGAAAGATTAGAGCCTGAACAAGCATTGCCTTAACGCGTGCTGGAAGAAGATTCTTCAGACGATAAAGAGACCGCAACGTGCCGGTGACTTTTTGACTGACAACCGCAACTTGCTTTCGCCAGTCAAAACAGGTATCAATATGAAGCCCAAGATCCTTGACTTCAGAGCTAAACGGAATGACCGCGTTGTTAAAGAGTACCGGTGGTACTGTTAAGTCGTTCAGTTTCCTCATACTATGCGGGCTTCCTACAATGATGGCCTGACACTTAGCGGGATTAACCGCCACCCCGAATCTATATGACCAGTTCTTAATCACCAATAAATTTCGGTTTAGCTCCTCGATCGCATTGGATAAGTTGTCAATACCTGCCTGACAGTAGATTTGTAAATCGTCTGCATACAGATGATACGCACACTGAAGCTCGTTGGTTATGAGGTTTATAAAAATAGAGAACAGAAGAGGAGATAATATACCGCCTTGAGGGACGCCCGCGAGAAGTTCACACCAACCAGAAGTAGAATCTCCAGCATGAACTGACTGCCGGCGCCCCTGAAGATACGAAGAAAACCATTCCACCGCCCTGGGAGAGACCATAAGATAGGAAATGATTGCTAAAAGGATTTCGTGACTGACGGTATTGAAAGCATTTGAGAAGTCAATTAAAACTAAAACAGAAGCTTTAGTGTCTTCCATTCCCCGCTTTAAATCATGAGTCACTTTAAGAAGAGCTGAAACAGTACTGTGACCTGGCCTGAAACCGGATTGAAGTGGACTGATAAGGGAGTTGTGGTGAATGAAGATGGAAAATTGCTTATGAACACAGGCCTCGAGTACTTTAGATAAAAAGGGAAGGATAGAAATCGGCCGAAAGTGACTGGAAAGAGAGGGATTAGAAATTTTTGGAAGAGGTCGAACATATGCTTTCCGCCACTGGGAAGGAAAAACACCGGAAAAAAGAGAAAAGTTTATAATATGGCAAATAGTAGGAAGGAGCTGATCAAGGACCATGACAACCATATGGCGGCTGATAGCATCACACCCTACGGCTTTGGATTTAATGGAAATTATAATCTTTTTGATCTCTCCCAGGTCGACAGGTGCGAATGAAAAGGGGGAAATATTGAGACGCCTCAGACCTGCGAGGTAGGCAAGAGTTTGAGATTTAGTTAGACCGTCTAAAGAGGGAACAGTGGAGAAATGGCGATTTAGGTCGTCTAAATCAATAGTGTTAGGAAGGTCTGAATATCGCGATCGGCCGATACCTAGAGTTCCCAGGAACTTCCAAACATCAGCCGGAGAAGAAGAAGTAATATTATATAGAATGTGGCGGCGTTTAGCGTTGCGTATCATCTGATTACAACGATTTCTGGCAGCTTTGAAAAAAGTCCAATTATCCTCCGAACGATCCCTTTTAAACTTCCGAAACGCACTATATTATTATTATTTTACGATCCTTGTTTTAAAATCTCTTAAAAACAAAACGTTTACCTATCTATTTCATCATCATCATCATCAGTCTATATTCGTCCATTCGTGCTGGACGTAGGCCTCCGCTACTGAACGCCACAGAACTCGATTCGGCTCTATCACTCTATCTTCACTCTAGCTCTACCTATATATTTATATGTTGTAAAAAAATGATGTTCTTGTTTTTCACTGTAACTGAACAGTGTCACTGAAATTTTTCATATAGCCACATGTATTTATACTGCAATCCATGTATTTATACCTAATGCTATTTTTTTTGTACTCTAGAGCATCCAGATACAGCTGTATGTGCTTGGGAGAACGTCGATGGGGTCTGGAGCGCCAATGGCTTAAAAATCCAGGTTTTAGAAGACCAGGCGAGGTATAGAATTTTGTACAACGGACTTTTAACTAGAGTTGAGGATGGGATCACACAACATGCGAAACTAAACTTCCTGTAAGTAAAAAGTGAACATGATATACGGTTGTGTCACAAGCTACAAACCTCCTAGGACATGCATTTATGTTGTTTTCTTTTCACTGAACCACTGCTGGGCGTGAATGTCCTCTCAGTTTAAGACGGCTACAGCCTACCGCCCTAGCGTGGTGTATATTGGTAGACTAGTTAATTTAATTTAATTTAATTTAATTACATGCTCTCAAGACAATTTTCCTACCAAGCAGATTTATCCACAATGTCTTACCTTCACCGGAGCAGTAAATGATCCTACCTATTAATATCCACATGATTTCAAAAAGTCGGGTGTGTGAATTGCGTGCCTTAGATTCGAAATTGAGTCGTTTAACTTGGCAGTCCACGGTCATATAAGTAGGATACCGCTGGTTAAAAGTAGTTTTGCACACATTTGTAATTATAATTTCCACTCAGAAAGAACTCTCTTGTTTCCAAAATTCTACTTCCTCAAATCTTTCTCAAGTCAATAACTTAAAACTTGAACTAGTATTATAACTTAATTATTTCGATGAAGAAAAGAGAATTTTGTCATTGCAACCTGATATGTAATATATTTTCAGATGGGCTTCAGTTACCAAGGCGATCCGTTATCCAGATGATTGGAGTAATAAGCTAGCAGCAGAATCCTTAGCGCTAGAATCATGGCGGGATGACCAGTGGCCATATATGCTGTAAGATATACGTTTTGGCTCATCATTATCATAAACCTATCTACTGTACTGCTGACTGTACCATTCCCTAGTGTCGGTTAGCCGATTTCGCACGCCATAGAGAAAATTAACTCAGGAAATCGTTTAAGTCGGGATCGTTTAAATAAGGGGTCCTCACTACGTTTTCCTTTCCATTTCGAAAAGTCAGTAATCAGCCTTGATTTTATATTCCATGGAACCTATCAAAGGCTATCAAATTCTTTAAGTTTAGTTTTAGTTACAAAAAAAACATTCTGGAAGTAAAAGTACCCCGATTTTTTAACTTTATGGAATTTAAACATTAGATAAAAATGGTAAAATTGCTATATTCACAGAGATAAATGGGAAGAAGGCGGTTGGCTGCAGTGGGGGGCTGCATTTGGCCGTTTGCAAACGTTTGATGAAGAAGGTGTTGTTGACAAGAGTGTTTACATGCGAACGCGGGGGACGAAAGAGAGGAGATGGGCTCCTCACGCATATGAAGGTTTGAGACGATCCATCTCGATTACCGCAGTGGCGAGGGATGGAACCACCGTGCAACTCCGCGGCTTGTCCTACAAAAACGTTTTGACACAGTAAGTATAGAATATCCAACTAGGCTTCCCCAGTGCATTCCACAATTTTTGTTACGGAATTTTAGCATTCAATAAAATTTGACGATAGGATTAATTCTGGCTGTATAATCAGCTTCTGCGACACACAGCGCGTGTTCGCTCCCGCATAGTTATGAAATAAATAAATGTATGGATGTACCTAGAATATGGCCTAATAAAGGAACCTAAGAATATAGCCATGAGGATTTATTGTATTCAATTACACTTACTCCCCGACTTCGAACCTACACGTTCAAAAGCCGCGTTTGAGAAATTATTGTCAATTAAATGCTTGATTTATATTTCAGTTGCATATCTGGATGCGTTAGGTACCCAGATTTTACTTCGAAGAGCATAACGTACTCCGATTTGGTGATGTCGGACTTTTGCGAGAGACCCGACGGCATACCCAAAGTTTACACGATAAATGTGAGCAGTAAGTTATACAAACATAATTATCTTAATGCGTGTATTTAATAATTCAAGGTCACGAATAACACAAGCCCGAAGTGGTGCTAGTAAAGTTATAATGTACCTATTATTGTAAAATAATTCTAGTTTATGAGAATGTAATATGGTGTATTACCAAATAACTTCCACTTTATGTGAATTTAATCATGAAATCCTCTACTCCCCGCCTCCATGTATTTTACGAATACGAGAGAATTTGAATTTGACTCTTATGTCAAATGAGTGACAATTTTACGTTGCGTTTTGCCCGCGGCATTGAAGCCTCGAATATACAAATGATATTTACCTGTATACGAGCCAATAATTAATATTTAAATATTACACTGTACTTCTAACAATTTTATAGCCTCTCCCTTAAATTTGAATCATACCATTCCAGCTGACAATAGTGACATGAAGATGGTGCTAAGGATCAATGCCGATGGTGGGAACTTATATAGCGGGGTGCCTTACCAACAAGAGGTCGTGTATCGCACCATGCAGGTGGACATCAACTGTGAAGCGGGTTCCGGAATTCTAGAACTTGGATATGAACCATCAGGTACAACTGAAGAAGATAGAGGCCACTTATGTGTTGTTTATGATCCAATAACACTCAGTCAGGGCTAGACTTGAATCTGCATCCTCTGATTTAGTTCATTAATCACTTTGCCTAATTGACGTTTACTAAGTTGTATTTGATATTTAATTTGGTATATTTATAACACGCATTTATTAGCCTATCTATGTAACGGTATTTTTCAAGGTAATTCGAAAAAAAAAAAAAATTTGCACACGACGTATTAAGTATCGATGAAAATACAATACCTACTCCTATAATCGAATAATTAAAATATCGAGCTTATCGAAAATTATAAAAATATTATATTATAATCATTCCTGTCTAAATGTTTATTTCTAAGTTGTATCGGAGCCGGCCACGCGGGTATCTCCTCCGCGCATGCTGAAGTGGTTGACAGAGAAGCAGGCTGGGGAAGTGGGCTACTGCCTTCCCTTCGAAGACCGAGCCGTTGCGTGCCCCATGTATGTTGGAGGGAAAGGAGCCTCGTTAGCCTTGCTGGCCTCCATACAGAAAGAACAGGTACCTGCTATAATACATGATAATATGTTCGCTGTCTTACCAATAACACATTGACTACAGAAGAAGTAATAATAGGAATTTATTATTTGAAAAACAAATCCAAGTTAAATACGTCTTTTGGAATAATTCACTGAACAGATTCAGCAACTAACTTAACCTTTTGGGGACAACAGGCGTGGTGGTTTGTATGTATGTAAATTCAGCACTAGGCAGGTACAAGTGACGTCATATTTTAGTAATATCATTCGTGCCCTGACTCGTTAGAGAAATCTTTTAAAAGTTATAGACAAAAACTGTGTGACAAAGATTCATTTTTGTATAAATTATAGATATTCTTTTTAACACTTAGTCTTGCATTCTCCATAAGGTACTAATTTCTTGAGGAGTTTTAATGGTAATCAACTATCCTATACGTATCGTGTACTGCAGGGTTATCGTGTACCACCCGGGTTCTGTCTAACGATTCGTGCCTTGGAGAAACATCTGGAACTTAACCCTGAAATTCTAGCTGCAATCCGTGAAATCGAAACTGCAAATGAAGATTATAACGAGGATAACTTCAAAGACAAGTGTAAAAAGTATGTATTTTGTTTTCTAACACATGACAATGTATAAAACCTTGGATAAGTCTGTCGCATTGTACTACGAGTGCTTCCAGGCAATTTACATTACATTATGTTAGTCTGTGGTTGCACTGTATTACAGTCCGTTTCATCCGTATTATCAGTTTGTTTCTTCAATTTAAATTAGGAACGCGTGACGTCACAGCAATATTATATATATAATAGTCATTTAGTTAACTTTATATTTCTTTTTACTATACTAATGTTAAAAATTCGCAAATTTTAAAGGCTATCATTGATTAGAATAATTTTACCCAACTTTTAGAGCATCAGAATTGTTTGCAACAACAGAGATACGAGGTGACGTCAGAGATGACATTTTAGTCAGCATGAAGGATCTCAGAATAAAAGCTACAGAACAGAAATTAGGATCAGAATTACGATTCGCGGTTCGGTCATCAGGTAAGTCTCTGAATAGATAGAGTTTGTAAACAGATACACTGGTTCAGAGTTATATTTACTTACATAATATTTTTTACATATTTTTGGTCCTTGTTCTTATTCTGTAATAAGTATTTCCTACAAAATTGTAACAAGTAATTGTTTAAAAGTGTTTATTTGTTGGGGAAAGTAAGTCCGTTGAAAAAAAAAGTTATTTAAACATTAATAATTATATGCAATGCGAGCAAAATTAAAAAATCTAAATTATATCAATGCATGCATCTTAACAATATTCAAACAAGCTTTTTTTAAACCAGCCGTAGGTGAAGACAGCGAGGAGTTATCAGCCGCTGGACAAAACGAAACAATACTTGGATGTATAAGCGACAATGATGTGTTGGAGGGAGTTCAGAGATGTTGGGGATCAATGTTCGCCTTCACCAGCGCTTATTATCGCAGGTAAAAATAAAATTTCGATTTTTTTATATGCATGCAATGGAAAATACAGCTGTAGATCTAGTGGCATAATTACTAATATCATTTTCACTAAATTTTATCGATTGAAGCTTCGTATTACCCTCCATTTAACGTATTGGAACGATAAAAAAAGATTGGTCAGGCAGTTTAATTTAAATAGTCTCACTATAAATAAAAAGCGCAATTCATTGGGTACAAGATATGTTTATATCGACAGTTAATAAAATGATATTGTTTTTATACGTTGTTTTAATGTGGTTATTTGTAGACAGAACGGGCAGCCGTGCCTGTGCGGCGGCGGCGTGGTGGTGCAGGCGCTGGTGGCTCCCCGCGCGGCCGGCGTGATGTTCACGCGCCACCCCGCACACGGCGACCCCACCCGCCTGCTCATCACCGCCAACTACGGACTCGGCGAGGTACGCACTAGACATGGGCGTTTTAGCTATTTTCCCGTAACCGTTGCGTATCCGATATCAAGTTCTGATATCGATATGGAAAACCGTTCTCTGATATCAATATCCAAAACACAAAAGCGCATACGTTTTTTAACGCAAGTAAGCCGCGAATACATGTTAAAAATCACGATATGACAAAACGCAAAACGTATAACTAGCTGCTACTTACAATATCCACCAGCTGCAGTGATGCCCATAACATATTCGTTTAATTATTCTTATCTGCTTTAAACATACGCATGTATCACATATTTCTCACTATTATTATTTACTACTACCACCGGACCAAATATATTGGTCTGGCATGTCTCCAAAAACGGAGACCTTTTGATTTTAGATAAAGTAATAGTAAATCTCAACAAATTTAAGCTAGTTAAAATCGACCTTATGAACATACTGGTATGGTTTATCACAGAACTGATGATATATCGATATTTGAGATCTCTACCTTAGTCATTAGGGCTGTACCAATCTCTTCCCTTCGATTTTTTAGTATATTGTTGAGAGAAATGTACTGTGGAGAAATTGATAAAGAAAAAATGCATCCGAATAGGTTCCAGTGTGCTTATCCGGCACATATTTTTTTATTTTTTTGTAGATAGAGTTATCTACAAAGAATGTTAAATATATTAATTGTCTATATAGCCAATTAGACATTGTAAAATGACGCTTAGTGTCTTAATTTTATAATTATAGATGTTACCTATAATCTTAAATAAATATTTTTTCTTTCTTTCTATGCAGAGTGTCGTATCTGGAGCCGTGGAACCCGACACTATAATAGTGAAGCGAGAGAGAAATGGTGCACTCAATATTTTGAAAAAAGAACTAGGTTCCAAGACTCGCAGAGTGAAGACAGAGGGCAGTGGTGTCGCAATGGAAGATGTACCGGAAAGTGAGAGAAATATAGCATGTGTTACGGACTTGGAGGCTTTAAAGCTGGCTAAGATTGGAGTGATTCAGGAGGAGTTGTGGGGCGCGGGGAGAGACATAGAGTGGGCAGTTACGGAGGTGAGATCTTTACTCAATGTAGCTGATACAGATTAAGATTATTTATTGGATTAGTATCTTAAAGTGACGGGAGTTTTGACTCACAAAATGAGAAATATGTAGGTATGATGTTTTCTAAACATAACAATTTGTTTGCTTTTTAGTCTTCTTGTCGTTTCTTATACCATTTAAATAATCGTTTACATGGCATGTGTTGTTGTGTTCACGCTTGTCATGTATTCTAGATCTACGAGTATAAAAAATGATTTCTGCACATTTGAATCAGCCTGATTTATATGTGCGCTAAGTAAGAAAAAGGGGCCATGCAACGCACACTGCCTTAATAATAATACTAATAAACTGCAACTGTTGATTCAATAATATGAAACCTTGTCCCCAGGATGAAGTATTTCTTCTGCAAGCGCGACCCATCACGTCACTAGATCGGTGGACAGAGGAAGAGCTATTGTTCGAACTAGAAACACCAGTCATGGCGGACGATGAACTCATATCGTTTGGTAACTGTGGTGAGGTGAGACAGAAATGTTGCACAGGGGTTTCTTTTATAACGTAGAAGAGCACTAAAAAAGGATTTCTGAAAATTCACACTTTGAGGGGGTAAAACGGGGGTGCAAAGTTAGTATGAAACTTTGCCGTTTTTGAAGTTATTCGAATGAAATTTATTTTCGTTAACTTACACGCGGACGAAGACGCGGGAATCAGCTAGTCACGTAAACTTTTTGTGAAAATGGCCTTTTAGTTTCATTTTCTTTCGTAATGGATAAATGGGAAAAACTTCGATGAAGGATTTTGACAGTAGAATCTTTCCATTCTATCAAGCCTTAAAAGAAGTCAAGCAATGCCTACGATTATTTACAGGCTATAATGTCTGGTCTGTCCCTCAATGCTGTGGATCGTTTTTCGTGACCACTATATCTTTGAATCTAAGATAGGATGTTCTCCATCCGGCCCGTTAATCCGCAGCGTGGACTGTCTAATTAAGCTTATTTTTTCTTGTTATAGGTAATGCCAAAACCATTAACACCATTGACTCACGATTTGGTGTTAGTACCGATGACCACTGGCATGGATTCTAACATCGGCACCAACGGGAGCGGCTATGATATTAGCATTGTTCTCACACACAATAGATGTGCCCTTTCAATGTATAATGTGAGTTCTTCTCTTCCTTCTTCCTGTTTATTTTTCTTCTTTATTCTTCTCTTACAAAGCTCAGGTACCTTCTAAGTATCATTTTTCTCGCATTTCATTCATTCTTGATGAATGAAATGCGAGAAAAATGCATTTTCATTTTGATAAAATTCTTATTAGTGGATCTACTTGAACTTATAAACATAGCACACAATTGGGTGATAATACAAGAAAATGAAGAGCACGAAAATGATGATTATAATGAAAGAGAACCACGCTTTTAAACTTCTTAGGTCGATTTTATATCTTGGAATATAACGTAGGTTAAGTTTCACGAAATGAATTAGGTACCCGGGAACCCCCGGGAAGCCCGGTAGGTAATAAGTATGTACGCGCATTTGAGAAGTACGTATATATGGATGAAAAATAATTATGTTATAACATCAAGATTATTTTAAAAATCTGGTCGGGCGGCGCAGGAACCTTTTCTTTACACGCAATTTATATATAAAAAATCTTTATAATGGTATTAAAAATGACATTTTTTAATAATAGTCAGAAAAATTTATTTAATCCTATAAAATTATGTTTTAATGTTCTAGTCGGTATACAGGAGGATGCCAAGCGAAATAGATATAAATATACGCATAATAGAGATGTCCATCCACGGTCACACGGTAGCCGATGAACAGATACAGAAGGTAGCGATTCACAGAAGAACGCCTCACTGGTACGACAAACTTCAAGGTATCGGGTTTATGATTAAGGTAAAAATAATGTTATGTTTCGTCATTAATCATTTACCCATTGTTGGGTATAGCTCTCTTTGGTAGGTACAGAGGGGTAAGCTTTATCTATGGGGGGTTTGGGGGGGGGGGGAGCATCTATGACTATGATTCCGTCATAGCGTCCTTTAATTATTATTATAAATAAACGTACACAGATTTTATTTAAACTAATGCTCGCATGCACTTATTTAAAATTCTCATCTTGGCAATTGAAATTCATTCTTTTGGTTTTAGAGATAGAGTAATTGAGACTTGTGCTTTACGCAATTAAACTCATGATGATGATGATGTCTTTATGTATCCTTAATTATTTGACAAGAAAGTTGAAAGTAATAATTTACGTTATTAGACATTGGTAGAGTCAATATTGTTTGTATATTTACGCTATTTTAAACTCTAACTAAACTAGATAAGAACGACATTTAGAGAACGTTCATGCTGATCTTTGTCATAAATACGTTGACCCTAAAAGATAATTAATTAATTTGACATTTCCAGGTTCTATTATCGTCCAAACGGGCAATGGACGATTGCATAGAGGCGATTAGAGGGGTGAATTATGAACTAGAAACCAATAACCCCGAGGAGTATTACAATACTATTCTGGACACATATGACATCATGAAACGGTTTGCATACAATCACGGAGTCACCAGTTCAGCTAGCACTTGCAGCCAAGTATTAGCCATGACTATATTTTTGGAGGGACAAACTAGTATGTATTTATCGTTAAAAGTTTTTTTAGCGCTTCAGCATTTTAATATATAGAGCAATTATAATTTTACTTAAATTAAACTGCCTCGTTTGTCTAGTAGTCGTACAGTGCGACTGCCGTGCAAGAGGTCTTGGGTTCGATTCTCAGGTCGAGCAAAGTGTTATTGGGTTTTTCTATGAAATTCAAAAGCAGCTCAGAGTTTGGATTCGTGCCCGGTTATTGGCAATAGGCTCGCCCCCTATTACATGGGACCTACAACATACCGGCGAAACGTGGTTGTACATTACACCTCTGCCTAACCTTTCGGGGACGACAGGTGTCATGGTATATTATATATTATGTTATGATTTTGTAGTAGTGAGCTATGATTGATAATCGACTTTGTCATTTCAATAATAAGGTTGTTAATTGAATGACACAAAATTTTGTCAGTTGTATCAATAAATTAATATTTTTTTTAGATTTTTCTTCGGAACAGTGCAACGAAATAAGTGGATTGTTCAGCTCTGGCGACGTGCTATCGGCTGAAGTACCTATGGCATTAGCTAACATAGTGCAGAAGTTGGAGAAGTCAGGGCTAGCTGAAGAGTTCAGAGCACAGGACCCAAATACAGCCCTGGAGTGGCTAAAAACTAACGCTCATGATGACATCTACGTCGATGTTCGCGCATTTCTTGAACAACATGGGTATAGAGCTGTAATGGAGGTAACTTGATAGTTAAAATCCATTTATAGGGTTTACAGTCAAATATATTTTTAAACTCACTGAGACCCTTAATTGATGTAATACAATGCTAATTTTATGTATTATTTTACTTTATTTTAATATAATAATGTTACTACGGATACTATGAGTATGGATATATCGGCCAAAAGCGTCCATTATTTATGTTACAAAGGAGAAATAAAATTGAAAAAGGTTCCAGAATTCATACATTTTTGTATACCACATTTGAACAAGGATTTCACAAGCCTATTTAAAATGTTAAAAAGGTCAATTTCCTATTTATGAAAATGCTTTTTAGTTTGATTTAGTGACAAAACCTTGGGTGCTGGTGCCGGCAGATATGATGAGAGTACTCCAGCACTTACACATCACCACTGAAGGGATAAAAGAAGCCAAGAGCAGCCAAGAAATTGTAGATGCTTTAACTAGTCCTCAGAAATCTAGCACTAGGTATTATTTCAGTGCGTTTTTTTCCTAATTATGATTTTGATACCTCGGGGCTCAATTTTTTTATCATCATGTGCGCAAAGACAAAAAGCTTAAATTCAAATCGCAGGAAAAAGAAAAGGAGTAAAGACTGTTAGTATTTAATAGTTATCTAAAATTACAACAATAAAAGGTCGCTTTCGTTATTTTTTAGTCAATTCTGCTACATGGCTTAAGATAAGATTATATAAAAAATCCAGCCGTAAATGTATTATAAGCCCTGAACCCTGGGGTTATGGCATATTTTTTGTGATTTTTTATTTTTACTATTATTATCGAATCTATTAATTTTTGGATTAGTGATTGACCTATTTTCAACTTTAGAACTACAAACATTACGGCTCAATTTTCCATTATTAGTCTGATTGCCAAAAATTAATGTCACAGTTATAACACAGTGAATTTAAGAAAGCAATATTAAAGTGGATTTGAATTATTAATTGAATTGATGAAAAAGAACACACATTTCTTGACCCGCAATGTTAGCAGTTGAGGAATATTAGGCACTAAATGTCAGCGATAAAGTTGACAGCTGTTATTAAAAATTTGAATATAAGACGTCTTTCAAACAATGTTGAGAAAGTTTTTAATTAAATAGGGCATTTTTTTTTCAGGAAAATTCTTCGTTGGATATTACCTTTATGTCGGCGCACTGTGCGGCACAGAGAGACCACGAAGGCACACTTAGTTCTCATCATTCACAAGGTGCGGGTCGGTTTGCTCCGACTCGGCAGGCTGTTGGTGAACAAGTGGTACATACCTAATGCTGACCTCGTCTTCTTCTTCCGTCTTCAAGAACTCAAAACATATATCAAGACGAGAGATCCAGCTATATTGAAAAAGTGAGTTTCTTTATTTCATTTGATGGTATGATGAGCACAGTGATAGCCTAGTAGTCTATCCAAAGGACTGTAAAGTCAAAGTTCCTGAATTCGATTCCAAGGCTTTTCCAAAGTTTCGTTCAAATTGTGAAGGAAAACATCTTGAGAAAATCTACGTGAATAGTGTTTCTCTATGGCGTGTGTGAAGTCTGCCAACCCACACTAGCTAGCTTAGTGTGGGTTATAGTCTAAATCCCTCTAAAATAGAGGGCGGGGGGAGACCCGTGCTCAGTAGTGGGACATCATTGGGTTGATGATGATGATTAGCAAAGAAGCCGATCGAACGAATTTTCTCCAATAGGTACAGTCTAACAACCTTATTGGTATACATGCAACTATCGACCATATTAAATAGCATGTAGGTAGTCCTTTTGTAGAGCCGGAATTATATTACGAAACTAGTTGCTTGAAAGTACACATAAAAATATGGCTCATGCATTGTAAACGTCAAGTTTTACATAGTTTAAGTCGTATCTTTATGTGTACTTGAGTATACTATATGCCGTCCCCTTTCATATACCACCCGGGGCCATGGTCCCCTCTGCCCCCCTCCCCCCAATTGTATACCACTGCTTTTTTCGTAATGTAATTCCGGCTTAACGATATTATAGTCAAGTGCCCATAACAGCGACAACATACACAGCATAAGATAAGAATTGTTAGAACCTTAATTGGTGAAATTGATTACGTTATTATTTCTTTTCCTATTGTACCTATAGTACCGTATGTTTCTTACATCACACTACATAAATAAAATATATAAAAAATCGAATTCCAGAGCAATTCAACGTCAACAGTATCACCCAGGATGGTGCAAGATCAAGTTTGCGGAGCTGAACACCGGCTGGGTACAGGGGCTGGAAACCAAGGGACCGTTGGTGATGGCAGGAGACGTGAGGATACAGGCCACGTCCGTGTGCGGAGGAGAGGTGGTCGCGAGGGCGTGCGTCGTTAAAGATCTCTCAGAGGTACGTGATCTTTCTCTTGTCATCATCATCATATAACCTTGAAACGTGCACTGCTAGACATAGGTCTCCGCCAAGGATCGCTACGACGACTGGTCCACCAGTGCGCCACCCGAATCCAGTGGGTTTCTGCGACCTTTTTCGGTAACATGCGAGTCCGGCGTTACGCATCTGATTATTTTAATTACCAACCTTTATTTGTATATAATAATCGATATTTTTGTATGTATGTTTCCTGTGAACTCCAAAAAGGCTGAAATGATTTTAATGAAATTTTCAACCATTTCTTCATATTAGCCCAGAAAGCTGTAAAGATTCGAACGGTTTAACAGATATTTTTCGGTCATGATGTAAATGTAATCATGGGTCTGTAAAACTGGTGTTTCATCAGTGGCGTAGCGTGGGTTAGTGGCGCCCGGGGCCGACCTGAAATTTGCCGCCTCCTATGTAAGCTGATATCTGCAATTTTTTTTTTCTGCCAAATTTCTCGCCCCCAAAAATCTGCCGCTCGGGGCCATGGCCCCCCAGCAGCCCTCACGCTACGCCACTTTATCTCATGAAAGAAAACTTGGTAACACGGGAGTCTATCATGGTTTGTACTATAACATTTTTAGACACAGAATTTCTAATATTATTGTATTTCCACAAACAGATCGGTGATTTGCGTCGGGGTGATGTTCTGATAACGCACGCTACCGACATCGGTTGGTCGCCTTATTTCCCGCTTCTGACAGGCATCGTCACCGAGCTCGGAGGACTTATATCACACGGTACGAAACCAATCTGTTTACTCAGTGCTTTACAATACCTAATCATTGAAATATAACTACTTTTTACGGATTTTATCGCGGTATGTCTAATATTCGCGTAAGCGCAAGGAAGTTAAAATAATCGTGTTAAATATAATATTATATGACTTATATACGACATTTTTGGATGTGGTGGTCTTAAAACAACACACATGTTTCGTCTCTTTCAGGTGCTGTAATAGCTAGAGAGTATGGTCTGCCATGCATAGTGGGAGCAGCACACGCCACAGACGTATTCAAAACAGGAGACCTTGTACGCCTGTCGGGGACAAAGGGAGTTATAGAAAAAGTCGTGGTGGAGGAAGAGAAACAACACGAAACAGTAGACAACCCATAAGAATTAAATATTCGTATTGTGAACAGAATTTATGGTGAAGGTTGCTGTATGACAAAAACAAAACGTTATGTAAAATAAAATGTATTTAAATAAATAAAAATAAAAAAGACAAAATACAAAACATTCTCGCAAGTCCATAGACAGCACACAAGACAACACACATCACTATCACGATTTCGTAAAAAAATCGCAATCGGATCGAATCTCCGAATACATCACGTTTTCGATAAAAATATCGACCATTAATATCGATTACATAAAGTCTTGAGAAAATTGAGAAATACTCGACAAGTTAGAGTAATTCCTAACTAACACTTGGACCACAGGATATTTGGTCAGGTTTATAAAAAAAGGCGTCGAGCGAGGAGAAACCTTATACGATTCCCTGGCTGTCATTTCTCGTCAGTCATGGTGATCAGCGAGCACGAGCAGCTCGTAGCAGTTGAAGGCGAAGGGCCTGCCGAAGATGACGACGTGGCAGCGGTAGTGCGGCGCGAGCACGGCGCCCAGCAGGTGGTCGCCGCGGTAGTGCACGCGCCCCACGTGCACGCCGCGCGCCGCCCGCACCGCGCCGCCGCCCACCGAGCCGCCCCGCCACGCCACCCACCGCACCTCCGTGTTGCACATCACCTTGGCCATTTGTACAGTACATATAGGATTTTTATATTAACTAAGAAGTGGTCACCACATTATATATTTTTTTATGCCTAGTATAAAAAGAATATTAGCATTCTGCACTCCTCTATACATATAAACTATAAGTGTGGGAAATTCCATACTCCTCTGCCCGCGCAATTTTCGTAAAAAGGCACGCAAAGTCTTTGCTTCAGGTAAGTATAATATATAGATTACACAGGGTCTCTGGTAATACGTCCAGAACCAACATAACCGATGCAGTTGAATTTACCAAAATGTCTTACCTCATATCTAGTGTAATGGTGTACAACGCCTTCTACGTACACCAAGCAGCAGTGCTTGGAGGGATACAATGCAGCTGGAAGAACACTATCCCTGTAGGCAGTCATAAAATTGTTTTAATTTAAATTCAAGTGGATAACCCAGCAATCGCAGCATATCCGGACCAGGTACCACTAAGTAACTTCAGCGTACTTATACTTATTCTTTGGTTAACAAGCTCCGTATGCGGGCGTACGCAGAACAACGCATTAAAGTTTCCATTATTCTATGCAGGGTAAACCATCGTATAACATACGAACAAACATAGATAATTATACCAAAACATATTAAGAAAACAAAAAGATCTGTAACCCGGACTAGACTAGCGTGGTCGTAGGCCTGATCCCTCTTCGTGAGGGGAAAGATCCGAGGTATGTGCAAACTGTCAGTGATGGAAATACGAGCCTGTGCGTAGTCCTGGCGACCCACGTAACTTCTCCGTTAACGACGCCGGCGGCTACCGCACCGCTCGGCACTGCGCCGCTTGCGCTCACCACCCAAACCGGTCCAGGCTCTTTGCAGGAAGGTAAATACTCTATACAAAAGGGGATACGTTATTTACTACCAGCTTGTTAAGATATGGAGGTACTGTAGTTATGGTATTTTCTTTCCAGTGGGTATCAACTATCAAGTTTACATCATCTATAATAAAATAAGATATATTGATGCTATCGTCCTTTCACCTTTAAACCCTTATGGAAATGTGCATACAAATTAAATTTCATGTAATTTTCACCCTGCTATTTTCTGCCTAACAACATGCCCTTTAACTATGATGCCTATAGTCAGTTGTTACAATGATAATTAAATAAGATTAGATATATGATATGAGCCGTGGTATTCAAACATACCTGAGATCATCGCATTGTACTTCTGTTCCCAGGATACTTTTAAATACCTATTATACTTGAACCAATCATTGGAATAATCATCAGCTTTCTTCTTCAAGTAACTCCAACGCCTGTTTAGTGTTGTGAACGGTTATAATCAGGGGCGTAGCCAGGGTTCTATATAATGTGCAGTTAAAAATGCGCAGTAGAGATTTTTGTCACACATCGGTCATTTACCAGCGACCGCTCTCCTAGGGGGAGGACAGTTGATGCTACCCTCGTATTATGTAAAAAAAATCGTCAGGGGAAAAGTCACATCGAATCCGAAGAAAACACTGACGCACTTGGCTGAATACCGTAATAATATAACTTGGCATAGTATGTACGTTTGATTAACGACATAAAAAAAGAATGATTGGGTTGATACTTACATTTCATGCAAAGGAATATCAGAGGCCGTATTATCTTGTAATAAATCAGTTTCTTTGACCTGTCCCAAAATGATAAAAATAAATTGCTAGTAAACTTGCTGGTAGACCATTTGTCATCCTTATGATTATAAGGTCCTAAAATGGTCGACCACAAACGTCTTTTACTGTCTCTTAACTCTAAGATTATACAAAAAATACATACCACTAAAGCCAGCCATTGTGTCCACCTGTTAAACATATCGATAATGTCCAATATTTCCTCGAGACATGCTATATACATTTTGGTTTTTGCAGTGTATTGTTTAGGGGCAACCATCTGTAACAAGAAATAATATTTTAGAACTGGAGAAATGTTCATAATTCACCTAATGCTTTTAGCACAAGCATATTCATTAGGCAGTTAAGATTATTAAGCCCTTTGTTATTTTATACTAAAATAAGACGGAATATTTTTTTAATTTATTTATTCTGTGTTGCGTACCTTCCGCCTATTGAACCTCGAGGTAACGATTTCTTAAATGGATTATCTATGAAGTTTCTTTCCGAACAACCTATACTATTGACCTTATTGAAATAACCTATATGATGACTTTGAAGGAACCATCGTCACGACCACGCTAAATTCAAAGAATTTGACGGCAACAATATAGTCAACCCATTATTGTACCACTGCTGGGCACGGGTCTCCTCTCACTTGAGAGGGATTAGGCTGTAGGTAGTCCACCACGCTAGCCTGCTGCGGGTTGGGAGACTTCACATGCCATCGAGAAAATATCTCAAGCGCGCAGGTTTCCTCACGATGTTTTTCTTCGCCGTTTGAGC
The DNA here is from genome assembly GCA_905163465.1 of Craniophora ligustri. Taxonomy (NCBI): domain Eukaryota; kingdom Metazoa; phylum Arthropoda; class Insecta; order Lepidoptera; family Noctuidae; genus Craniophora; species Craniophora ligustri. The sequence goes on from LR990955.1 coordinate 12,907,780, forward strand.
ATATGATAAATACGCACATTTGGTTTGAACTCGAAACTTTTGACATCTCAGTCTACTGGTTTTACCACGAGGCTACCACAGCTCTAAGTATCTGTGTATCTATCCCCCTTAGGGAGGCCTTGTTCAGAGAGGATATCCTTTGATTGAAATGATGATGATAAGTATCAATCTTACTTACTTCTTTATCCTTGTAGCGCAAAATGAGACGTCTTGTATGTTCGCGACTGAATATACTGTAGTGTCGCCATTGTAAGGCTTCAGTAGATACTCTCCTACGGAACGATGTCCAATTGTCTGCTGTTTGGTCTGAAACTGAAAGATCTCTTCATTTTAAATGGTAGGTATTAAGATAGGTACCCAAAAGTTAATTTAGAAATAAAACAAACCATTTTTTATTTACATGAGAATTGTAATTATAGAAACATAAGTAGCTGAGTAGTTAAGTACCTCGTGTAACATTTGGATTACGCTGGAATGCTAAGGCGCGATCAACAATCTCCTGAATCCAGTCTCGCCACGCCTGCACATTCCACATCAGACTCACCATCATCGCGTGCCAGTTATCCATTTGCTCCATAATAATCGGAGTGCCTAGAAAGCGATCAATAGTTGACACGAGAATTAATGTTTTAGTTCAATAATAATTACTTACATCATACATGTAAATTGGTGTCTACTAACGCGAGCTGTATCCACTTTTAGCTTGTGTGATTCTGTCAGTTTCGGTACTTGGGGCTTTGGAAAACATCGGTTTTGGATCGTGTTCATAAGGTTCGTTACTTGTATGCGCTGTTACCGCAAGATCATTATCGGTAGTATGGAATGAATATCGCCTATCTTCTTCTAATGGAGTAGGCATCTCGGCTTCAAAGGAATGAATTGTTTCTTGTTGGTCTTCAAGAAACGGAACACTGTCGGATTGTATATTATCTTGTTCCGGAGTCTTGATTGGTGTGGCACTTTTTGGCTGTTGAACTGGAGATGACAGCGAAGATTGTGAGGAATATACCGAGTCTGAAGCTGAAGGTGATGGATGCAAATATGTATCCCCTAAGCTGAATCTATCGTATGCAGTGGAGTACATGAGATAAGAAGTGGTTGGACTCTTTTGGCATTCTGGCGACATAGAGTTTGAAGCTGGACAAGGTTTGGTAGGCGATGGTTTTTTGTAGGGGCAACTTGTGATGGATATTGCGAGGCCGGGCGCGAAGGCGCCAGACAGTCCGGGGGTGATGCGCAGGCGCTGTGCGGGCGCGAGGTCTTGAAGCAACTGAGCTGATACGTGGCGCGAGCACGTGCAGCACGGCCGCTCCACACGCCGCAGGATCTCGTCGTTCCACAACTCGCACTGCACGAACACGTTCTTCATGCACTTGCAAACCTTGATTAGCTCTGTAACCAAACCAACAAGTTAAAGTATAAAAAAAATGCAGGTTTTGATATTAAATCACTTGACAAAATTATCTTACGTGGTTGCAGCAGCTGTACCGCCAAATACATCGTTGCCTGCTCAATGACATCTAGAAAGTAAAAACCATGGAATTTATTTACTACACCAAAATGTATATAGCGAACGGACATCAGAAATGACAAAAATCTAAAGAAATGAATCGAATCCAAGATCAGTTCAGCAGTCGCATTTACAACCACTAGCCCAACGAGGCAATATTACATGTTATCATAGGTATAATGTATTTATTGTTTGGTTTCAGAACGAAATAAAAAGTATATCTAAATAAATGCTGTTTACGGGAGAGACGTAAAAATAGTCACATTTGACCCATTTTTGTGAAGGTAAAGAGATGAAGTAGCGGGCGCTGAGTATAGTTAATCAGAGTATAGATGTCAGAGCAGCAAAGCTATCTTTAACAGTAAGCGCATTACCGCATTGTGCCTCGTTTTTCATTGTCAACTGGTCAACTGTAGGTATATATATGACCTCTTGGTCTAATTCAGACGATTCATGGTGTATTGTTTGCGAGTAAACGATTTTGGTGGCTAAATAAACTGCGAGAGTGAAACACCCTGCCACAGGTCAGAGATGGGAAGTTCGTGGTGACAGGTGATTCAGGCGAGGAGAAATAGGAGGGAAAGACTGGAAGCCGAGCCCATCAAAGTTGGAAAATGTGTAGAAGAATGATCACATCAGAAGTAGGAAAAGACTAGCGAGAATGATCCCATCAAAGTTGAAATAAGGTTAGGATAATGAAAGCCTATATGTACTCACCCCCCATAACTCGCTCGTATTTCTCCGGGATTTTATCTAGCATCAAATTATTTAATCGTATTTCTATTTTCCTCGAAACGACTGGATCTGCATTGGGAACGTAGAGTTGGTCTGTAGTTTTTCCTTCCAACCTAAATATTACAAGATTATTTTATGTTCTGCTAATTAAATTAACTATTTAGATTAGATACTTGAAGGAAACTAGGAAATCTAAATTATATCTACATTTGTACATATTCTTCTAGCTTCATCAATTGGGTGCCTAAAACTTCACGACTTGTCGGGATTAAATGTCCAAAATCTTTTAACGTAACTTATAAGATCAACTATTATTTTTTATATGTATACTACTTGACCACGTTTTTAGAGTAGTGTCACGTAACTTATTTCATACGATCACTGTGTCTGATAAATCTAAATTGACAATAGCAACGCATGTTATAATCACACGCACAAAATAGTTATTAAACTTTGAGACTGTATCTCGACTATGTCGATTTCAGGAGGACTAATTTGAATGATCCATATAGACTTATCCGCCACCTTATAGGCCGCTTTTAATCGTTTTCCTGATGGACAATTGAGAGATAATTTCATCGCTTACCTAGAACTTCAAGTCTAAGAAGATGCAGCTTATACTAACAAACGAGCACCATCCTTGAATGATTTCCGGATAGGGCCATGTCTTAATAGCATACTATCTCCTGCTTGTTCTATCTCACCCAATAGTACTTTTAAAGCTTCCGTCTTCTCACCTAGTAAAGAATATTGTTAGGATTAATTTCTGTTAGATAGGTATAAATAATTGTAAGCTTTCATAGTAATACGTTATACCTTGAAGCATAATATACGACACTAATAGGCCTGTTGATTCAGCAATTACAGCTGAAATAAACAAAAATATAATATAACAATCTATATGTATAAAAATTAATCCCTATTTCCCTTGGTCATCACGCGTGTACGACTGAACCGATTTTGATCAATTTTGGATTGATATAGAGGGAACCTTGAAGAAGGAACCTTTTATCAATATACCACGTGGGCGGAGCCGCGGCCGGAAGCTAGTAATAAATAAATATTGAAGTTTTAAAAGTCATAATATGTAGAAAACCTCTTAACACAACATCACTGACATGTGGCATATACATATCTACACATTATGGCTCCGTTTGTAAGATTCTGTAAGCTCGTTTTGTGAGCTCTAATTGTTTTGAAAACACTCCACTATTGTGAATGACCGTAATATCTTTAAAATCATTTGTTTTATGATTGCGGTTCTAAAAATATAGCCAAAAATTTCTCATGATTCAATCTTTTTTTTTTCAAATCGTATTATTGATGACCTTTTGACTTTATTAATTTCTTACACTACGCGAATATTAGACATTAAAATAAAACTACTTTTTAGGGATTTTATCGCGGTATATTGATATTATTATTTAAACCCGACGTTTCGGATCCTTTACTGCATCCATGGTCGCGGGCAGACTAACATTTTGGACTATTTATACGACCTTTTGTCCTAGTCTTGACGAGTTTAAATATGCTATTTTTATAAAGGAGCAAAAAATAAGCACTTATGCAGTGTCTACATCAGTAGGGGTAAACGTACTTGACAAACTGATTATTCTTTTATTTTTGTTGAAAAATGAATGTCGCGGCGTAGGACACGTTAATTAGACATATTAAATCTATTGAAGCACTAAATGCATTAATGTTCGTAGCTTACATTTAGTACGACTAATCTCGTATTATTTAAGATCGCCTACTAATTTTATTTAGTTCAATGCGTTTGATGTTTAATCATTAAATTTAATGATTTTTCATGAAAATGTTTACAATTCCTTAGAAATGCAGTTTTAAGGTGCAAATTTACGGGATCTGTATAATATATGCAATTTTACTTTACTTACTATCCATGATTTTGTCAGTGTAACCAGTGGGTTCCACATGTGCCATCAAATTCCTGAGCTTGCTTTCAATTCCTGATTGCAAACTTCTGTTAGGCCGCTTAATTAGGTCCTCAAATGTTGTCAGTTGCCTTAAACTGTAGGTTAAATGCGAAGCAGATATGTGATAAGGTTGAAAGGTAATAATATTCAGATAGATCCTATTAGCACAAGTGAATACTATTATTAAAGAATTACTCACTCAGCCCCCATAAAAATTGACAGCTTAGGGTGTCAACATTTTTGAGGGCTAAGTATAGGTATAGTATATAGTATGGATAGGTAGGTACTGAAACAGGTAGGTAGGTAGGCCTCGAGAAAAGCACTAAGCAGAATACTATTACTGTTGGAAAACTAATTGTAATAGGTAACAAAATTGACAAAATGTGTAAAAAATAACATCACTAACTAATCGGCAGCCTCTTTGTGTGATTTAGGAATATTTCCGTCAACAAGTTTAGAGTCACCAGCCGCTTCCATTTCATCTAACAATGCAATGTACGCCTCTATTTGAGTATCTGAAATAAATGATTCTATAACTAGATATTCCCTTTTTATTTATGAAATACAGATGGATTGCGTGAAAACGTTATGATTGAAAAGAGACGACTAAACAAAAATGAATCTTCATGATTAATAGGAGGCTTTATATGCTTACCAGGTTTCGTAACTAGCGTTGACAAATAATCGGCAGCTTCTTTGATGTGTTCTAAAATATTGAATACGGACATTTTAGTGACTGTTGGATTATAGTACCTACTGTAACAGAATGTGTAAAGTACTGACGTACAGACTTCCCGGCTATCACGCAAGTCTACCTCAGGAATTCCCGTAATTCAAACGTAACTGCAGATGCAACTGATGGTAGTGGCAGGTGGTACTTTACTACCTTTCATTGTCGAGGCCAGCTTCCGCGGCTGTGGTCGATTCCGCATTACGTCTTCCATCTTATTTGCCAGCTCGTGTGCGACTCGGTAGCAAGGTTCGGTTACGGTAAATGTCTTTGATTTCTTCAATCTAAAATTGTAAATTTTCTTCGGTATTTGCATTTGATTAAAGATTTTAGACCAAATTTTATGGAAACTCGGTTTCCATATGCCGCGGCTCCGTTCCGATGCGGCGCGACGCGAGCCGGTTGGTCTGAATCGTACCATAGAATCCGGCTATACTTGTATATACAATGTGGAGATGACAATATGACTTTAAATGAAAACACTGGCAATACTGGTTTATAGAAACATTTGTAAACTATCAAATAAATCCGAACATGGAAATTAAAAAAAAAAAAATTTTCTTACAAACTAAATAGCTTAAAACTGCAAACAAAATAAAACACCATTTATAAAAATGGTACACTGACCTGCGATAAGAATGGCAACGCAGCTTGGTTTCATTCATGTTAAAGCTGTGGCCGACGCAGCGACGTAATGTTTGGCGCCATTATTCTTATTGTTATTAATGCTCAATTACACAAATCAAATCACAGAATATTAACCAAATAGTCGGGCATCATTCACCCGCGAGTTATTCACTGATCAATTTATTATTCACAATCACTTTTCGATCACATAATTATGTCGCCAGTCATTAAATTTTTTTATTTTCAATATGTCCGCCGTGTTCTTGAATACACAAACTACACCGACGTATAATGTTATTTCTCACTCTTGATAATAGGTCTCACGGTATGTCCGTACAGCTAAAGCGGCATTACCGTGACACTCCCCATAAATTAAAATCATATCAGTGTACTCCGAAGCGGTATAATTGTAACGAGGCATGATTATTTAATAATAAAACCTTGAAACACCAAGTATTAAGCGTCTAATTTCGCAAAGTTCACTTAGCTATTTAACTAAGTACCTATAATACGTTTATGTGTCCTGTCACTATTAAAACAAAGCGTCAAATTTCGCACAACACAACACAACACAACAACAAAGATACGATAACACTCGCGCGGCGACTTCAAACGGGCGCGGGCGCATCCGAAATTCCAGAGAAAATAAAATGCGTCACAGGCAGTAAGGACGTCCGGTGACACACTGACCGCGTAACCTAGACACGTCGACAAGTAAGCAAAGAGGAAACAAGCAAACTTACCTATCTCTTTCGCACATACATATTTTCTTATCTAGCTGTGATGACACGCTTTATGACTCTTATGGCTCGGGCATAAAGTATAATTTGCATTGAGAAAATAAATTTGATAGAAAAGGCGTAGGTTTTTAAAGTGGCGAGCTGGCAACGTAAGTCGTTAACCTGTCGCGTGCTCTCCTGTTTACAAAACATCATGTCGAAAATACTTAAAATGAAAAATAATGTCCTGTGGCTAAACTACTGGATATATTCATTTGATTTTTTGTGTGACGGTTGGGAATATCATGACTTATACGAAGTTTCATTTATGATCATATTGTCCTCCCCACATTGTATAGGACTAACATGTTAAAAATAAGGTTGTTTAATAAACAGTACTTATTAAAACTTCCTACCTAATGTATTTTCATTTGTATATCAAATATATGACAGTAGCTAACCTTTGAGCAGTAAAAAACATAGTCTCTGCTGCGCCATCCAATTCAGCGAATATTTCATTACCGCGCTTTTGCATTTCTGATATAAGTGCGCTCGTCACGTGAGCTTTGTAATCTGATAAGAATTAATTATTTAATGCTTAGGTATATTTTTTCAATCATGTCAATACAGGTTTTTACGTATTTCTATGTTCACTTACTTGTCGCGACAAAGAATTCGGAGAGTCGTCTAGAGCTTTCAATGACAACATCTATAAGTAACAATTTATATGATTAAAAATGGTGCAGCCACAATAAAATGTAAAAAGGTTCAGTAGATTATAGAATATTTCTGAATCTTACGTATCCCTGCAAGTGGAGCGCGCAGGAGTGTGGGATTTGGCATTGTTAAATTGTATTTAAAAGCATAGGTACAAAGTTTGATTTTAGTTTTATTGACAAACTAGCAAGCTACGAATGCTGGTCATATTAAGTTAACTTCTATTGAATTATATTCACTGACTGCACTAGCTAAGTCTAGGTGATACGGCGATATTTCTATCTCATGATATCGTTACATTGAAATTTTAATTATCCATAATGATTACCTTGCATACAATCGTACAGTTTTGGTGGGGTAACGTTGCTGACGAGCGCAGTGAGTTTCCTCTCGAACTTGTTATTAAGACGTGCTGTGTCACCCGAATCTCTTACCGACTTGTCTACTCTCATAGGAGTCGGCGTAGCAAGCCTGAGCATTTAAATAGTATCAATTATTTCATTAATCATAACCAAAAAGGTTCTACTAAGGGGCAGAATGCTAGATACTCCCTAGGTCTTTGGGTACTTTATACCGTATATTTTTGTCGCTCCGCTTTAAACGCTTCTATTTTTCCAATAACTTCGAGTACCTACTTGTACACCTCACATACACAAATAGGGACCTAGAAAACCATTTTTGAGGGAATCGACCGACAGATCCGCTATTATAATTCTTACGAAAAGTTGAAACAAAACTTATCTCCGGTGAGACTAAAATTACAAAAAAAACGAAATTGTGAAATTAGGTGCGTTGATAGTATAAGATTAGGTACCTATTTAGATTGGTTGATAATAGGTAAGACAAGTTATTAAGTATAAGTACTTACCAATCAGAGGCCTGCACGTAGGTGAGCGCGGTTTGCGGCTGCTCGTAGAACACCTTGGAGCCATACGCTCGAAGCTCCCTGTGCAGGATGTTCAGCGCTGACGCGTGCTCCGGGTCATAATCTGTTTATATGCCAACTAAAATCACTGACTCAGGCAGATGAATTAGAAATTCCCAAGAATAGAAAAGTAAACATTAGGTATAAACAATAATGGCCTCTTATTTATGAGTTACTAACAACAGATTGTTACACAGAACTTATTTAAATAATTCAAATAACAGGTAACCCAGTTTTTAAGTACGCCATGTGTGTGTTTTCCAAAAGTCGACACCAAATTAAAGTTCACTTTGAGAGGAGCAACGCAACAAAGCGTTAGCTTCTAACATATGAAAACACCACACAGTGTTTGTCTTCTAACTTGACCGGTTTTCATGTTTCTTTTGGTAATATTTTTTCTACAGATCCTGCTTTCCGCAGATTTTTATTTTTGGGTATTTTTTTTATGATTTGGCTTAAAAAAAATACTTATTATCTTATGTTTCTACCGCTTCTACCACCAACCCCTATTTTTTAATAGTGTTTTTTATTATTATCCACAGGTATTCAGTAGAAATAATTATTTTATGTGGCACTACGTGTGCCAGGCCAGCTAGTATTTGATGAAAACTAGTCAATACATAGAAAGATTGGTGAACATAAAAATGTTACGCTAAAAGTGATATAATACAAAATTGGATTTGCACTTACCAGCGCCTAGTGCACCACCATCGTATTTACGTCCTGAAATTCATACGTTAGTTAATATTTATATAAATAATATATTAAATAATAAGGGTCACACACTGCTGGCTTTCCGAAGTTATGTGCGCATTTGTCACATGCAAAAACGGTGGAGGAAATAATGATGAAATATCGTGATCCATAATTTAATTTCATATCCATACTTCCATACTATGTATTAGGCGATCCACACTGCCCCGCATCATGCAGCGTGACGCGGGAGTGCGTGATCTTACGTTGTTCGCCGCAAGTACCTCCGTTTCTGTAGAAAATACGCATGGTACAACCGTACAACACACCAAAAACCCATCCGAGCGCGGGGTTGTATGTAGATCATGCGTCTACATGCGGAGAAACACGCAATCCCGCGCGTGGGTGCGGGGCGACACGCAAGGTATGGCGTTTGTGCGGAGAAATCTGAGCGATGATGCAGCATGCGTGGGTCCGTCGCGTCGCCATACATCCTGGATCGTGGTGCGGGGCAGTGTGTGGATCGCCTTAAGTCGGAGAAAAAGTCCTATCGCGTATAGGTTAACATACATAATATGTAAATAACATAAGTATGTAAATAACTTGTCTTTGTCTGTACTTATTTTATCTGGCTGGTTTTGATGAATTAGCATTGGTAGCATTGGCAAATTAGTAAATGTTTTTCAGCTATTTTTTTCTCATGTTTTTTTTTTCTATCAAAATTTGTGAATCTAATGAAACAATTTGATACAAAGTAAAAACCGGCCAAGTGCGAGTCGGACTGGCGCGCGAAGGTTTCCGTACCATTGACTAGGTAAACAATAGTAGGTACACATTTCATATTGTAACCAATGACATATTATTATATAGACACGTCATGCACGAACATTACGGCTATGCAAAATGGCGACAGTTGCTAATTTGTGCAAAGAAAGGGAAAGACACATTTTTATTTTTCACTGTTGTAGTATAATTTGTAAACATGGATGATGGGATGATATTATGGTTACTATGACACTGGCTGTTTTAATGTTGGCAATAAGCTAACTGTTTCAAGAATTTTTATAGAGGATTTATAGTATGGGTGTAGAAACAATTACTAACACTACGCAGATGAAATCGCAGTAGGTAGGCGTAGGTATGGTAGGGTAGGTCGGTATAATTATAATCTAATTTTGCTATTAAGTAAAAAGGCAAGTAAGTACAGTAATAGATTTGAGTGATTACCTAACAATTGTCTTTTTTCTGCTTGCCGTCTGAAATACTCCTTGTCACCTAAACGCCGCCTCTCTTCTTCTTCATATTTTCGGTATGTCTCTGCCTCTGCTAACCTTCGACGGCGTTGTTCTTCAGTTTCACCAAATATTGGGCCATCAACGCCGTCTGGGCCATAGATACTACCTGCGGCGGCCGGTATAAATTTGCCATCAGGGCCGTAAGTTCCACCTGCCGCGCCCGGTATAAATTTGCCATCAGGGCCATACGTCCCACCTGCCGCGCCTGGTATAAGTTTGCCATCAGGGCCATAGGTACCACCTGCCGCGCCCGGTATAAATTTGCCATCAGGGCCGTAAGTCCCACCTGCCGCGCCCGATATAAGTTTGCCATCAGGGCCATAGGTACCACCTGCGGCGCCCGGTATAAATTTGCCATCAGGACCATAAGTCCCACCTTCTGCGCCCGTTATAAGTTTGCCATCAGGACCATAGGTACCACCTGCGGCGCCCGGTATAAATTTGCCATCAGGACCATAAGTCCCACCTTCTGCGCCCGTTATAAGTTTGCCATCAGGGCCATAGGTACCACCTGCCGCGCCCGGTATTAATTTGCCATCAGGGCCATAAGTCCCACCTGCCGCGTCCGTTACTAGTTTGCCATCAGGGCCATAGTTATCACCTGCGGAAGCTGGTATAAATTTGCCATCAGGGCCGTAGGTACCACCTGCCGCACCCGGTATAAATTTGCCATCAGGGCCATAGGTACCACCTGCAGCACCTTCTAATGCAGCCAATCTTCGCGCCTCTCTTCAAAGCAAAAGTTTTACTTTTATGACAAAATAATACTCGTATTATATGACATAGGGACGGAAAAAATCATTTCAAGTTAAATTCAAAGTATATTGTAGTAAATAGATTATTAAAGTAACATACAAATATAATATTGATTTTTACACTTACGCGAATATTAGACATTAAAATAAAACTACTTTTTACGGATTTTATCGCGGTATATTGATATTATTTTATTTTATCCCGACGTTTTGTGACCATGGATGCTGTAAAGGATCCGAAACGTCGTCGGGTTAAAATAAAATAATATCAATATACCGCGATGACATCCGTAAAAAGTAGTTTTATTTCAATAAAAATATAATTTTAAAAATTAATTAGGTATAAAACATACGCAGCTGCTTTAGGACCGGCGTTAAATCCTGCTTCATCTAATGCTGTCAGCTCTTGCGGATTTAAACCACCTGTTAAACAACATATTTGTAAACTCTGCTATGAATTCAATAACAAAATCTGTTTTTAAACATAACTTACTTTCATTTGTGGCCACCCCAGCAATATATTTTGCCGCAATTTTACTAGTTTCTGAAAGATTATTGACAGGTTGTAAATGGAATAATACATTTTATGTAAATGTGCATCTATGTAGGTAGGTAGTTCAATTTTATTAATGATATTACCATCCATATGCTCTTTAGCCATTTTCTTATCCGGAGGTATATCTTTCGTTACCGCAGACACTTCATGTTCAACTTTCTGCAAAATTACCGGGGAAGGCTTCGCAGTTGTGAAATTCGGGGCATCAGTTATCCTAGCAATGTAAATATCATGTTAATTTTGGTTTATTGAAGGAATCAATTTTAAGTTTTCATTAAAACATATTATATAACTTTATACATTTTCGCTACTTGTTCATGAGTTTTCTTGAAATCTCCAACTTCTATGAATTCTTTGTCTTTTTCTTTTTTTAAACTTTCTTGTATTATTTCCAAAGCTTCACCTTAAGATGAAATATACAATTATAGATTATGAGTTACAATAGTCTCTTCGTCTGAAATAGGTAATAATAATTTATTTTGAATATTTTCTGACCTCTGCCTGCTATGACGTCAGTTAAGTGAGCTGCACCTTCTTTCGTAGGCTCTGAAAAATGGTACAGTATGTACTTATTAGTATTTTTCAAACAACAATATTTTACGTTTAGATTGTAAATTATCTTATGATGGGACGCAATTGAATTAAAATCACATGACTAAAATCCTTTAAGAAATTCTACTATTATTATATTATTCTATTATTTTTATATTTAAGAAAAGCAAAACAGTTTTCAGAAAACCTTTTAATAATGCCGCCATCTTTTGGTCGGGTATTATAGCTTCTAATTTTTTTTCCATTTCCTTCTCCTTCTTTTCGTCATGAGATTTTATTATTCCCACTGGAGCCTTTTTAACCCTATAATTTGGTATGGCATGTAAATTGAAGCATATATTATACGTATTTAATATCTTTGTTACAAACCAGTATTTATAGAACATAAGACTTACTCCTGTGCAGCTTCCTTATACGTCATCTTATAAATACCACCTTCTCCTAAAATTTCGTTTTCTTGCCGACCCATCAAATCACCTAAAACAGTTCGTTTTTCAGCCGGTGCTGCGAATAAATGAGTTTAGTTTAATATCTCAGCAAGAAAATAAAGTACTTATGTAATTTTTTATGTTAATTGAGTGTACACATACTTTCAGGAACAGGCGCCGATAGAAATTTTGCCGATTCTTCTATCATACCTGAAGTTGAGAAAACAATATACAAAACAGAGGTATATTTGAAAATTGTAATACTTGTAGTAGGTTTTGAAAGGTTCAGTGATAAGAACTGGAGAGTATTTAGTTCAAATTTCTCTATTTTTTTTTTGGGTTTGATTTTGGACTTCGATGAGTCTATGAAATCTATGTCCGTGCATATTGGACTTATATAGAAAAATGTATAACGTTTAGAAGGTGCTGTTACGGACACGCAAAAAACGGTTTTGAAAAATATACGTGTCACCGAGGAAAACTTTTACTTCTTCATGGTGGTCATAGACATGATGATATCTGATGATTCAGAACTGGACCAAATTGAAATGGGATCACACCAGGTTTCAAATAAAAAAAAAGTATCATTAAAATCGGTTCTCCCAGTCGAAAGTTCTGAGGTAAAAAAATATAAATACAGTCTAATTGAGAACATCCTTTTTTGAAGTCAGTTAAAAATAAAGACAAATCAACCGTGTGGCGTTGCATGAAACAAAACATCTGTCAAGGGATATTAATAATTACTTGTACTAATACTATCAAAAGAGAAGACAATCATTTTTAAAGTTTGTTAGCCGGACGGAACCAAAAATTATATTTTATAGTTTTAGGTTTGTTATTATAAAAACCTACATTTAATTCATGCATATAGGTTTCAATGTTAATTATTACCTCGTGTGTTAATTGGTGTCTAATTTGTCATTCTTTAATATTTTCTGTTTACATGTGATGTTGTCAACTTGCGATTATAAAACGTTATTTAACCATTTTTAAAACACTTTTGCTACTGATTGTACATATTAACTTTTTTTAGAAACGTGAGACGAGTTGCAAAATGAAAAAAATATTTATTTTGATTTTCTGCAAGTCGTCCCAAGTGGGCCGTAGGCATGTAGGATGAGTTGATGAATTACTCGAACTGGAGAGATGATATTATGTATGATCATGTACTGTGAACTTCCACTTTAAACTTATGGTTCGTATAGTCCCAGGAAAAACCCTCATAAAAAGTCAAAGTCTCAAAAATACTACCTGGCAAGTTTGCTGCTAGTTTTTCATTCGGATTATCTGTAACCATTTCGGTAAGCTTCGTTTTTACAGATTCATAAGCTTTTTTATCAACCTTCTCATTGGTTAATGTTGAAGAATCCTCGATTCTACAAAAACGAGTTTCTTGTATTACAAATATTTCAGTCTTAGTACACAACTCTTATTATATGATCAAGTAGGACAGGTAAAAAAATCTTGAGGTATAAACTTAATTTAAGTACACCCCTTATGGGTATAAGCTCCTAGATAATAAGGTAAATATAAGGTATTTCCAGGCTGAAAATACCTTATATTTACCTCCATTTCAATATAGGACATAGCTGGTAAATAATTTGAAACTACCATTACACACCTCCTTGCGCCGTCACCGTGAGTCTGTTCATATCCTTGCAGTTCAGCCAGAGGAGTTGCGCCTTTTTCTTTCATAAGATCGACTATATGCTCCAAAGCTTTTCCTATTTAAGAAGCATCCAAAAAATATAATCATACAAAACCACAATTACCTACAATACAATTCTACATATCTCCAGCATATATGGTACCTTTATCAGATCCAATAACTGCTAAATGTTTGGCAGCTTTATTCATAGTTGCTAGAAAAGAAACGATTTATAGATAAGCTTTTAGGGACGTATTTATGTTTTCATATCTATAGACACGTGGCAAAATGATCCAATATAACAAGGGTTCTTATGCAGTGAGGTGATATTCCTAATAAACAAACATCACACTACCTAACATCAAACTACCTAAGTATAGACAATTTCATTTTATTAATGAAATAGTCTAGTAGTAATGATGAAAAGAAGTTATTTACGTTGTAGTTCTTCAGCAATGGTCGGAGCAAGTTGTTCTGGTATGCCTCTGTTCATCTCGGAAGCAATCTCATGGCCTAAGTTTATAGTTGATTTCCCGATTTCTGGAGAACGAGATTGAAGATTCATTTTCGATACAGTATCATCCAAAGGACTTGTGTTCTTTAACCTGTGTCGCAAAAATAAAATCCAAAATTATATTCACCCTTTTTAAGGATTCACTAACGCTAATTGCCATTTCATCATGGTTATATGTACATACGTTTCTGCAGCATCAGAATATGTTTGTCCATAATCTTTATATTTGTAAAGAGGTTTTGAACCTAACGAATCTTTAACAGCTGCCAACAAGTTCATTGAATATTTGTCACCAGCAGCTCCACCTAATTAGTAAAGCAATATTTTAACACCTTCAATATCAATACTATAATGATCTGTTTCTTATTGTTACTACATTTGTATCTTACTTCGCATTGCCACTGCTTGGGATAAATGTTTAGAAACATCCTGGATCAAAGCTGAAAGTAACAAACTTCATTTATTTTTGACACTTCTTGTGCGACGTATAATTTTAGTACTAAGTATAGAATGTTGTATTTACTTTGCATAGGTATTTTAAGATTCGAAGGCGTCGTTTGCTTCATGTCTTTAGTCAATTGGTGTTTCCCTTCATCAGCTATATCTTTCACAGGGAGATATGGAACCAGCGTTGGCGCATTTTTAGCTCTGAAATACGTATAATAAGAGTTTATAGCATTTGATGTTTTGAATTACTGATATTAATTTAAAGGCAGGTGAATCTTACTCGTTCACTGCATCTTCATAATTCATAGTATAATCATTTTGCTTTGAAAATACAGTTTTGGGTTTATTTTTCATCATGTCCATCAAGGCATTCATAGCAGGACCTACATTGGAATAAATTATTAAAAAATTATAATTAAAATTTTCATGATTTCATTATAAGATATCGGAGGATAAGATCTAAAACTATTACCTACGCATAACAGTGGGTGATGCTATCTCGATTTCTACCGTTAATCAATCATTGGAAATCTCTAGTTCCTGAACAGTGCGGGAGAAGGAAGTAACAACCTCTCTCTCGATGAATATCAGAAGCTACACTATAGCTTCTGCCAACTGATATAATGAATCTTACAAGACTAACCTCTGTCACGGATGAATCCAGACAAGTAATTAGCACTACTATCAACGACATCTGGAAAGCAACAGAATATTTAAATTTTAAAACTGTTGTGATGCGAAGTCATAGAACCCATGACACATTAATTTACACCCATGACACATGAATATACTGGCCATAAGATATTGTATAATAATCAAGATTCAAGACGGAACTACGATTTGATATACATTACTGAACCTACCCCAATCACATTTGATCGTTCACGAAACAAAATAACTAATAGCTATTATTGTAATGCTTATAGGTAAGCATGCATTGGTGGCGGCGTATGTGGAAATAAAACTACGATCTGCGTAAGTAATCCTGGAACTTTTTGAGGACTCATCAAACCACTTGAGATTCTATAAAACTCAACACTTCTATTTTCTTCTATTTTCGATCCCCGTAACGAACCTTTTACTTCTTGCTTCATTTTCTGGGGGGTTACAGGATCAACCACTTTATGTAAGGCTTTTGTAAACTCGGGAACAGTTTTGGGATCTGGAGCGACGCTCCCTAATCCAGGCGCTGATGACAACCTGTATTTTAGCAAGTTTAGATGTATTAATCTAGTTTCCTGAGTTTGGAGTATTGCTAATTACACGATCAATTATATTTTGTAGAGTATTATACCTACATGGAAATGTATTTAAATGTAACATATAAATTACACACGTGTATGCAGCTGCGTATTTTGTACTGAGAGCGGGAAAGTCGCTAAAAGGTTCACCTCCTTCCCTTTTCAGTTGTTTTACCAGTAAATCAAAACCAGGCCCACGTTCAGCTAAAAAGTAATGTTTTATAATCAATGTGTTATCCAAACATAAATTATAATCGAGTTAACACTTCCGAAATTGTTTCTTACCGTCATCTACCGCTTTCTGCGACAAGTATTTTGAGCTACAGTTTACCGTTTCTGTAAAAAAATCATAATATTTTTACACAATGATTAACTGTTTTAAAAGCGTAGTTTTCATTTTACATACCCGCCATTTCGTTTTTCAATTCGTCCGGAGTACTTGCTTTAACCAATTTAGTCATTGCCGAATGTATTTCTTGTGATAGGTTAGGATCATCATGGTCGGTTTCCAGGCCTTTAGCTTGTTCGAGTCTACAAAGTTATATTGTATAATAATTACCATTTTATAAAAAAAATATAATATATTTTTTCTATATAAATAAAGCTTGATACTAACTCATTAGCTGCTTGGGCGTTTGTCCGTTGAATTTTACCCTTTCCGTACAATTTGTCATGTGGATCCCCGCGCAATGCATTGACTAGTATTTTAAAAGCAGGGCCTTTCATCTCTGCAATATTACTTTTAATTGATCAAAATTATACACATAGATTTTATTGAATTTGTGTTGCGGTTACATTAATACATATAATATAATATATCAGAAATTCCATAGATACCTATACTAATCTATTTCTCAAGTTATATTTTTGTTTGAAACACAGAACGCAGGTTCTTATCTTGTTCGCAATATAATTTGCTGTCATAATATTATAAATAACTAGCGGCCCGCCCCACCTTCGCACGGGTAGAACTATTTAAATAATATTGACTTCAATTGATTTATTTTAATTATTTTTAATATAGCCTATGTTTAACATGGATAGTGTAGCATTCTAATTGTGGAAAAAATATTCAAATTGGTCCAGTAGTTTCGGAGCCCATTCAATGCAAACAAACAAACAATCAAATCTTTCCTCTTTACAATATTAGTATAAACTAATCCTAAACGGCAAAATGTACAAAACCTGTAACATTACGAACATGTGCAATTGCTAAAAGGTATAAAAAATAAAAAAAAACATACTATTGTATTCTGCATTTTGAGATAAATATTTTGAGCAAATGTCCACCATATCTGGAATAACATATTAAATTAATATTTTCACAAGAATTTGAATGTTATTACTTTTAAATATTTTAGGCACCTTTCATAGCACGGTTGAGTTTCTCTGGAGTATCATTTACAGTAATATCAGCAAGTTTCTTTTCAACTTCCTCTGCTAACTTCATATTGTATTCGGTTGATTGTAGATCTGGCGCTTTTTTCAACCTATGTAAAATACATAATTCTATTAATCCGCTCCAAATGTGAGGTTTTTAATTGGTGGATACCACGTAGCGAGTAGCGACTATTAGATGGTTTACATAACATACAACTACGCCTTTCATCCCCGAAGAGTTAAGCAAAGGTGCAGGCAGTTAAAAAGGGTGGGTGTACATTAGTATGTGCACCCAAATTTTGCCGGCATGCTTTAGGTCCCATGTAATGCGGCCAGCCTCGGAGCTGCTGCTGAGAATTTCATAGAAGGACCCCAATAACACTGCTCAGCCTGGGAATTGAACCAAGAACCAACTAAATAGGTAGTTTTAAATGGGATAATATTTTTGTAAATTATGTATTCGTATTCGTCGCAGTAATGAGAACGAACCACCTTAATACATACCTACATCTAATATATAATTTATTTATATAATATGTTTTATTGACAAAGTATCTTACGCATTAGCGCCCTCATCAAACGTTTGACTAAACTTCCCATGAGACAGCAATTGCTCATCACCCTTTTTCTGCATCGAATCCGTCAGTATATCGAAAGCTTCCTTCATCTTACCTGGTTTATTTTTTTTATAAGAATTAGTATTTGCTAATTGAAAAAGAAAATAAAAGTCAAGAACTTATCAGTCCTAAGATGTCACACTTACCATCAAACTTTGAATGAGCAGTTTTAGCTGGAAGAATTAATTAGGATATTATTACCCAGTTTGTTACGAAAAAATATAAATATAGGTAAAGTTTTCTAGGAGTGTTATTATTATTACTCACGTTCTAATAGAAGATTGCGCCGACCCTGAAAAAAAATTATAAATGAATTTACCACAAAAATATATGGCATTTAACACCTTTTAAATAACAGAAATCTTCATGTTCCCATCTGACACAAAAGAACACGACAGATTTTTTATACAAGAATTCAGAGCAATAATTTATTTAATTAGATCAGACGTGGAAAATGAAGATTAAATTAAATAGAATTTTGTAAATATTAATTACCTCACTCAGCCGTGTTCAGTTGTAACAGATATATGGGAAACATAAAACAAACAAGTCGTATAAATTTTACTTTATTTTTTACATATATTAAGCATCTTTCTAAGCATATTTGTTCAGTATTAATGTCGATTCAATTATTGTGCTGTTAATTAGTATCAAGTGGGAGCAGTCGGTTCGGGTCTATACACATAAATTGTTTCTAGAACTGTTTCTAAACTGTCATATTTGAATTCTTTTGGATCCTTGGTTTCCTTGTTGACGACTAAATCAGGCTTGTTGATCGTACCCTATCAAAGTAATTTAGATTTATTAAATAAATATAATGAAGGATTAAAAAATATTTTATGCAAATGATAATATATTTTATACAATTATCATGTTAATATTTTTATACAAATGAAACTTACTGGTCCCATCATATCATGATAATCATCATCAAATCCTTCATCACCTCCACCACCTGAGTCAGGTCCCAGTCCTAGCCTCTCTGCGAACAAATTGACATAATATTTTAGATGGTTGATCAAAACATATCTATTTTACTACCTATACTTATACTTAAAAACTTGATTTGAACTTACTTCTACTCTTTTTTTGCTGGGGTGGTTCCTTCCTTTGCTTCCGGTGGCACAGCAGCTTGACTAGGTGATTCCGCGGGCGTTACAGAAGGTGTTGCTGCAGGTGTGGTGCCTCCTGTCTGTGGTGTGGAGGCTTCTGTCTGTGGTGTGGCGGCGCCTGACTGCGGCGTGACGGCTTCCGACTTTGGCGTGGTAGCAACTGACGGCTCAGAGGGTGGTGGCGAGCCTGGCACGGCTGTAGGCGAGCCTGGCACGGCCGTAGGCGAGCCTGGCACGGCCGTAGGCGAGCCTGGCACGGCCGTAGGCGTTCCAGGCGGCGCAGTATTGGTTTCAGAACCAGGCGTTGCGTCACTTGCATGTGGCTGCCCTTCTGGCCTATCCACGTCTTCGTAGAACCTTTCTACTTCTACTCGTAAAAAAGAATGGTTTCAGAAACGTACCTTAACCCATGGGATTCTTGAGCTTCCGAGAAAATTGGATAAGCATTATGAACTAAGAAAATTTGAATTTGTAAACAATTGTTCAATACCAGAAATTTTCATTTATATCAAACCATTTTTCTCGGAACTTTAAAAAATCGCAATGTAAGTGAATACAAAAGATTATAATGAACGATTGTCACAATTTCAAACGGCAGACTTACCTTCTATACTGGGTAGTATTATACGATAGGATACAGGCTCCGTGGCAATAAAGTAATGACAATTGTTCCTTAAAAGATGGTGTGAAACCAAATTAACTCACCGTCGTCTTCATCAAGGTCCATCAT
This sequence comes from Craniophora ligustri, assembly GCA_905163465.1. NCBI lineage: Eukaryota > Metazoa > Arthropoda > Insecta > Lepidoptera > Noctuidae > Craniophora > Craniophora ligustri. The sequence goes on from LR990955.1 coordinate 12,927,648, forward strand.
TAGCATTCGATCGTCTGACTCGGAAAGGATTTCATCTATCCAAACGGCAACCTGTCCCCAAGAAAATAAATAAATAATTTATATAAAACTTTCCTAAAATACAACATGCCTGTGATTAGCTTGGAAGGTAGCTTGTAATTACCTTGTCTGACATCTCCATCATAAACCTCGATTTAGGATTTGTACTACGTCTTGACGGCGTTCTCATGTGCATGTATGCGCACATGTCATCCAAGATAATGTCGGACAACCTTAACATTCTACGGAACAAAATGAAGATGTTGAGTCAGGCATAAGACATTGGCACCTGTGTCTAGTAAGAAGCCTAGAGCAAAGGAATGTATTAAGATTTGGTGATACAAAATACGTGTCAAACTCCTGATATAAAGTAGACAAAGAAAAGGGAATTTAGAGTTGAAATAAATTTCTAGTTTTAAATGCTTACCCGTCAGCAAGAGCATAGCGCCCTGGTCTGGACAATCTTTGTTGGATGCCTCTAGCGAAAGCCACGGTAGCATTTTGCGCCCAGACGAATCTTTTCTCACCGCACATAGCCAGTACATCTTTCTTTATTTCATTCACACGTTCGGTTCTGCAGAGTTTACCACATTCGTAAAATTTACGATTCATCATCATCATCAACCCATTAACGTCCCCGTGGTGGGCACGGGTCTCCTCTCATTTAAGAGGAACTCGGCTATAGTCCAACACGCTAGCCTACTGCGGGTTGGCAGACTAAATTTACGATTAGAATTTTTAAAGTAGAAATTCCAAAATTGTTAACAGAATTGACTACATTAACAGCTACGAGCTATTTGAAAATGTTCCGAATACCCATACCTAATGGTCTCAGGATGGACGATGAAAATGAAGAAATGGTACCACAGTACATGGTACATATTTGATGAAATGTTCAAAAATACTAAGAAACCCACAGAGTTATGGGTTCAACTTTCGTTTCAGTAGTTACTTAAATAAACTTACGCAGTAGTTTTCTTCTTGGTTTTTTTTAAGTTGACAAAATATGCATATGCCTGATCTGGTTTAAAAGGTTCGTCTGCATCCAACATGGATCTCAAACGAGATATCTAGACACAATAAGGAAGAAATTAAAAGGATTTGATGGAAATGTTTTTGCAGTAGAGTGTCCTTACGTATTGCGTCTAAGTACTGAATTTTTCCGTTATCAATTGTAAAGGCAAAGAGGATAGGGGTATTACCGTAACCCTGTAGCTATAGCTACTGAACGAAAAAAACGAACTTTTTTATGTTACTTTTTATTCACTGACCGTCTCTGGCGGCAGGGTGTTTGCGTGTTCCCGCCACAAGTATATGATGTTGCGTCTTCGAGGCTTTGCCATGCGTTCCAGACGGTCGGTGAGTATCGCGCCGTGTTTCCGCAAGCAGGCCGCGTGCGCACGTAAAGCACGTTTCGTCAACTTTACATCGGTCGCTTTGGGACCTCTGAAATATACAAATGAACATATCCTGTTATTATTACACAGCAGTATTTAGTTGGAACTAAACTAGCTTGGAAGCTAGAGAGCTTGTGAACTTTTTTTCATTAAATAGCACGCGGACGAAGTCACGGAAATCAGCTAGTTTCACATAATTTATTCCCACAAATCTGTTGTCATCATGAGCTTATAACAGTTCTGTTACATACCTGGGTCTTGCAGGCTTAGGAGGTGGTCGCAGTGGTTTAATAGGCACAGATTTATGCTGCAGCCGAAGATCGTGGCCAGCTATAATGGCATCAGCCACTGATGGAGGGGATGGCTCTGTTGAATATGGTGGATACGGGGGAAACGTTGGCGGGGGTGCCGGCATCGGTGTCGCTGCCAATTAAAACATTGATTAAAGTTTTAGAAAACATACGAGGCTTAAATAAGGTCTGAAAGCCCTAAAATAGAAATGAACAAAAAGTATATTTTTTTGGAAACGCAATTTTTGGATTTAACAACATTCATGCTTTTAATATCTATACTAATTTCAAAATTTAGGTGGACCCTGCAGCTACATTTCTATCATATTCCCAAAACTGGACAAAAAATGTGAAGATTAGATCTCACTATGGTTTGCGTGGCGGCTAATTTCCAACCACAAATTAATAGTATGTACCTACCTACCTACTGAATATGGAATATGCGAGTTTTTACAAGTGACAGTCGCTGAGCTTCTTAGAATATTATCTAGGTGAAAAGAAGGCAACATTTGACGGCCTGTTTAGCACAGCTGTAGTTAACGCTGCCTGCTGTGCTATGGGTCCAGGGTTCGAATCCCGGTAGGGACGAATGTTTATGTGATAAGTATTAAGATTTGTTTCCTAGTCATGGATGTATCTATGTATAATATGTTTGTATTTACAAAAAAGAAAGTATATATTAGTATATCAACCATCTAGTATTCGTAACACAAGCCTAGTTGCTTAGCTCGGAACAAGATGGCGCTGTGTCATAATGTCCAGAAATACTTATTATATTTATTATTTTTAATTCTTCACTATTGAAAGCAGACAAATTTTCGTGGACCGTGGATCAAGGATGGTGAATCAACTAAGAAGGGCAATGCAGATCGTATTGTATCTTCGCGGCTTGGGCTATTGATATAACAAGCAAAGGCTCGTAAACTTACCTTCTCCGTCTCCCAGTTCAGAGACAGGCATTTCGCTCGTAGCTAACTCTGACGGTGTTCCAGTTCCGCTTGCCATTGTGTTATTTTAATGCTACGGATGCTAATGATCAAAACTTATGTTAGAAACAGTCCTTCAGTTTATTAGAGATATTAATAAATTTCAAAGTTTATCATCTGGTTCTTTCGATATGCTTGCATTTTAAAGAATGACATTTATTTCAAATTAGCACTATTCTTTCAGATTTGTTATGTTTGGCTAGTATTTATTATGTACCTATTAAGTAAAACCTCGTCATTATACCATAATGCTTTGACTTTAACTGTCGTATTGATCTTATATTGGTGTTCCCCAAAAATATTAAGGCCGGAATACACACTGCCTACAGGCAGTGTGTATTCCGGCCAATTATGCCAATATTATATTATATTTTATATTATTATTATACCGGCTTCTTGCTCGTGCCAGCTGTTATCATGGTGTATGGTTCCCGCCTTGGCATGCATGTAGCAGGCAAGCAAAGCAAGTAGATTGCATTCAATTTGATTTACTTGCATGTAATATGAGGGTGGGTTCGCGAAACTTGTACCTATTTGCTCCGAGGTTATCCCTTCTGATAATCCAATCTTTCACATAATAATAATAATAATAATAAATATTCTACGACATTTTACACAGCACCATCTAGTCCCAAACTAAGCAGAGCTTGTACTATGGGTACTAGATAAATAAATACATAAATCTGCCTTCTCTTTCTTTTACTCATTAATTGAGACACAATTTCTGTCGCTAGTTGCAATACGATACTATTTAATTCACTACAGATGCTTACCATTGCAAGTTCAATGTGCACTGTAAGTGAATTAGGCTTGCATCCTAATTCACTTACAGTGCCAGCTACAGTCATGTGTATTCGTCTTGGAAATACAGCCATGCAAGTACGCAAATTGCATGCAAGTTTAACTTGCAAATTTATTCACTGTGTGATAGTAGCTTATACAATATGCCATTAACTTGTATGCAAGCTACTGTTCTGTTTTACAGGCATGTGTATTCCAGCCTTTATGCCAGAGTTGAAAAAAAGCTACATTAGGTAGTTGGATGATTTTAGTATGAAAATATGTCTCAACATCTTCTATTATGTTTTTTTTTATAATATTTTTATTCTACTGTTTATATAAATAGTACCTATAGCCAAAAATGTAAAATTAAAATGTAAAAAGTAGGTATACATAACTACCTAGTTACCTACCCAAATTTTCTCCCAAGTCCCGTCCTGGAAAATTAACGTTTTGATATGTATAATTGTCATAGCAGTAGTATGTATATTGATTATTTTATACAGAAATGCCATACAATTACCAATTTATTAATTAACATCAGAATAACCACTTTCAATTCAGAACTTGTCTTAGATGTTATAAATATGTCCTTGTCAATGTCATTCACATCAAGTCAAAATCGACTCGCGTCAAACATTACAAGAAATAAATGATTATTTATTGTTTAGTTGTTTGTATCGATGCACATTGTCCTAATGATAAGTTCATACTGCAATATTCAAATATTTTGCAAGCTATAAAATTTGTTTCCCTTTTCTATGAACATTATAAATCATGGGAGATCGTGAAGGTATGTCTAAATATAAAATGTTTATAATAAACAATGAAATCATAATTGAGAGAATACAATAAATTAAAGGCTTTATTATAGACCTTGATTAATTTTTCAAAGTAAATAATTTTTATTTACAATTAAATTGAAGTCAACAAGTGAAGTTATTGCGCATGATGAATCTGGCAATTGTAAATTAATAGCTATGTAGAATCAAACTGGTTAGCAATTTTTTTAAAACACTTTATTTTATCACATTAAAATTATACTTATTTTGGATTGAACTATAATGCGGAATCTTTGTTTGAAATATGTATTACATACACTCTAGGGCAGTGGACTGTAGCTTATCCCCCTCAAATAACGAATGCATCCATGCCTTGGAGTGTGAATAGTCAAAGAGTTGAGGAGAGTTACTAATTCTTCTTTGCAGGCAACACATGAACAATATTGTGTTAGTTAAGGATACCTATATTTACACATTACAAGAAAGGGTGGCAATATAATATGGTTCAGGATATGATTTTAATTTATATATTGAGTGAAGTTTTCTATGCTGACATATTTTTCTTTTTGTTCAGTTGTTGGAATATCTGAGCGCTTCACTGTTTATAAAGCAGATAGTGGTGGTATAAGATTTCAAATGAGAACTGCCGGGCGCTTTCCTGAAATGACATTGATTGCTGGTCATAATCCTAATTTGTGCCTCTACAAGGCTGGTATTTTGATGAATTGATTTTTCTTATTTATTTTATTTTAGGTGATCTGAATTACAACTACTATTTATCATTATTATCACTTTACAGCTTATATTTGGCCCTGAAACCAAGGTGCAAAACTTAGGTGATGAACAAGAAGAGAAATTTCCTTCAAGACATCTTTCAGAATTCCTCCAATTCAGAGAATTTTATCTTACCTGGTTTAATAATAAAATTAGAGTCGGTATTGTGGGAGATAGCAAGCCATTTGTGGATTATGACAGAATATATACAGAACCCAATATAGGATTTGTTCAATTCAAGACAGTATGCAGAGACGGTAGACACATACCAGTGGAGTGGATAATTGAAAGTAGGTTTTCATAGTTCTTTTGTCTTTTTTTGTATTTTTTTATGTTTTGGCACTAAAATATACTTTACTTATAACTCGAAATTGTCACTCTTCTACTACCAACCTCTATAATATGGCAAAACAACGTTTGCTGGGTCAGCTAGTATAAAGATGACATTTGTTATAAATTTATAATATATCAGATATCACATTGAGATATAAAACACAAGGTTCTATAGTTGCATTAATATTTGTCTTCCCAAAACAAGAAAATTAACAGATTTGCTGCTTACAATTATGTGATATGAAATCCCTTTATACATATATTAAATATAAATAAGCAACAATTTATCTTAACATTTACATGTTTTCATCATTACAGCTTCTCCAGTACTATTGAAACCTTTGCCCTGTAGAACATTTCATGACAAACTTCACTGGCGGCCTATGATAGATGGGAAATTACCACCAGATGCAATGATTGGTGGTTTCGAAAATGAACTTACATACATAGCTAGATCACAACACAATCATTCATTATGTCCAGGGAAATATGTACCATCAAAAGGCAAGGCATTTGTCCCTTGGGGTCACACAGAGCATTCTAAACAAGAATTTGAGGTAAAGTATTCAAACAGTTTCCATTTCATAACATTTATGTTTAATATTTTGTACTGTGCTTAGCACATCGTCTCTGCTTTAATAATATTCTATATATTATTAATTAAAGAGAGACTAATTGAAAATTAAATTTATATTCAAAACAGTGTGCAATTTATACATGCAAATATTTAACTAATGTCTGTATGTGTTCTGCCTAAAGACCATTGTGACACACTTCTTTACGATATACTCATATACTAGCTTCCACCTGCAGCCTTGCCCACATGGTATATAGATAAAAGTAGCCTATATGTTAATCCAGGCTATAAACTATCTGTATACCAAATTCCAAATACATTCAGCGGTTTTTGAAAGAGTAACAAATACATACATCCATTAAAACTTTCGAGATTATAATATTAGGATGTGTACTAAATAAATGAGATTCTCTTATTGTGGCATATTAAAATACATTTTTTGTTTCAGATATTATGTGGATACAATGCAACATGGGTAAAAACAAGAACAAACTATATTCCAGAAAATGCATTTATTGGTGGTCGTTCTGAAGTACAAAGTGAGCCTTTGTATATAGGCAGAGCAATTTGTGAAGGCAGACTAATACCTGGAAAAGTTCATGTTCGATACAACCTCTGTTATTTGCCATTTGATGGCAAGGCGATTGAAGTATCTGCATATGAAATATTAGTCATACCACAAGATATAATACCACATGCGAACTTGAATTTAATAGACAATTTACAATCATATGAATAGATGTTATTGAAGAGTTAGAAATTAGAAACAAAATAAGTCAAATATATAACTTATTTAATCGAAATAAATAGAAAATATAAAACATACAACGTTTTTTTTTAACGAATTATACTTAACTATATATCATTATTGACTTATAATCATATAACTAGAATAATAATTAAGATTGAATTATTTACATGACCAAAAATATTTTTACTGTATATTACATTTAGTACAAAGACTGTGCGTTTCTGAAATCAATGGGGCTAGCGTAAAATAGAGCTAAATGCGCTTTAGACAAATCACACAGAAGTTGCACCTGAGAATTTTCAATGTTAAAGTAATAAATACATTATGGTATTGTTGTTCACCCTAGGAATGTATAGATAGTATTAGATATTATCATAATAAAAATCATCGTAATCATCATAGTTCATTGATTGATCCTCTTCATCATTGTCATCTTCAGATTCAATCATACTGTCTTCAATACCGGGCAGTAAAAATTTGTTGGCACATCTATGTTTTTGTGGGACTATCAATATTTCATAGTTCTCTAGGCCAATTTCTTTACCATCATATGGTATATAACAGACTTTGTGAGATAGTTGTACTTTTCCTGGGATTATGTGATTCAAATATTTGGCCCTTCCAATGTATAGTTTCTCATGTGAACTGTCCTCAGAGTGACCAGCAACTACAGCACCCACTGGTATGTTGTCTAATTTACTTGGTACCCAGGTACAATCAAACCCACAAAGGACCTGTAAAAAAATAGTAAAAACAACTTAATGATTTGTCCAGAACTTTGAATATTAAAAGTTTCAGAGTATTGATTTGACTTCTTAAGTAATTATTTCTCAGATGTACTTGTAACACTCACAAACAGTAAAGGAAAATATTTTGAAACACTTCAGAGATACTGAAAGACGAAGTGTAGTACCTAGTGTAGAAAATAACCTATTTTTACTATCAGTATTGCATAGTATGCAACATGTAATTTTCACAAAATGTTGCTTTTCAATACAAAGGTAGTTAGAGGTCAGAGAGTCGCTTTAGGGGCAGAGTGTAATGGCAGAAACCTAGCTTGGTTGTAAAACAAAAAAGATAACAAACCTCAAATGAGTTTTTCTCATTGGCATCTCCACCCCAGGGAATGTAACCTAATCCTTCAGAGGATACAAACTTTCCTGGTGTCAGTGATCCCCTGTGCTTTGCCCGGATTATGTACAGATTTTCTTTCTCATATCCTCCAATATAAGCACTATCAGGGAACTGGGATTCTGCGTCAACCTGTACCCAGTACAATTCACCCCCAGTTATAGGCTTTACGAGAGGTTTTTCAAGTAATGGTGGCACTGAAATACATATGAAAGGGTTTTATATTTTTATGACATTAAATGGTATTCAGTAAAAGTAGCCTAATTAATTTGAGTAAGTAGTTTGTAGAAAAATAGAACAATAAATGTTAAAAAAGAGTATACAATAGTAGAATTGCTCCATGTTTAATATAAATTATTACAATTTTGTTAAGAATCTAATACAGACACATTGAAAAATGAATCAATACCAAGTAAGTGTATATAATTTAAATAATCCTAACACAACCAATTGTATATTAGATAAACAGTAAAAATTATTATTCACTTACATTCAATCTTCCAATGAACTGGATTCCTATTGTCATCTATTGCAGAGAATGTAACATATTTCAAATTGGAGTTTTTACTATTGAATGAGACTATAGGCTTGGTCTCTCCACCTAGGCCTAGACGAAGGATGTCACCATACCAAGAGATCCAAAACCTTCGATACTCTTGTGCAGACAGGATGTTTGGTGTTTCTACAGTTTCTTTGCAAATTCTTGCTGTCATTTTCTTGATCCAAGAGTTACGGTTATGGCCTATAGCAATCTGTAAGTTAAGAAAATAGTTGATTATTTGCCTATTTCATTTAAAAATATTTTGATCTCACTGAGAAGCTTATAGTCCTTATAGAGCATCTATTTATATATAATAATACATATAACATACATACATAGGTATCTTGATTTTTTAGGGCACTAAAAAATGGGTAATATCTAAGATTTTCATAATACCGTACTTCATGCTGCCTCAGAGCTGACCAAACTTAATTATGTAAAAAATATTGACAAGTTTTACTCACTATAAAATCACAACTTGGTCCTGCCTTACTGGCTAAACCAATGCCTGCATTACCAGGAGCTTTTATTTCAAAATTTAAACCATTGCTTGTGATTTTATAAAATATATTTTGATGTCTTGGCCACGTTGTGAGTTCTGCAACAAAAATGACTCATGTATTAATAATACACTAATACAACTTTTGTTAGAGATTGTGTTCATCATACATAATAATTTGTATATAATTAAGTCCCATTGCACAGAAATTCAAATTTGCTTAGTATTATTTTAACTGTAGATATTTACCAACTATTTCACCCATAATCTTCAAAAAAGTTTATTGTTTAGTGTTTACTATAACAAGATAATTATTGCAAAATGCAATGCAATTGCAACTGTGCTATAAAAATCTTAATTTCACTACAAATCGCACGGCTTATTCATATCACCAGAAGAAAAAAACAAAATTTAGGGTTTTGAATTCCAATCCAAGTGGATTAAAGGATCAGTGTGAGATTATATATTAGTCTATGAGTGTGAGTGAAAAACAGTGAAACAGATTCTATTCCTAATCTCTTTAGAACTAATCGTCGAGTGACATTGACAATGACAATTTGGCTTCAGTGTGACCAAACCATTGGGCTGTAAAAGTGTAAACTTTTCTTTAGACCCAAATAAATTATTCTACTCTTTGTTTAAACCTAATGGACAAGTTACCGGTAATCTGTATAAACCGGTATTGTATAAAATACCTAGGAAATTTATAGAATAGGTACCTAAAACGTGTATGTGTATGAAATATTATTTATTTTAACCGATAATGTACTTTTAGCCAGAAGGAACTTTAGTTTCACGTTATACTGAATTGTGATTTTTCATTTTATTGTGAGTTTGGAATATTCTGGCAGGGGATCACAGTTCGAACCTTTTTTTTGTTCATCGTGTGGGAATGCATTTACGCACTTCCCGTCGCCCGGAAAAACGACGGGGGAATGTCGGACTCCACCCATAGTGGGTGACTACCGACTAACCCACACGGGGTCTTCCGTCTCACCACCGAGTACCGGGGTCACGGGTACGTGTTGACATTCTTCCGCGACCCCGGCTGGTAGTGGTGGACCGCCCTTGCGGTTCCCAGATTCTGGCAGGGATAAGACCCCTGTTACACCTCACGAATGGGGCGCTAACTGCGCCTCCCACTCGGGGCGCTAACCTCCAGAGCCCTGTATTCGGCTGCAGAGAATAGGAAGAGCGGCGCATCGTGATACCGACACTTCTCGTCCCCTACGGCCCCACCGTGACCACAGTTCAGCGGCTGTGGCCCCGCCGAGGCCGCGGAAGGCAAGGAGAGCGACACTATTGCTCACCGACAGTCCAGTGGATGCCCCAGTTCCAGTGGAATTATACAGATTGCCGGTAACAAATATGTACAATTAATTTATTAGGGTTATATATATGTATAGTTACGCACAATGAACTGAAAGGTCAGTGAAATCCTAAGGGGCTGCTCCGACGGGCTGCCATTTTATGTGGCTATTGTGGGCCTTGCGGGGTGGCCTATTGGTGTGGGGAGCTACCTCATACACACAGCAACTGAAGTGACCACGGTGCTGTATTGAAAACACCGCAACTGAGGCAATCACGTTGTAGTATGAGTGACACTGCGGTTTCAGATTTGTGAGTCTGCAATGTGAGATGCCTGCTGGTGTAACGGTGCGCCGCTTTCTTCCGTGGTCTCGGCGGAATCATACCTGTGGACTGAGACAAAGGGCCGCAGAGGAGAAGTAATATTGTATAGTACAATATTTAGCACAATTTGTTATTTCACAATAATATATAGTAGATTGTTACACAAGGGTCGAAAGTAATCAATTCCCATACAAGGTATTTAGACGCCCGAGCGCAACGAAGGCGGCTATCGTCCGAGTAGGAATTGATATCTTTCACCCGTGTTAACCACTCTACTTTTCATTTCGAATATAAGGAAAGTAAAAAAATTTAGTTTTTTGTAAATATTTATATTTTCTTTACTGCTCACCATTTCATAAAGTCATTGTAATAATAATAATAATAATAAATCATTTATTTGCGTAAAACATGGTATAAAAGGTGTTAAATATAAATAAAAATAGCTCATACATGTTTTGCTAGGATAATCCATAGCATGCAAAAATTTTAGTGATATAATACTAAGTAACAACACATCAAAATTTTCTATCCATGAATTCTTTTATACTATAAAAATTCCATTCATATAACCATTTGTACAATTTTATTTTAAATAATCTTGTATTTAATAGTTTTAAATAATTTGGTATCTTATTATAAATACGCACACACATTGCTAGACAACTTTTGTTGAATTTAGTTAATCTAGGCAAGTCATTTAATGCTAATCTATGAGGGTCTCGTCTATTCCGGGGATTTATTTCGTTAACTGTCTTAAATAGCTGTTTATTTTTACATACAAACATACATATCTCGTAAATATAAAGAGACGGTAATGGTAACAAACCAAGATTTTTAAATATTGGTTGACAAGAGTCATCACTTTGAAGTCCACATATAGATCTTATGCATTTCTTTTGGGCGACAAATGCTCTATTTACATCGGTACTATTACCCCACATGATCAGACCATAGCGCAGCAACGATTCCACATAAGCGTGGTAGGATGTAATTGTAGTTTTCATGTTTGTAACGTTTTTAACTTGTTTCAATGCGTACACAAATTTATTGACTCGAGTGCTAATGTTATCTACATGTTCTTTCCAATTAATATCTTCATCTATTATTACTCCTAGAAACTTTGTGTGTGTTACCTCTTTGATTTTATTTATGTTGAGTTTTATATTATGTTTATTATTATTAGATTTGTTAAATTGAATGTAAACGGATTTGTCTAAATTAATTTTCAAATGATTTATGTCAAGCCAATTCAGTAATATGTCTATTGTATTATTAATGTCAACTTCATGATCTTTTATTGTGTTAATTTTTTTACTAGATGTCACTACAATAGATATATCGTCAGCAAATAATATACATTTATGATTGGTTATTTTTATGATATCATTTATATATAGAAGAAACAATATCGGACCTAATACGCTTCCTTGTGGGACGCCATATTTATTATGTCTGTATTCCGATGAGTAGGGTATCACATCTTTATTTTCGTTAACTTTATTTATTATTACACATTGTTGTCTGTTACTTAAGTATGACGATATCCACTGAAGTGCAGGTCCCCTAATCCCAATCGTCTCTAACTTTTCTAGCAATATGTTGTGTGAAACCAGATCGAAGGCTTTTGATAAGTCAAAAAAAAGTCCTGTGGTCAGGTGATTATTGTTAATGTTAGTAAGTATTTCATTTATCAAAGAGAAGCTAGCTAATGTCGTGGATTTGTGTTTTTGGAATCCAAATTGTTCCTTATTTATAATTTGGAATTTATTGCAGAAATCAATCAGTCTTTTGTACATGCATTTTTCATATATTTTGGACATAATGGGTATTAAAGTTATGGGGCGGTAATTATTGATATCAGATTTATTTCCTTTTTTGAATAGGGGCTTTATTATGGATAGTTTTAATAGTTCGGGAAAAGTCCCATGTAAAAATGATATATTGATTAAATGGGTTAAGATGGGAGTTAATTCGTTGCAGCAAGCTTTTATAATTTTTGTGTTAATTTCATCATAGCCCTCCGATCTAGTATTGTTCAGGGACATTATTTCCTGGTGTACTTCACTTTCCAACATTGGTTTGAGGAACATTGAGTTGACAGTAATATTTTTTTTAAAGTTAGAATGAGCGTTAGGATGGTCGTGTTTTAGTTTCGATTCATGAGCTGGATTTGTATAATGGTCATTGAAAACAGAGGCTATTTGTGTAGGGTCTGTAATTATAGTATCATTTATCTTTATAATTTCTATGTTGTTTTTAGTAATGGTATTGTTTATTTCGTTTTTAATTACAGTCCATGTGGCTTTACATTTGTTATCATTTGCGTTAATATAATTAATGTTAGAGTTTTTTTTTGAAGCATAAATACATTTCTTAAGAAGATGGGAATAAGTTTTATATTTAGTTTTATTAGTTTCATTTTTATTTTTGTAGTACTGGTAACGTAGTGTTCTCTTAGTTTTGCAACTTTGTTTTAAACCTTTACTAATCCATTTTTGCTTATTTTTATTATTTATATTGACCTTAACCCTTATTTTAGGAAAACAGAGATCGTAGAACAAACATATCAGGTCATGAAAATTACTGAATGCACAATTTGCATCAGTTTTAAGGTAGATATCAGACAATGAAAGGCTTTGTAGGCATTCGATATATTTGTGAATATGGTCTTGGCAGTAATCCCTTTTATAAACATAGTATATAGCTGATTTTTGTGGTTTTTCTTTAACAGGAAAGCTTAACATTTGTGCTGTGTCATGGTCTGAAAGATGGAGTGGTAGCACGGTAGCAGTTGCGTTAGTAATGTTGCTTAAGATATGGTCTATGCAGGACAGTTTCCGCGTAGGAACATTAATATGAATTTTTAAATTATAATTGTTGGACAAGTCTTGCAATTCATTTGTAATCTTGCCTTTTCTTAGCGTGTTAATGTTAAAGTCACCAGTTACAACTATATTTACTTTGGATTTGTATTTTTTCAGCAGATCGTGTAAAAGATTGTGCAATTTTATTATAAACTGATTAGGATCTGATTGGGGTGTTCTATAGACACATATAATTACTAACTTGTTACACATTATCTCTAACCCGCAGGCTTCAAACGTGTTTTGTGTTGTGTAGCGTTTTATAAATGGTAACTCTTTGAAAAATAATCCTTTTTTAACTAATATCCAGGTACCGCCCCTTTGCTTTTCTCTACAAAAGTTGGTGGCCATATCATAGTTGTGTATTTTGACATAGTTTTCATACCCTTTTTTAATGAAAGTTTCAGAAAGACATATTACATCTGGATCATTATTGGTTGTTTTTAATTCCTGTATAGTAATTTCTAATAGTTCTTGTTTAGATAATATACTAGCAATATTTTGATGGAGGATTCTGAAATTGTGTCCTTTACTGATATTAGAGACGAAAAAACAATTCACTTTTGTCTATACCAGGAAAATAATAAGGTATAGTCCCTTTATGAGCTTTTTTAGTGGGTTGCGAAAGTGTCCTACCTTTGTGAGACCTTGTACTATCGAGACGTTTAAAGTAGTATGGAATCGTACCTTTTTTGGGTTCTTTTAAGCTATTGTGTAATTTGAAATTTAATTTGTTACAAGCTATTTTTTTGCGAATTTCGATGGGGTCCAAATATTTTTCATCATAATCGATACAATCTATAAGGTAATTTAATGACTTACAAAGTTCAGAAAGCTTTGTGTGTGCGCGATCTATGAAATGACATTTTTTATACTTATTGCATAACTGTTTTATAGAACAGTTTAATTCATTGACATTTATATATATATTTTTTACCACATTCAATATAATAACAGTGTTTTTGTTAAATGTATCCAATATTATTTGTAATTGAGTCAAGAAAAAAATTAAATTTTGGTCATTTTCACCTATACATATCACAAGTTTATCGTGAGGTTTCAATTTAATATTTCTACAGTTTGTTATTATTTCGCTGCACGGTGCAAATGGCTTTGTTTCAGCGATGACTCTGTATTTTTCGTATTGTGTATTTATTCTCGAATGTAAGAGGGCTGTAGCTAGTCCAACACAACGCTGGGTACCGAAAATAAATATCTTCTTCCCGTGCTCTATTGGTTGCCGATTTCCAGAAGTCTGTGTTCTAGGCACAGATTCCTGTTTCAATTCCTGAATAGCAGTTACACAGCTACTGTGGCTGCCCTCCATCAATGATTCAATACGGGTTTTGAGGGCTGTAATCTCCTGCGGGTCTAAAAAGGCCACTTTGTCAGAATCATATTAGGATAATAATAGGAATCCTATTGCAGATCGTAAAATGGTCACAAATTGGCAATTCATAATATGACCAGCGTACAACTCATATCCCGCAATTCGTCTATTTGACAGTTTTGTATGGAGATTCGTAAAATGGTACACTAATGCTGAATTGCTTTATTGTCAGTTATCAGAATCATACGGCGTTACTCAAGAGCAACATCTTACAATTCATTTCGTAGATATTTTTAATAAAAATAATATAATGTCATATTTAGGACTATATGAAAATTTCCTTGAACACGCACGTGTCACGGAGAGAATTTTATATCGTCGCCGAAACGTAGCTTTACGAAAACTGGAACTGGCTTTTGAAATGCCAGACTCCGAATTTATTGGACTCTATCGGTTAAATAAATGTGTGTGTCGTGACCTCATACATGAGTTGGAACCGTACATATGCAGCAGAGGTGGTGGAATAAGTGCTATATCTAAGGTAGGTGAAGGAATCATAAAGTAGGTAGCAGTTATTATTTTATTTACTACGTACCTTTACATTTATATTAGTTATCAGTGTTAAAGATCTTCCCTGGTGAAACAAGGTAGACAACATATAGCCTACCTACCTACTGATTTACCCCCTATGCAAAATACTATCTTATGAACCTATTTGTATTTTAGGTGCTGAGCGCACTAAGCTTTTATGCCTCTGGTTCTTATCAAAGGTTCATAGGGGCTAGTGCACACCATAAGATGCACCAAGTGAGTGTATCTAATTGTGAGACTGTAACATTAGCTCTTAATAATAATCACTTCCGGCGAAAATATATCCACTTTCCACAAACTCGGGAAGAAAGGAGCGTCATCAAAAATGGGTAAGTTAAATAAATTATTTGATACATTTAAAATATGAGGTGGTAGCCCAGTAAATAAAGATTGCACTTGCGATCAAGAGGTCGTAGGTTTGAACCCCAGTGAGTGAATGGCGAGACAAATGCTATATTTAATTGGTTACACTCCACACACATACAATATAGTACACATATAAACTGTGCCCATAAATAGTTAAAAAATTTCAGATTTTACCAAAAATTTGGAATGCCTGGGGTATTGGGTTGTATTGATGGGACCCACATTGCGATCGTAAGGCCTGCTGAATATGAAGAGAGGTTTTTTAATCGAAAACGATATCACTCGTTAAACGCTCAAATAGTAAGTACTTGCCCCAGACATAACTGCTTTTGGCCTCATAATGAAAATCAATTGTGTCTGCAAATGATAGGCCATTCTGGTACTCATGTCCTCAATTATTAAGTTAAGGTAGGTACACTTTGCTGTTTTTATGACCATATAAAATATTATACATACTGTAATAATGGGAATGCTAAGTACTTCAATTAAACACTAGGTATTTTAGATGAAACTATTTAATTTATCAATTTATATAAAATAAAATATATTTTAACATAAAACTAACATATTTACTTCTTCAAGGTTTGTGACTCTGATTTAAATATATTGAGTGTGGACGCTAGCCATAGAGGGGCTGACCACGACTCTTTTATATGGAACCACCATATACTCAAGTCTCACTTAGAAGAACTTCACCAGGCTGAAAATGAAATAGTGTGGTTTTTAGGTCAGTATCATTAATACACAACATTTTGAATAGTAATAAAATTTAAAACATGTAGGTATGAATTCAAGTGTTTTGACAGCAGAATTTGTTCCAGGTGATTCAGGTTATCCATTAAGATCGACACTAATGACCCCAATAGTGGACACAGAGCCCGAGACACCTCAGCGGTACTATACTGAACTGCATTGTCGAGTTCGAACTTCAGTGGAGCGGACCATCGGAGTGCTTAAATCACGTTGGCGGTGTTTGTTAGTAGACCGCAAGTTACATTACCATCCCAGAATGGCTGCTCTTATAACGAATGCTTGTGTGGTATTACAGAACTTTGCCAACAGTGCTAGGCTACCGGTAACAGCATTATCACCTCAGGATGAACAACATGAGACAAATATGCAAGTCAGTAATTTAGAAAGAAATCAAATCAAAACAAAGACCAACTGATTCTGATAATAATTACACTAAATGCCTATAAAAATTAACCATTAAAATGTATGTTTCAGATAGAAATACACAAAATGAAACTGCATCACGACGAAACCACAACCTTGCTGCTGGTGAAGCAATGAGAGAAGCTCTTGTACAACGGCTTTGGTCAGCAAGATGATTGATTAGGATACCTTTATTTTACTTTATTATTGATTTTTATGTTACTAGTAAAATTTTTGAGAATTATATTATATTTTCTGCATTAATGTGTTATAAGTGAAATGATCACATAATCTACAAACCTAGTTATATAAATATTTTTCGGCTGCATCTGCTAGCCGCCCTATATTCTGGCCTATCAGATGGAGAGCACGGGCATTATCAGCATCAGCTGCAGCACGCTGCATCTCCACTTGAGATAGTATTCTCCTTGCCTCATCTAGTGGAGCCAGTGGGCGACCTAGTATAACAATTAAATTAATATCAATGCTGTTTGTTATGACATAATCCTACAAATTCTCAAAGAGTGTAAGTCTGTGATACTTTTCAAAGGTAATATTATAGGAATTAATGGCAATATGAATAGTCATAGGGTTAAGTAATTTCACTTACTGCGGTATCTTGTTTGCCGAGGTCGACGGCTGGGAACTGAGGTACCAGTCAGACTAGTACTAGGTACTGCGGTACCAGGTAGATTGGTACTGGGTACTGAGGTATCAGCTTGACTGGTACCTGGTGCTTCAGTATACCCACTTGTGGGTTCAACATTTGAAGGGCTCCTCTCCATGTTGTCTTCATCCATTGTCACAATCACCACTACCTCTCTATAATACACAATAATTTGAATTAGTGTAATGTCAGTATTTAAGAAAGATTAAAAAGGGTATATGTGTGTGCCTTAATAATGCTATTTGATTTAATTTGATAATAGGACTTATTTAGGCATGCTAAAACATACTGAACATTATTTTAAAGTAGGCAAGTACACTACATAATGAACTATTAACTTACTGTTCTTCTTCCATACCAGCATGAAATGTTTGAGGCATGGCAGGAAGGGTTGGCTGCGGCAGGTTCTAAAAATAAAATGCTTAAATGTTTATAATACTCTCATGATGATTAGAGTACTGAGAGAAGAAAAAAAAGAAAGTAAGAAAAAAGTAAATTCAATAACTATTACCATTTCCATAAAAGGATGGACGCTAACCAGGGGACTTGCACTCTGTCCAAATCGGTGCCTCATAAGAGAGAGAAACCTCTGCTCTATATCTGATAGAGTACTCGATTGAGGAGGCCCTCCACCAGTTGCATTAGAATTAGCATTTATGTCAGCAACTATTTTCTTCAGTTTACTTTTATAGTTACTGAATACTGAATACTGAAATCAAAATTTGAAACAATAAAAGGTTAAGTTTGGATGACATTAAGAGAACACTGTAGGTAATTATTTAAATACTTACAATGGACCACTCCTTCGGAGTTTTGGTTGTACCACTTCCCTCAGCATTGAGCATTTCTGCCACCTCCATCCACATGCGCAAAGATTCTGCTCTTCCTTGGGCGCTATTGTTATAACCCCGAGTTCTGGCTAGGACAGGGTGGCGCTCCATAAAATCGAGCAAGATATTAAACTGCGCCTCGGAAACTCGAGCAACACGTTTTGCCATTCCTACAAAAATTGTCAATACAAATTAATTTCTTTTCATAATTAATATTAAGTATTCATCAAGAGTAAACATAGTTAACACTTACTTTAATAAAAACGGTCCAACTCTCACGAAACACACTGGGAAAATAATGGTACGCATTGTACAGACGTAGTCACGAAATTTACGTGTAGTTATAATCACTGTTTATAAAAAGCAC
Source organism: Craniophora ligustri (assembly GCA_905163465.1). Lineage (NCBI taxonomy): Eukaryota > Metazoa > Arthropoda > Insecta > Lepidoptera > Noctuidae > Craniophora > Craniophora ligustri. The sequence goes on from LR990955.1 coordinate 12,946,309, forward strand.
AGTCTTGGGGTGTTGAATACGCAGAAATGCACTTGAAACCATGATTTATAGTCTCCGACTCGGCCTTATATTTTGAAATAACTCTCTTCATCTTGAAGTGGTTGACAATTTGACAAAAAACATTAAGAATGTATGATAACAGAATCAGAAAGTACCAAAACTACATTATAAGTGTTGCCAGTCTGCTAATGTCAATATTATCTCAGACTTCTTTTTTAAGAGCTTGTTTGCCATATTTTGTTGATTATAAGCGTCTATTATCTGAATTATGTTTTGATCACACAAATTCTGCAAAAATAACCTACTTAGTGTATAAAATCTGCAAAGAAAAAATAACCGGCAAAAATACGGTCTTTACTTTTTTCGTGCGGCAACATTTACACCAAATATGATTCTGCTTTCAAATGAATTGTGTATGATTCTGCTAATTTGGGTAACCATTTTACGAATATTAGAGGAATTGATACAGATCTGCCGGGAATTCGGAAAGTGATTCACTTTTAGATGAAATGCTCAATGTGGCCTTTTTAGCCCCCCTGTTCGGCTACTTTTAGCTGCTGCTGTAGGGATATAATTTCTTGTTTTAAGCATAATACTTTTTCCTTGTCAATTGTCTCGACGTTCGATTTAAATAATATTGGAGAGGGCGGTGTAGAGCTCAAGTAGTCACAATAAGCTTGCTTCTCCTTTTTGGTGTTATTACCAGGAGTTCCAAACATAGAGGAAGAATGGCATAATGATTTCAATGTATTGATTTTGGCAGTTAATTTGTTTATTTGTTTGTGTAGGTCGGTGTTCTCTAGCAAAATGTTTCCTAGTTCATTTTCAGTACTTTCAAGCTTATGTGTAAGCTGAGATATTGTTTCCTTCATTTCTGAAACTAGTACTAAGTCGGATATTGTTCTGTCAAAACTCCTTGATAATTTATTGGGAGTCATATAAGATTCGCCAGATGTTTCGCAGTCGGTAAGTAGATGGGAGTCCACTATATCCGAGGTATTTTGAACAGATGGTTGGTTTTCGATTGGTTGACATTTTATTGTGTCATCCTTCAGATTTTTCATGGATTGTCGTGCTTGATCCGTTTGTATGTATTTATGTATCTTTCTTTAGTAATTTCTGGCGAAAGATTTTCGATTACTGTATTTGCCTCGTCTTTAACAGAATCTGGGGAAATTTTAGAATCACTTGAACTTATTTTTAATAAGATATTAATCCGAGATTTCAATACAGCTTACAGAGTTAATATACCGTCAAGTCTATTTCAAATTTTAATTATGGAACACACCGGGTCACTGCACGCGGTTTTTTAATTCGCGCTGGCCGTTTATACACTCACAAGACTGCAGCATATTTTTCTAAAATTTTTTTTTAATTTATTTCCTCCCTAGGGAGAAAAGGAATTACTATGAGTTTTTCCCGACCAAGGGTGGGAAGAAGCATTTTCCACCCGCTACTCGGATCAAATAAACAGTATTTTCCGAGTATGAGAAATTAAAAATTATTATAAATATTTAAGCCGATTGAAATGAGCACGGAATTTTTCATTTCTTATTCTGTGACCGACCCGCGTTTCGTTAAATTTTACTTTTATGTCGACTGGAAACACCTTACAGGGGTTCCCCGTATTTTATTTTGGATTGTTGCTGAATGATGACTAATGCGACTAAAGCGAGAATGTCATACATTACATTAAAAACTAAACGAAAGAAGTTTTAGTCGAATACAAACATTTTGTTTTTAATTTAACAGGTTAATATTATTTATTTTTTATCGAATAACATTATTATTATTCGATAAAATAATAATATTAATTACAATATCGTTCTAATTCTAATTTGAAGTTGTTAACTTAAGTTTATCGACTGTCAAGAATATATTATTTTATCTCAGTTCACCTTAGAGAAAATATCGATGAACATACCTAAAAACATATTCTGACGAACTGATCCTGATTCTCTCTTTTTGGAGAAGATAAAATAACTATCGGCAAATATTGCAACCTGCTTTATAATATATATTCAGCAATGTATATTTTTTTTCGTAAATAGTAATCTAGGGACTTGGTTTGCAACAACTTGAACCCGTGCAACCACCCACAGCCACTCAGACACTGCGCCAACCAGGTCATCAAATTAATAAATTTTGCAATAAATTAAATAATTTAATTATTTTTGTTGACTTGTGATCAAAACAAAACCTTTTGTTTGTATACTCGGTGTTCGTAATATAAATCAGTTTATCGATCGATTTTTTGGTGTTTTATGTTTGCTTATCAGCGTTACGTTTCGATGGAGCAAATACATCCATCGCCTTTCAAGTATATCGGATTCAGTTTCGGTTATAGATGAATTGTTCATTTGATCATTTCGGATATCTCATAGTTTCGGTTACAGTTGCGGAGCTTATTTTCATTACTCGGCAATCGGCATGTCTACAGTTATTGATTGACTAGGCGCTGACGAGTCCGCAAGTCGAGCCCCAAGCGACTGTGTACCTACATTTATCAGTTGCGACTTACGGAGACATCCGATAAATTGATTCTAGCTTTATTTGAGCTATAAAGGATAAGCAGAAAATAGGGTAGTATGGGACACGGCTAAAGAATTAAAAAAAACTATAACTATAAATAGGTAAATATTTAATAATAATTTAACAAAAATATTAAATATAGATGTCGATCTTAATGTTGCACATGGCATTTCGACACCAGATAAAATAATATTATGCAGTGCATTAAAACAATTAACATTCGTACGAACAGGCACAGCGTGACATACTTCTATGTAATTTCTAATTAGGTACTTATATGCACCATTTAATTGCTCATATTTAATTGTGGAAGCAGCTTTTTTAAGTTACGCGAATTCGGAGATTCGTTTCAACGATTTGTGGTGTTTACTTAGGGCATCAGGACTTCGTAATCGGGGAAGCCGAGTTCCTGGCCAGCGAAGGAGATGTAGCACACGCCGTGGGACTGCTGAACCTTGCCAGTGGTAAGGCTACCCTCGTGATTTACGCGGCCAACATACAGAGGCTCGCCATCCTCGGACTGGCCGGCGGGGAAAGCTCCAGGGGGTACATTAGCGCCATTTGTGCGCACCCAGTTGTTCGGACCACCGACTAAGACCTGTAAAGATAAAATATCATAAATATAACAGCTCACACTTTACATTAAAGCTAATTATTTTTATCCTTTATAACATGAGGGTAGGCAAGCATGCTTATGGTCCGCCTGATGTTAAGCGGTTCCCCATTGTACTATGGACGTTTGCAACACTAAAGGTGTCGGTCGCGCGTTGCCAACCCTGTAAAATCGCGAAAGGTTTCATAAAAAAATGATTTGTAAGACTAACCTGGTATTCAGGCTTTCCGTGTTCTAAACCTCCCCAAGGTACGAAGGCGCATCCATGAGAAGCACAAAGCTTTCCGGGTATCACGGCGCCCTCGTGCTGTGCTCTAACGACGTAGAGAGGCTCGCCATTACAATCCTGTCCGCCGACAACAGCGCCAGGGGGCACCTGACCGGCACTAGCGTCCACCCAGTTACCGGCACCGGCCATCACAGGGGCACCACCAGCGCCAGGGTAGCCGGGCGGCGCAGCGTATAAAGGTGCAGGCGCTGGAGCCGATGGAGCCACTAAATTATAAAAAACGCATTAAAATATGATACCATTGATTGATCCATATTTGTGATATAAATGATTGCGTATTTGCGACATAACTGAACAATCAAAACAGATAATAATCAATTTTGATGAAAAAATAATGATCTATTGTCTGATAGTTTATGGAAAATAGATAGGTAGGCAATGATTATCTATAATCAGATGCTGTTATGTAACATGTGTAGCACAACTTATAACATGCTGCTGGTTAATGGACTCGAGTTTAATTTAGATAAACGTGCATTGTCAGTGAATATGAACATGTATGTTATTATTAGCAGATAAGTAAAAAAATCGATAATTCCATTTGACAGGAGTATATAAAAAAATCCAATTATGGTAAAGAAGATAAATGTATACAGCCTTCCCTGATTTGAAAATAATATGAGCGCGTCAATGCTATAATATCACACAATAATAATGACTTTCTAAAAATACATAAACAAATGGAGTATCTATAAATAAGACATACACACGAAAAGAAAATGTGTGGAAGAATAAGTAAGTTAACAAAACAAAAGCTCAGCCACAAAATGTACCCAACGTACCAAACACCAATTGAGAACAACCAGATGCAGACTTCGATTATCAACGTTAGCGAATATCAGGATTCCAAACAATTTTCTATATAGACACAATATTTATTGTTAGTCTAACAAAGTGGTTTACAATGTCAACTATTGCTATTGGATGTAGTAACATCTAAAGATATAAGGATTAAAAAATAAAACGCATTTGAATGCGGATTAGAAGTCAGCAATTAACATCCAAAGCACTCCAATAAAAAGAAAACTCAACGGGTTTGTCCGCCGGCACCGTTGAAATGGGTAATACGCCATTGTCCGCGGGCTCCCCAGGCAGTTCGCACACCAAAGTGCGTGATTCCGAATGGCGACGGATCCTCCCACTCTGCGATGAGCATCCCTGTTTCTCCATCACGGACTATCACTCTGCCGCATCTCCATTCAATCGCAAATTTCCTGAACTCTGACGGATTCACAATACCCGGAGTCGGTACCTCTACCTACGGGGCAACAGCAAAGATTTAACGGAACGTTTCCACAAAACAAAACAACGACGAGCACGACATTCAGTAGGTACTACCTTGTCTGGTTTCTGCCTGCAGTATCTAATAACTGACTTGGTATTCTCCCAACCACCGATCAGAACTTCGTACATAGGGTCCACCTCAGCGGGGGCTGGCGTAAGAGCTACATGGCAGTTGTGAGGACCGCGATACTCAAATTTCAGAGAGCCCGCGAGGACAGGTCCGAATTTATACTCTAACTTGTCCGGCGAATCGAATTCAGCCCCATCTGTACCGATAACAAAGGATATAATTTCACATTGTTGGGTACATTTTATGTAATAAATGTCGAAGGTGACGATATGATAACTCTTACCTTCAATTTTCCATGTCCCAGTTGCGCCCCAGCCAGTGCATACTCCGACGAAGGCAATTGGGAAGGGTTCGGGATCAGCCCATGAAAGGAAGGGAATAGCTTCGCCTTCCCGACCGGCTGATATGATTCCTGCATCCCAACGTACCCAGAAACCACGGAATTCACCGCCGTTCAAAATGTTAGGGGTTTCTATTTCAACCTTGTCTGGCTTGGTTCTGTTCCTCCTGATCACGCTCTTTGTGTTGCCCCAACCTCCAAGGAAGATCTGGCAATTCAAAATTACTCAATTAAATAATCGTATATTTTTAAGTAAGTAAAGTATATCTTATATATAAAAATCTCGTGTCACAGTGTTTGTAGCTGAACTCCTCCGAAACGGCTAGACGGATTAATATGAATTTTGTATGTATATTTGGTAGGTTTGAGAATCGGTCGTAGGATATTTTTTACACCCCTAGATGATACGGATGTCCCTCACCAGTTTTTTTTATTTTTGACAAAACGTTTGTATTTTTTATGATTTCTCATAAAAAAATACTTATAGTTATAACCCTATATTTTCACTCTTCTACCACCACTCCTATAATGTGGCAAAACAACGTTTGCTGGGTCAGCTTGTAATTATAATATTCATTATTCCTGAATTAATTACAAAGATTTCTCAATATTTTACTTTAGAATATCATCAACTCATTTGCGTACCTCAATCATAGGATCGCTTTCTTGGGGTCCCATAGTAAGAGCAACGTGGGCATCATTTGGGGTTCTCACTTTGAACTGTACGGAGCCACTCGACACCGGGAAGAATTGGTATTCGAGTTTGTCTTCGGTAGCTACATCTGTAAACAAAAATAACTGTAAGTGAAAGTTTTTACAATTATAGTTATACAATTTACCAGTTGCTTTAAGGTTATATTTTTTAAAGAGTTAATCCACGCAGAGTAAATTGTATACGGTGTATGTATACGATCTCGTAGAACTGTACTTCTATTTTCGCTTGTGTCTAGATTACATTACAAACCGAGGTCGATGACTTCTAAGCTATTTAAAATTCTTTGAACATTTCCTAGCGCTTTCCTCGGACTTCCATTCCTATTTAGTATGACGATATACAAAGCCATTGCCTTCCACTAGTTCCATGCGAGACATGTCTTTCCAAGACTAAATATAGGCCCGGCTATTGGTATGCGAGCAAGGAGGCGTCTCGGTCGGCACCCACGAATTCATAACTTGGTTATGACATAATCTAAGTGGAAGCTTTCCATTGCTGGGTGTAAAGACCTTGTTTTGTGGGACATAATAAAACATGACCATGGCGACTGCGCAATGGAACGTGAACCTAGTCGTACTCGCTTCGCCTATCACGAAAGTGGTCCAAAACGATGATGTCATCTTATAAAATCAATGTTGTTGCAACGTCTACCTATGTAGTTAAGGTTGAATTTATCTGCGTTGTGTGTAATAAACAAATTGATTAATGAATATATTTTTATTAAGAATCCTATCGTACTATCGCAGAGGTCAAGGACTTTAGTGTACATGATTCATATATATGTATATAACTTTTTACGGATTCCTGGACTGGGGTAAATTCAGGTCTTAATTGTTGATCGAAGTTAATGTACCATCGTTCATTAAATGCAGGCAGTGTTACGTAGGTATCATAAGTCATATAGCAGTTATAACAATTATAACGGCCACTGCCATATTTTTACATTTCGAATTTGATAACCGATTAGATCACCGTATGCGTTTGACAGCAGTATGCCTACATAACATCGTTATTTTCTTTAGAAAGTGTATAACTAACGTCTAGAGGCATAGTAAAAATCATGAATTAAATAAGTATAAATTACGCTAAAACTCCATTGAAAAGTTACATTTCAAATTACATTAGTCAGAGGACGCAATTTTATTTTTTAGATATCAAGGATATCAGTGTAAACTTAAATTCAATTTTTTATAGATTTTCGCTCATAACTTTGTTATTTTTGTTGCAAATATAATTATTGTATATAATTATATTTGCAACAAAAAATACGTCTGTAATTTTTTTGTGAAACTTTATAGTTTGTGAGATAAACCTCCTATTTATATGGTATTTTTATGGATGCCACTGTCCAAACTGAACAAAGTTTAAATGGGACCACGCGGGAAGCACCAGCTTTCAAATAAAAAAAGAATCATCAAGATCGGTTCACCCAGTCGAGAGGTCTGAGGTAACAAACATTAAAAAAAATACAGTCGAATTGATAACCTCCTCCTTTTTGAATTCGTTTAAAAATTAAAATTGCGTCCTATGAGAAATGTAATTTAGGCCAAAAAAAATTAACATTTTAATGGATTAAATAAATAGTCGAATGAGAAACTTGAAAATAATAGTAGGATAGGTACCTACTTAATATTTCCGGTTTTACAAGTCTAGAATAGTCACGACATTGGAATATAATTAACTCTTTAGTAATCAACGAGTAATCTGCCGTGACGACAACTCTGCTCGTACCCAAACCAAGTAATATTTTAATACTAAAAACTACTTTTTAGTTAGTTAGTTTACATATTAGCTGTTATGTGATAAGTCGTGGTTGTCATAACATAATACATGTCATGTTTATATTTATGTTTAGAAACAATGTTTGAACGTTATCAGGCGACTCGTTTATTAGTCACTTAGATTTTCGTGGCATGCAGAGATCTATTAGGTCAATTAGGCCAATCTAAAATTCTGACCTGAACAAAAGCATTTCCGAACAAGGCAATGGGAAATTTATAGAATTTATTATATCTGGCTCCCGGAAAATAAAATAAATGTTGTACGCTACTTATGGCGTTATAATATCCTGCTAAATATTTATATGCAGGAAAATAATTATAATCAAATAAACAGAACCACACCTAGAACCAGTAAGGCAACCTTCGATGTCAATAGAATAGGGATGATCTCATACACTACAGCGTTTACTAAGTTTGTATAATCAAACAATGTGACCTATCAAACATACCTAAAAAACTACATAATTGTGGGAGATTATTAAGTCAGACAGACATAACAAGCGCCAGTAAAATACCCACGTAGGTATACATCAAGATATTTTATAGTACTACCTACATAACTTGGAAAAATGATTGCTGCCAGTTTTTATTCCAGTCTAGACTTAATACCCACATTCCTAGATATTCCATACGTGAATTTGAAAGGTGACTAAAACTAGTTTGTATTGATTGTTTTTATCGTATTTTCTATGCGGCATCACCACGCCCGGTGTTGGCCGGTTGCCAAAAAAACGCCGGTCCGTTATTAGCGGCACCGGCTTGTCAAAAACAACACTAGAATATTAAACATTTGAGATCAAAAATATCCTTTGGAATGATTGTATTATGCTTCTGCACGTATTGCGTTTGAGGCTCCACAAACCATTAATCAAGGACGCTAGAGATAGAACGTAATTAGGAATTAAATTCCTAGAAAAAATATTCAATGTAATGCTATGATAATATATATAATTAACTCACCCATAATGTTAGCCATGGTTTTAAAATGCAATGATATTTTTTCACACTGAATTTATGCACGTGGAAGGCTACGTGTAGTCTACTGAGAGTGCCGTTTCGAACTGCGGCCTGTGTGGAGCAAAGCGAAGTTGATGCGACCACGTCTTGCGGCCTCGCTCGAACCCTCGACGCGTCGGCGACGTAACTCCAGATGATGTCATACTACACTTTTGTAATAAACTTCTTTTTTTATCACTTATAAGTACCAAATTAACTGCACTGATAGCTGTACTTGTGACGTTTTAACTATGGAAGTTTACGATAATTCAGATTACCGAGTTTGCGTTATTAGAGCTTTCATTTAATGAAATTATAGAATCAAAAATTCAAAACGTAGATTTACGATTTCATTTTTATTACACTGACAAAGTGTTACATTAAATAAAACAATAGGCGACCTCAATAAGCCCTAACCTTTGCCAAGGTCAATTTGACGCAAAGGTAGGTCGAGCGAGACTTCAGACTGAGCATACTGTAATATATAATAACTATTAACGCCATTTAACAGTACACCTAACTCTATTCATAATATTTTATTCAATAGGTACCTACCACCATGCATGCACTTGGTATCAGTAAAAAAGCAAACATCACGCGTTTCTACCAACAGTGTAAGACAAAGTTGTAGTGAGGTAATAGTGGGCAGGCTAAATGCCATTAACCGGGTAGAAAACAAAACTGCCAACTCTTTCTAAGAATTACACTTAGCTCAATTTGTAAATCGAACCTAGGACCCTACGCTTAGCAGTCGTGCTTATTACCACTACACCAGTTTTACAACATATCCTTATAACTTAGTACATAAATAACATAAGGTATATACTCCATGTAAATATACGTAGGCATTATAATTTACATAAGCAGTAGTAAAATCATTAATAATCCTTATTTCCAGAAGTAGTACTCTTATTGCTAGGATAAGATATACAGTATTAGTAGTACATACACATAAGTTTTAGTATCTGGTGCCGAACCGAGAACCTAAGTCGTCCTAGGCAAGGTACCTGTGTAATACAGGCAAGCCTTGCGGCTTACAGCGCAGTGTTCATCTAATCAATTGTCATTTGACGACCTGTTTAGCTCAGCGGTAGTTGACGCTGCCTGCTGTGCTATGGGTCCCGGGTTCGAATCCCGGTAGGGACAAATGTTTGTGTGATGAGCATTAACATTTGTATCCGAGTCATGGATGTATCTATGTATAATATGTATGTATTTACAAAAAAAAAAAGTATATATGTAGTATATCAACCATCGAGTATCCGTAACACAAGCCTCGTTGCTTACCACGGAACTAGATGGCGCTGTGTAATAATGTCCGGAAATATTTATTTATTTATTTATTATTATTTATTTAGGTATGGTGGGCATTACAGACGTTGTGTCTAAATCAGACGTGTATCATACAAACGGTAGTTGAACAGACTGATTATTAATGAGTCATCTGTATTTCTCATGTCTAGTTGACCTGATGATACCCACTCAAGGCTTATATACTTTATTCGATTCGTCTGTGTTCGATTGCTGCCAATTTGTCCACAAGTATTATCGACTAGGGTAAATAATTGTAATTAATAGTTGGTTGTATTTGAGCACACAACTGAATCATTAGTGAAATAGCCAGCACCAAGTCGTAAATTCGTTTCCCATGGCGTTCAGATTGATTTCGGATTTGTAGTGTTTTGGATTGTGATTTGTATTTAATTTTAAATGGCAATAGGCTCGTCATCACATCACAAAACACTACTAACTCTATCTTCCCCTTCGTAGATGCAGGCGTGATGGTATCGTATCATATTTATTGAACATAAATTGACAAAAAAAATACTAGCGATCATTAATATTACGTTAAAATAAAATCTCGTAAGAACTTCTTACGATAATTTCCTCAATTTTCAAATATCGTTGTAGTTGGATACAGTTATTTTTGGCATACAATAATATACTATGTGAAATCTATGGATTGTGCAATGAACGCTCTAGTAAAGAGGTATGTATCATGTATTAAAATAGATTAGTCTACAAAAATGCCAGAAAAAACTACAGCAAATACGCTGAGCTAAGACTGATATATTTTATTAGATATGTAACTGAGCTGCGGTCATTTATACGAGTAATATGATAAATGTAGACGATGAGTTTCTGCAAGTTTTCACAACTATTTCTGTTTAATTGGTGCACACTTTTTGGATTCCAACAAAACATTCTATACGCATTTAAGGGTCGACAACGCGCGAGTGACACCTCTGGTGTTGCAAATGTCCATATGCTACGGTAACCGCTTACTACCAGGCAGACTGGCCGGTGTTTGCTTCCTTCGTGGCATAAAAAACGCATAAAATATGGTCACGTAAAAAGCACTGAAAAATATGCCGCATGTAATAGTTTTTTTGTTTCGTTGCAAATGCGCAAGATGAAAATGAGGTATGGCCTCTTCGTGTATGGTCTGATAGACTACATTTTGGAAGTTAATTAAGCCAAGGTCTGCCATCAAATGTAAGAAGATGTACAAAAGTTACAGCTGTTACATTAAGATTGAAAAGATCAATTACTAATAAAAAAAGAGGTTTAAAATAAATATTCCTATAGAGCTGTGGTAGCCTACTGCCTTGATCAGTGGATTGAGATGTCAAAAGTCTCGAGTTCAAACCCAAGCCACGCATCACTGACTTTACGCAAGTTATGTGCGTATAATTTATCGCATGCTCAAACGGTGAGCGAAAACATCGTGAGGAAACCTGCATACTTGAGAGTTTTTCTCGATGGCATGTGAAATCTGCCAATCGGCACTAGGCTCACGTGTTGGTCTACTATAGCCTAATTCTTCTCAAATGAGAGGAGACCAGTGCCCAGCAGTGGGACAATAATGGGTTCATAATAATAGTGTACCTATATTTATACTATAGAGTATACGTATAGAGTATATTTAAACTGCTTCTGCGGTCTAGTGGTCGTGCAGTGCGACTGCCAAACAAGAGGTCTTGCGGGTTCGATTCCCAGGTTGAGCAAAGTGTTATTGGGTTTCTCTATGAATTTCTCAGTAGCAGCTCGTAGTTTCGATTTGACCCCGGTTAATGGCAATAGGCTCGCCCCCTAAGACCTGAAACATACCGGCGAAACGTGCGTGTACACCATTAGTACACCTCTGCCTATCCCTTTGGGTATAATAGGCGTGATTGTATGTTATATTTATTGCTTCCACTTCTTATTTATACAATAGATTATTTTGACATTTCATTGTATTCAATCATCTGCAAAAAAGGAGGTTGGTTTCAATTATTTTAATGATAAGAAATAATTATGCGTTTTATTTATACCTATACATTTATTATTTATTTATTGACTTGACCTATGCTGTATTTTACTTTTATTTGTTCCACTAATCTAAAATCGAATGAAATCTACTATTCTTATTTAAACAACCATTAACACAAACCAGTTTATGATGAGTTTTTAATGTTATTATATTTCTTTGACATTGCAATTGACATCAGTGTTGTTTGTTATCAACACGTGACGCTAGATCCGTCACGCTTTAAGTTTCGATTACAGAATTAATAATATTTATTCATTAATTTATAAGAAACCTTTAAAGATAGCAACAAACGAAATAAGTAAAAACAGACAAAAATAAATCACTAAAATTCATAAAAGTGATAAAAATATCACCAGACATACGTAAACAAAAACATAAAAATATGATTGAGTCAATCATTTATTAACGTATATACCTCTATGATTGATTGACCTATCGAAAGACTGTATTAGGACAGACTTTCGACAGTATTCTTAACTAGATAATTATATTACGGACTGAGTCATATTTTCGGGTCCTTAATCGAACAAAATAGTCTCTACACATCGAGACAAAAAAAGGATACATAAGGTTATATGGGCCCAAATACACTCCTACAAAATAACTTATAAACATCTTGCTCATAAACAAGATACGTCATCGTCATGACTCATAGTCAGCGTCATGATTATCATGACGTGACCTGAATGACGATAGACATCATATATTAATAGGTATTTTATCACCACTATTCACCACCACTATTTGTGGATTGACGCGAGGTAACAAGTTGGTCGATACCTAATTGTGAACATTAATGGAAAGGGCAAGGTTTCAGCAGTATGACGTAAGCATGAAACACAGGTCACCTACATACCTGAGTGGGTAGACAGGTGTCCAAATAGAGGTTACAACTATCGACAAAGCTATGTTTTACCAACTGATACATACCGACTGATATGTACCGGTTAAGTTATCTCACATTGTATAATACTTAATTAGCTTTTACGCAAAAATAGACGTGTTAGAAGTTTGACGTGTCTGTATGTCTATCTGTAGCATCGTAGCTGCTACATGACTTGACCGATTATAATATCGTTTCTCTTTTTTTTTTAAACTATCGTGTTCCAGACGTTCCGTAGCAAAAAAATAATCAGGGGGATACGTAATTTAATTTTGTTTGTTTACGTACCGATATTTTATTGTTTTGTATATGTCCTTTCCTATATGTTGCATTCGGTTCTCCACCATTCATCAAGAAATTTACCTTCAGTTAGACGCGTCAGTCTGTCTGATTAATTTCCCGAAGAAGCTAGATGAGTAGTTAAGTAGGTACATACCTACCTAAACGATCAATAAACTGGCATCATCAATAAAATGTATGAAGCTCGGCGCTCGCGGCCCGGTCACCTCGGCCCATACTAGACGGTATTGTGACGTCACTGGACATCAGTGTTATATTATATTGTTATTCATTGTATAATGACAGGTAGGTGCTGCCGACCTTGATGTGACTTGCCTTACTACAATAGTAACTGTGATCTGTGAGACTGTGAATCATTCTATTGTACTTGTGACATTCTTATTGCGCGTAATTTTGTTGTCCTGGTTATGTAAATAAAAGTGTTGGCTATATTTGCTGTATTAAGCTAGGTATATAAAAATGAATTAAAACTGTAATTATCATTCAAATCAAATCAAATCATTTATTTCAATTAGACCAGGTGCTTTTGAATTGTCATATTTAATTGAATTTAGTTGCACGGTTCCAAAAGGTGTGCTGTCTTATGGAGAAGAACCGGCAAGAAACTCTTACAACAACAACTTACTTACTCTTTTTATTTTCATTGTTCATCTTCTAGAGTCTAGATCCTCTAAAAAACGAGGCTCGTGTTGCGAATACTAGATGATACTAAGTAGAAATACCTATATTCCCTATATACCTATTATTGTATATTCGTAACCGCGCCCTATTATTAATCTTTGGGGAGATAATGAGGATGTTTTTTTTAGCTAGGTACTTTCTTTCCAGAAAACTATGCACGAAATATTAAATATATTATTACGTTTTATATGTAGGTACGTTACGTGTTGCTTACTTAGTAATTAATGCTAAGTAGACAAAAATATTACCTAATTGATTAAGTAAATGTAATTTGCTTTTCTGAATTTGAGACCAAAATCGTGAGCTTGCGTCATCATGTAATAATTTAATTATTTCGTTTTGTATTAACTGACCCGCCTCTATAATTTGTTTAGTGTTGTCTGTATACTAACTTCTAATACAGAGTTAAGTTGCGTATCTCTGAAGTGACTCATACAACGTCCATTACTCATAGATTAATTACTTATTAGATAAGTTTAAATGTATATGTACGTAAGATATTATAATATTATTATCAATGTTTCTAAGGGTTAACAAAATTTTCAGTTTAATATGTATTATTTATTTAATTCAAATACAGAGTAAACAAAATGTTGGATTCACTTTGTGGGACACAGCTGGGACACATTTGCTTAGAGAAAAAGAGAAGAAGGATATAAGAAAAAGAACGGATTCTTTTCTTGCCAACCTTGCTCTGACCACGTCTCTTTGCCATAACTGTATTTAACACACACAGGTTGAAAAAGGATACAATATCATTAGTTTACTGTCTATGCAATATTTATTTTTAATTGTTACGCTGTGACGTAGCAGCTCAACTATTAAGCGTCATTACTATTTATGTTTCAATGAATGAGCAGATACGAATGAGTGACACAGCTTGAGCAATCGGACGGGCAATTGGCGCAACTGACATGAATGTGAAATTCGTGGAAATTTAACTGTCACCTAAACCTAACCATATTCGTCAGTCTCTACATCATCAATTATTTCAGAGTGTGGCTGAACCATCTGACTTCAGTAACCGAATGACTCCATGGTTATGACCGATACTGGAATTTAAAAATATTTTTAGGTAGGTATTTAAATGAGCAAAAATAGTTTACCCATAAAATTAGTTAAATAGTTTTTATTATAATATAAATGAATATATAAGTATTCCCAATTAGGTGTGGAATAAGAATTCAAGGCTCGCTAATAATGTGAAGATTATAATTATTTATACCAGTAATAAGACCCATATCGCAAATTTTACTACAATCATGTTGATTGATAGGAGGCAACAAACAACTCATAAAATAGAACACCGCATGATTAGAACTACGAGTGACATCTATCTATACACTCTTAATCGAAATATATCTTGTAATTTTATAATAGTTCAGCAGATAGCCGCGAGAGCTCGTCGTTGGAGTTTCAAGCACGTTATTAATGTGAAAGATGTAAGCTAGATGGCGTTGTTATCAATATATTAAAACGTACTTGTCAAAAGTCAAAGTCAAAATAGCATTTATTCAAAGTAGGCCAAATTTAATTGGCTGTTTTTGAACGTTGACAATAAAGACAGCCCCCAAAAACTCCCGTCCTTCACCGCTGCCTAGTGTATTTGGGAAGAAGAAGCGGCGCAACAAACTCCCCAGCACTATGTCACATGTTTATAATAGAATTATATTATTATACATCTACTACCTGACCCAGCTCACCCAGCAAACGTTGTTTTGCCACATTATAGGGGTTGGTGGTAGAAGAGTGAAATTTTAGGGTTACAAGTATATATTTATGAAGTATATATAAAAAATACAAAATAATATAATATAATACCTAATACACATAAAATCTTTTGTCAAAAAAAAATTAAAGAAACATTCTGGTGAGTGACATCCTTAATATCTAGGGGTGTAAAAATAGCCTACAACCGATTCTCATACCTACCAAATATGCATACAGAATTTCATAATAATCCATCGAGCCGTTTCGGAGGAGTTCAGCGACAAACACTGTGACACGAGATTTTTATAAAGTATAAGATAAACCATAAAATATTTTTTTCTCAGTAGGTAGATAGATATTATAATTTTTAGTAGCGCCTTTTGGTTTTTATTGGATCAATGCATAATCCATTATAGTTGTAGTTGTAGCGTTATTTCTAATTCATTTTTCTCGAGAAAAATCGTAGATAGAGAATAATATATGTCATTTTGCTACACAGGTTTATTACATAATACATATCTAAATATTAGTAATTGCAATCAAATAACAATATTAAGTAAGTAGGTAGGTACATAAAAATCCGGCTTACTTCAGTGGTCCCCCGTTAGTTTCGCGTGTGATTTAAATAGCTTTAGTCTGAACTCTTTTCTAACACCTCATATCAGTAGGTAAGTACTACTCGCGATGTCATCTGAAAAGTTATTTATGTAAAGAATGAGAAAATATTAGGATCTCGCTGTTGGTCGTTTTAGTCGCCTACAATGTGATGATATTTTATTTGAATATCAGGCCAAACGGGTATCTCAATGTACGTATTTCGATTATGCATACCATATTATTAATATAAATACTTTAAATATTGACGATTTAAGACACTTTTTACCTGATGATTGCAATACGCTATTCTTTTTTCTTTTAAAACTGCGTTAATGGATTTTCTTGCCAGTTTTTTTTAACGTCAGTACTATAATTTTAACGTTACATAGATGCTTGAAAAAGTTAATTTAAAACCTTTTGATTTCATTTCGATTAGTATTAGGTACGCGCATCATCTTACTGATGTACTTAATTGAACTTATCTACAAAATAAGGACACTCTGCTTACTGTATCTTCTTTAAGTTAATGAGGCGATTTCGATTGTACCTACCCTATCGTCTAGAATACAAGAGTAAACTACATATTTAAAATTTACCGTTGAAAATAATTTCCTGTAGGTAGGTAAGTATTACATTCTGAGGACTTCTTTACATGTTTTTCTTTCTGTCATTCTATCCTAACATACCTATATCAAATAAAAATAACTTGAAGACATAAAAGATATATCACACAACTATGAACCGGCTAAAAAAAAGTAAAAATCTCTTTCCCCATCCGGTCGATGGGTATTTTTAACTATAAATAGGCATTTCTTGAAGATTATATTTATGTATTATAAAAAATCTGAGGTATGAAACACAGGTAAATAGTTGGGTACATACCTATTGTTTCATAGATGTAGACCGAAAATAATAACGTAGGTACAGTACCTATGTTGCGTGTATGTCAAAATGAATATATAAATAGAAGTTCAAGGTAAAATATGCTTATATTTGTATATACACAATAAGACAAAAAATATATAAAAATCTATAATATTTACTAAAATTTTTAGAGGCTAAAAGAAGCCTACATATTTCTCAGAAGGACGAGGAACAGGTGAACGTACTAATTTCCACCCACTATTCACCTACATTCGATATATATATTCCACCTTTACTCGATTGTGACCTCTCGATTATCAGGCGCGAAACATTTATCAGAATAATTAGTTTCTTGATGAGCTTAAAGAGATGAACTGCTGCAATTCATAATGTTAGCCTCTACTAATGGGAATGTTATTGGTAATCGTATAGACATAGTTATATACAGGTCACGTTGTTTATTTTGTTCTTTCATATAAGTGTTTGGTTGATGTCTTTCATTGTCATGTTGACTGGCTGAGAGTCCGTGCTGGTACGGTCGTAACTTATTGAACGATAACAAGTCAAACATGTTTTAATTACATTGGGATATCATCCAATTTCAAATAGTAATAATTAAAAATTCGGTCCAGCATGGGCGTATGGCGTGGGGCAGATGTAAATACACTAAGTACCTAATAGGCAAATTAAATTTGTGTTTATTTACTGCACTATAACTTATTTTGCTAAAAAAATAATTGTACCTAACAATTTTTTTGCCTTGGGTTAGAGAGAGCAAATGCTTCACTTTGCTCCACGCGGTTCCCTCATGCTGTCCAATAATGCAACAAGGTATTAAGCTCGCCCCCTCAAAATAGGACCCAAAATCATACCGCAATCAAATGATAAAAATATGTTTTTATTTTATAGTTGAAATGAAGGCTGAAAGGCTATTTTTGTGTAAAAGTTAATCATACATATCAGAGCTTTAATTCCAAATGCATTTCAGTCATCAACGCTTAAAATTACTTATTTTTAAATGTTATTAGTTGGTAATTATGGAGCTTGCGATTAATTACGATTAGTATATAGAATTTATAGCATTAATTTTAAAGTGAAACATTTTTTTTATTTTTATGACACGTTAAACCAAGATCATTGAAACTCTCAATTACCTAAAGTTAGTTTCAGGAAAACTTTAATTCTTTCATTCTTGAATTCTCCCAAATCATGTACTCTTCTTCTCTTATCCTGTATGCATATTGCCCCCTATTCGAAGACTGCACATTATCAGCTGTTGTTATAGAGACTCGTCAAGTACAGGATGTTCTTGACGAGCCTCTAATATTATAAATGCAAAAGTATGTATGGATGTTGAATACTCCTTCACGCAAAAACTGCTAAACGGATTTGCATGAAATTTAGCATACAGATAGGTTATTACCTGGATTAACACATAGGCTTTTTATCTATATACCAAGCAGGAAAAGCCGCGGGAGGCAGCTAGCAATATAAATATTTATCATAGTCGCCATGGTAACAATGCAGTAAAGTATGTAAATTGTGACTGCAGGGGTGCGTAAGCGCAGAGTCGACTGCTCCATGCCGCAAACTTCCTATCGATTTTATACAAAAAATGGTTGTCTATCCCTTCTTTTACTCTCGTTGGCGATTGTATTATGTTATATATTTTGTAAAGACATTCTTTATTGGACGTTTGAATGGTTTCTAGGTACATCTATGCGTATATTTTTATGTAGGTTTACCTTTTTCAAGACTCATATGTAGATTTGGAATTTTCTCTAAATGCTTAAACTTTTTTAATATATATTAGGAATATGGATTTTTAATAGAAACAATAGTCAGCAATAGGGTATAGAAGTATTGTATTAAGTGGGGTTTGCAATACGTTGTTAGGAAGTTTTGTTTTCTGTTTGTATAGGCAATTCTAATTAGACGGTCGATTTTACTTATAATTTAACTGCAACTTTTTTACGCGTTCTCCTAAAACTCTCCTAAACTGCCTGTTTGTCTGTCTGTCTATCTGTACCTCTTCACGCTGAATCGATTTATATGAAATTTGGTATACCTAGAGATAGTTTGAGTCCCGTAAATCTTCCCTTCAAAGGGAAAAAGTGGGGTGGAAGTTGGAATGCGGATAAAATTACTAATTTTACGCAGACAAAGTCGCGGGAAAGCTAGTATTACATATTATATTGTAGTAAAAGAAGTAATTATAACATTTTTTTTAGATTTTGACTAGTGTTTGTTATTATCCTTAACTCCCCACAAAATAGCTCCTACTTTCGCGTCAACATCTTAAATGTTAACTAAAAATAAGTTTCAAAAAATATTTATCGATGTATAATTCATTGAAAAACATCTAATGACTTGTCAGTGGCTGTCTATTTAAGCAAATTGTAAAAGAATACCCTATTCTTTTTCTTATTATTTGTCACGATTTTTGAGCAAACACTACCGTGCTTTATGATAGTGTATTCCTACTTTTGCATATTGCTGTACCCGTTCATCTATCACCAAGTTTATTCACAATAGATATTGTTTGATGGGAAAAAAAGTTCAATATCTAACATCTGCCTACCCCAAAACGTTAGGGCGGCGGGGTGCAGCTGCCGCCGCACGCGCTGGTTTGACAATAGACGCGATCAATGAACCCGGCACCCCTCACCCTTCATATCAGGTACCGTACCGTACTTTTTCTAACTACCTAGCTTGGAGAATATAGAAAATAAAAATTGAAAAAAAAAAGTGCAGAAAAACTTTTGAACAGCTGATTCCTCAGCTGATGCATCTGGATATTTTGATATCCTCGACTGATTTTGAAGTAAGACTATTTTATTTCTTTCTCTTTCTATATTATTTAATCATGATCTTTCGGGTCCTTTAACAGCATCTATGGTCACGGGACGACTTTGATCACGGATGATATAAATAAAGGATATAGAGATGTCAATAAAATAAATGCTGTTTCTTTCTTTCAGCTAAAAAATATAAAAAGTGGTTCTATTCAAATATTTTTATAATAATCTAAAAAACTAATAATTAAGTGGAAGCAATCAGTGTCCTCTCTATTGGTTTAAATATTACCTACTTATAAAGCTCGGGCTACAAGAAGCTTATCCACACGAATTGCCTGTTCATATGCATTATAAATGACAGTAATGTGCAGAAGTTTTAGTTCTAGAAGTTATGTATACTGTGAGCGATCAAAAAAAATTAAACACTTAAGTACTTACTCATTTTTTTATACACAATCTCTGTAATAGCTCGGATGATGATAGTAAGCTCGCCCATTATTACATGGGACCTAAAAACATACTGGCGAAATGTGTGTCTAGGTGGAATAGTATACCTCTGCCTAGCCCTTCGGGAACGATAGGTGTGATACTATGCATTGTATGTAAGACGCATTTACTTTTAAAATCTGTAATTTGAGGATTCGACTGTCACGTGTAATCAAGTTATTTACGCTCACCCAAATACCTGTTAATCGAGGTACTATACCGTAAAAGGAAATACTTGTGTGATTATAAATGTTAACAGTCGCAATAGTGACGTAGAGGAAGCGTTCGGTTCCACATAGTGTTCACAAGAACAATGTGTTTCCCACACCGCGCCGCTGCCGCCACCGGGCCGCTCTCGCTTCCGGCCCAGCCGAATACGACCGACCATTGATTTCGATTGACAATTATAAATATCTCGTGACAAATACTCGTAACTTAACGAGTGTTACGGAGATAATCGATTGATTTTATATTATTACTTGATTTTGCCCGCTACTTCGTCCGTGTAAAATTTGTAAATCTATCCAATCTTTATTTTTTTCCTGAAAGGCCGGCTCCGCATTTGCACGTCCTCTCTAGTTGCAGATGTCTATGCGCAGCGGTGATCACTTACCATCAGTTGAGCCCGTTTGCCCCCTTAGTTCCATAAAAAACTAAGCTTTTTTATTTGTTCCTTTTAAGAAATTATCGATTCTGCACGCCAACTTCTATCTCCTCTTCGACCTTTTACGGATGATTTCCGCTACAACAGCGTTCTATGTCCTTCCCCGGGAATCAAACCATCTCCATACCAAATTTTACCTAAAACGGTTCAGCGGTTTAGGCGTGAAGCGGCGTCGTAAAGGTCCAGGTAGGCGGTAGAGTCTAATGATCCTTCTACTGCCGCGGTAAAGACAGAATACTCAGTGAAAGCTATATAGGACCCAGAAAGGTTCGTTGAATTTAATTAATCATCAATCCATTTTAACATCCCACTGCTGGGCTCGGGCCGCCTAGTCTTTTCATGAGAGATGGATTAGGCTATAGTCCACGATGCTAGCCTAGTGCGGGTTGGCAGACTTCACATACCATCAAGAAATTGTCTCAGGTATGCAGGTTTTCTCCCCGTTGTCTTCACCGTTTGAACATAATTAATTATGATAAATACGCATATAACTTACATGACGTGCGTACTTTAATGACACAATGTGTTGAAGCAATCTTACGTGGGGCATACTGTAAGTTTCTAGAACATAATTCATAATTACTTTCCTTGGCTTCTTGGCAATTTAAATAAGTAACATTAAATTATATAATTTAAAAATATAATTGATTACGATGTGACTTAATGTGTGTGCCAGTTTCCGGCTTGAAATGTAACGAAGGGCAAAATTTTAAATTATAATATCTACCGATGTTAATTATTTAAAATTTCGTACTATTTTTTTAACACGCTTTACAAATGCAAATAACGGTCTTATTAAAAAGTAATCTCGGAATTAGAAAAACGAAGCTCTGGGAATATGTTACTTTTTAATATGCTAGACTTGGACTATATCCTATGTATTATAAGTATGTATTTACAAAAAAGTATATAAGTATTATATCCATTATCTAGTACCCATAGTACAAGCTCTGCTTAGTTTGGGACTAGATGGTGTCGTGTAAAATGTCGCAGAATATTAAATTATTATTATTTTATTAATGAACCCTGTAAGTATTTCTCTTTTTTAGGCATAGTAAATTTATAAATACCTATAGCAAACAGATTAAAATTACATGGGTATTTTTATTTCCGTACCTTACCTATCATAAATAATACATACAATGTGTTTAAGGAATACATATTTAGGTAAGTAAGAACCAAGATGTAAATATGTAGTTGGCATATAGGTAGTGTATATAAAGTGGCAGGTAAGTTGTCCGACATTGTAGAATAGTGAGTGCAACCAAAGTTATATTTGGCATCCTAAATTTTCTGGCGACAAATAATTTATCAATGCAACACTAATGATACAGTCTCTGCGTAGGAAATGCGATGCATTTTCAAAATAGACAGTCGTTTACTGTGTAAATTATGGTGGTAACGTGTATAGCTTACAGCCCAAACATAAATATTGCTATGCTTTTATCCCTGAGTTGACTGACCCGGTCTAGATTTCAGGATCGCACACATATACACTGATCTTTGATTTGGTAAACTAGTGGTGTAAGTAGAGTGTAGTGCACTCAATATTTCATTTTCATACCCTCACGCTTGTCGTCCCCGAAGGGTTAGGCAGAGGTGTACTGTAAACACACATTTAGTTATGTTTTAGGTTGTATGTAATAGTGGGTGAGCCTATTGCTATCAACCGGGCACGAAAGCAAACTCCGAGCTGCTAGCCTGCTCCTGTAGCAAATTGACTTTTGAAACACCAAAGTTGTTGCCCGCGCGTTCCAACCCTGAAAAAACTTTTTCACTCCTTGTTTGAAGAACCCCATGCTGTATTCAGTCATTCAGAAATGGATAAACTTATATTTTTTATAACAAAATAATAACATTTTTATATACATATAATATTTTATTATTTGTTACACATAAGCTACTTTTTATCAACATACCACGCGAGCAGAGCAGGGGGCGGAAGTTGGAGGCTGTATATGGGGATCGTGCGGTCCATGGCGCTCTACGGAGCGCCAATATGGGGAGGAAACCTGGCGGCCCGTAACGCCGTGTTGCTGCGCAGACCGCAACGGGCGATGGCCGTCAGAGTTATAAGGGGATATCGCACGATCTCCTTTGAGGCGGCGAGCCTCCTTGCTGGATCCCCGCCCTGGGACCTCGAAGCGAAGGCCCTCGCAACACTGTACCAGTGGCGCGAGGGGGCGCTGAGGCGGGGCGAGCTGCCGTTGCCGCGCGAGACTGAGGCACGGCGCTCTGAGCTCCGCCGGATCCTAGTGGCGGAGTGGAGGATGCGACTTGCGCAACCCAGTGCAGGGCACGCCACGATAGTGGCGGTAAGGCCTGTCATGGAGGAGTGGCTTGAGAGGCGCTACGGCGCCCTCAGCTTCCGGCTGACGCAGGTCTTGTCTGGGCATGGGTGCTTCGGCAAGTACCTGTGTCGCATAGGCCGGGAGCCATCGCCCGGATGTCACCACTGTGTGGGCTGCCCTGAGGACACGGCGCAGCACACGCTCCAGGCTTGCCCGGCCTGGGCAGAGCAGCGCCGTGAACTCGTAGCGGCGGTCGGCGGTGACCTCTCGCTTCCAGCTATGATTCTATCCATGGTCGGGAGCGAGAGTGCGTGGGATGCCGCCGCCTCTTACTGCGAGCAAGTAATGCGCGCGAAAGAGGCGGCGGAAAGGGAGAGAGAAATCACAACCTCTCTCCCGATCCGCAGTAGACGCACCGGGCGCCCGAGGGCGCAAACAGACCTCCGGCCTCCATGAGCTGTGGCCAGCGGGTGGGCGCGACTAGGGGAGTCCGCCGCCCGACCTGAAAATGGCCCCAAGTAGGCGGCGCGCGTGTTCGTCACACGTGCGCCTGCGTGGAGGATGCGAGGCGAGCGATGCCTCGCTCCTAGCCGGGGTCCAGCGATAAGAGCTGGACCGAAGCCCGCCGGGGTTGTGGTGCATGCTTTTGCGAATCCCATGGCCCCGGCAATCGGGTTGGTGGCGTTGACGGGTGCGGTTTTTTAGTCGGTAAACGCTCACATTGGGCGGAGTCCGACACACCCCGTCGCCTCCCCAGGCGGCGGGAAGGTCCGTAAAGGATTTTTCCGCACTTAAAAAAAAAAAAAAAAAAAAAAAAAAAAAAAAAAGGGGGCGGAAGTTACCTATTATAAATGTGAAAGTTTATTTGTTTGTGAGGATGTAAAAAATTCTGTCATTCTTTCACACTGAAACACCTGAGAAGATTTTAATGTCAGTTTTGAACTTTTTAAATACATCAGTATATCACTTAGGCTGCCTCATCAATATTAGACCACGCGGACGTAGCCGCGGGTGAACGCCAGTCGTATACAAAACTAATAAAAGTTTTTGTCAAAAAGACCAACTTAACATTATTTTTTAAGAACTTACATCAGTTAATGCTCAGTTAATTTTAAATAAAATAAACAGAGCTGTAGAAAAGAATCTCATATCCCAAGGAACTATGTATTTGTAAACAGGTACCTACATAAGCAAAGTTACCACAGTCTACGCTCAGTTATGAAAGAATACTCAAAATAAGCAACTGACTCTGCACGCGATCTTATACTGATTAATTTGATCTAATCATATCTTATATGATAGTGCTACCTTATTGGTCTATCGCGACTGTTTAGTTAGCAGGGCACATCGCTCGAAGAACGAATGGCCGATTGGGCTTGAAGGTTCTCGAGTGGCGAGTTGGCGACCACGTACTGAAAGACGCAGCGTGGGTAGGCCCCCGGCAAGGCGGACCGATGACCTGGTTAAGGTTGCTGGAATCCGTTGGATGCGGGTGGCGCAGGACCGGTCGTGGTGGCGATCCTTGGGGAGACCTATGTCCAGCAGTGGACGTCTAACGGTTGATAAGATGATGATGACTGTTGAGTTTGAGGACGAGCAAAGTAGCCATTCAGTAAGTTGGTAGTTGTGCCATATTAATAGCAACAGTCTCGCTCCCTATTACATAGGGCGAATACCTACCTCTAAGCACATCTCTGCCTAAGCCTTTAGGTATACAAGCGCGATGGTTGTTTGTGACGTTGCAGTCGCCGCTGTCGGCCCGCAACCTCTTACTTAACTATTTCGCTTGTTAGGTTATATTTTAAAAAAATCCTCAAAAAACTGATGATGATTCATAAATAGTGCCTGAAAATTACTACTTTTTGCATACAATTTATAGATCTACTTGCTCAGACACCTTTATAAAAACTTATTAACTTAGGGTTAACAGAACTGTTATTAGTCATGTCGATACATATTTGATTAATTCGGTTAGCCTTCATTTTCAATACATTTTTAATCGTGCATAATAGTAACTTTAGTATGACTACTCAACGTCAAAGAATATCTTTATTTATTCTCGCGTGTATTCATTGTCCAGACATTTTGAACAATTCATTACCATTTTTCATTATTTACGCCTGTCTTTCAGTGTTTTTGTCTTTGTTCTACTTGTGAACGAGCGTGTGTTAGAATTTAATTATGTGCGACCTAATTGTGTGCATAGGTTTTGAACCTTTACCTTTGAAACGAATCATGACGTTCAATCAGTTTTTATGTTAGCAAATTGTAAAAAAAAATCGCATGTCTTAATTTAATTGTAACGTCATAACATCCAAATGAACACAGGTATGAACCTAATTGAATTTTTACAACTGGCGTTTGTACTCGGTGTTGGTGCGTTGAAGTAAGTTATCGAAGACCAACACAACTGTGATAACGAGGCATATCATTAAGCGTGAGTGGAGGGTAGCAGGCAGTAGGGCATGGTAGGGCACGCAACGCATGTGGCCGGGACGGTGCCGACGCATCTGGTGACGAGGGGGGCGCGGCGGGGGCTAAAATTAGTACCGAACAGCCACGTGCGCTACGACTACGAACGAGCATCAGTCCGCGACCGACTACTGCGACGAACGGCCGCTCTCGCACGCACACCAGTGTTTACAACTGTAACTTAACCTACACACTCGTGCGGCACGTAGACTGGTAGATCGCGGCAGCAGCGGCAGTGACAGTGTTAGCAGAGTGCAACGGTGGCCGGCGCGACGGAGGCTGTGCAAGGCATGTTGATGGCGGGCGCTCTGCCGGCCGAGCCCGAGGGGCTGCTGGCACTGGGCGCGCTGCCAGGCCAGAAAGATACGACCTGGACCAAACTGTTTGTCGGAGGCCTTCCGTACCACACGACAGACAAAAGCCTGAGGGAGCACTTCGCAGTCTATGGCGACATCGAAGAAGCGGTCGTCATCACAGACAGACAAACCAGCAAAAGCAGGGGATATGGCTTCGTGAGTATTTTTTACTAACATTTAATATATTCAAGACGTTTTTATTTTTAACACCTGAAATTAAGATTGTTACAGTTTCATGAAACAAGCATTATGTGGAACTGAATTGACACGTAAACTTTTAATGCTCGTGCGCAGTCGACTCGTGTCGGCTCCGAAACACCGACCGTATCGCACAGTTAGGGCGTTATCGCACCTCATTGCTACCTACATTATACCTAACCCACCGGCAGCTAAGTACATACATATACACACACGATGTACATATATCGCGAAATTACATCAAACGCGGAAGTTGTTCCACGCAGGTATTAATGTCAACCGAACTGTGTGTATACTGAAAATAGAGGGCATGATACGCAATTCTTTTAAAATGCATCATCAATGCCGATTTTCAATATAGAAGGTTGTAGCGTCATATCGGGAATAACATTTACAGTGCCAAGAATCAGAAATACATATCATAAACTAAAACTTCTTAATTATGCACCAATACGCCTTGGTGAAGTATTGAGTGAAGAACGAATTCGTCGCGCGATATGATTTGATAATTTCTGACAAAGTTATTGCCTATGTTACATACACGAGTATTTCTAACAACAGATATAAAGGACGCGTTGTTCAAAGCTAGCTAGTTTAACTTTAATGTAATATAGTTTGAGGCTTTTGTTGGGTGCAGCGTGGCGCTCGTGGGAAATGAATCACAACCCCATTTTCAATTCGTACTAGGGGTGGTTGGACCCTAAGGGAACACGACGCGACGCGTAGCACCCTCGCAGTTACTGTGACTGTGACATCCAAATAGCTGTAATAATCGCAACTCATCGTTCGTAGCACTTTATAAACGCGTTGTTAAACTAAAAACTTATTTTCAAACACCAACTATAAACGTGATAATGTAATAATAACTTTGTTTCGACAAATGATTAGGTGTTTGGAACATAATTGATATTATTATGCTATTTCTATACGAGAAACAATCAAAGATTCGCTATGGACTTGAAGTTCAAATTATATTGCGTTAATATAAAAATATATATAAATGACGTTTTTAGGTTCGTGATCGTGACATGATTTGATTTGATTGACTGGGTTGTAAAAATGCTAGTGTCAAATTCCCATTTAAGAAAAAAATACAAGTTAACAAATTTTATCGAGTAACGACTTATTTGAAACTAGAACTTATTACAAGTTGTCGTAACAAACTCTTAAAAATATTATGATAGCCATATCTTTAGACATTTCTGGGAAAAATTTGACTCCGATGAGGAAAATGAATAAGTTTACGTTCAATAACAAAAGCTCAAGTGTTAAATCAACATGGATATTTGACAAATTTAATTTTTTCTATCCCTCTCTCACGTATTTTATTAGAAAGAGACAGTAATTGGCATGTAAACAACAGAATTAGCGCCATTTTATAAAAAATGTCTTTTAAATTGTTTTTTATTCCGTCCAAAGTTAAGTAATACCTACTTCGTCTTAGTAGGTGCACGTCCCTTTGCTCCACATAGCCGTTGGGTCGAAGCGACCGGCTGTCGGTACAGCCGGGACGTGCTGGAGTACTTGTGGGAAACAAAAGAGTGTCATCTGATAGCGTACGGGCTGCGGAACCTCGTTGCCATCTAACGACGACCAACACAATATAACACGATAGATGCCAAGACAAAAAAGGCATTGGTAACTACTCCATCTTTGAGATTAGACGAAATTATAAAGTTTGTATTTAAAAATTATTTCATTCAAATCTGTTAGGCGGTTTTTGCGTGAAAGAGTAACAAACATCCATCCATACTTACAAACTTTCGCGTTTATAATATTATTTGGATAAAGTTATTTACCCAATTAATTTGTTTCCAAAACACACGTTTTAAATAAATTATCAGCTGAGTGTATAGATTGGACCTGGTTTGTATATATCTATAGTAAAATTAAGCAGATACGGATAACGATGTGATTAAGCCTAACAATATCGCAATTACTATCACGAAATTATTAGCGTTAGAAAAATTTATTTCTAAGCAGGTAAAGCGATTGTTTGTAGTATGTGAAGTGATAGCACAATATGATCATGTAGCTGATCGAAGTGCGCCTGCTGTTGAGCAAGAGTTCGAGTTGGTTTCAGGTTCGATTCCCAGGTCGGGAGTTGGATTGGGTTTTTCTATGAATTCTCAGTAGCAGCTCGGAATTTGGATTCATCCCCGGTTGATGGAACATAACCCTCCCTCTCTTATAACGCCCTTATATATGGGACTAAAAACGTACCGGTGTAATGTGGGTGTATATATTTATTAAAATTAAACTCTCCTATCCCTTCGGAGTTGACAGGCATGACAGTATGTTATGTTGATTCTTTTAATTATTGCACCATTTTGGATCGTCAACCATCATCATCATCAACCCATTAATTTGACAGGGATTAGGCTATAGTCCACCACGCTAGCCTACTGCGGGTTGGCAGACTTCACATGCCATCAAGACAAATCTCTCAAGCATGCAGGTTTCCTCACGATGTTTTCCTTCACCGTTTGAGCTTTTGATAAATACGCACATAACTTCCGAAGAGTCAGTGTTGCGTGCCTTGGGTTTGAACTCGAAACTTTTGACGTCTCAGTTTACTGGTCACACCGCTAGGCTACCACAGCTCTCCACAACCATACTTCAAGGGTAATAAAAAGTCATTTATTATTGATTAGCTTAAAAATGTGTCTGTAATTTGCATTAATGATCTTAGTACCTACCTATATTTAATAAGAAGATAATTATTTAACATCGTTTCATAAGTATATGATATGCTAAAATAGTCCTTAAAATCCGTAGTTTAGTGACTACGGATTTTAATCTGAATTACCATAATTGTGTGCATATAAATAAGAATTCATTGGAAATACAAAACACTATGAAAGCATTTAATGCTTTGATTATTCCAAACAAAGAAACATTTGACCGTCAAATTAAAACGGCCTCATTTAGATTCAGTAGACTATTGTATAAAAAGTAATTGATAGCCTTATTTAGTTAAACTTGTTGATCGAAGCTAAAACGTCAATGCAGTGTTGCTCAAAAATTTAAATAAAGTTAAAAAAGGAAAATTAAATATACTTAAAACATTTAAAAAAACAATTAACGTTTTTTATATCCTACTTTAAGTCATGGTGCTCTTTATAAAAAAAAACAAAGCTTGGCGCTATGACTTTCTTCTATCATCTAGGATGTGAAACTAGGATTAATCTCAAAGGAAACAATCGTATTTAGATTGTAAGAGAGGGATGGCGCTTTGCTAGCTGAACATCGTCACCCCTCTCTATAGACCATATAAACAAATATGTATATTCTCTTCCGTGCGGTTATAGAACTGCAACCTCTGTTGTAGAACCTAATAGCTCAGCTAATAGCGGAATATGCCAATTAGAACGTTAAAAACATAGGTATAAAGTTAAATTTAATAAATATTATGATCGTCGAATTGTGCATAATGATTTTTTTAAATGTTCAAATCGAGATATTGAATAAGTATAACCTTTAAAAAAAATACACGTTATTATATTCATATAAATGATTAAGAAACTTATGAAGTGTTTCTTAAAGTTCAAGGGTGCGTATAATGTTTGCGAAAAGTATTTTAGTTAATTTAAACCATCGTCTTATTGCGTATTTTATTTTTATATCAATTTATAAACTAGCTTCGGTACGCGGCTTCATCCGCGCGTTGATAAAGTGTAGCTTATGTGTTATTCTGATATCAAATCAAAATTTATTTAAAATAAAAATACAATGGTGGTTTTGCGGTGGTTGCTGCACTGAGCTCGGGGCTTGTATCGCAGATACCAACAGAGTTTAACAATATATATATGTATATCGGCAAACAATTCTAATTAAGTCATAAATTGTCTTAACACTAGAATTTTATGAACGTGAAAGTTAAGGTTTTGTTATTATAATCATACAGTTATTTTGAAAATAACCATTAAAATACTATTTATAATGGCGGATGGTTGTCACAGTCACAGTGGGCAAGTCTTGTTCGTATATACCTAATCAAAATCTTTTGTTATACATGCTGATGTTTTTAATATAGTCCTTAATTAAATAATATTAAAATACATAGGTATGTGTAAAAACATTTAACATAAATAAATATAAATATCTCTGGGCATTATGACACAGCGCCATCTAGTTCCGAGCTAAGCAACGAGGCTTGTGTTACGTATACTAGTTGGTTGATATACTACGTAATATATACTTTTTTTTTTGTAAACACATACATATTATACATAGATACATCCATGACTCGGATACAAATGTTTATGCTCATCATCACACAAACAATTGTTCCCTACCGGGCTCGAACCTGGGACCCGTAGCACAAATGGCAGCGATAACTACCGCTGAGCTAATTGGGTCGTCAAAAGATTACATGAAATGATGAGAATTACAAAGAAAACAAAAAAACCTAACAAAAATTATATAAATTATAATAATGTTAACATTGAGTGATAATAAATAAAAATGAAAGTGCCTTTACTTTCATTTGTGACAAACTGACAACTGGTAATTTGTGTTTATTAAAGATAGACAAGAGTCGAGGCTCGATGACGTGGGCGGATCTTAGACACGCCTCCTGTGGCTACGGGCTACGTCGTAGACCCTCAAGACTACAATATGCCAATGAATTATAATTATGCCTATTATTTTCTCTCTATTTTTCTTTCATTTACAAGGCGTAGCATTCTAATAGATTTTATCAATTCGTTTATACACAAAACGGTTTTTAGGCATAAGAAAATTAAGAAATAACTTGTGGATTCTTTTTGCGGCAACATCGTTGTCTAAGAGGATAATTAAATAAACTAAACATAATTTTCTTTTATAAACTCAAACTATTTATTTGCATAGGTACTAAGGTTAATAAGGTTCTTAAATATAGCATATTGAACAAACAGCTTTTACCTTTTTCAGGCGTTGCAAATTTCGAGGGCTCTAACTAGTACAATTGAGTACCTACAAACAATTATATTATTACAGTATGATTTTAAAAGATTTCAATAAGAACGGGGTTTCAAACGTAACACTGGAGATTTAAATATTATACCCTGTATCTATGTATATTTAATTATATGTACATATTTTTAAATAAAAACCTATGTGTCGATATGGTAATCCGTGTAACATAAAAACTCTCAAAGCTATTGTAAGAAAACTGCAGTACTGATCTTATCAATATCGCCAAGGCCAAAGGCTAAAAATGTTTTGCTCCAATGCGGGAATCTAACTCGTATGTATTCAACGAATATTAAAATAATGACAGTCTTTACCTACACAATGGAGTGTTATTTATTATGTTTCCGCAAGTGCGGGGGATATGTCACTGTAGCGCTAAATCACCTTACAACACTACAGTGCAGTTTTATTCTGAATACACCGAGATAATTTTCTACGTTAACGTTATACAACCTTGATTAGTCTGGTACCCTGGTACACCTATAAGCTAACATTACGAAGCAAGACTTTAATTAATTACTTGCCCTTTGAATTTCATTACACTGTACATATATACATACATACACTCACGCCTTTTTCCCATGGGGGTAGGCAGAAACTACAGAATGCCACGCGCTACGGTCCCTGCATACCACTTTTGCCTCGTCCACATTCATACATCTCGTCATGCACGCGCGCCGGTTATGAGTACTGCGTACCTGACCTTTTTGAAGAATTACACTGTAGTCAAATTCAAATTCTTTATTGCACTCCATAAACATGTTAGATATTGTTTTTCACATACTACATGGACCTTACACTATGGACCCTGCAGGGCACGGCAATTTAAAAGAGAGGAGGATATAATTGTCGGTACGAGTCGTGTGCACAGATTTTAGTAGTAAAAGCCATTTTACACATGTACGCTTTCAGCCAAATTTGTTCAGTATCGGTTTACCGGTCAGAAACTATCGTGTGCAGCCTGGGCGCCCCTAGCCATCGTCATTCCGCCAAAGAGACCGGAAATTTATGGAATGCGCAAGTGAAGTTTGTGCTCACGACTCGTGCCGGTACCTATACTATAGTCAAAGAACTATCCAAGACTGACCGCCTGACTAATCATTGCTATTAATACTATTAGTTTTTATTGCTTGAGTCTCGTTTGCACTCACATTTATAATTTGAGGCTGAATTTCTGACAATACTATAGGTACATATGCAGTACTTTTACTTGTCGTTGTTTTCCCTGAAATGTATTTTAAATTGTGTTTTGGCAACACAAGTTGCTCTAGTAACCTGTTGCCTTTACCTGTTGTTCGACAAAACGCAAGATAGAATATAATAATTAGACCTTATCACCAAAGCGATATGGTGTTAATTTCAACACTTAATTCCCATTCGTCATGTGTACGAGATAAGGTCCAAATGTTACTACCATTCAGGGGTCGTCAAGTATGGAACTGTTATAATATTGGGTAGAGTTAATGTGCATAATGATTATTGAATTGTGAGAGTATGAGTATCTTGGAGAGTAGCACTGACACCATTTATCCATTTCATAATAGTACCGAAGACCTTATATGGCTAATTGATTTTTTGTAATCAATTTTGATGAGTTTGCCACTCATTGCCAAACATAAACTTAACTTTATATTTAATTGAATAAGATTCATTATTTATCTGCAAGGAACATAAATTATAAATGTAAAAAAACGTGAAGGCTTTTGGTAATGATGCATTTAAGTTTTATCTGTAGGATAGGTAGACTCCAAATTCCCGCCGTCTTGCATGAAAAATGCATGATTTTGAAATAATTATACTATACCTACTAGCTGCCTCCCGCGGCTTTGTCCGCATAGTGTATAGATAAAAAGTAGCCTATGAGTTAATCCAGGTAATAAACTATATGTATGCTAAATTTCACCCAAATCTGTTAAGCGGTTTTTGAAAGAGTAACAAACATCAATCCATGGATATCCATCCATACTTACAAACTTTCGCGTTTATAATATTAGTAGGATGTAAGTACCGATAGTTGATAAGTTGAGACTGTGGACCTTGTGTTTAAGTAATTAATAAACTTAAACATTTAGTTGCAGAATTTTTGAACACCTTAGGTGTAGAATTTACGTAAATACTAACAAAATGGGACGAATAAAATGATAAACTGTCTTGGTATTTATAAATTTTATATTTGATCCACTGTCTTTCGAAAATTACCTTTATGTTATAGTAAGTATTATAATTAATCTATTACCTTTTATTGTAGAAATGCAATGCTACGACGCTATTAGTTTTATAATTTTTTTCTTACAAAAGGCCAGTCAACTAATGTTATGATATTTTCAAATACGAACGATTAATATAACATTATCGAACTTTTATTCAAAGTACAATACGATATTAATCTGTGGAAAGGAAAAGGAATACACACAAATATTTTTTATCACGAAAAGTTTTTACTCTTTTTTGGTAGTCACGGAAATAAACATACATAATGTTAGTTAATCATTAACTATTTTATTATAATCATTGTATTTGTTGCGATAATATATTTTTCGTGTAGGATTATTAAGGATTTCAATAAACTAATATTTGTATGACATCTAATCGTAACTGTACTAGATGCATATTTAAAGTAAATATTACAAGTAAAATAAACTTTCTGTTACTATTACAAAACTGCGTGTTTCCTATGTAACTATGTTACACACTCGTGCAAACTAAGTATAACTAATTGTTCTCATTTTAGGAACATAGCCCATTACCATACGACATTTTGTGCTTGAATAATAGAATTTGAAATACTGAAACAATGCCGGTGATATGTTCGCTAAAACTTTGTCCCCCTTTTAAGCATATTGAGCGCACGGAAGAGTGCAAGATTTTCCATCACCTAAAGTTTATACGAAAAAATGCAGTATGCTAAAATTTTTGTAATTACTAGATGTTATTCTCGAACTTTTTATGCAAAAAACCTAAACTCTCTCAAGTTGGAACAAACTTCACACAGTGTGCAGTTTCATTAAAATCGGTAATAACGTGACACGATTTAAAAAAATATAAAGATGGATGTCATAAATACA
Source organism: Craniophora ligustri (assembly GCA_905163465.1). Classification (NCBI taxonomy): domain Eukaryota; kingdom Metazoa; phylum Arthropoda; class Insecta; order Lepidoptera; family Noctuidae; genus Craniophora; species Craniophora ligustri. The sequence continues at coordinate 12,980,569 of LR990955.1, forward strand.
TTGAATTAGAGTGCAATAACACATTATTTACGTTCATTCTGCCAATGACATTTATGTTAATCATATTAAACTGTGTAAACAATACGCACGGTAAGTTTGAACTCGGAATAAAAAAATACAATTTTAAGGCGCGAAATCGAAAGTTAATGTTTCGTTATGTGGGTTTTGAGTGATTTCAAACGTTCTATTTTCAATTGTGAAGAAATGTATGAAGCTATAAAGAATATAAGTTTATTAAATTAACGTTTTATGTGCTATGGTCGAATTTCGAATCAATCAACACAGTCCAACGCACACCACTGCTTATGTCCAGCTGTGGGCCGTGTCTCAAAAACCGCGCCATAACACTTTGAATTTCAAATATCACAAAGTAACATATAATTTGCCTGGCTGAAACACACATTACCTTAAACGTTACTTGTGGGATCAGGAGGTCGTACTACAGCGTGTTTAATCAGTCTTATTTAAGTTGTAAGAGAAAGATGGCACGTTACAGGTTGAATACGCCATCCCTCTCTTACAGCCGAAATAAGACTGTTTAAACACGGTAGCAGAACTCAAATGTCGGGCCAATCAGCTAACAGGCAGTTAGCTGCACAACGATAGTATTCGTTATCGCTTACCGCACCTAACTCCGATTTGTACGCTTTACAAACTATAAAGTCTGCACCTAACCGATTTATGTATTTAATTATACTTGGTCCTGTATCGAAGGAAATTTACATACAATACTTCTGAATTACAAAATTCGCTCGCATTAAGAATTCCATTTATTTTTAACACACGAATTTTATTTTTGGAATGACTTTGATAATGTTTTATTTTTACAACAGTAATAAAATATTCCAGACCATGTTACTTCAATTAAGGTCGGCAACGCGCGAGCGACACCTCTGGTATTGCAAACGTCGGGCTACGGCAACCGCTTTCCATCAGGCGGGCGAGCTTGATTGTACGCTTATGGTATAAAAAAAATTTTTTTGCAGTCCATTATATACTAAAACAAAGGTTACTCACTCACTCGCTGATTAAACATAAAATTCTATAAACTATTATATATTATATTCTACTAATTTCGGCTTCAAAGGTCAAGCCTTTGAAGCCGAAATTCATATGGCAGATATATGACTCATAGGTGAAGAGACGTGATCTAAGAATGCATTGTTGGATATTTCATCTTTAAGGGGAGAAGTGGTAGGTGAAGATAAAAATCATGTTAATTATATCACGCGCTGAAACGGTGTATTTAACCCTGGAAATCTGTATGTCGAGGGATTTTCTCGACGGTGTCAGAAGTCTGCCAACCCGCACCACGCTAACCCGTGTTGGGCTCTCTAAATTTTTCCCAACCTTATAAGGGACCCATACCCACGGAAAAATATCCGAAACAATTCAACAGTACTCTGATCAGCAACAGACAAAAAATAATCTTGATACTTTAGTGGGATACTTGAATCAAACATTCGCTATAAACGCGTCCACTATAAATTGAACTTTAAGTATATACTAGCATGATAATAACTGGGAATCTTTACCTGCATCAACCCAACAAATAGGGTCAATTCAAATTGGTCGAATGTAGTGGAAGCGACGTGGTGGTGACCCCTGGAACACGCATGCATTACAATAGGTAATGCCGACGTCTACGTCATACTCTAACACATTTGTTAGTAAAATTGATTCGGTATAAAACTACACCAAAGACCAAAACATACATATAAAACTACTTTTTGCGGATGTTATCGCGGCACTTACGTATGTTTAAAGTGCATGCGACGCTTACCAGCAAGAAGTTAATAAAAAAACTGTAATAACAGTTCGCCGGGTTGGGAGTTGAGCGCTTAACAGTTGCATTTGTGACCTCTAGACCAAGTGACATAGTGCTAATTTCCTGAGTTTCAGTTTCAGAACAATATTAATGTGTGCATTTCTTTAACAGGTAATAATGGGTGATCGAGCAGCTGCAGAGAGGGCGTGCAAGGACCCGAATCCTATCATCGATGGGAGGAAAGCAAACGTGAATCTCGCGATACTCGGAGCGAAGCCGAGAGGGAACCTGGCGCCAGGTTAGTGACGCGTTTGGCTTATCGATACTAAAGATAAGAACCAGACTGCCGGAAATAGGTCAACAGTTCAACACGGTAAAGGCAACGTGTAGTGTGAACCTGCTAGTATAACTTGGATAACAATATACTTAAGTACATAAAAAACTTCGATCGAATTTATACTTAGAACGGTATATTTTTTATCAAAACTTCCGGTAATGTTCATCTTGATCATACATAGAAAAATATTCAAGAAATTCAATAGCTGTATAGATTTTATTCGTAATATTAGCAAATATTAGAGAACTAACTTCGATATGCCCAGAAATACTCTAAGAATAGGCCATTCTGTTTTGCATGATACAAAAGGCAATTCTACTGATTTTGTTGTCAGCTTAGCACGGGTTACATTCGACCACGGATATTATTTATTTATATGGAAATTTTAACACAATATCACAATATTTAATACATAATGAGTCGTGATCAGTATCAGTGGCATAATCATCTACTTCAATATGACATCGATATATAACAAAACATTATATCCCCTTGTCAGCAAAATGTTGGATTGGATACGTATAAAAATTTACGGCTGTAGTATTTTTTACACAGGTTAAATATGACTACTGAGTAGGCCTTAGTCGACCAAGGGACAATTATGGCACAATTATGCGTGGCTCGCAGCCCATTTGGGTGGATGTTTTTTATATATATATAAAAAATATAGTCCTATTCGTTGAAAGGACCGGATTCGTTGCCATACGGGGCTGCCATATAATAGAAGCGAATTCGTACTGTTATTATCTAAACTGCTTAAGCGGCCGAAAGTCCTCGTGGATGAAAAATAAAAGAACTAATATTTGTTTAAGTAAACGCGTTAAAGGATGAAGAATAAATCAGTGTGAATTATCTTCACGGGTTGTTGTAACCGGGTTGTATAACTTGCGCGACTCCGGCGCAACGCGAGACGCTTATCAACGCTCAGCTGTTTGTAAAAGGAACATTTTTTGTTCGTACAAGCGTACACATGATTGTTTTTTGTGCTTCGCCTTCATTTTCGAAGTCAGCGTGTCGTCAATGGACAAAAAATTGTGAGATCGCTCCGTGTGTGATACAATGCCTTCGTGGGGGTCAGTATTACATGTGTGCTACGCATTAGAATTTATAAACTGTATTATGTTAATCGCACTGTCTTAAATGTTGATTTAGCATACCTACACATAGATCAAGCTTGTTGCCTTATTAACAGGAGCGTTTTAAAGGACCAAGAGTCAAAAGAAGAACAATGTCAAACTATGTATTTTTATTTATAAACGCGAGAATTTAAATTCTTTTTTAGATATTACTTACATACAACGTCTTTAAAGATATAGCCATATTTTAATCAGTGTTTGTACCAGTTTACATATAAATACATGCTGAAATGAATATAACATTGAGTGATTTTTATGCCTAAAGTAAATATATACATAGAATAACTGGTAGTAATGGCTAGTACTTCTTGCTGATACAAGAATATTGCGGACATCTTCGTTTTCCTTTCAAATACCCAATAACTCATGTCGTAAAAATAATTTGAGATATACTGCATATCGGGACTGATTCGACAGGGTTATATAGTGTCCAAACTTTACTATTTTTTATAAATAAGCTGTCATAGTACAGTAGTAATTGTTGGAATTTACTGTCCGCTGGTCTAGAGGACAGTGAAATCCAAGAATTTGGTACTTCATTGGAAACAAGTGAAGTCCTGCCTATAATTAAACAGGTCAGGGATACTATTTCATTGTTAGCAGGACCTTCAACAAAATAATCTTGAACAAAACAGGTATAGACCTAAATTATGTAAAATAATATCATTGATTATCGCTTAAGTACTAGTGGGTCATTTAATTTATATCAATTGATTAGTCCACGATTGCAATCTGATAGGCAGTCGTTGCTGATATCAATATATTTAACGTGTTATCTAAAGTGTAGTGATGTGAAGTGATATTAATAAAGTGCCATGCAATGTCGATATGAGAAGGAAGAATGTACCAACTGTTGGATAAATAAATAATTGAAGAGAGGGATGGGTTTTCCCCATATATTATAACTTGCTGTGCCTATTTGCACATTATATATTATTATTATATATTTGCCTACGAAAAAGAGTTTCTGCAGAGACAAACATCTCCAAGAGAAAACATGAAGTTACTTTGAAAAAAATAAAAATAAAGTGAGATGTAGATAGAATATAATATGTTTTAATGTACACCAGAAGAATGAAATAATCTTTACATTAGTATAATTATTTATCAAATAAGACTGACGAAGAACAATGGCGGTCTTGTCGCTAAATAGCGATATTCATCAGACCTTTGCATGGACAAGAAAAAAGTGTAATTGAGCGAGCGTGCTTCAGGTAGTTTATGCATATTTTATTAGTTTATTATGTTATAACTTCCTAAGCGCGATTAGGAAGTTATAACCCAAGTAATTTTTCAACTAATATGCTGCTTTGTCATTTATTATAATTTATTGCTACTACCGCGGTGACGCGTCGAACACAGAACCAATTAGAATAATAATTTACACAGGTATTGGAAAAGTACAATATCAAACTCTAAGTCGACTGTTTAAAGTTTTAATTAAGTTTGAGTGAAGTGTTTCGCTGGCGGTTGTCCCGCGGCTCGTAGGGAGCGATCACCGTTCCGCCCCCGCCGGAAGTCCCTAAACGCTCGGAAACGGAAGTGCTCGGTATACGCCGCTCGCTAATTGATTGCGCCCCACGGACACGCACCGCAACCCTTACAAGGTGACATACAGTAACCTTCGTGTAATCTCTGCATCTACATTTCTGCAGGCGTAGCGTGACATAACGACTCTTGTCTGGTCGACACAAGCCTGTAAAGGCATACATAATGACGTTTTATTCTACTCACAAGTGTCCACAAATATGTCTACTTAACCTATACGGTTATTTAATTAGATACAAACAACCTACTAACCGTATTACCCACGAAAATATAGAGCTACCTACTAAAACTTCCTGCGGAATTTCGAAATTCTAGTTTTTTTTTGTACTGGATAATATCTTTCAAGTAGGTAATCTAATTTTGTTGTAAAGTCTTGTAGCGACTGAATGTTCTAACTATGAGTAATTATCATGGCTTTATTTATCGATTTCACTTAAGAAAAAAAACGCGCTAAAATTGTTTAATAAATGTACAATCATAATGCAGACATTTTCTACTTTTATACAAAAGATTATTAGAAAACATAGTGTGACCGATCGATCCGTCATTTATCATATCATTTTTATCATAGTCCATGTCATTCATCATAGACTAGCAATTTAGACTAATGAGGTTCTATTCCAAGTTTTTTAAAGAGGAGTCTCTTTAAATAACTTTTTAAACGCATCCATGAATGGGTTATAATATATTCTACACAGCAGTAATATCGTTCTGCATCATAGCGTCAGATATGAAATATTATCTTATGAACTGACATAATTATATCTTTTAATATACAAGGTGATGAGTAAAATAAAAATCGTAATCATGAGCACCAACAACTTTCTCAAATGTACCTACTGTTTGTTTTAAAGGACTAAAAGTATTAGTACCTTTTTACCATATTTTTATAAACTAGGTCACTTCTATCCGTTTCGTTAGATTTCATAATTCATGAAGCATCTCATGGTTGATTTTGGACAATCCGGCGATATTATAGCCAACATTAAGATATTAATGCCCAGTGGATGTACCTACTCAGGGCAGTTAGTCTGTCTTACAGTCAACGGATTGGCATTGGATCTTATAGTCACCACAATATGAACTATTATTTTGTGGCTGACATAATAGAATTACACAGAAATTTATGTGATATACTTAAATTAATTTAAACGTCAACAACATATATTTTTATGAATGACACCGTTTCATTCATATAATCGGAGTAATTACAATTTCTCTAATCAATTCGTTCGGGCCGAGCGCAGAGCACATTGGCAGAGGTTCAAACGATTCGCCACATAAACTAAATTACTATAACCAACCATTACATGGTCAAGAGGAGACCAACATGAATGACATAGCATAATGAAACTTCCGCGCACACGCAAACAGTAGCTTGATAGCCCCCCCTTCCATGTATAATTTTGTGCAAAATAATTATTACATTGTAAAGTGATTGCAGATGCACATCAAATCATAACAAGCATAATTATATAACACTACGCTTACGTAATTAAAAGGTTGTTTCACCAAAGTAATAGGAATGTTCTGATGTCCTTGTTACTAGCCTAAGTGATGGTTAACTTAAAGATAACTGACATTGCGTTAAGGTCAAAGACAATAAAACCGTCGACCAACAATAACCGTTTAAGGCCTATTTGCATTTGTTAAGTGCATCAAAATAGGTACTACAGTTGTGATTAATAAAGACCCACTCATCAGATGTCCGTTACGAAAAAACCAGTTCATTCACGGCCCCTAGCAACAGCTGATCATCATTGTCAAATGTCTGAGAAAAAATTTAGAGGCGAATCCGCATCTTCTGTATGAAACGTTCACTGGAGGTCGCGGCATTGTTCAGTGTGTCGGGTGGTGCACACATTGAAAACAGTTGCGCGGCTCCGCGGGGAGGGGTGCCACACAATGGGTGCGGGCGCGCATGACGAGACACCTGGCTTGCTATACCGGCTACGCCATATGCCACACTCCTGTGATATGCGCGCGCACCACGAACTCGCCGCGCGTGGCAACCCTACTTCACCGTGCATCGTTACAATCATCAATTTGTTCGATTTCATTCGTTCGTATGTTTGTTTTTAAACGCTAGTACGTTTCGTTTTTGCACTTTATGTAAACTATAAGATGAATGTAGCTATAATAAAAAATCGAATTTTGCAATAGCTTGATCTGGTTAAATGTTGATAGGGTATTTTATTGCGATTACAGGTTATAAAAATGTCTATTTTTACGGGATGAGATTTAATCTTAAGTACAACTTCAGCTAGTATTGTTAATACTCCTGAATATTCAATATCCCCATGATTTTATTTCTAGACTTATCTAAAATTCAACGACATGTGCGTTGGTTCGGACTTGATACTTATTTGAAATTCTGATAAAGATCGAGAATACGTAAGGGATGACCCTTGAATTTTGAATTTTAAACTTTTGGATATCAGTAGATAAATCTCTCATGAGTAGTCATGAGATACTCAATATGATGCCTTGGACCATCAAAAAAGATTTTTACAGGGGTTCGTCATGAATAAATATTATGAGTCGAATAGTTTCGTTGTTAAAAACCCGGAAGCCTGGTTTTTCGTAACCCCGAAATCTAATCACGGAGATCTGACCACAGTCACTTCATGTTAAATCTCCGTGGATCTGGTTAACGCAAACGATATTAATTGCTAGATAATATTGAAGTAAAAACAAAAATATAACGAAGACAAGAAATATTTTTTGCTAAACAGACAATAAATTATCTCTGGACAACCCAACCACATAATTTGTATAGAATTATTTCAAAAGCGAGTGTTCTGAGTTTAGTTTTAGCACATTATTGAAAACAGTGCGGGAAACGCGTTAAATCTGCCGCCCGCGCCGCAGAGCCTGTTTAGTCTACATTCTGTGTCTTGTAAAATTGGTTTAAACACAACGCCCGGGGCACAGTATTTGTTTACGAAGCCCTCCAACCGTGTACCTTTATACTAATACCTTGAAATAATTCCAGTCGGCTCGCCGTTCGTTGATTCGAAACTCACGTTGCAAATATGAGTCCCCTTAATCTAGATTCGGTTCATGAGCTTTGAAAAGAAAATGACCGTTAACTAGGCCGGTTTTAGGGAGGCCGTTATGTCCTTGCGCAATGTGAGTGCAGTGTTTTGGCCGTTACCAATACAAAGGGGAGCTGCGATCTGCTTTGCAAAGCAAAGAGACGCGCATACATACACCGCATAGCGCCCGGCCACCGTGAATAGGTAACATTGTAAAAAAACTATCATTTTCGTGTAGATCAATGAAAGGAACTGATTTCAAATGAGAGTTGATACCGTGTTTGTTGTACAGACTGAATAATAAACGGTTTTCATATTCATGAATCACGAGTAAAATAAGAATCTCTTCTATTGTAACAATAAAACTAGATTTGCTTTAGGCAGAGTCTGGTTTAGATTCATTTGGAATAATATTTTTATGGAAATCCATTCACTGGGTTTGATGGAAACGTAACGGCTTATCTGTCTTCGGCGCCCGCGCATCGTTGAGCGCCAAAATAAATAAGCAAACCGAACGCGTATGCAGTCAAGGCAATCGATATTCGTTCTAAATTTTTCAAACCTTATAAGTTTATTTCAGATACCGCAGTGAAAATTATTCCAATGCTTTTAGTAATGTTTCAAAGACAATGAACTAGCGTTAACATTACAGGTATGCGAGCCAGTTTTGTGACGATTCCTGCTGTTGTTTGATTAGGTGTTTTTTTACAACATAATGTAAAATGTAAACTGAATTTTGCTGCTACATTGTGGCGCGGCGGTAGGTATATTGTTTACGTACATAATGTACACGTTAACTGCTGCGGTAAGAAATTTGTGTAGCCCAGTTTCTAAATACACCGTAGTGGTTGCAACCAATGGGCGATTTCAGCGGGCCTGGCGTCGATTATGAAAACATTGTTAAAGTTTTATTATATGGGCGTGTTGATGAAGGCCACGCGGGGCCACTTGTCCAAACACCAAGCGACACTGTGAATTATTGAGTGAAACGAGCACCTCGGTAATCGATTCACACCTGTCTGAAAGGTTTGGAAAATATTCGACTAGCGTCCAGCAACATTAGGGTGCAATAATTGCTATGTTGTTACCATTACAATTCGGTAATGATACCTACCCACGCCGTGGAACCAGTTCTTTTAACGATAACAAATAATCAAGAAAATCGTTATTGGCGTTTTCTACGTATGTAATTCTCAGAAGCAGCTTGGAGTTTCGATTAGTCATGATGAGCGCATTCGGTATATCTATCCCGGTGAAATGTGGATGTATATGTATATTATTACATTTGCTTAGCTCTTGGGAATCCCTAAAATCGTTATGGTACGTTAATTTAATTTTAAAATTATTCGCTAGACAATATTAAACTTATTTCAATTTAGATACACGTCCGAATGCTTTCTATTTATTTTTCAGGTAAAATGTGCGTTACACCTTTTTAAAGATATTTTGTTTTTGTTTGAAAATCTAAAGATTGAGACCGTCGAAGTATTGGTTTGATAGTTTATTCTAATATATACATATAGATAGACGGTATATGTGGTGAATTTCAGTAATGTCAGTGACCTTTTAATTTAGAATTGAAACTAAAAACTAGTTATTGGATCTCCTCATGCTGGAACTTCTCTTTCTAGCGCAGGGTGAGCATGTAAGTCATCATTGATTAATAGCTTGGCCCTTTGCGATGTTGGGAAGGGGTTGTCCCTGTTTGGCATTGCAGGCCGATCGCGTGCGCCGGCCGCCCTTCGCTCGTGCATTACTTATGCATGTGCCCAACTCCGAAGCCCCCCGCAGTGGGCCACACACCCCACCGACTATTTTTATTTAGTCTTTGGGATTTAGGCGATGAATGCACTGATGAGTCCGCACGCGTCGCTTGCTCACAATCGATATGGCACAGCGGGTTGGTACATATAAATTATATTCTTCTTTTATGCCCAGATTATATTTTCAACCAATTATATGAGATTATTAGTTGAGTTTGGATCGATGGGATACGATTTAAAAGCTTTTTCAATATTTTGGCTTTGTCAGAAATATAGGAGCTATATCATTTGACGAAACTATAAATTGAATACCTAATAGTACACATATTGACACTAAATTCACATTTGAAACTTTCTTGCAATATAAAATATGTATATCCTAAAGAGGTTCAACATAAAAAGTCATTTATAGGTCACCAGCAGTTATAACAACTGTCCAATTTTAGAAAGAAAACTTCCAAAAGCCTAACCACAAGTCGATACGAAGCGGGCATCACTTATAATTGTATGAAGCGAAGCCATAATGGTCAACCGGCCATAATGGCGGCCGCGTGGAGTTGTGATACCATCTTGTTTCACACCAATAGGTCCTATCTTTGTTTTTATTGCGGCGGAAACTAGTTACTACCACCACAATGTCGCTTTGATTTCGGCTATAAATTAACAGTAAAACTCTTTTACAATTACGTTTATTTCGTTTTCGCTAACACAATCAAATAGTTGGACTTTTTATTTGAAGATCGGACTGCATTTAGTTTTATTGTTAAATAAACTGTATCCACATTAGGATTTTATATTGAGATGTTTTCATTTTGCGTCTTTTTCCTCGATTTTACTCTTTTGTGATATTTGCAATTTGTGAGTCCTTATGGAATATTTTTAAAATCTTCACTTGCAAACTCTGTTCCTTCTCGGATTGGGTTATTGGCTATGAAATATTATTATTAAATTTAAAATTAAACGTTTGGTAAACCCAACGACATCAAGAGTGATCCTACTCATAATAATCCTCGTACTATCAAATCACAGTCAACTGTACAGTACATACACCATATCCGTGAGATACACAGTAATAAGTTAAAAAATAATCTACGCCACATAAATTTTAAATAACAAAAGCTAACAACGTTAACTTGATGAATGTAAATGTAAATTAAAACATAGCTGAATTTTGCATACAATATTTGATATTTACGGTGTCTGCATGTACTATTTTCCTGATATTTGGAAACCTAGAGTGGATTAGAAGTAAACCAGATTTAGCGCATGTTAGTGTTCTTACAGATAAATTAATTTGCGACGTCGTCGTCGCTACACTAATAACCTCGAAGTTGTTGAACACGATCCAAGTAAATAACAGCGTCTTCCGCATCATGCGGATGTGTGGCATGTGGCCGAAAATCCTGGTTAATTACATTACGACATAAACTTTGTACATTTCTGTATCTATATAATGTTTTTTTCTATCTAGTACAGTCCATAGTGTTCGAATTTGTGTACGTTGGATGAAGGCCGATGATTTATTTTATTCAAATACTGCGGTACTGATTCAGTTATGTGCCAAGTAAATTTATTCAGAACCAGTAAATCTCTTTCTAGTAGAAAATACGAGAGAGGGATAGAAGACCCTGACCTGTCAAATGTCAAATAAACCATAGTGAGTAGTGCTTTAAAATGGCTATTTTTCCGTAACATACTACGGCATGCAATAATTGGCAGCTTTGTCCTATTTAAATAATTTTAAGAAAGAAATGCAGTGTGATTCATATTAGTTTAATACGATGTGTAACAGAGTCAGCACCACTGTTAGTATTTCTGAAATAACAAATTATATTTGTGCGCTGAAGGAAACTGAACGGCAGAGTTATGAGCGTAGGTAGCTGGCATAAAACAGCGTACACTGCGCACTGCTAGCACCGAGCAGTGACCCCCGCTAACACAGGAACACTTCACTGTAGTAGTTCCGTTCCCTTTGTCACCATCTGAAACACGATCCCCGTCCACGACTTCCGCACGAAGCCCTTCGAACCTCCGATAATCCTCTCGCATACTAGATTACGTATTAGTTTCATTTTAAACTATTTACAATTTAGTTTGAGTTAACTGGTTTGCCTCAGTAACAACGCTCTCTACAATTTTTGCTGTGAGCTGATGATCCTCAAAAGATAGACGTGGAGCTTTCTTGGTGTCTTAATTATTATTTATGTACAACAGCTGGCGTGCAGAGGTTGGCCGAGCGAGGCTGAGTCCGTCCGGCGAACGACGCGGTTATTTATAAAACAGAGTTGCGTCTCGTTTTGTCTTCGGCGCGCTCTTTATTTTGTCTAAATATACGCAGTTTTGGGAACGTCGTCGCGGCCGCCTCTGCCGCGACACCAGTTCTGGCACTGAGCCAGAACCTCATCTTTCCTCGCCAGCTTATCTTTTGTCGGGACCTACAAAGCACACCGCACATCAGATATGTATATATCGGTCTGGACTAGAAAATTTAAAATATTTTGAGTACCGTGTACCTAATTATAAAAATATATAACAAAAAAATACGTGTAGTCTACCACTGACTAATTGCCATCAGAAAGTCTACTAGTATGAGAAGAAAAGAAAGATACGACAACGTCGTCGGCCATAAAAATCGTTGTTAGCTTACACCGCGCACGTGTTTTGTCCAAAAATAAGTGCTCCAGGAACTGATGTCGCGTCTGGGAGGGGAGTAATTAATCGCTCCCGGCAAACGTAAGCGGCTCCGCAGAATATTAATGGTGTCGGATTGATAGCCCACACTGTCTGAGAACTCGTAGACGACACCAGTCACATCAAAGGCTCGCCAAACACAAAACCGTGACGGCCGTGAGGCTAACACGGCCAGTTTGGTCATACAAAACTGGGCCACGACACATCTAGTTCTATTCTCGTACCGATAAACTAACACGACATAATTTATTCTACAATGTATTCATGGAACCGTGTTCTTATAATAATGAAAGGTTTCGCATTGGAAAATTTTGGCTGCACAAACACATTTTAACTAAATGTGTATGAATCTAGAACTCGTAAACTCAATAATTACTCTGAGGAGATGCTGCAATTGTTTGAAACTACACATGTTTATTTGATTTTTAGTACTTCGTATAGGTAAATATATACAATATATGTGAAGTACGGAGCGTACAAAAGGTAATGGCATTGAAAATACATACACACGTCGAGTCGAATACCTACATATTACGAGTATAAAACCCTCTTTCTATCCCGCTCAGGCCGCTGGCGTCTAAAATCGTATTTCCGTAGAATCCTTACAAGCGACGTTAAGCACTTACTGTCGGCTTTGCAGTTCGACGACCTCAGCTTCAGAAAACGTCCTGAAAAAAAAACTCGCACGGCAAATTTAAACAAAGCTTTATTCCTAACACCTACACGTATGTCCAAAATATTTTTCAGGAGAACTCATGACTAATTACCAAGAAATTTTGACGACTGGATTCATTTTAGTTTTCGGTTCGCAGCGTGTTTGCACTGCGTCATATTTGTTCTACATTGTTGAATAAATTCAACTGTTTGCCTTTTGTATTTTATTTGACAATCGATTACGACTAAAATCTATCTGGGTCACATATAAGCAACAAAAGCCCATCGCGCTACATTCAGGCCAACCGACAATGGCCATAAAAGGAAAGAGAAAAAAATTTAATGAATCAAGATAAGCATTGTGGTGGACAGTGGTTCGACCTCGGCCGTCAAATGGCACCGCATCGATCGAACAAATGCGGTGGCACATCACGCGATTAGCTCTAGACTTCCGAGCTGATCAAGCCTCATTTTAATACTCAATGTACTGCACAGAAAACGAAGTAATGCCCATTTGATTCTTTGGATTTGAACGCCAAATATATGTATACTCAAATTGAAATGTAAGGTTTTGCAACCCGCGTGTTGACAATATTAGTGTAAGGTACCAAAGTATTGAAAATACCAAGGTCACTACAACTACTACCGCAGCAAACGAACCGCAACACCATCCGGAGAGGTTGCGGATGTGATCCGCTGTAATCACCGATGAAATTTCGCCACACAATAGCAAACTTATTTACAGGCCGGCAGAGGTCACGCTCTTCTGAATATTAAACCATCAATCACCGGTTATGATTCAAAAACGTTATTACTGTGATTGCACATTTCCTAAATACGACGTATCATTCGATTTTCGTCATCACTGGCCCCATAATAAGCGATCCATAACAAAAGACCATGTAGGTGATTTATGTGATACTCGGGATATGTCGTCAGCCTGGCTACCGACGCCAGTCTGGTTAGTGGATGCCTCAGCAAATACTTTAGAAACTGCATCGACTTGTGCCAAAGTTCGAAAGCCATTTATAGCGAGTGTTTGTCGTCTTCTTGTCAAGAGGTATGTCCATGGATGCCGGTGCCCGGGCGGGCGGCGAGCGACTAAAATAGACGCCGCCTCGCGCGACTTAACAATGCAATAAAAAGAAATTAACAGTGACGTTGCCTGCGCTAAGTTGACTCTCGTGTCATTTGGATGTGGTCCAATCTCTTCGAGTTATATTTTAGTTGGACTCCTCTCTAGCCACTTCCGCTAAGCGAGACCGAAAATAACATCCAACGAATATTGATGATGAAAGAGAAATGTAGTTGATATGTCTTTTAGAGAATTTCAAGTCTTTTTTTGGGTGTTGAGTGGCGACATAGCTATAAATACTTGTTTTTCTTCCAGGTTTCGGGCTGGCGGCGGCCGCCGCAGCGGGTGTCCGCGCCGGTTATCAGACCGTGCTGCCTTCACCATACGGGTAAGAAGCCAGTTGGCTCGTAATCTATGTACCATATCTGTATCATGTATCAATGTTCAGTGGTTCAACACTTCGATATTTGCCAGCACTAGCGGCGCCGCATGCCGCTCTGAATACATCTCACGAGACAAAAATCAGACGTAGATTTTCCATTCTTAAGGTTAAGCCAATTGGAAAGAAAATGCACCTAATCTTTCCTTTGATCACAGATCTAAGATATTGCTTATCCACTTCATAACTTTGTAGTTATGAAGTGGATATATAACCTAGTTGTCTAGGTTGTTATATTAATGTAGGTACGTGCGTTCGTTATGTTTTGTCGTTACGGAAACCTATTAGTTATTTAACTTAATCATTACCAAAATACGTACCATCTCCTTTAAGTAAGTCTGTTATTGATTCAAAACCTGATCTTTAAGATCGTGCCATGAGAACAGATTTACAAAAATTGTTTTGTAATGGGACTTTCCGCAATAAAATTGCTACTAAACAAGAACCTAAGAGTTGAGCAGCTGAGGTCCAGGTACCTAACGCTTGATGTGACGGCATCTAGACTTAGTATGCTGACTTTTGTCTCGGTAGATGAGGCGAGCGGCGTCTCCGGACGGCTAGCGGCGCGGCTCCCGGCGGACCACACCTAGACTAAATTATCAAACATTTTCACATAGGTATCTATGGCAAGCGTGAGCGTGAGAGTGGATTTTTTTTCGTTTTGGGTGTGAATTAGTCGATTGGGTTTTTTAATGTTTACGTTTTATAAAGCTATACCGGAGCATGGGCGGCGCCGGCGGCGACGTCGTCGGTCGCGGGCGCCGCCCACCGCCATCACACTTTACGCATCGTTCTCGACACTCAATGTTTTCTTTACTTTTATGTTTTATGCCGTGTTCGTGTAAGATTTTGTTGATTTGAATTGAGTTTTGTTGGTGGTGGATTTCGTTTAATACACTTACTAAGTAATTGTCGTACTGCGGCGGCGGTGGCTGCCGAGGGCGCGCTGTGTGTGCGTAGGTGTGAGCGCGCGCTCGGCCGGCCGCCGCCGCCGCCGCCGGTGCCGCCGTGCTGTCTATACCTGTGATACAACACGCCCTGCCCGTGCCGACTGCTGGCCCTGCAGTCCTCGTGTCCGTGTGTTTAATAAATTACATATTGACGAGCCCTCGATCGATGCTCAACCAGGGCCACCACGCCAACACAACAGTCCATATATTATTCAGAAGCACTCTTGTTTTAATGGAAAATAATCAAGTGAAAGCTTCTATCTAATTAACGCTTTTGTTTAAGTTTTCAATCAAGTAGGAATTACTTTTACTACCGACAGACGTCTGGAAAATCTAATTTATTTAAAAAGTTAGGCTGCCTACGGTCGATATAATGACAAATTGTATTCAAATTATAGTTACAATTCACGGTAAAGTTAACCTAAAATATTGTACATAATTATGTACCTATGTACTTATATTTATGTAGGCAATGATGAATGAGTGTAGTAATTACTGTTGTAGGAAAAATTATTTTAGAAATAGATTAATCAAATGATTCTATTCAGCTTAGTTTTAATTATTCTTGCGATTACTTATTGCATGTAGTTATATAATTATTAAGTCTATACTTTCTGAGAAGAACCTTGAAAGTGTCATTTAACATTACGATCCTTTACATCCTCTATTAGCTATCAGAATAGTATGTGGTTGTGTTTTGTATATTTTAGTAGATGTGTCAGCTCAGCTTATGTGAGTATATATATGCCAGTTTTAATAATGCTGTTTGTTTTCACCTACTACTATATTTTCTCTATTTGAAGGTTAACTCTGGTATTCAAAAATAAAGATCACGACGACGTATTTATGTAGGTCTAGAGACTGTCGGTTGTAGGTGAGATTTTGCATTAGAAAACCCCTAAATCAACTTTATTTAAATACTGATATTGTCAAACTGACTACTATGTATTACGTAGGTACTTTGCGGTACATCAGTAGACCACAGGTGGGCGTATAAGACGGGCGGGGCGTTGACGCGGGCGTGGACCACGCATGCGTGTTGCCTCCGATTCCTGTACCATGCTAATTCAGTCGAAATAGAACAAACAACAATCCACCCGTCTCTATCACATCTTATAGTGGCGGAAAAAGATGGATAATTGCATCGTAAAGTGGCGCGATGGTTAATAGTATGGATGAAGAGAGCCCTCTAGAAACGCTGACGCGGTTAAAATCGTATTGAAGATGCTCTTGAACAAACTTGGCCGCCTTCAAGCAAATTTAGCGGAATTGGCATTTTATTATTCACGCCATTTAGTGATTCTGTTAAATCATATTCGTAATAATCATATTCTAAAAGAAACTTCGTAATTTTAAATTCGTGACTGATGTTAAACAATCTATTTGGGTAATTTTTCACCACCAAATTGCTAGTTTGTGAGGCAACATAGATACTCTTTAGAAAAACTGATTAATTTAGATGTCCTAATGAGTCAAAATTTTATCTGGGTACTTACTCGTATATTTTTCGATGAGTTTATTTTGTAATACAATTTGGGAAGATGTGCCGCCATCGTCATCTAAATCTTCTTCTAATTTCCCCGACTGTAGGTCTATGGTGCGATGTAGCGATAAGTAGGTAAATACCAAGTGGTCCGGATATTTCGGTGGAGGCGGAGTGCCGTCCGTTGTATATTTTTAATACATTTTCCTAAACTTTTCTGGCACTGACGCACGGCGGCGGTTCCGCAACGGCGACACAAGCCGACAGCCGCATACTTACATAATTATAACAGTTTATCGATGTCTACTAACATAACAAGACTAGATGCTCGTGCCTGTTGAGGCTGCTGGGGCTAGGTATAGTGTGAACGTTTTGAAGAGTATTAATTTTTCGATGTCCCCTCACCAGTATCATTGAATTGCTCAGTGAGAGGACATCGCGGGTGACAGTTAGCGTCAAATGTCCAGTTACTTGATGTGCTATTGGAAAGTTTGACGCTCTTGATGCCAGGAGGATATTTGGATATAAAGGTTGTTCTAAATTGGCAGGTTGCCTGGGTACATGTACAGCACTCCTACTGGGTACATGAACGCCATGAGCGGGGTGGGTGCGGGTGTGGGCACGGGCGCGGGCGGGTTAGTGCAGCTGCCGCAACTGCAGCACGCCGCGGCCGTGGCTGCTGCCAACCACCTGTACGAATACCAGGCGGCGGCTGCGCAGGGAGCGGCGGCGTACCAACAGCAGTACGCTGCAGCCGGCTTCGATCCATATGCTACTGCTGCCGGTTTGTACTTTGTTTATTAAAGATACTATTTAGACAAATGAAGTACCTATAGGTAATCCCTATATATCATCAATATTGATAAGCTCCAATAATACAACTTTGTTAAAATTTATAAAACCTGCACTTAATATTTTTAAATATTATGCAAGTACATGCATGTAGAATAAGTGTCAGTCTTTGGTAAAAAATGATAAGTATTTAAACTTCGCGCTCATCAGTACTAATTTTATCAATTCAGTTTCTGAACGTTTAAGTGACTTATTGTTTTACAAGTCATAAAGTGATGTACTTATGTTTCAGCAGCAGCGGCGGCAGCAGCTAGCGGTGCTGGCTATGTGTCTCCGTACTACGCACTCCCCGGGGGCGGCGTGCAGGCTCCCCTTCTACCCCCTCTTTCATACCCCCCACAGCTCCAAGAAGCACGGATGCAGTAGGCTTGACTCCATGCTAGTTCCTGATACATTACCTTCTTATGACACCCGCGATAATGATTCAGACCTGGGTAGTTTCTTTCTGCCAGTAAAAGCGTAAACCGCTTCCAGTTCCTTGCTTTCTGACCAATGAGGACGCAGAACGCGCGCGATTTACGTGTCAACATTGGTAAAAGGAAACAAACACTTACCCAACTGATTAAAATATATTATACTTGAAATGTCGCTGTAAATAACACATCACGGGTAATGATATCGCGAACTACATACTAACACACGTTTATAGGTCTGAATGTGAAATAAAAGAAAATGACACAGCTGTTTCAGCAACGTTCGGTACATTTTGTCGAACGGTAGTTAAATACGATAGCAAACCATGTCATTAGAACATTTTAATACATGCTGATAGAAGAAAAGCCAAATATAGACAATCGTCTAATGTCTAGTTGAATCCATAAACCAAAAATGTTAAAGAATGACCAAAGGCTATGAGCTTTTTATTTAGAAATAAGACCTCGGTACTTAACCATTTCAATGGTGATGAAACTATGTAGGTAATAATTACATACGTAATTGTATGTATTAATTATAAAGCACCAATTCAAAACCATTAAGATACATAAATAACCATAGCTATGTTGAAATATTCTTGCCTCACTAATTGAACTTCCTAACATCACAATCATATTTTTATACCTGTAGATATAGTTCGATCACGAAACCAATATTTCGTGATAGATATGCATATTTTCATACTAGATACCCTTCATATTATAAATATACAATATATATAATATCTACTTATATACAAATTAGAAATGCAAATAAGATTTAAATACATACAGCTGTTAAATGACAATAAATACAATATGAAAGAAAGCATTATCAGCGTTGTGTATGTTAGCAATTCAAAAGGTTAGATAGTCGTAAAAGTCTGGAAAAATACTTTTATGCTTGGCTTATTTTTCTATGATGGGTTATTTTATGTACATTTTCAAAACACAATGCATTACGCAATTCAATGATAAATTGTCAATGTGACATCTACATATTTTTATTAATGGAAATCGAAGAAATTATGAAATGTTTCATATGTAGTTTTTTCTAAGATATCTTTGTTTTGTGACACATCATCGGAACAAGATGGTGTAACTTCATATATGTGGTATCTATCTGATTTATCGACCATCGCTTGAAAAAACACATTAACTGTCTGACAGCTATTTTTAAACAGAGTAACTATATATTGAAAGAAAAATCTTCAGATTCTATCATCACATAGCACATTATTGTATAACATTTCTTAACAATAATTTCCATTTTACGTAGCTTTTTATTTTTAATAAGGTATGTTTAAAGTTATAAATCCCGCTATTGATCCATCGAATACATTGCGGGACGTGGTTTCAGCATATCCTTATTACCGGATATGTTAATCTAGGAGGCTAATTCGAAGTGGCCTATTCTAAATTACATCCGACATCGACTTAAATCAAAATATATTTTGTATTTTAGACAATCAATTTTGGCCTCCTAATCGTATCCCTGTATAGGTGGGTATACCTAAGCCTGGCAAGCATGAAAAGTGATTAACAACTCTATTTTGCATATTGTTATATTATAATTTGCAATGTCAGCTAATGGAGAATATATCACCAGCATTGCTTCATTCAAAATGAAGCTTTTATTAGTCGACTTGCTTTTGGTTGTAAGACGCCATAGATAATAATTCTTAGGTATCCTAGGTCTGTATTAACATGTCCATGTTGCTCAATAAGTCCGAAAATGGACTTGGTTTAGCTTAAGAAGATTGAGGGAGAGCAATAAAGGGCTAAGTAATTAATGTAATTTTAAGTAATATATGTACTTATTATTGTATCAGCGAAAATCAACAATATTTTTTGTACACTACATATACGCCCTTGTAATATTAACTATTATTACTTATAATTTGTTCTCCAAAGCGGTATAGGGTACTTAGTAGTTAGGATAATTCAATTACTAGTCCATATAATTTTAATGTACTTATTGAATTATAGACGGTCGCCGGATACTATCTATATAAATCAAGAAAATAAAATCCCGTATCTTCATCATCATAACAGTTATTGAAGTCAGCGCATCAACAAAGAAAATATCATAAAACGGACCTTCTTGGTCGGTTTTCAGCATTATATTTAGATTAAAATGAGGTGAGCCTTTATCTAAGGCTAAGTACGTATTATTTCGTTTGGCAGCCATTACAGTTTTTGCGTGGGAATAAAATTCATTTAGAATGAAGACGAGGAATTTACCGGCGACATAGTACAAGTTAGAGGCATTAGACCGAATAGGTATCACTGATACATAGTATATAAGCCTAATTTTAATTGTAATATTCTGTTATTCGTAATTTATTTTGTTGATATTTGTAAATCTACATGTTGATAACTATTTATTATGTGGAAGATAAATAAAAATTGTTGAATATTTACCGACCGAATCGAATCTCTTAACGCCTGGGGTTGTCACAGTTTAAAAACATGATTCGGTCTTATATATTAAATTATATTCATTCATTATACTTTTAAATTTAAGTAGAATAATATTATAAATAAGTAGATGCGTACCATACGGAACATAGTACCATGTTAGCCATAGTCGTGGCCATCTTGCCTTATATATAGATGAAATATTGTACTTAGTTATATATAATACAGAAATTATATACATACACATATAATCGAATGTATAAAAGTTTCAGAGCGGCAATACGCTCTGAATTGTCCATAATAGTGCATTTCATTCACATTAATTTTAAGCACAATTACTACTATTATATATTATTATAGTATTACATATCTATATGAAGGTAAATTCATAATAAATACTTAATAACTGTTATAATTAATTTAAAATTATACTATCGTACTTAATTTAGGATAATATAAAATGAAAAATAAATTTTTAAGGTACAACTGGATGTTTTTTTTTATCTCTTCTAAAACCGAGGAGCTCGTAATGATGCCGTAGACATTCCTAACTAGGTACCTATTTAAAAAAAGAAATTTCTATTTGGAGTCTAGAGATGTGAAAAAAATCTGTGTCATCGAGTTTTTGGCGTAGGTCCAAATTGGCATCCCGTTTAAAAACGAAAAAAATGAATAATGAAGTTGTGTATTCAAATGTCACTGAATGTATAGAATAAAACAAAGTCGTTATCAGTGCGCTACAGCTGTAAATTATTATATTGGATGCGAAAACGAATGAAAATTCAATTACCTAAGTAATCTTTGAATAGAATCCTCCATGCCCTGAACTTATCTTAAATTTTTTCAGATGACTATTCAAACTGGGACTCAGCCATATATAATTTGTGCTAAAGATAAGAGATCTACCTTAGCTTTTTATTTGAAAAAAAAAACTTATTTCAAATTTCGTCTGTACTTATGTAGGTAGATATAATCTACAAAAAATGCTAATATTGGAGGAACACCGAAAAGAAATTTGAATAATAGACATAAAAAAACCGTACTGCATTATAAATTAGATACGTTTTTTAATTGTAAGGAATGCTTGGAAAAAAAAATTGATAGCGTATTTGGGTACTGGTTATAATATTAAATGTAGGTGACTGACTGACTGTAAATATTGGAGTAAAAACTGTAGATAGGTATAGATAGGTACTTGATTTATCTACTTTAATAATGGTATAACTTACCACTTATAATTTTTCACTCTGAATAGCGTAAATTAAAGCCTAACTACCTATACCGGATACCCAAAGGTTGAGACAAGCTGGGAATAATGTTAAAAGTTACCATTGAATGGTAGGTGGGTCCCTACAACCTACTAGTTTACCTAACTAGTAGGTGTACGCAAATAAAATGGGATCAGAAATTAGTGATAAAACTATAGGTATTTTTCTTTCAAAGGTTTGAAGGCAAAACTAATTTGTATTTGAACGATACGTTACCTACGTATCGTTCAAATACAAATTAGTTTTATTATACTATATATATTACGTGTTATTAATTAAAATTAAAAAGCATATAGCATTGCATTTTGACATTGAGAGACTTTTTGGCGGGAAAGTGAAGCGTCATGTTTATCAGATTTGTTTTATTTCCTAAAATTTGTGTTTCAATGAACTTGATTGCAATAACTATGGTTGATTATTAACCGTTAAGTGTTGGACAGGAGGCTCACGCTCACCTGATGGTTAGTGATCACTGCCGCTCATGACATTTAGAAGCCTCTAGTGTTACACTAGAGGCTTAATTTGAGTGAGAAATCTCGCTATGCCCAGCCTATCGAAAAAATAGCCTACGACCTACCAAATAACCCAAAAAAAGATGGTCATGCTGTTTCGGAGGAATTCGACGAAAAATGTTGTAACACAAGATTTTTTAATTATAGGAATAATCTTGGAATTTTCTCGAGAAGTCTATGTAAGGTTTAGATTAAATACCCAAACTTAGTAACATGTGTTTTATAACACGTCCACATTACGTAACGTTGATACACATTAATACACAACATTGATAAATAACATTTTCTATTCGACACTGTAGTTGATATTAAAGTAAAAATATAACTGAGTATTTTGTGAATATTTTAAGTGCCTACCTGTTCCCATTGTTCGATATCAAATCGAGCATAAAAGGGCAAAATATTTATTTTATTTTGTTTCTAATATTTATACCCGCAACAGAAATACATAATTTGTGAAAAATTCAACTGTTTAGCTATCGTGATTCTTGAGATACAGCCTGGTAACACAGACGGACGCAAAAAAGTAGAAAAATTTGGAGTGTGGCTGTATAGATTAAATTCTTATGCCTTCTTCTTAAAGGGAAGAAAAATATATAAATAATTTGACATTGACATCGGACTAAGACTGGGGATGTTGATTATAGTATCGATGTTTTCAACAGTGTAATATCGATTTTAGAAGTATTGATGATTATGAAGATATATCGATTGTATTATCACCATTTTAATATAATTACATAAGTGTATATTGATTTTTAACAGAAATTAAACACTACTTTAATTTATTACGTATTTATTATTATATACTTATCATTATTTTGTTAGAAAAGAAGTATTTATTGATCACAGAAAATAAACGCAAATATTTATAAATAATAAATATTCCTGGAAATTATGACACACAGCGCCATCTAGTCCCGAGCTGAGCAACGAGGCTTGCTATTTATAGTAATAAGAAAATCTATACTTGTGACGGAGATAGATGTCTGTTTATCAGGGTAGAGCTCACGGAACGCGGGACGTCGGCCTGCACACGGGACGGAAGATGGCGCTATAAAAATTGTTCTTAGAACATCGTCTTTATAGAACAATATTACATCGATGTTTTGGGTTTTAAGATTGATGTTTAAATATCGATATTTATAGACGATATATCGATGTTTGAAAATAAATGATATATCGTTTGCATCCCTAATTATGACACTGACACACAGCACTGACAGATAGAATACCATTGTTCTTGTTTGGTTAAGTTGTGATTGGCTGCAGAATTTATTTTGTTCCATGTTTGTTGAAAAACAACGATACTGCTTATAAGTTAGATCGTGACTTATACAAAATAGCTAGCAAAATGGCTGGACAAGGCCACCAGTTCCCAGGAAACTTTCAAGCCAATGCTGCTGGTATGAGATCGGGCTTCGGCGGGGGCCCGATGAGCGGGCAAATGCAGTCCATGCCCAATCAGTTAGCAGGTAGTAAATACTTTACTACTTTTATTATCCGAACGAATATACACTTAGGTCAGAGAGTCGTCTTAAGGGCCGAATAGGAAGGGAATTAGAAACCCTCCTTAGGAGCCAGTAGCAGTACTGGCTCCTAAGGAGGGTTTCTAATAGTATAAGTATAATTTCTGTTGTTTTCTGAACCCGGCTTCCTATCTCTGCGACATGACTGAGCTTGTCTGCATACTCTTTAAAATATTTCTGGACATTATGACACAGTGCCATCTAGTTTTGAGCTAAGCAATGAGACTTGTGTTACGGATACTAGTTGGTTGATATACTACATATACATATACTTTTACTTTTACTTCACTCTTCTTCTTTTAAATGATTAAATTCAATGTTTTAAATTGTTTGTTTTAGTTTATGAAACATTATTTTGCTGCTTATTATTTATTTATTTTATATTAAATAGACTTACTGAAACTGACTATTCTATTTAATGGAATTAAATTACAAATACTAAACAATTAGAATACAACATATTTACTACCTATACTTTTATTATCATATGAATATCATGAAGAATACATTATGGTTTTAACCCGTGGCTTTAAATATTGTTGTATTACTTGAAACATTTGTTGTAATATATGTATATATTTCACTAATATCCATGGTAAAAAATAAATTAATAAAAGGAAGCCAAAGCTTTTTAAGTATACAATGTAATATTCGAAGTTTGTGTTATATTTTAGGGGTGATGGGTGGACCAATGACTAATGGCCCCAGCATGGTTGGCATGGGAAACCAGATGGTGCCAGCGTATGGGGCCCCTATGCAGAACCAGATGGGGAACATGGGAATGGGACCACAGGTCAGTGCAAGTTCTACTTCAATTATTTCTATGGTTCTTTTAACCGTTAACTGATGCTTGAAAATAAGCTGCCATACTCTGCTGGAGCATATATCCACACTATAAACGGGAAGTGACAATTATTTGCAAAACACATACCTATTAGTTTTTATTTTAAAATAAATAATAATAATTTTGTTTATCTATTTTCAGGGCATGGGAGTAGTAGTCAATGGTGGACCTGGTGGTGGCATGGGGCCCCAGAACGTCGCACAAACAGGTACCATTCACATTACCTCACTATATTAAGGATACTTCAATACATGGTTTACATGTGTTTATATGTGGTCTAAATGTGTTTGATACATGCATATTCTGATATTGCATTTATTGAAATAATCAAGTTCTAAAACCAATGTCTCTAGCCAAGCTGGACCTTTCCACAGAGATGTGATCTGTAGTAGATCATAACTAAGTTCATGAAGTAGAATAGATATACCATCTTACCTGTCGTCACCAAAGGGTGATGCAGAGGTGTATTAATGTACACATTTCCCCGGTGTTGCATCCCATGTAATATGGGTGAGCTCATTGTCATCAACCGGACACGAATCCAAACTCCGAGCTGCTACTAAGAATTTAATTGGAAAACCTATAACACTTTGCTCGCCCTGGGAATTGAACCCAAGACCTTTTACTTAGCAGTCGCACTTTGCGACCACTAGACGGATGAGGCTAGGAGCTAGACTAGGAGGATAAATAAATGTAAAAGAAGAAGTATTATGCATTATGGTTATTTGTAATTGAATAAATTGGTACAAATGTAACTTAGTAATGCCAATAAATTGAGACCACACCTGACATGAGAATGCGATAAGATAACATGAGGGTTTTAGAACCCCTTATCAGAATATAGCTGAACACCTACCATATGTTCAGCTGGCACTTATTATAAATGGTAGATGTTATATTGTTTTATACAATATATTTAATAATTGTTTTCTGCGTTTTAACTTCAGGTGGCTTGCAGGGCGGAGGCGCTGTGCCGAACAATACACCGCCGACTCCTGCGCAACCGGCCCCCGCTGCAACACCACAGAACAAAGAGTTCAATACAGCATCATTATGCAAGTACGTATTAAGGCTAAGACTGTTTGACGACCCGTTTAGCTCAGTGGTAGATAACGCTGCCTGCTTTGCTATGGGTCCCTGGTTCGAATCCGTGTTTGTGTGGTGAGCATAAACATTGACAACAAAAAAAAAGGTTCATGTCTCATCCTAAGTTATGACCAAAATATTAAAAAAAAAACTAGTCATTGATTTGTTTATTATCCTTCAATTTTGTAATATCTTTATTCAGATTTGGACAGGAGACAGTGCAGGATATTGTGAGCAGGACGCAAGATGTTTTCCAGACACTAAAAGCAATACAAGTAAGTCTTTAAGTTTCTAAGCCTACGTTTTCGTTGCTGAAATCATTTAGCTTGCACGATTATTAAACCATTATGCCTGTATTTGCCTACCTAACCGTTGATAGCCTAGTTGTGTGACCAGTGGACTGAGTAGTCAACGGTCTCTAGTTTGATCCCAAGGCACTTACCCCTAATTACAATTTGATAATGATTTGAAGTTGACAATTTGTGAGTATTTACTACTAGCTGTAATGGTAGAGGGAAAAATCGTGAAGAAACCTGCATGCATAAGAGATTCTGAAAGTGAAGTCGCCAACACGTACTAGGCTAGGAACAGTATGTTTTATTCAGTCCCATGTAGAGTATCAGATAAAGAATTTCAAAGAAAAACTGTACCTAACGCGGTACGGTCTTTAAACCGAATATAAGAATATTATACTATATAGTTGCAGTTATAGTTATTAGACCAATGAGTCAGCTAAGATTTCTATTGATATAGAATATAAAATGTATGTCCTCATCCATTTCAGCCGCCAAATGGTACACATAACGGTGAAAATGCCAGTAATGACAAGAAAGCGAAAATGCAAGAACAACTGCGCACAATACGGCTGTTGTTCAAGAGACTACGACTTATCTACGAGAAATGTAACGAAACATGTCAGGTATGTACTGATCGAGCCAGGCCACGTCGTGATAAGGCAGTATACTTTTAATTGTAGGACATGGATGACAAGTGCCGGTGCCCTCGCGCATAACCTTAGTAAGACTGAATGAAACACGTTGTCTTATTTATTATAATTGAGGAAGGAGGGAAACGGCCGTAGGTCTTATACTAAACCCATTCAGTGCCAAGTACCCGATTCTGGGATCGATATTATATCAAGGCTCTGGGCATTCAATATTCAAGGTATATACTAACGAAGACTTTTTGACATAAAAGAAAAGAATGTCAAAAAGTCTTCATAGATATAATAAAGTAATTAAATTCAATGCCCAGAGCTTTGATATAATATCGACCCAGGAGCCAGGTACTGGGCAGTGAAAGGGTAAATGTCAATGTTTGACATGGACCCTTTATATGTCTGCATGCATAGTTTCTCATTTTTGCTTTATTTCACACTCGTTTTAAGCTTCGGTCCAAGTCGCTGACTAAATTTGTTGGTATCAAAATGACGTCCATTCTTATTTTGGCGAATAAAATGTTCATCTTATATGTGTAAATTTAAAATAAAACAAATGTTTTCGTTCAGGGAATGGAGTACACTCACATGGAAAGTCTCATACCACTGAAGGACGAAGCGGAGAATAAGGCGCTGGATGAAAGACGCAACACTGAGTCATACAGACTAGCGTTAGAAGAAAATAGAGAGCTTACTGAACAGGTAAAACCTTGGTGTTATATCAAACCTATTTGTACTGTGTTAATTGAGGTATTAACTAAACTAAACCACCAAACCAAATCCGGTCAGTAGTTTTTGAGTGATGGAGTAACAAGCATTCTAACACACAAGCCCGTTTTTGGCACACATATGAAAAAAATAGCAACATATAATAATAATAATAATATTTCCGGACATTATTATACAGCGCCATCTAGTTCCGTGGTAAGCAACAAGGCTTGTGATACGGATACTAGTTGGTTGATATACTACATGTATACTTTTTTTTTGTAAATACATAATTATTATACATAGATACATCCATGACTCGGAAACAAATGTTGATGCTCATCACACAAACATTTGTCCCTACCGGGATTCGAACCCGGGACCCATAGCACAGCAGGCAGCGTTAACTACCGCTAAACGGGTCGTCGGGTCGCTATATGTAGAGACTGAGGCACTTCTACAATACATTAAGTAGCAAGATACATAATAACAATATGTTACTCAACTATCACTCTTAAACATACTATTTCACAAAAAATGCCACTTAAAAATCAAAAACAAACATACACACACACACACACACACACACACACACACACACACACACACACACACACACACACACACACACACACACACACACTATTTTCTTTAAATTAAAAATTAATAATGATATTAGAAATAAATGATTACGTATTAGTTTAATATTTTGCTATGGAAGAGCGGGGCCTCCTAACACAGGCAAAAATTGCTTAAATGAGTCCCCAAACACAATCACCCATTTGTTGTAACAGATTTCTTGAATAAAACATTTTGAATTTGATTTTTTTGAACTTCTTTTATGTCACGAAAAAAATAAAGAAATATTACACACACAAACAAAAATAAATAATAATAATAATTGTTCACAGGTGGTGTTAAAAAACAAACAGTTAAAGGAAGTTATAACTAACCTGAGGACTATTATATGGGAAATTAACGTTATGTTGACCATGCGAAGGTCCTAAGTTATAGTTTTAAGTTAAAGTCCTCCCTGACCTTATCCTAAGGTCAGGGAGGATGTTAAATAATAAAATCTGTAATTTTCATTGTAAATTGTCTGTGTAAATTGGCACATTTGAGACACAATGTACAAAAATTATGTTTATTTGAATGTCTTAGAGACTTCAAGCAGATATTATTATGTATATGATTCCCTATATATTGTATAAAACCTAAAGTCAATAATTTCATTGGCATTGTGTGTGTATGTAAACAGTCAGGGTTCATAGCAACTTCCGACTCTTGTCTCCGAAACTTTCAACTTTTATTAAAGCGGCTAATGCAGATCTCTCTTATGCCTCCGTCTTCACTCCGGTTCCGGTTCCGATTCCGACTCCGACTCCGACTCCGATTCCGATTCCGATTCCGATTCCGATTCCGATTCCGACTACGACCCCGACTCCGACTCAGACTCAGACTCCGACTCCGACTTCGACTACGACTCCGACTCCGACTCCGACTCCGACTCCGACTCCGAGTACGACTCCGGTTCCGATAAAATCACTTCCGTAACATAAGGATGTTATGTAAAGAATAAGCAGAGAAAGAAAAACTAGGGAGACAAAAGAACGAACAACAAGAAATAAAGAAAGAGAAACTAGGGAGTTAACACCAGTATTTCCTTACTTGTTCTTTTGGAGATGCTGGAGTGATCATCAATCCAACTATTGTCTGGGTTCAGTGGTGCCTTGAGTAGGCAGAGGCCTAGGGCGGTAGATTTTAGGGGGCGTCACATTTGGCCATTTTTTTTTCGTACAGCAATAAGCTAAGCTGATGATTCCCTTCTTTGTTTTTCGAGTGTATTTTGTAACATCGAAACGCGACGACAAATTATGGAGTTGTAATTCCATTGCCAAAAAGGTTAGAAATCGTGACCTTTGACATCTCAGTCCACAGCTCACAGTTATAAGAATACTTATTTGTAAATAGTAGTTGTAAATTGATACTAGATATAATAAACTAGAATATAAGTGTATGTGGTAATTATTTTAATATAAGTAATGATTCGAGAACCGCCCATGGGCCCCATATGAGCGGCAGTGATTATAACTCAATTATATCGATTATAACGATAATCACTGCCCCCCATGCAGGCAGGTTCCATTACTGAACAACGGTTCAGTAGTGTTTCCTGACTGCTTCGTTAGTCTAGTTGTCGTAAGCGCGACTGCCTACCAATGTGTTATTGAGTCGTCATCATCATCATCAGCCTATATTTGTCTACTGCTGTACATAGGCCTCTCCTAGTGGACGCCACAGAGCTCGAGTTATTGGGTATTTCTATTAAATTCCCAGTAGCAGCTCGGAGTTTGAATTTCGTGCTCAGTTGATGGAAATACGCTCGCCCCCTATTAGATGTGACCTAAAACACCGGCAAAATGTGGGTGTACATTGATACACCTCTGTCTAACCCTTCGGGGTCGAAAGTCGTGATGGTATGCAGTAATATGTTAGGACTCCAGAAGATTAATTTTCTCAGTAAAGGCTAGGTTTATGACATGTTCACACAATACCACATACGTCCAAAATGTAGTTAAATACATTTTATGGCCGAATGCCGTTGTATCGGGGTCGGCTATTGTGCATAGAAACCGTTAAGTTTACAGAGTATTTCATCTCCGTTTGGCAAATATTCATTGAACAAGAATTTGAATACCTACTTATAAATTGTTGACTTGCTAGCGTAAATGACGCGAACGCGAAATATAGCTATAACCTTGAGATAACTGAAGGCATGGTAAACAAAAGAACCAATTACAATAACACTACTTTTCGGGACTGTTTATTCACCATTTACCCACAAATTAGCCCACTGCTGGGCTCAGGTCTCCTCTCATTTGAGAAGAGTAGGCGTAGTGGACGCCTACGAGAAAATCATCAAGCATGCAGGTTTCCTCACGATGATCTCCTTCACCGTTTGAGCATGTGATAAATACGTAGCTACATAACTTCCGAAAAGTAAGTGTTGCGTGCCTTCGGTTCGAACTCGAGACCTCTGACATCTCAGTCCACTGGGCAAACCACTTTATTTATTATGTTGATTATTACATATCTCTATGCACTTTATTTATTCCCTATGTTTCGTATCATTAACAGAATTCAGGTGGTTGTGTCATGTTATAATTATTAACAGCTACATTTTTGTTAGTCATTTAAAATCTGATGTGCAGAACGAGCTTACCTTATCCGTTGATATTCCAGTTGTATACTTGGATTTAGATTTAATAGAGTTGCTGACACATCAACATAATTATATTTTATGGAATTCAAGCTGGTGGGAGCACCCAGCCATCATGCCAATGAAACTTAGTGTTTTTTTAATTTTCTCTAAAGTCTTCACATTTCATTCTGTGTCTGGTGGTTTATGAAATCTTATGTAGTGCTGGGATTTTACTATGGTAAGTTTGCTTGGAATGCTCAAAAACTTATGTAAAGACTATGTTCCTAGTTTGAGTAATCTAAGGAAAATCACACAAATAATTGAGACACATTTATAAATAAATTATTTACTTGTAATTCAAGTCGAGGTTAGTCTAAATATAAAATGGCGGACTGCTAGGGTTACACGACATTGAGTTAATAAATAAAGCTAATGGCAAGCTTTTAGGAAACTGAGTATTTGAAATTTCAGAGTAGGTGTTATTTAAAATTAGTAGCTTATGACCTAGGACTTAAGTACGTTTATCTATCTACGTTCGATCGGTTTCGGGATTTCGGAGGTAGCTTTCTTTTTCTTTTCGAGAAGTTTCTTTTCGTAGGGGCGGTGGTCGACGGTTTCCTCGGGAGCGGGGACTTCGTCGGGTTGGGGCTGGTCGGCTTGTTCAGGGGTCTCAGGGGACGCCTCTAGCTGCTTCCCTGCGCTCCTGCCCGAAGGCAGTTCATGGAATGCCTCTGCCAAGTCCAAGTTGATTTCCTCAAGCGGTGTATCGCCTGACCTGATGTAGACTGGCACATAACCTGGCACTGGGGGAAGGAACTGCCATTTGGGACGAGCCTCTGTAAAAGAAAAATCATATTATTATTTACGTGCAGGAATTGGTGAACATACGCTATTTTTAACATAATCCTCCTATTCCTATCCAATTTACCTAATTTATCTGGCCTTGATACCCTAGAAACGCTGTTATTCTATTTTTATTGTTAAATGCAAAATGCGTATCTCTCTGATTTTGATCGGAGAGTTTTTAGCTATGACTAAAAATTTTTTTAAGTATAGCCTTTTGAAGATCACCAGCTCTGTTGAGAGCTTAAAAATCTATTTTTTATTTCTGTCAGCCGTTTCCCACAAACTTTATTTATACCATCCATTCAACTAAACTTTTCCTCTCTTTCCTCTTCCCATATAAGTCACCCTTTACTTTATAACATATTTATGCTTAGATATACCTTTCTGACAACATGCCTTTCAACCTGTTCATCATAATAGTTTATGTCCATGATAAACGGTTATTTTTAACAGGACACCATATAAACGGGTTGATTCAGGGACCGGTTTGTTCTGTTGTGAGAAAGGGATCGCACTATTCAGGATGAATGCCGCCATCCCCTTTCAATAACGGTACATTCACGCCATTGCCACTATCGTACGGTCTAAGCTTGCAATTTCATAGCTATAAAAAATCTAAATTATTTCGTTCTAATAATATTTAAAATAGTCTTAATATAAAGACGTTCATTAGCGAATCGAAATAAATAATAGTGTCTTCATAAAAAATGGATCTACAGTAGCAGGATTAGTTTCTTAACTGCCAATTTTGTCGGGGCAGCGATAGGCAGCAGCTGAAATGCAGTTGTGACGCAATAAAAACTTCTGCATTGTAAGCAGTTGGTTCGTCAAACATTGATTGAATAATAGAGAATCTGTGGGCACGAGCTGACGGAACAACAGGACCCCTAGAACCCCTTAACACTTTAAAACGCAATACGTAATAACCCTCTTCCTCAAGAGGAGTGTATGGCTAGAACTGCGGTTGAATTAAGATTAATTCGCGATGTCAAGGCCACTTTCCATTGATACTATTTTTATAAATATTATTTCTACCAATGCACGAAGTCCGTGTTATCAAAGAAAAGTTCTAGTTACTACGTATGTGGAAACTAGTCAGAAAATCGAGGATTGTTATATCTACCTTTAAAAGAATCCTATTATAATCCTATTGAATAAAACTGCGTTGACAGTCTCGAGCCCATAATACCTATGAGGTTAGTGTGTAATCCTTAAACCCCTGAACAATCCAGGCTGATTCTCCTCTGAAGCCTTTGACTGGTTTAGTAAGAACGCGCGGTAAGAAATTATTTATAGAAAAGGTTATAAATGTTATGTGGTTGCTTAACATAATCGACATTATAACGCAATAAACACATATTTAAAACGGTTTTTTGCATACAAAACTTTAAAAAGCCATTAATTACAATATTGTTTCCTACTTCACGACTAACCTTTGATGGATGACATGCTGTAAGCGATAAGTCATGACCGATTATATCTATAAAGTTGTCTACGCATTAATAGCATATCATTCATTTGAGTTATAGGCTGTAATAATACATTAAGGTATAATATACATGTAGGTACTTATTGTCAGCTAAAATATCTCTGCGTGTGCGCAATATCATAAGTTAAAACGATATTCCTTGACATGTCATTTTGCATAGCACAGAAAAAGAAACACGCAAACTTTGTATAAAATTTGAATGTTCTAATTAGTTTTTTTTTAATACACGTACAGAATTCGTAAAACCTAATTAATGTTACTTGATGGCCGTTAAAAAACGGACTAATTGATGAGATTGATTTACAAAGAAAGATCGTTTGAGTCGTAAGTATTCACCTGCTTGTGCGAGTGCACGGGATGGCGATGAAACGGGATTTGAACGATGAGAACATGCATCGTAAATTTACTAATACCAATATAATGCTAGGCTTAGGTTGCGCTGGTTTAGGTCGGTTTCCTCGCTGCAACGGTCGTTCAACCTGGCTATTAAATGAAGATTTAACATGAGTCCGATGCGCTTGGAAGCTTTTTATTAATATTTAAATAAAAGCTCTCAAGCTCTAAACGGTCTTCAAAATGAAATATAAAATAAATACGTAGAATTATAGGTGTACTTTATCTCTATACTAACTTTTAGAATTGAGATAAGTAATCAATTATCATACGAATCACAGCAATGGTAGCGGTTCTAACTCGCTATTGCTACGCCACTGCATTTGAATTATAAGAAAATATATGTGTATTATAAGAGAAAATCTTATGAAAACACACTCAACAGATACTGATGTCATCCCTAATAACAATGAGATGAAGTTTGAACTCGCGTAAATGTGCGAGTAAAACAACAAACGAACAACAGTGAGACAACTAACGACCCAATAAATAGTGGGATATTGAGATATCTGACGTTAAGGCAGGGCGGGTAGTAGCCGTTTTGTAAGTACCTAGTAGGTACATGCTAGCAAAACTGACTGCAATGGGAACCCGTCCCCTTCCGTCGACGACAACAAAGGCAAACGATGCAGAAATATTGTTGTTTTATAAGTACTACATACTACCTCGGTTCGACCGTACTAGGTTTGTGGATTTTTACACTATGAATAAAGTAATCTCAGACATGATTATAAATATAGCTACCAGTGGTTCATGATTGACGCCTAACCTCCCATACCTTTACCTCTAAAAGGTATGCGCTACATAGAACTGCTATCGTAATTTTGGAGATATTTACAAGGTAAATTTACCTGTATTAGAGGTGCCCATATTTGCAGTAGATGACAGAAGCAATATTAAGATAATAGTTACATTACTGAAAGTAAATACGTAAAACCACAAAAAATTAAAGTCCTAACTATTTACAGTTTCAAATAATCGCGTTTTTGGATATTTTGAATGAAGCTTTGAGGAGAATGAATATAACGCAGATACGACTACGGGATGTGTAAATAGCTGTTAAATATTAAACTTGTTTATCTTTCAAACAACTACTGAATAGAAAGTAGTTATCCAAAGAAGACTGTTTAAATAATAAATAACAAAGGTGCATTTTCGGTCTCACCGCGCGCTGTAATGAACTTTAACTTTTATTACGACAGCCGACAGAGTAGAACCGTTAAAATGAAAATGCTTTCATGATTACCTACCAATAAAATGTTTTAACAACTACCTGTTTGTGTGTTAGCGTCGTGATGATGTGAATGTATGGTCGCACCGGCGGCATTCTAACGGTGGAGCCACCCGACTCAAGGCTGAGTTTTTGCTTGTCAAAACGCTAACTGTACTGCATCTACATTTCACCTAAATTATTTCCACGGCTCCTATCGAATTTGTTCTCAAACTCGCCATTGATAAGACCCATAATTCAATGTACCATATCTAATACAGAAGTGAAGGTGTCTTCGTCTCATAATGATCTTAAACTCAACTGCTTGCCCCAGTTTTGGTACTCAAAAGTCGGTAAAATTGTCGCGAGCAAATAAGAGAAGAAGGCCTACAATTTGAATGTAGGACGTCTACAAAATACCTGCGTGTGTAGTAGGTACGTCTGTTTGTGTATCTTTTTTCCTTGTTATTAGTAAAACGTATGTAAACAATACATTATCGCTAAGCTTAATACAGAAACCGAAAATAACTCGACTAATACGCAATTACGAAGTTGAACGGTTTGAACTTAGACTATCAGACAAGAAATGGTAATTTATGCTGCGCAGAATATTTTTTACAGATAGGGCAAAAAATAATACATTTTTTTAATGAACGTGAGTAATTATAATCGTTCCTCATACTAGCATTTAAAATCTATGAAGTCACGCGATACGATTTTTGCTACAAGAAATCTGAATGATTCAATTTATCTTGTTCTAACATTAGATAGGCATTAGGTATCATTAATGTTATTACGTTTTGTCACACAACTCAAATTAATTAGTTTATTAAGTCCTAGACTTTTTATTCAAGCGTATGCATTCTAAATTAGATTTATTTTCAAGATAAAACGATATAGGAGTGAGTAGTAAAATGGTAGTTAATTGAGCTGGGAGTGAAATGCAAGTAGATTTGCTACATGACCACGAAAGTAGGTCAATGAGGAGTCAAACCGCTAGTTTCTTATCTATATAAGTCTAAACAACTTTGAATTAACAACGACAGTCGTGAGATTCATTACTAAGTACGTATAATTAATATTGTTAATGACATTATCTGGACCTACGTCTTAATGATTGCAGAAATGTTCTATCTTTGAAATGAGCAGTTATAAGCATTGACGTCTAGGTACTTATTGCTCGTATAAATTGACCGATGTACTCAAAATCATCAATCAAAGCTCCTCATAGACACTGCCACTTTGAACTGTTATTGTGTCTTTATTATAAAGAACAATATTCGCTTTCACTAAAAAAACATCGAAGTTAAGAATGGACTCTTACCTCTTACTAACCAAATTAGAATTTGGTCTTAGTTTTTTAGATGGAAGCTCTAGATGGAAAATCAATATCTAATATGTTCTAATAACAAAAGTGCAGATCATTGCTTCTGCAACGATCTCTTTAAACAGACACAATTGTTTAGGTTTTTGCAATAGGTATTTATATTCTTATAATGTTTGTCTCTGTATTTTCAGGGGCCATCGTTTTACTTTTATTTCGTGACTAGCATACTTTTACAGCGTAAATAATGATGATTTACGCTGTTCTGAAACTTTACTTGCAATGTGAGTTTTTAAATTTTGCATCGCAAGTTATACCTACGTAAATGTTTTTTTAACATATTATCTGATATGCAATCGGTAAATTTTTATTAGTGTTTATGTCCCCTAGCGGCCAAATCAATATTACCCAGTATCATTTTAATGAAATGTCTATTCCTACAACTCTACAAGTACTTACGGACACTCAGTAAATACGAGTATAATAGATATTATAAGAGCTTTTTAATCACGACGAGACGTAATGTGAGTGTCATTGTCCTATCCAGTGGTGTGTAACCCAGCTCAGACCGGACCAATCGTGTTTGTTTTTGCGTTATTATAAAATTCCTACCATAAATTCTTGATGAACCACGCTGTTGCCACGTTCTCCTTCCAATGCTTTACAAGTTCCGCACTACCGACCTCCGTTGGAGCTTTCCCGATATTGTATAATGCCATTATGATAGTATCGCTATTGCACCTGTTTACTTCCAACAATTTTATCTTAACCAGCGCGTTTGCCAGATCTTTGCAGGTACCTAATATAACCTTTCCCAGAATTATTCAACCTGTTCGTCGATGATATCATTTTCCCGGTTGGATTTTATTAAAAACAGGTGTGCAAAAAGCATCCGACAAGATGAGTAATACAATATAGATGGATAATGAGATAAGACTATGATGAATGGTTAATCATGTCAAATATTATACGCATAAAGTTCTTGTATCTAATTTAATGTTTATAAAGACGTGTTGTCTATAACATTACGCCTACATCCTCGCAGGATAAAGCAGAGTAACTATACAGCTTTAATTCACCGGTATGTTTATTGTTTAGGTCCCATATAATAAGGAACAAGCCTTTTGCCATTAACCGGGCACAAATTTAAACTCAAAACAGTTTACTGCAGCAAATTTCTTATTAAGCTCAATAATACTCCGTTCTACCTGGGAATGGAATCCAAGACATCACGTCCTGTAGTTGCGCTTGCAACTTCTTCACTAATGAGACATTCTAAGTAAAGCTATTTTCAGTAAATATTAATGAGCGGATGCAGCGCCAGTTTTACCTACCTCCTTGGCGTTCAAATAATGTTAACTGTTTGGATCGAGAATGATAAAAGTTAAACTATACTTATTTCTTACATTAACGCGAATAGTTAAAATGATACTACTAAATTTGACCTAAGATATGTCTGGATACCATGGGTACTGTAAAGGATCTCGCGGAATAAAATACTGCCAATAGGCTACGGTAGGTGCATATCATCAGGCGGGCTATACTTGTTTGTCATTCTCGCAGTATAAAGGTGGCAAAAAAGCTTACTGCTGGACGTTTGCAACACCTGAGGTACAGTCGAGTTCATTAATATATTGGCATTGCCAAGTGTTCAAAATATTGTAAGCGTTCAACAGCCCAATAAATTCTATACAACTTATAGATCAAAAATATATCCTCATGTGAACGGTTCAGTAATATGTAACATGCATAAAGCAATAATATGTGGCTTCAATAATATCTGAGCAGGATAAGCTTCATATTTTTTTATGGAAAATCAATTATATACCTGAATAAATAAGAATTAAGATTGAACAGGAATTGTTTCGATATTATTGTATTCATCTGTGCATACATATTTGTGAAACCTACACTGTTCGTATAATAATGTGCTTTTGGCTGTAAACATATTACTGAAAAAAAGCAGTCACACGAATCAAAATTTGACCACAATTTAATGATACTTACAGTTGTCACACTGTTATGAACTTTGTTGACGTTAATATATTTTTTAACCCTAAAAATGCTCATATATATATGAACTCGACTGTACACCGCGAAAAAATCATAAAAATAGTTTGATATAATTATACAGTACTGACATACATAACATACCTACATGTTCTGAGATTGTGTAGATTTAGTTTTCGGGGACACTAAGATTAATGTTTGAGATAGAGATTTGCACTCAGTGAGTTTACAGTCTTTCTGGTAAAATTTCTTAGAAGTCTACTGCATTCCACTGTCCTGCTGTTTAGTTTACATCCTGCAGTCTTGTAGTACTGCCTCGTTAACCTTTAAATGAATTAAAAATAAACCGAACCATTTTATTCGTTTCTTTTTTGTTTGAATTCCTAAAGGCTGATGGTAGAGGTAACCGTTTAGTTTCCTTAAACGTGTATCCGGCAGGTCATTTTCTTAAGTTTTTTGTACAATTTATTATTGTTAATGCTACTATAAAATTGGTTACCGGTACATTAAGTTTTTTGCCATATAAAGATAACAAACAAAGTCTATAGTTTGTTTAAAAACGATACGACATTAAAACGTGACCGACGCGTTAAGTTTTATAAAATCTTTCGATCATAAATTAATTAATCAAAATATTTAATGTTAGACACGTTACGTTTTTCAATTACACTTAACACGTCAATTATGTAGAAAAGGCCAAAGATTACGGTACTATTTACACGTTCAAACCAATTAGCGTCTCAAGATTAGACACCCACGTTTTCAGATCACCATATACATAATTGAATTATGAACTTGTTAATTTTTTTTTTATTAAAAAAGTTTGGTGTTCGATATTATAAATACTTTTTGAATATGTATTTTTTTAAAATAACGTACGATCTGGACTCACGATCACGGAAACAGATCCACCGTGTCACGATGTTTTAGCCGACGCCCGACATCTCCGTGACTGACTCCATGAATAACTAAGATAATACGTAATAATTAGCGTTGTGAACTGTTTTTGTTCCGACATTAGTTATTTGATACAACCTTTTTTGTACTTATAATGTTTCTCAAAGTACTCATTACGTATTAATGAAAAAAACTAATAAGACATCGAGTAGGTATTGTAGTTTAAATTGAGATTTATGTTTATTTAATGTAGCATAGAAATGTGTGTAACATTTGTACCTAATAGCCTATTGAAAATTAATTGATTACGTGTGTACATTCATAACTTAAATAAGCCAAATTTTCGAATATCTTGTCTAGCATATTCCAAAAACCAGTCAATTAGTTATAAATTTCTCAATGTGTAATTAATATTCACATTAAATAAAAATAATAGAAATACTTACCAATAACAACACAGTAAACCACACAAAGAACAATTAGCGATTTGTACATGTTGACTTAATTTATAATATAGCGATGAAAATATTTAAAATTCGCGGTTGTAATGTGCGCTTGCACGGGTGGCGGGCTGCGCGTGCGACTGCGAGCCAGCAAGTGATGCCCGCGCGCTCACATAACCGGATTAAAAGGACTAGGACCTGCACACATTGCCATTAGCAAGTAGTGCAATACTTGCACTGCTTAACACTAGATAGGTTCCAGCTACTCTATTGTTCATGAGAAAGTAGGCTCACCAACTTTCTCGTACTTTGAAAACGTAGTTGTTTCATGCGTCAAGTGTTTTCATTCCTTGGCAAAGACAGACATAAAACATATTAAATGTTGTATGATGCTTTTTATGAGGGTCATAATAATAAACTACACTGATTAATTAATTTGTAGGGTTAAGCTATATCTGTCGAGGACAGGCTATGGATGGATGACCATTCTCTACATATTGATATCCGTTCCCTCTAGTATTTGACTACTTATGTGCATAAACAAAAGTTAGGTTTAGGCTTAGACGTAGTAACCGCCTTTAAGGTTCTGTTGAGAGAATGCACTACTGTACAATGAGCACCGTGGCTTCATCTTATCGTGTCAATGGATAAACAATGTTTGAGTAATAAAAAACCACATGAATGGCGTTAGGCATGACCAGATGGAAATCGTACCTCGTAGCTACTTGTGTACCTAAAGTCGGTGCAACCTAAGTACGGTAAAGTCAGTAAAAATCCAGACAAAACGGATCCTATACGAGGATTTTCAGTTCTAAAGAATATAACAATAGAGTACACTCAATACAAACACATGGTTTGCAATCACTAGTGTAATGGTACCTACTAAGTTTACATAGAGACTGCTAACTTTATTTCCAGTAATCAAACTACAAGTTCCGCATGGAAACTGCGGTAAGGAATTCAGCGGTAAACTATTGATTGTATAAATAAAATGGTGAAATACACTTTACACTCGCGGTAATAGCACACGGTTGGTCGGAAATAGAGAAATAATCACACAATAGTTAACATATTTAATTCTAGATTAGTTTAGTTATTTAAAAGTTAGTATCACAGCAGTGAGATAGTGTGGTTATATTTTTTCAAAAATCTTATTACATCCACAAACGCCCAGACCTGTAGATCGTACAAATTACAAATATTTGCTCCGTTGCTGCGGGGAACGAACCCGCAACCCGTGACGCACCCGATCGTTCAGTCTCTGCGCCAATCAAGTCGTAGAATTCAAAGGCTTTAAGTTAGATATATCACTGAAACCGTGAAGGAAACCATTACGTGGATACCTGAATGGTTGAAGACTTACTGAAGGGTTAAATAAGAATATTCTCGACCGTATCTAAAGTTTGCCAGTGGTCCCTTTAAGTCTGATCATTCATAAATGTTCTTTTTCATGTATTTAATTTCCAAGCATGGTCGATTCTAAAATTAC
This sequence comes from Craniophora ligustri, assembly GCA_905163465.1. NCBI lineage: Eukaryota > Metazoa > Arthropoda > Insecta > Lepidoptera > Noctuidae > Craniophora > Craniophora ligustri. The sequence continues at coordinate 13,021,324 of LR990955.1, forward strand.
AAATGTGACTTAGAGAGCAATAGGTGAATTCAAGATGAAGTAGGTATGGTAAGGGATTCGATCCTTAAGATCGTATCCCACTTCATGTACGAAACAGTTAAAAGTCACCTGTTATTCATTGTTTACTATTATAACGTACTAAGTCACTGAGGGTGGCGTTATATAAATGACCGTCCGGCGTACCCTGAGGCGTTCATGGCCATATATTCAAAACCCCTATACCGAGGAAAGAGACATACTTAAAATTTATTATCTTTTGAGTATTTTCAGACCCTCTATCCACGTACTAACTTTATGGTATATAAATAAATGGCCTTTTGACTGTCCGAACATACACGGTGTTCAATCTATTAATCCCTAACACTGAAAGGTATGTTAAGCCATTATAGTTTTTACTACAGACAAGGTAAGTTTCAATGAGCTTTTACATTCACTAGCCGACCTGAAAGCAGCGTGAAAGTCGATAGAACCGAACATAATTTTAGTTTCTGCTTTTCTCTCGTATATTAGCATTCAAACATGACCATAACGACTTGCGCAGTGATAAAGTTGTTAAAGATTGTTGTCTACATCCGTATTGGGTGGAAAAGCCTATTCAATACGTCAGCAACACACAATATGGACTAAAGCCTTTTCTTGAGCATTTCTATGTAATGCAACGCGCTTGCGAATGGCTCTTATGTTTATTTCTTCATTGTTCGTTGGTAAAAGGGTGATACTTGCATTAGAGCGAAGTTTTGTTACATATAAACGGTATTTACTGTGCTCACTTAAATATTTATAGTAAAGTAAATGCTAGTTTAATATAAGACGTATCACGTGAGTATGAGAGATGATCGATTTTAGTAACACAAGAGGTTGCAGAAGCAGCACATATTTAGTAACCGTTTCTTTCGGACCCGATTCTGACTAGAACGGGGTGGAACTTTAAGAACACATATCATTACGCTAGTTGTCCCCGAAGGGTTAGGCAGAGGTGTACTAATGTGCAAGGTACATTTCGCTGAAATATTTTCGGACCCATGTAATTGGGGGCAAGCCTATTGCCATCAACCGTTACGAATCCAAACTCCGAGTTGTTATTGAGAATTTCATTGAAAAAAAAAACCAATTTATCGTCCATTTTAGCAACTTTTTGTACTAGTTCTATATTCTAGCAGCTAATTTTTATGTACTCGATAGTTATTTTCTAAGTAACTTAGAAAATAACTATCGAGTTTTTAGGGTTCCGTACCCAAAGGGTAAAAACGGAACCCTATTACTAAGACTTCGCTGCCTGTCCGTCCATCTGTCTGTCACCAGGCTGTATCTCAAGAACCGCGATAGCTAGACAGTTGAAATTTTCACAGATTATGTATTTATGTTGCCACTATAACAAAAAATACTAAAAATAAAATAGATATTTAAGGGGGCTCCCATACAAAAAACTATTTTTTTTGCCTAATTTTGTACGGAACCCTTCGTGCGCGAGTCCGACTCGCACTTGGCCGGCTTTTTTGGATGAATACTGTACAGTGATCACCAGTGGCCGTTCTACCTACATGGTCCGGTAATAGTGATCGCGCAGGCGGTGGTCGGCGGTCAACGCTCGCGCGGGGTCGACGCACCTGCTATCGGCCTTGCTGCGGCCTTCTGGGCGATACTACCCTCAACATAGCTATTAAATTTTTGGCCTATAGATAAGTACACTAGAAACTGGTGTGTGCTGGACTAGCACTTCTCGTGTAATTGTAATACATGTTTTACTAATTTTTATATGTCTCACATTTTAACTTATATGTGTACAAGACTTTGGGTCGCTTTTAATATATACTAGCTTTTGCCCGCGACTTCGTTTGCGAAGAAAGAATAGGAAAAAGCAGATTCCGGCCGGGGTTGTGGTCCATGCTTTTGCGAATCCCATGGCCCCGGCAATAGGGTTGGTGGCGTTGACGGGTGCGGCCCGGTTTTTTAGTCGGTAAACGCTCAAGCGGAGTCCGCTACACCCTGTCGCCTCCCCAGGCGACGGGAAGGCCCATAAAGGATTTATCCCCGGTTAAAAAAAAACGAAAAAAAGCAGATTCGATAAAATATACGATCTGCTTTTTCATAAATTTTCTTACTTATTTCTTATCCTCATTATAACAGATTACAAATTCCGCATAAAAACTTCCTTCCCCATTTTTTCTCTTTTAAGGAACGATTTCTGGGACTGAAAGTATCATATTTTACCGAATTTCATCTAAACCGGTTCAGCGGTTAAAGCGTGAAGAGGTAGCAGACATACATACTTTCCTATTTACAATATTAGTATCGAAAACCTGCACAGAGGAAGTGTGAGGTGCGAGGTTTAATTTAGCTTACACGGTTATAAAATACCTACTTTAAAAAAATATTAATTTCGGTACTACTACTTAGTTAAATACTTACGGTCTTATTCATAATAAGTTATCGGAAGTTTTAGAGCTATTTACCGGCGACACTCCAAGAGAAAATAGGCGTCATTATACTTAATTCCTTTTCTTTTTGCTTGATGATGAACAACTATCTCTGGGAGTGTCTACAATTTGAGTAATGTTGTCCATCAGTTTACAAGAATTTTGGCAGTTTTCAATAGGTACCCATTATATTAATATATGAGTTACTATGACTTGTTTTGGATAAACGTAATTTTTCTTGTAAATGTCAATATTGTACTTCTAAATAAGTATGAAGAATAACTTCCTGATGTCTGTGATTGGGCTGAAACTCATTTTGCATACATAAGTTTATCGGGCTTTTGACCTGTGCCCGGAAAGCTTAAAGAAATACTCAAAATAGCTTTGAAACTATGAAATATGGATGATTTCTGGGATTTAATTATACTATCATATATCCTTCCCTGGTACTCAATCTCATTCCTCTAAAAAAATTAAACTCAAGCGGATAAAGCGTAAAGAGGTAAGAAACAGACAGACAAACTTAAAATCGAAAACGAGCACAGAGGAGGTGCGAGGATTGATTTAGGTAGGTACCATAATTATGCAAAGAAATATTATAATTAATATATTTAGTATTTCTATACTGTGGCCTAACAGGGTTTTATGTTGCTACCTATGCAATTTAAATATCTAGTACTTATGTACAGATGCAGCAATACCTAAAGTTTGACTTAGAATTTCTTAAACTCATCCTGAGCAACGCTTTGGAACACTAGTTCAATGAGGAAGGTCATCAATGAGTCATATGAAAATAAGTTTAATTAAGTACCTACCTATTATTTATTGGTGACCTGAATTTTGTCGTTGTTGCGTTTTAAAACACACTCCTTGGATGAAATTACATTAGTGTACGAAGAGCCTACTATGAAATTAGTAGCTACAAATCCTAAATTAGTGACGTATTTTTATGGGAATTTTATTTCCATATTCCCTTTAACAAATTAATTGAAGATATGACCAATCATAAATTATTTAACAAAATCTTACTTTGATGATTCCAAATATATCCATAAAGATACCTTTGGTCATCAAATCAGGCAAATTAAGTTTTCTGATAATATGGGTAGATAATTAATTAATTGAATAATCAGTGGAAATGTTTCTAAATACGTACTATACTATACAATTGGTGCTGTAGACATCTTGAACTCATTACAACATTTGGACGACCCGATTAGCGCAGCGGTAGGAAAGGCTGCCTTATGTGGAGTTAAAGAGCCCTTTTTTTTATATGTGCTGTTTCTCCTTTACGGACCGTCCCATCGCCTGGGGAGGCGACGGGGTTTGTCGGACTCCGCTTGAGCGACTAAAAAACCGCACCCATCAACGCCACTAACCCTATAGCCGGGGCCATGGGATTCGCAAAAGCATGCACCACAACCCCGGCGGGGAGTTAAAGAGCCCTGGGTTCGAATCCCAGTAGGGGCAAATGTTTGTGTTATGTACATGGAAATTTGACCTGAGTGATGGAGGTTTATAATGAATAGCTGCGATAGTCTAGCGGCATGACCAGTAGACTGTGAAAGTCAAAGGTGTCGAGTTCAAACCCAAGGCACGCACCGCTGACTTTTCGGAAGTTATGTGCGTATTTATCACATGAACTAACTCCATGAAGGCAGCGGCCACTTGATGACATTACCTGACAAATACTCGTAAGTAGGTTATAATAATGGCTTCATGTAAATTATTTTCGTTTGTCAGGAGGTTAATATTTTAGCTGATAAATGACTCGGCTATTTACCTAACGACTATGACTGTGCTTAATAATCATTTCTAGCACTCGTTATGGTTCAAAATTTGTATATATTTTAAGATTAAATTGATGTGGTCAATATGGCTCACAACATTGTCAAAACAAGTGCCGTACCTTGTTGTTGGTCGATTTTTAGTCATTAACTTGTAAATCCTACTTAGTTGTAATAATTCTCAGTTTCTTCATTATACCTATATACGAGTAGAAACATTAAGTACGATCTTGGAATCTTTTATCTGCTAGCGTTTAGTTGACTTTTACAAAATACACTTTCGTAAATAGATTTTAAAATCGTCATTTTTACCAACAGCAATAATTTAACTAGTAATCCAATAAACTACATATAATAGACGTGAATAAAAAGCATCCCCATTTCGTGTAGGGAAGATATCCTAAAAACTAGCTGTTTAATAGGTACCTAAACCTAAGGTCTATGATGAAACTTTTTTGAGAGTTAGGGCACAGCGAGATTCCCCGCTCAAATTTAGCTGCCATGCCCGCCTGGGGAAGTAATTCGGCCTTACAGAATACCGCAGTGAAACAACAATAGTTGTCTTTCTGCGACTAAGTGAGGTGCCAGAGCTCATTACGGGAGTGACTATTCTGCCGGCATTTGAATTCCGTTTGCTATCAGTTTAGTAACTCCCCTACTTTAACAGGTGTCAGCAACGCGCGAGCGATACCTCTGGTGTTGCAAACGTCTGTAGGCTACGGTAACCGCTTACTATCAGGCGAGCTGTAAGCTTGTTTGGAGTTAAAGTTAAGTATAGTTACAAACCCTCTGACTTACAATTGGCGAACTACCTATTAGGCAGGGTCAAGCTGCCACATCAGCCCCAAACATTCTTTAAATATTTTATACGAAATAAATATTGCCACTATCAAATGTAATTGCGTACTATTTTTTTATCACAATTAGAAAACCTATTTAGCTGTCCGTTATGCGCAAGCGCAACAAACATACATCTCAATAGATAGCAATGAGCTTAAAGGTGAAGGATCACAGATTCATAAGTAAGTTAGGTACAATGTCACTTCACAGAATTCTAACTGATAAAGAGATGTTTGTTTGTGTATTTACCTTTTGATAATGCCATTAAATATTGCTTGATATTTACCCTGTATTCAAAGCTTACCTAATATTTCTTACAGTCTTTCGGTGACCATGGGTTCTTTAAAGGATCTGCAACGTAGGGATAATATATTATATTGTATCTTATATTGATGTAACCTAACTTTGAGCTAATCTAGCTTTAACCTGATCTAATTTTTACTTGATCTAACATGCTGTTGTAGATGATAACACAGAATCAGTTGACAACACTGCTTGTCCAGTAGGCCGATGAGACAGCTTTTCAATTATATGCCTGTGTATCTGAGCATAAATACTGTTTTTGAAAGTTTGTTTATTTGACCTGAGATCTATAAAATACGTCAATAAATCACATAGCGTACGCATTCAACGTACGACGGCATTAAATATTTTAATCAGCCGTCGTATGACGTATGATTAAAATAAGTAGGTAATGCTATTCAACGGCTGATTAAAATATGGAAAATCTGTATCTCAGAACAAAAATGTGTATCTCAGAACTAAAGTTTATCGCTAAATATTATATACTTATCCATCTATGACGCGATGAAACTTGTGTTCGAAGCAGTTATCTGGAAGGATAGACGAATGTGATATAAATTACATGTTACCAGGAAAGTTTCAAGTTCAACTAGAAGGGTTTACAAAAAATAAAAAAAATATACACCGAAAATTTCGTTTAAGTATTTATTTTATTATTTGAAAAAGTTTGGATATTATTTTGCATAAATACATACCATCACGCTCGTCGCTCTTGAAAGGTTAGGCAGAGGTGTACTAATGTACGCCTCCCATTTCGCCGGTATCATTTGAGGCGATAAAGAAGGGCAAGTCTATTGCCATAATCCAGGTTAGAATCCAAGCTCTGAGTTGCTAATGAGAATTTCATAGAAAAAACGGAACCCAAGACCCCAGCAGTAGTACTTACGACCGCTAGACCAACGAGGCTGTTTTTGATATTATTTTAATAATTTGGTATAATCTTTTCATGAATAGTTACGTAGAGTAGGTAACTCATTAGTGCATTCAGAAGATAAATAAATTGAAGTTCAATAAACCTATTTATCTTTGTGGAATTTTAATACCACAATCACTGGAAGTCTTTTAAGTAGGTTTGTAGTTATTAACATAATGTTACTATTATACAGTCATTATAACTAAAAGTTTCTTCGTTTCTGCGTGTGGTGATTGTTAATAAGCGCATGATTTCAAAAAGAGTGTCAAACAACGGATTCTAATTCAACACCTTTGACTTGGTAAAATATACATACATACCGTCACGCCTTTTTCCCATGGGGGTAGGCAGAAACTACAGAATGGTATGAATATAAGTTGGCTATAACTGTATCATTGATTACTACAAAAACTAAAAATCACCACACTTGGTAGATAGGTTTCCAACACACCTGAATGAGTATAAGATTTTTTAAACATTTGATTTGATTTCATTTTTTATTTGCACCACATACCCAATTTGTGTTGTACATTTGTATATATGACTGAATTCTGATGGACTAGGTAGTATACATACTGTGTATATTTAGTAGTCATACACTATATATACTGTTTTGTATATAATAGTAGCAAAAACTTACTTGTAATGAAATCAACGGTAAGATAATTGCTACACTGTGTGAGTTCAGCGATTATATAACTATGAGGATAAAGTCCATAATAACATAAGCTTCTTAAGACAGTTATTTGGTTAGTATCATTTAAACTAGGAAGCTCTTTGAAATTAACATAGAATAGACCAATAAAAACTAGAATCAATCAAAAAAGGAATTTATTTATCACATCAAAAAAGACGGAACAATAATAAAATATCTATATGTATGTAATTGTAATCTAACCGTTAAAAGATTCGAAACATCGAGATTCACCGGCTATAAAACTATTTACCTAATTGAATTACGCGGCCGTGGGAATAAGCCAGTAATTGTGTAATTTATGCACTTAATAATAAATAGTGCATTAGACGGACTGTTTGTATTATATTTATATTTATCTCATTTTATTATTATATATTTACTACTTCATTTCATTAAAGGTACAAACACGTTGTACATTTAATGAAATAAAATAGCTTGTGAAAAATTGTGACGTGAAAAATTGGGGTTATCAAGCGGTCTCTACAAAAAATACTGTTTATATTTTTTTCTGTTGATAACACAGACGTTTGTCACTACAGCTATTAAAAAATTGGGTGACAAATACAGGAGAAAAAGGTAAGGTATAGAGTTATTCATTTTCCAAGGTAATATTTCTATACCGAGATATTCATTATGTAAAACAATTCAACTTCGGACAGGATATTGGGAAGGATATGATTATAAATCCCAAATATTTTGGAATAGCAGTTTTTATGGATTTATCTGGGCAGCATTCTCTATTTTGATTACGTTATGATTAAAATAGAACAACTTTGTCAGCGATGACCAAGTGATTATGCTGTAGAGAATTTAAAACAAGATATCGCGATAAAATCTGTAAAAAATATATAATATACCGATGTCCAATATTTGAATTTGATCATTCTCAAAATTGTGAGAATCAAAAGATTATACATTCTTTCTGATTATTTACCTTTTAGAATTGCAACAGTTTGAAGTAGTACATTCAGTAGTATTTTCAGGCGTACCTAATTCTACTCGCAATCTATTGGTATAATTAGAGATAACGCTCTACTATTATTGTAGTTATTCCATCAATGTGCAGATTCACCTCTCTTTGTTCCTTGTTAATCATAGTTTAAAGTCGTCGCAGTAGGTAGTTCAAAGAACTAGGCAAGATTTCATATATCTGACTTCAACTTATCAGTACATAATCATAAAAAAATTGTTTGCCTAAAATTACTATCGGCGGGCAAAACCGCTAATAGCTGTCAGTATTCAGAATAAAACTACGATTGCATGAGTCACTGATTGTTCGTAACCTGTGTTAACCCAAACGTTCCGTACTTATCATTGTTTATCAACAACTGGTCCCAGTGAAGCGATCACGAATACCAATTAAGCTAAATTGTATTCCATCAAATGTGCCATTGATCCGCTGATTGCAATGATTGGGTATTGAATGTATTTCAGATGTATAAAGTAAGGCTAGGCGGAAAATATTTTCTATAATATATTTATTTTTAATCGAAAACGCAAATATTTCCCATCACATACATATTCAAGATGTAAAACACAAAGTTGAGTAAAAGAAGTTTTAAAAACGTGGCATTAATGTTATCTGAACTTCTTAAAAAAATTATTCTCATAAAAAAATCTAGCAAACGTCGAGGGTCTAGTTATTTTAGCGATTTTTAGTTGGGCACCAAAATGGAATCAAGCTGTGGTAGCTTAGTGGTGTAACCAGTGGACTGACATGTCAAAGGTCTTGAGTTAGCAGACCCCTGCACGCACCACAAACTTTTCGGAAGTTATGTGCGTGTTTATCTCATGCTCAAACGGTGAAGGAAAACATCGTGCACCTGCATGCTTGAGAGATTTTCTCGATGGCATGTGAAGTCTACCAACCCGCAGTAGGCTAGCGTGGTGGATTATAGCCTAATCCCTCTCAAATGAGAAGCGACCCGTACTCAGCAGTGGGTTGATGATGACCAATATGGAATAGCAATAACATGAATAGGTTTTATAGGGTCAGCAACATGCGTCCGTTACCTCAGTTGTTGCAAACGTCTATAGGCTATGCGGATATCTAATCGTCTATCAGGCGGATAGTAAGCTGGTTTACCAGCCTAAAATATGTAAATCTTTTACTCTAAATAAAGTTTATTTCTTCCTATTACCAGTACTAGAGACTACACGGACGTGGCGACACACAGGCCTTATGTTATTCTCAAAAACTCTCTTTTTTGACTATTTTGGTGATATTTTTTTTACCTAGTATCTTGAAATAAAACTGCCTTCTAGCGTTTTTACCGTTGTAAGTATATTGATATTATTTAACCTCTCTATCGATTCTTTATATAAACTTTTAGGTAAGGTATTTTACTTAATATATCATCTTAAAAAAATATACCTCCCATATTTGTTCGACGACCCATTTATCTCAGCGGTAGTTAACGCTGCCTGCTGTGCTATGGGTCCCGGGTTCGAATCCCGGTAGGGACAAATGTTTGTATGATGAGCATCAACATTTGTACCCGAGTCATGGATATATCTATGTATAATATGTATATATTTACAAAAAATAAGTATATATGTAGTATATAAACCATCTAGTACACAAGCCTCGTTGCTTACCACGGAACTAGATGGCGCTGTGTACTAATGTCCGGAAATGTCCGGAAAAATATTTATTTAAATGCATAACGTCCTATTCTAGTCAAAACAACCGGACGAAAACGTTTAGCAAAGAATCATCCACGGCCATGATTTTCGATCTATACTAGACTTTTAAAGCTGGCCATGGTTTATGAATTTATGTATAATAATAAGACTCGCGGAAATAATAACAACTTTGATTGATTCTTCCTGTATTGTGATGAATTTTGTATGTTCTAAAAATCGTTTTTTTAATTAAACTAAAAGACGTTCGGTCAAATATTCAAAGGATTCTCAATTTGAAGTGGCCTGAATATTGTCCTTTCTTACCCGCTTTTGAAGTGATAAAAAGGAAATATTAATTATATATAGATAATTAATTATCCTGAACAGTGGCATATTTATATATTTGCCGCCAGTAGGCTAGTAAACTTATGCTTTACAAAAAGAAGGTATCGAATATCGGTATGGCCTGAATATTGTCCTTTTTTACCCGCTTTCGAAGTGATAAAAAGGAAAGTCAACCACAATTCAATTTTAAGTAGCAAATAAATGTAGTTGGCCAGTTATCTCATTGTACCATAAATTAATTTCACAAGAGAGCAGAACCACACCTAATTGGAAGCTTAAGCTCTCATGTCTTGTTTCTGTATTGGTATATCGTCATATATTTTTTCACATTCACATAGTCATAGTGCTTTATGTTTTATTTTAATATTGAACGCTAATTTTGAATTTACTTTTAAATCAACACACCTTGAGAAGAAAGTAGTGCCATCCTCACAGGAAAAACGGTATGAACATTTTCAGTGCCCAGCACCTGGTTTGAATTTATAAGCGGGACACATTTTTGGACATACGAATTGACTGACATAGAAAAGCATTAAATACATGATTGGTGCGGAACTTTAAAAATAATAATCAGTTGGATTGAAACAGATACTTTTTAATTTATTTAAAAGAATACCCTACCACACTTTGCTGTTGCACATTGGTTTCTTTTATGTGTAAATTCTATGTGAACGCAATCGGTGCAGAACTTTTTGAATTTTCGAAGCTTACATAAAACTAATTAACCTTATTTAAATAGATTATTTCAGCCGAAAGATTAGCTTCCGGGCACTCTACCCGTTACTGGTTTTTGATGTTCTCTAATATATACACATATACACATATGTATGGTTTATTTATTTTTTAATTTTGTAGAAAGTAATAATTGATGTAATATTTACATATTATTAAATTTAATATTTTTTTACACATACTAATAAAATAATATAAACTAAATATTTAGTGTCAAGATATTCATTATTGCAGTTGTCAAACAACATTTTAGTATAATTTATTTAAAGTAAAAGAAGTAAGATGAATTCTTTAATGACTCTGAATTATCATAATCATTATTAATTTTGTAATGTTCTCATAATTCAAAATTTGTATGCTTCATTAGCAAAACATAAAGTTCTGTTTATTTCATAAGACCTTTGCATGTATTCTACCTATATTTTACAAATAAAAATATTTGAATTATCATTACCAAGTTCAACTTATTGGATAAACTTGAAGCCGACGTCGGTTACCAGTATCAACCGGTTTTAATTATAAAGGCTGACAAGGGTACCATCGGCAAGGGATTACAGTCTTGACGTGCAATAGTTGTATAAATCACGTTTACAACTATAGTTGGGTAGTAGTAGCGGGATGGTTGACTGCAGGGTGCTTACTTTAATTATTAATGATTACGAAGAATCTGTGGTCGCCTAATGGTTGGTGGACTGTGACGTCAAAGGTCCTGAGTTCGATCAAGTTCTAACACAAAATTTTCAAAGTTAGGCACATGTCTTACTTTGAAAATTTTCAAAGTTATCACATGATAAATACATATTACATATTTATCATGTGATAACTTTGAAAATTTTGTCGAAAATCTTGAACGGTGAAGGAAAACATCGTGAGGGAACCTGCATGTTTGTGAGAAGTTTTCTAACTTGGACTAGGCTATTATAGCCTGACCGCAAGGGCGGTCCGCCACCGCCGGGGTCGCGGACGAATATTTCAGTTCCCGTAACCCCGGCACTATGGTGGTGAGACGAAAAGATCCCGTGTGGTTTTAGTCGGTAGTCACCCACTATAGGTGGAGTCCGACATATCCCCGTCGTCTCCCCGGACGGCGTAAATGCGTAAATGCATTTCCACACGGCTAAAAAAAAAAAAAAGGCTATTATAGCCTAACAAGTGAGATAGTAGATCAATGCGTTGATGATGAATTAGGAAGAATGTGAATATTCATGCGATTACTTGCTGCAATCACTTCGCTTAATTACAATAGTCGTGGAACATCAAAGGCGTGCGCATGCGCGAGGTTATCAAGAAGAAGTCTAGACGTTAATAAATATAACATTAAGTATAAATTAAATTAGCAAAAGATTTTAATGAAGTTCTGAGAAGTAAATGTCAATAAACCATAAAACATAGCTGATACTCGATCATTCTGTAGTTCTACGAATAGTGTCCTTTTTAAGTAAACATAATTAATTATCCTGAACTGTGGCGAATTTATATACATATTTGCCACCAGCTAGTAAACTTTACAAAAAAAGGACATTTATGTAGGTAACATAAATGTCCTGTAGCATTATGTTATAAGCTTAGCTTATTACTATAAGAAAAATAAGCCTAAATTTGCCGCTCCCTAAAATCTGCCGCCATACGCTCCAGCCTACTCAGCATGTTGCTAAATCAGCGACTGATCCTCAACCTATTTATTATCCCACTGCAGTCTCCTCTAATTTTTTCTGGCGTTATAATTTATCATGTTCACCAGCAATAGGCCAAATTGCTGGTTCGTAGAATTCAAACACCATCGACATCACATCTTAAAAGCCCGTAAGTTTCCTTACTCTATCATTTATGGGCACGTAACTTCAAAAAACCAGTTCTTTGACACTAAACTATCACACAGCTTCAAAGTGTATGCTCTCAAAATGTTACAATAAGTGAAACAAAAAAAAATACTTATACTATTTTGTCGAATTCATACAACCACATCACTATAACCAGTCATCACTTATCATAAGATGATAGCAATCGTATGTTCGAAAGAAAACGTTGCTCGCATACAAAGACTATAAAAATACTCGTTGCTCGCATACAATCTTTGGTTTGCCTATAATACTTACCACATAACTGATGTGGTAATTTTATAAGGCTGATTCTCAGGTGTAGCAAAGTGTTATGTGTAGTAGATTTGTGCCCTGTCAATGGCAAATAGGCTCGCCCCGAATTACATGGGACATAAAACTTATCGGTAGAGTAGGGAAGAGTAGGTATATGAATGAATGAATGATTGTTTATTTCTGTAAATAGATCTTTTTAAAGACACTTTTACAAGTCATGTACATTTTTTTTTTAGTATCTATTTGACATCGGCATTTCCTAACTGACGACCTCTGAGAAGAAATGCCGAAACAAACTCAGAGAATCATGGTCTCTTTTAAAGTCCAAACATTTTGGTTACAATATGTGAGCCTGACTATGTAGGTTAAAGTCTGAGATGGCCTTTTGAAGAAAGCACCAGTGCAGCTTTGAGTTGACCTGTCCATACTGACAGCACGCGTACGTCAGCCATCGTTTAGCTCAAACCATTATTGTGGGAGCTTAACAACCCGACGCACGTCTATGCAAGATCAGCGGGACATTTGCGTAGGCCATTTCAAAAACCCAAAGCCGCCAGACATTAGTTTGCAAGCGTATGTTTATCTACCTACAAAGTGCTCACATTCACATAGATCTGTATATTATAAATAATCCCATTGCATAAAAATCAACATAATGTCAAATATAAAATAATTATGTCAAAACATAACATTAACATAATGTCAAAAATATAAAATAAATAAAGTCAAATAATAATAATAATTAAAAATCTATAGGTAATAAATAATAGGTATATCTTGACATGAATTGTATAGGTATATACAATTCATGTCAAGATATAAATTAATGTCAACAAAAAAATAATAATAATTAACATCAATGTCATGAAAAAATAATGTCCAAATCATAATAAATTACAGTAAAAGACGTTCGATAGCCCGGTTCATTAGAACTATTCAATCCCAAGCAGTTTTATCATCCATGTAATCTTTTAACGTATAGTAGCCTTTAGCACAAAGTCTCTGTTTGATAAAGGATTTAAATCTGCTGAGACTTAATGTCTGTACATGGGTTGGAATTTTGTTATAAAAGCGTATGCATTGACATCTAAAGGATTTACTGATTTTCTGGAGCCTAGTTGCAGGAACAACAAATTTATTCTTATATTAGTGCTCCTTTCCCCCAGGAATACAAAAGTGATGTCATTTTCTGTTTTATGGTATAATTTCTATCATTCCATCTAATATTGCCTGAATCTGCATAGTGATATGTGTTTCTCTTTGCAATTGACGATTAGGGCACTTTGCTTATTTTAAAAATTTAAAATTACGTACTTTTATTTTTTATTCTTTTGGTTTTAAGTACCCACTTCAACAACATTTTGAATTTGTAGCCAAGTTGTCAAAGTTACAAATAGTCAAACTAACTCCTATTATTTTTCTCATAGCAATGTAATTTACTCTTAAGACATCTAATATGTTCGTATATAGGCGTTTTATAAGCGGCTAGTTTTATAAAATTAACTTTATAATATATTTTTTGATATGAATGTATTCAAGTACATAGGGAATAGGGTCAATAATGGAGTACAGCGTTCCAGTCAATATCCTTTCAGGGCTCTATACTTACCGTCGCATCATAATTATTGTTGGATCAATATATTCATTTATTACGTTATACTTACCACCAACTTTTCAATATTAATAAGAATAATAATTAAATCAAATCATTAGCCGTTTATTTATTTATGTATTACGATGTATTACCTGTATCGTAACAACATGCAGAGTAGATATCAATTACAGTAATTTTTTTAACTATGACCATCTGCTGCGTCATCCGGAGTTTGTGTTCACTTTAGAATAGACCTGGTTCAGGTACCTAGAAGTAGTTGGACGTGAGCAGCATATAACCGGGCCTTGTGGAAATCCAAGGACCTCGCTTAGTTCTTCAATGTTTTTTTTTTGGCTTACATAATGAAAGTGATGAATAGAGTAGGTTTGGTAACATCGAACGGTGGCGAATCAGTTTTCACCACTTTTTTTGGTCTGGCGAGGGACATCCTTATCACCTAGGGGTGTAAAAAATAGCCTACGACCGATTCTCAGACCTACCAAATATACATACAAAATTTCATAATAATCCGTCAATCCGCTTCGGAGGAGTTCAGCGACAAACACTGGGACACGAGATTTTAATATATAGGATACGTTACATTTAACTCTTTACAAAAAATAACATCCCACTCGAGGCACGTGTGATGAGCACGAACATTAATTTGGACCTTCCTCATGTATTAAAAAAAAGATCTATATAGTTTATTAACCATCTAGTATTTGTAAATAAGCCTCGTTGCTTAGCTCAGTACTAGATGGCGCTTTATTCAGATATACCTATATTTAAAAAAAAAATGCTGCCCCACGCTAAGATTTTCTCCTGTATCATTCGATGCGTTTACAAACACAAATGTTCAGAATTTCACATACAAAAACGCCCAGACCCGGAACAACCACATGTAGAACGTACAAATATTTGCTCCATGCGGGAATCGAACCACCAACCCATAGCTCAGCCACTGCGCCACCGAGTTGATAATGTATGCCAATATTATACACAAACAATCCTCCGTGGGATCTTAATCTTAATTAAAGTGTAATACTAATATGAGATTACTGTGGCCCGCGCCCAGTAGTGACGTAGTAAATGGGTTGATGATGATGAAGTAAGTACTGCGTCCATCATGTCAAAAGTAGATGTAAGAAGTTCTATCTCAATAAATTCATGTCAAATATAGTTTAGTTAACAATAGATATCACTTTATAAGAAGAAGAAACTTTTCTAAAGCCGATTTTAATCAATTATATTATTCATTACTTAACATAGACTGGACTGAAATGTACCTTTTAAATGATCCTAATGCAGTGTTGAATTTATTTTATGATAAGATTTATGAAGTTTTTGATGCCTGCGTTCCACAAAAAAAATCTAAAACTATAAACACTAGATATAATTACCCAGTTTGGTATACTACCGACATCATTAGGGACATCAAACTTAAATATCACTTGCACAAAAAATATAAATCGAGTAAGTTACAGAGTGATTACGAAGCATTCGCTAGATGCAGGACGAAAGTAAAAATTGAGACGGGGATAGCTCATAATCAGTATCGAAATCGTGTGCAAGACCACCTAGCAACTGATCCGCGAGCATTTTGGGGATATATTCGATCTAGAAAGGGTAACTCCAATAAGCAAACATTGGTAAAGAATGGTCGAGCTTTATCGGAGAGTGAATGCGCTCAGGAGTTTGCTGAGTTTTTTTACTCTGTGTACAACCCAGACCCGGCCGCACTGAGTGTGACGGCGGCGACCGCGGCGGCGGCGCAGACGCCGGCGGGCGCGTGGGCGCACATCGGGTGCCTGAGCGCCAGCGACGTGAGGCGCGCGCTCGCCCGCTTACCGCCGAAGCGCTCCGTGGGGCCGGACGGTATACCGCCGTTTATTTTTAAGGACGCTCGCATGGTGTTAGTGGAGCCATTACGACATTTATTTAATGTTTGCATTACATCGGCTACATTTCCTGACCGATGGAAACTTACTCGGGTGGTGCCGGTGCCTAAAGGCAAGGGGGGTCCGGAACCTAGCAATTATCGACCGGTTGCGATCCTAAGCACGCCAGCAAAGGTGTTCGAGTCGGCCATCCACAGCAATCTTTATGTGCAGGTGGGTGCCCAGTTGTCTGATGCGCAGCACGGGTTCCGTCCTGGGCGGGGGACAACGGGGAACTTACTGCACTTGATGACGAAATTAATTCCATCAGTGGATGCTGGCTTACAGGTGGACGTGGCCTACTTTGATTTTAGGAAAGCGTTTGATACAGTTGACAATGACATCCTTCTTACAAAGCTGGCCAGCGTAGGGTGCACGCCACACACGCTCAAGTTTTTTGCCAGTTATCTGCGAGATAGATGTCAGTATGTCGACTGTGGCGGACACCTTTCTGAACCTTATTTTACGAGATCCGGCGTCAGTCAAGGAAGTAATTTGGGTCCTCTTCTGTTTATATTAACCATAAACGACCTTCCAGAAGTAGTGAATGACTCCACATGCCTGCTGTTTGCTGATGACTTAAAATTGGTTCAGGAAGTACGACAAAGTGAGGAGTGCCACCTACTGCAACAGGACATCTATAGGGTCGCTAAGTGGAGCGAAGAAAATAGGTTGTATTTTAATATAGCCAAGTGCTCAGTGGTATCATTCAGCCGAGCACGCGCACCGTATCAATACCAGTACCATATAGGCAACGAGCCGCTGCAACGTATCACTGAGATCAAGGACCTGGGTATACGCTTTAATTCCAATTTGAACTTTAGAACACATATCACTGAAGTATGTAAAAAATCATTTCGAGGTCTAGGTTTGGTGCTGCGTGAGGCCGGCCGATTTACTAACATTAATGCGTTAAAGGCACTATACCAGGCGCTAGTACGGTCACATCTAGAACATAATTCTATCGTTTGGTCACCACACGACTCTAAACACATATCTATGTTAGAAAAAATCCAAAATAAATTCAATCGTTTTTTGTATTTAAAGCTATATGGCGTATACCCAGGATATCCACTACTCTATCCTACCTTATTCGTACTGGGGATGGTAGGCTGCAGCAAATTAGAAGTCAGGAGAGAGGTAGCTTGTGCTACTTATATTTTCAAAGTGCTGCGTGGTAAAATACACAATCCAGCCATCCTTCAGGAGGTCCGACTATGCGTTCCCAATGACTATAGAGAGCGACGGCGACGACCGCCGCTATTACTTGTACCTTGCGCACGCACCAACCTAACACAGCGCGCGCCATTGACGCGAGCGCTGCGGGCGCTCAATACGGTGGCGGACCAACTAGATCTGTTTTCTTGTTCACTGAAGGAGTTCACAATAGCCATGTATAGATTATATTCATTTTTATTTAATGATTGTTTTTAAATTAGATTGGTATTTAAGTTACTATACTAACGAATTGGTAACCTGTAATGTTAGTATAAGTTGTGAAATAAATAAATAAATAAATAAATAAATAAATAAGATGTAAGTGCTTAAGTATGTACTTGCTAACTGCAATACTTACAATATGTTAAAGAGGGAATCGTTCTGCCAACAAACTACCGTGCAGTTTGGCAAATAGACGTACAAATAGGTATTGTTTTGGAAATAAAATATTAAAAAAAAAAATTATCAATCGCGCATGTTATTGATATTTGTAACAGATATGTAGGTATGCTTTTTTCATTCAGCGTTGACAATGAGGATTTTTCCGTAACTTTGTGGTTTTTACCATAATAATTCTCGATCTCACATTCTTGTTTACTCCGTATAGATTTTACTGAGAAACAGATTAATATCGTTAGGTACTTAATAGGCATCAGGTGTTGTAATTACCTATGAGATCAGGGTTAGACTTGCATAACTTATAGAATCTATATTTTCTGTTGAAAAACATTCATAAAAATTATTATTATTTATTTATTTATAGTAGTTTATTTTCACGGCACGAACGATCGAAGCCAGCCCACATGTTTTGTGGAACTTAACGTATTTAACACCTAGGTAGGTTTATAATAGTTTAGTTATAAAAAAATATATACTATAAAACTTACACAAATATATACTTATATAGAGCTTGTGTATTATATAAGACTATTTTTATATGTGTACGTATTATACTTGAGCCGAGTTTTTTTTACCTAGACGGTGTGTCTATGTCGTGATTCGTGAAGGATATTAAAATGCAGCCTATAAAAAACTACATATTATAAATCATCTTGTTGTTTCGTCGATTAAAAAGCTCAATTTAATTTTTTTATGCAAGCAATCTATTTAATAGGCCAAATTAAGTGATGTTTTTTTAATAGAATAACACTTTGTTGATATTTTTCTAATAAAAACACCAATCATAAGACTTAAAAATAGAATTATAACTAATAACTAATACGACGATTATTTATGTAAAAATAAAATATCTACGAATCAGTCAATATAATACGATTTTATTTTTAAAAGTGGGAATTGTCAACATAGAAAAACAAGCTAGTCTATTACTTGAATTCAATTTTCAAATTTCAGATTGCCCAGATTACAAATGAGGTGAGATTTTATTCTGTGTGATGTTCGTATTCGATAATCTTCGTATATTAAGCATATATAGGTAGAGAAGTTAGCAGAATAGAGTAAACTGTCGAGATTTTTTTTTTTAAACGTTTCTTGCCTTTCGGGATGAGGCAAAGGAATCTAGTCCATACAGCCTAGTCTTCAGTATTCTTTTATTTTATTTATGATGGATGACTGGATGATTCATGATAATGGTTGATGATAGGGTGAATTAATGGTTTATGAAGGGTGATAGATGATTGTTTTTTTCCTAGTTTCAGTAAATATGTGGTTCTTTACTGAAACCTAAGGCGGACTTCTTGGGAGAATTTAAAAGTCACGTTACACTGTTTTGTTTCATTTGCCAACACTGATGCACGTTTTCAAACACTTAACGGTTAATAATCCACCATTATTATACATTAAAGTTTATCAAAACACAAATTTTAGAAAATAAACCAAAGCTGCTGAACATGACGCTTCACTTTCCCGCCAAAAAGTCCTGACGTTTCTTATCTTGATGTTGGTGTGCTCAATGTCAAGGTTTGAAAATAGTTTTTTTTAGTTTTAAATTTAGACGCAAGACTCGACTTTATGCTTTGGTGCTATTTAGTTTTTTAGTTCAGTACCTGAGAAAAATAATTTTGAAACAAAGTTCAAAGAATATGTATTTTTTATACTAAAAGTACTTACATACTGTAAGCACGTAATATTTAGTAAATTGATAGAGCTGAAGATGATGGTATTAAAGATATTAAAACAATATAAACTTAATATAAAATCTGTATTTCGTTCACTTACATCCAAAGTACAATTACACAAGTAACAATAGGTAATATTTAATTGGCTGAATACAAACTATACAAGTTACTAACCAAACATTTAAGTAGGTTTCAGTCATGAGGATTTACTCTATTGCAATGTCAATGGAAGATTTTAAAAAAAAAGAATGTGTGACATTACTATTTTTTTTATACGTACGCCTGATAGGCAAAGGTTGAAGGCAGTGTCATTTTATATTTATGTTCTTTGATAAATAAAAAAACAATAAATAAATGGACACCTTAATTCGGGATAATTTTACATAAGAGACTGATAGTTGAATAGAACTAATTTAGTTGAAAAATTATTTACAATTCAATAAAGGTTTTTATTCTTAAGTAGAAGAGTTTATTTTAGTTCTTGTAATATGTATAGTAAGTAATGTTTTAGTAATTAAAGCTATTTGGCGTGTAGCGATTATAGTCTAGTCACCACTAATCACAGCATGTTCAATGCACTTCATAACACTCCTTCATTTCACTGAGCAATTCGAAGTTAACGTTTCCTGCAACAACGAAAAAAATACTTTAAGTTTTGTACCTTTTTTGCATAAAAACAAATTGCGCGGATAGTTAATTAAAAATATATATAGTTATAATTATCTGTGACAACCAAGTAGCAAATAACAGTAAATCCTAATTTAAAAAAAGTTTGTGGACTAAATATATGCACTATATATTACGCAATCAAACGATGATTCTGGGGTATAATTTAAATGGTAAATATTTTTTTATTCTACGTTCTAATGTGTTCAGTAATTCATTGACTACTTGGCAAGATTCTATACAAAAAGAAAAAAATATATGTACAGTCGGAGAAAAAGGATCGAAATTATTATATTAATAGGTATCTCTGCTTCTACCTAAAATTATATTCTTACATTGTTAGACTATATTGTATTCCTTCTATAATTACGTTATTCATCATAATTATGTGAAGAATATTTCCTAATTACGGTATGGTATTGTAATGCATCATTAAACAGAAAATTACGCTCGGTAGAAGGAAAAAATATCATTTCAAGAGTGCAATAACTTCAGTCATAAATTATCTCTATGCCAGGTCGAATTCATTTGAAATAAGTATGATAACTATTTCCTTAATGCGAAATTAATTTATGTTTTTTGACCACTTCTATACGATTATTTTTTGCACAGAATCCTACTTCTGTCAGTGAACATTTTGCTTAAATTGGTCCAAGTGTCTTAGAGCAATCTCTGAAACAATCTTTCATTAGCAGAATTAAAGACAGCATACCTCCAGCGTAGTACATATTTTATTTGGTGTTCGTATGTGACAGCAAACACTCAAAAAAATTAAACATATGACAAAACACAAATATAATGCTGATGTTGACGGAGAAAGAATGCCTTCCCGCAATTAGCACGCCAATGTATGTAGATACATTTTGCGTTGCATAAAGTGTAAATATATCTTACCCGTAGCTGCTTGCATGAGCGGTGGCGGTAGCTGTCGCAGTGGCAGAACTGCTTGAATAGCCTCCTCCCCCACAGCCGCCTCCGCATCCTCCACCCTGATTGTAGCCGCCTTGGTGGCCGCCGCCGTAGCCGCTGTTGCCTCCGCTGTAGCCGCTGTTGCCGCCGCCGTAGCCTCCGCCGCTACCGTTGCCGCCGCCATACCCGCCACCCCCGCCTCCACCACCACCGCCGCCGCCGCCGCCGCCGCCGCCTCCACCGCCGCCGCCGCTACCATAGCCGCCGCCCCAGCCGCCGCCGTTACCACCGCCGTAACCGCTGTTTCCACCGCCGTAACCACTGTTTCCACCGCCATAACCGCCGTTTCCACCGCTATAACCACCATCGTAGCCTCCGTGGTGATGTCCGCCATGACCTGTAAATATAGGTTAATATCCCGTTTAATAAATAAAAAATATTTGCCTGAAATTAAAACAGTGATATCTGTTTATTTACAGGCGAAGTTATTGTTATCAATTAGTCTCAAAAATACTTCTGTTTGTAGAATACTGTGTGTATAGCACAATACTCCGAATACCTTCTAGTGTATGTATTATTTACTATTTTACAAAAGCTTGTTATCACAAATTTGGCTAACAATTATTATTTACATATTAAACATGTTTAGAAAGCATACAAAAAGCACATTTAATGTGTATGCGCAAAAAGCGTGCAGTGCGTACCGTGCTCTTTCACCACTTTAACAATTATCGTTTTAGATGGTTCTTCGTAGCCGCCACCGTAATTTCCTCCGTGGCCTTCATAGCCTCCACCATATCCTCCGCCATAGCCCCCGCCATAGCCTCCGCCATAGCCGCGGCCATAGCCTCCTTCATATCCGCCGCCGTGGCTATAGCCCCCATCGCCAAAGTTAACGCCACCGCCGCCAATATCGAAGCCGCCACCAAACGAGATTCCTCCTCCGCCGATACCTAATAACTTCTTCGTCAGAAGATGGCGTTTCTGTCTGTTCAAAACTCCAGGCTTCTCTTGGTCTTCTAGTTTCTGTACAAAATAAAAAATAATGCATGATTAAAAGACAAGTGTTTTGGGTCTTTTATCATCAGTGACTTTAAATACAAGAAGACACAGTTAAAATAAAATAAATAAATCTATAGGTTAAATTTTTGGTTGAGATGCTGGAAGAATACCTACATAAAATCCCACGTAAAGAATTAATCAGACTAAATTTTTATTATAAAGAAAAATTCAACCTCAGGCGGGACTCGAACCCGCGTCTTCTGGATTGGTACTCCAGACGCTCTGCCAACTGAGCCACCGAGGTATCCGCCTGATGTGTTGAATTTTTCTTTCTTTTATGTTACTTATGTCTTTACGGCGACATAGCAACATTTACATAATAAAAATTTAAAAATCTTAGCTTGAAATAAGCTAAAAAAATACAAAAAGATTGTATAAAGGTAATGCAATATCATCCGGAATCTACTCGCTGTAAAGGGAGAATTCTGGGTTGGGCAGAATTGTCCAATCGATGTTGCTATGTCGCCGTAAAGACATAAAAGAAAGAAAAATTCAACACATCAGGCGGATACCTCGGTGGCTCAGTTGGCAGAGCGTCTGGAGTACCAATCCAGAAGACGCGGGTTCGAGTCCCGCCTGAGGTTGAATTTTTCTTTATAATAAAAATTTAAAAATCTTAGCTTGAAATAAGCTAAAAAAATACAAAAAGATTGTATAAAGGTAATGCAATATCATCCGGAATCTACTCGCTGTAAAGGGAGAATTCTGGGTTGGGCAGAATTGTCCAATCGATGTTGCTATGTCGCCGTAAAGACATAAGTAACATAAAAGAAAGAAAAATTCAACACATCAGGCGGATACCTCGGTGGCTCAGTTGGCAGAGCGTCTGGAGTACCAATCCAGAAGACGCGGGTTCGAGTCCCGCCTGAGGTTGAATTTTTCTTTATAATAAAAATTTAAAAATCTTAGCTTGAAATAAGCTAAAAAAATACAAAAAGATTGTAATCAGACTAAGTCTTCTGCCGTCCGGTTATTACTTAATATATTCATGTTTAAGAAAAGACTGAATATTAACCTTGAACTTTCAGATTGAAAAAAAAAACACTACTAACATGATCTAAATGCTAAACGTATTAATGCCCAAAGACGAATAGTGATATATGTATGTATGATTCGAATGAAGAGCGTTGGAAGTCGTCTATTTGTTATCATTGGTCTTCAGTAAGCCCCCATAAATAAAAGATACGCTAATCTTTACTGGGAAATAGGTATAATAACAATCAATGAGCAGAGTATGTAATTCACCTTCCAATATTAATGTAATGCTCTTTATTAAGGGTAAAATTTTATTGTAATATGTACCGTTTGTTTTTTTATACCAGGAGGGTGTGGTAGCTTAATAACACCTGATGCGTTTGTAACACCCGAGGTGTCAATCGCGCTAAGTTAATTCTTTATTTGCTTGTCTTTGGTGTCAGCATATGACCTACCCCAAATTAAATATTTACGCCTACCACTATTTTTGTAATATCCCCGTACTAAACTTGATTTGCCCTGCTTGAAATTACAATTGTATTATTATTTGTATTGTATTTGACGACTCGGTGGCGCAGTGGCTGAGCTATCAGCTTGTGCGTCACGGGTTGCGGGTTCGATCCCCGCACGGAGCAAATATTTGTACGTTCTGCAAGTAGTTGTTTCGGGTCTGGGCGTTTGTGTATGTGAAAATATGTGTTTGTAAACGCACCCACGACACAGGAGAAAATCCTAGTGTGGTAGCTTATTTGCATAAAAAAAAAAGTTTTTTTTATGCAAATAAGGGCAAAAGGTCAGGAGGCTCACCTGATGGTAAGTGATCACCGCCGCCCATGGACATCTGCACCACCAGAGGACGTGCAAATGCGTTGCCGGCCTTTCAGAAATGAATATGCTCTCCTCTTAAAGGTTTTATTGTTTTTATTGTTTGTGGTTGACACGAATAGTATAAGCCATCTAACGATAGTTAATGAGCATTTATGGTCTAATATTACCTGAAGTGCCTACATATGTATTAACGATCACGTTTAAATGCATGTGTTGTTCAACGACTAACGTAAACTGGTTGTTAAATAGTGAATTAATGCAAAAATATATTTTAGGGATTTTGCCTATTATTTACTCTCAAGCTTTTTGAATCCAACCTATTGTTTTAATTTTGACAACCAATATATATTAAATATACCATATATATAATCAATAAGTTAGGAATTTTAAGAAACTTGAGGATACTATCTGTACCTATTAATTTGATGAAATAAGATTATTTTGTGTGTATATTTTCTTTTATAAATTTTAAACAATAATTATTCA
The DNA here is from genome assembly GCA_905163465.1 of Craniophora ligustri. Lineage (NCBI taxonomy): Eukaryota > Metazoa > Arthropoda > Insecta > Lepidoptera > Noctuidae > Craniophora > Craniophora ligustri. The sequence goes on from LR990955.1 coordinate 13,045,829, forward strand.
TTATTTTTATCTCATATTTCAATTAAATTAAAATTAACTTGAAATAAAATTAACATTATATACGAACAGTTTTTTTACTGTATGTTAATTTATTTCCGTGTATTGAATAATTTATTAGTTAGGTATAGAAAAAAAAAGAATTCTTATACATATTCTTTTCAAATATAACTACGACTTAAACAACACAATTTAAATTTACAAATTAAAATTTAACGCTTCATGATACACACAATCATCAAATCATCAATCCAATATTTTAATATTTAGCATTATTATAAAATACGCACGCATGTATAATATACGCGTAGTACGCGTATATTATACATGCGTGCGTCCATCCATAAAATATATGGATCCATCCATATCATTTATTCAAAGCTTAACAATGTTTTTGATGAATTTTGTCAATGTCAACATTAAGTTCATATCAACCCTAATTTGTCAACTGCCAAATTAGGGTTAAGTTTATTAAATTACGAGTAAAGTGATATAAAAAACCAAGGATTAATAAAATAATTACCTTAACGTAAATAGGCTGAGGGTTTCCTTTTAAAGACTTAGCTTCAGTCTCCGAGCGGGCATACTGAGGGTTAGCCTGAGCTAGGAGCACGAGTATTGGGAACTGCCTTGACCGCGTCGTGTCGCGTGTCCTGGAGTCCCTCGGAGGGGCTAAAACCGGAGAAACGAGGACCACTCGCTCCCCGCCGTCCAAAGAATTGTCGCCGATTGAAGGCACCGCCGTCGCAAGCGCAAAAAGCGCCAGCACGCTAACCACTACACCACCGTATCCCATCGCGATCACTGACGCAGGACCAACAAAGCAAAGCTATTTATATGACGCGATTTTCCTGCGGAGGCGGCGACGTCACGGACGACCTGCCACAGCGTCGAGTCCGCGGGATCAGTTCGCGGAACGCTCAATTCCCACGATGACGTGATAGACAAATGTCCAAGTCCGATTGTTTCCAATACACGCATCACATATAATTCGCCATAAATAACAACAAAAAGATGATATGTAAACATGCGGTTGGACTTGAAAAACGTGATGTTACACGCCCGCCAATTTATGGAGTCCATACACGTATTAAGCTGGTTATACCCATAAACCGGATGTTCGTCTGTGTGTGTTTGGATACATACCTAATAACAGCGAGCAGGTTCTTTATGGTTCTTGGAGCGGATTACGAAGATGGCTCTCTTGTTACATACAAAGACTTAGATTTACAAACGAGTTCTATTTCCGTCGAATTTAATAATATAATTAAACAACTGACGTGTTCGAAACGGCGATAAAATATGGAAGAATTTAAAAAGCCTTTGGATCACAGTGATACGAAAGTTGCGCAATATTTTGGCACATGAAATCGGTTAAAAACCTAAATATGTATTAAAAAAAAACAATAAGTTTTCATAATTAAAAGACAACGATACTGCTTAGGTACAGATCCAGCGTACTTAATAATGTTTGAATACTACAGCTTGAAACTGACTCAATGCTTACGCGTCAGAATTAGAATTCTAGTCACCGAAATTCGTCCATTGAACAGGATCAGAATGGTATCACATCCTGAATTCTTGATGGATAGTATAATTTGAGCTAATACGGTACAACCAATATGACACATTGGTACCTTTAAAAAACTCTGAATTACAAAATGCGTATATAATTATTCACAAAGGTGTGAATTAAAAACATGACTGGCAACTGTTTGGGTGTTTAACCGTAGATGGCGTGTGAAGTCTCCTTACCCGCACTAGAATAGCTGGGTGGGTTATAGACCAACCCCTTTCAAACGAGAGGAGACATATATCTCTTCTCGTTTGAAACGGAACGGGACATAGGCCTGGTACACAGGCTGACAACGCAATTAGTCCAGCGGTAGTTAACACTGCCTTCTGTGCCATGGGTGCCGGGTTCGAATCCCGGTAGGGACAAATGTTTGTGTGATGAGCATAAATATTTGTATCCGAGTCATGGATGTACATATCTATGTATAATATGTATGTATTTACAAAAAAAAGTATATATATGTAGTATTGATATACTACATATATACTTTTTTGTTTATTTGGTTGATACCAACTAGTACTTATCCGTAACACAAGACTCGTTGCTTAGCTCAGGACTAGATGGCGCTGTGTGTCATAATGTCCAGGAATATTTATTATTATTTACAGTAACACACAATAACTGTCCCATCACACAGTAAAGGGGTTGATGATGATACTTATTTTTCTGGAAGGTGTCTGGAAGGTGGAGCTTCCTGCCCGCCTTGCTGTTGGATTTTTGTGTGTATGTTGATGTATTTTTTAAGGACTCATGATTTAATTAGCGAGTATATTATATACCACTGACATCATTGACAGGGTTATAGTTAAGGCAAGAGTTTTAACAGAAAAACCCAATGACATTTTGAATTGAATCAAACCCAGAAGCAGTGTTTGTGACCACTAAATAAATTAATGAATAATTTATGTAGGTATTGCTTTTGCGGTTATGCTACCGACACTGATTTTGTAGTCGTAGTGGGTATTATTACACCTATCTATGAAGCCATCTTCAGTAGTTTTCAAGTCAAAAAGGAACAAAGTAAATTGCGGAAAACAATATTTTATTATAATATATTTTGTATACAATATATAATATGTACGTCTGAATGTTTTGACATCTTTTTAATCAATTTCTTTCAGTCTTTATGACGTCGCATAAAAAAAAGGTTTTTTTTAAATCGCACCGTTTTATTAAAAATATTTGCATAAAAAGGTGCGATTAAAATGTTTTCATCGTAATTAGTTTGTCGTTATAGAAACAACTTGACGCGGAAATGATATCAAAACAATTGACACCCGTTCGCTGCATGAGTAGGCAAGCATCATTTTTCAAACTACATCATACTCAGTCATAATTACACATCTTGTAGATTCAATTATCAAGGAAAAGGTAAATTACCTGACCTCTGAGTTAAGATGCAATAGAAAAAGAAACTAGTTAAAATGCAAATAGAGTTTTATTTTGAATGGTGTGGTTTAGATTCTTATCATATTTATATTACGTGTTTGTTGTCTATAATCTTCTTGACGGAACTACGTACGGGCTGGTCGCTATTGGTGTGATGTAGTTGTCATCTGAAAAGATTGACAAAATGATAATTAATTTATTCACATGAGTCATTATTGTGAAGTCATATTGAGTGGTCTGCCAACCCGCAGTAGGCTAGATGGTGGACTACAGCCTAAACCCTCTCAAATGAGAGGAGACCCGTGCCCAGTGGGGCACTAATTGGGCTGATTGTGTGGGGTCATTATGTGCTGGGGACTTGATCCCCAGAATATGAAAAAAAAAAATTAGAACGTTGTGAAATGGAAGTGTTTTGAGGATAGTCGTAAATATAAAATATTTAAATTAGTTCACAAGCTTTATTGTACGATGGGGTAGGAATAGGTATAACATCGACACACACATCGGCTCCCCAGGTGGGGTGGCCGATCCATGGGGTTTTCCAAATTATAAAAAATGGCCAGTGCGGCCAATGCCCCCTTGCCTCTGAATGAAGAAGACTTTTTCAACATGGCGTTGTCGCCAAGGAGATCATAATTAATTTAACGATCCGAACGATGAATATTGATGAAAGTAAGTATTTTAAAATGTAAATAATCCCAGTGCTGCTGTAATAAAAATTTCCTTATAGCTTTAATGTATAGCTATCACTTTGCATAAACCAAAAAACTAGATAATTATGGTCATTATTTTATAAGAATTTAATGTTTTTTTTTTGCAAGAATGGCTCATGGCTAAGTCATAACTACGCTGATCAATGAAACTGTAAGGTTAAGCAACGCCTGCTGAGGTTAGGTTATCTATGGATGGGAGAGTTTTACATGCTTGGGAGAATACGTTGAGCCATCGGTTCCGGTTGTACTAGGGCAATTGTTAATCATATATACTACTAGCTGATTCGCACAACTTCGTCCGTGTGCAATTTAACTAAAAAATAAAAGTTTCATATTAGCTTTGCACCCCCGTTTTACCCCCTTAGGGGGTAAATTTTAAAAAATCTTTCTTAACGGATGCTTTCGACAGAATATCTACCTGCATGCCAAATTTCAACTCGATCCGTCCAGTGGTTTGGGCTGTGCGTTGATAGATCACTGTGTCAGTCAGTCAGTCAGTTACCTTTGAGTTATACATATTTAGATCACGCTTGTCGTCCCCTAAGAGGCTGTATTGTAATGTAGGCTACATTTCGCCGGTATGTTTCAAGTCCCATGGGCGCGAGCCTATTGCCATCAACCGGACACGAATCCAAACTCCGAGCTGCTACTGAGAATTTTATGGAAAAACCCAATAACACTGATCGACATTGCATTGACCCCAAGACCTCTAGCTCAGCAGTCGGACTAACGGCCACAAGACTAACGATGTTATTAAGCAGAAACCTGTAATCCCTGACAACCAGTTTACTCTTAACACATGCCTAGTGTTGCCTGGTAATCGGGTTGCTGAAATATTGATTTTTTGGAACGGTTTTCTTATAATGTTGTATTTAATCATAATTCTAGGTTAGGGATTTGTTAGCCGCCAACTATTTAATTTCACTTATCTTTTCTCCGAAGGTTGTCTGGTATCAGTTCCTATCGCTATTTAGTGATATGAACTTATATACCCCAGGATATTATAAAAACAATGTTTTATACTAAAGCATAACTGTTTCTGAATACATACCTAAAGTTATCGTTTAATCTGACACTATGAAATCACCTTTAATTCAGTGTCAAAAAATTCTACTTAGGTCAACCATAAGCAGTCTGTCTATACAGGATTTTAGATTGTCATCCTACAAAATTAACAAATGACGTTTGTACAAAAGCAAATGTGTGAATGTGTGCAGTTTGTTGCGTAATTTGTTGGCGTAAACATGTTTGAGACAACATACTGCGGGACTACTGAGTTACCTATCTGATGTTAGAAAGAGATGGAGAGTGGCTGATCTTAAAATACCACAGATAATATTTTAATTAACTATTATTAGTTATACTGTGACCATACCTTTGCACAAAGTTCAAAACTTTTTTTTCTTCGTTTTCTTTTGTTTACAGCTACTGCATTCTGTAGCAAAACAAAACGAACTGATTTAGACTTTAAATACATATCTATTAAGTAAGAAATAGTGTGTGTGATCTTAATAAGTAGGTATCGCCTGTATCCGAATTCCGAATGATATCATTCAATAATAAAATTAATATTTTATGTATTTAGGTAGATATTATAATATTTTATGCGAAATTCAATTTTCACCTTTTAAGCAGTTTGAGTTAACCATTAAAAATCTCTATACCTAGACTCCGATTAATTAAACCGACATACAACCTTATTCGAAATTTGATCCATTTATGAATTGATTTATGGATGATCTGAAAAGTTTTTATTCGGTTTATTATAAAATAGTTCCTAAGTTCGTGTAAAAAGATTGTATAATCACCTGGCATATTAACGACCACCGTTGGGGCACCATTGACTCGGTAAGGAGACCTTTGAACTCCGTACGAGGTACTAGGGACTCCCCCGTACACAGTATTAGGAGCTGAAGAGATAAACCAGTTTGTTAAAACTAACTAAGAAAACTAGTTATTATTTTAATGAAGTCATCAAATAAGGAGCTGAGCAGACAGTCAGTATAATAATAGCTAATATTAAGTTCTATCAGTTGTTTAAAGAAAAACGAACAAAGAATTAATTCTCAGTTGTTCGTATTGTCAATTTAAACAGCAGAATAGAACATTACTTCCAGGTAAATATACATATTAATATTGGAATAATTGAAATAATTGAACCACTAACCAACATTTAAGCCATTATTTCAATCGCGACACGCACTACTGATGTATTTATCACATGCTCAAACGGTGAAGGAAAATATCGTGAGGAAACACGCCTGAGAAATCTCGGTGGCGTGTGATATCTGCGAATCTACGGACAGGCTTAATTTTATACTATACTGTAGTAAATAAGTACTGCTTACCCCCGCTAGTCATGACAACCACACTCGGCTGAGCAGCAACTTGTCCATAGTTTTTGTAACCTGTAATTATTATCAGTTTTATCGCTTACTTAGCATTTATTAACATTTTTGGAAAATACGTTGTAATTTGGCAAATTTAGGTAGGTAATTAAATCGTTTATGCTAACAAGATTAATTAGATAAAACAAATAAATGGTTAATAAATTTCAGACCGGTCCAAGCCTCTTCCGTTCATGAGAACATCGATTTATATGAAAGCCGATTTTATTGATTTAATTTACTACTATTACCATCTCTTAATTATCTTAAGAATAATCAATTACTTAATTCATATAAAAAATAAAAATACAGGTTTTGTTAAAAGTCACTAGTGTTAACTCTTCAACTAATAACAATTAAAAGCCCTAGACAGAGATGATGTTCTTCATAGTTAAGAACAACCCCGATCGAGTCAACTTTCAAATGAGACAACTAAATCAAAATCGGTTCATCCGTTTAGGCGCTACGTTGCCACATACCAATTCTCAGATGCACAAATAAAACTTGTAATACTATATACTCTCTTTTTGCGTCGAGGATTATAAAAACTATAGACTTCCAAAGCTTATGGGAACACAACCTGTTTGTGATAAAATATATAATAATCGATGTCGCACTTGATATTTATCAAACTTAAGCGTTTTATAAACGATTTTATATAATTATCTTAACTCTATTGAATATGTTATGAGAGAAAAATACGTACCTAACGGAGGACTCTGCCTTTTTACACGATTCAGATACAATAATTGTCCTTTAAAACCCTGTAAAAATTAAAATGAATAAGTTAAACCCACCAAACCAAATAATTATATACTATTGTCTATATTATAAATAAAAAAAGCTTATTTACCTGTTTATATGTCGGATAGAAACTCTTTCTATGATCAACTTTAAAACTAACAACACTTACGCCTATAATAGTTATTGATATAATTGTAAAATAACACAATTCTGAAACCATATTTTAAAATAATAACAATTCTTTTGAGCGTCGTGTATGTCTAGTAGAACATTCGGTTTATGAATTGTATGGGCGTTATGTAGAAATACACAGAGCCTTTATATACACATTGTCAACTGTAGATTTTATCTTAAATATAATGTCTTTCTAATTACACCCTAGTTATATAGTTTTCATCACTCTGTAATAAATAATTATCATGGCAATATAATGGAACGTTTCTAGACGTCATTCTATTAATTCGAATAAAACCCCGTCCTTATTTTAATTTTTTAAAACCATTCTAACATGTAATATCTATTAAAATAATAAATTCAATATGCCATATTCATGAAGATCGCAAAAAAGCGTGAACATCGTTTTTGTAGGTACTATGCCATTTAAATATCACACAGTAAATTTTAAATACAAAAACTTATTTCAATGAAATTTAAATTCTTAATCCTTTGTTCTTTGCTTCTAATTCAGTACTTACTAAACACAAATTAAAGGAAGCGTTTTTGAAGGGTCATTTAAACATTGTTTCAACTTCACTTTTGCTACTGAAATATTTAAATGTTATCACATAGTTATAATAAAGGATTGACTCGGATTTTATAATAAAGGAAACTTGGTCACAGACCAATGTCATGTAATTTAATGTAGAATATTACTATAACCATAGGTATATATGTTTAGGAAGTAGATTCAGCTTGCTGAAAAGCTGTAAAAAAAATTAGGTATCTTCCGAATGCATTTATTTACATTAAAACACTTAAGAGCAAATGCTTCGTCAAGCACACAAGAGTTGTTGCTTCGGGTATTAACAAAGTCAAAGGATCTTGTTTAAATTAAAGATAAGAATAAGATCTTTTGCGTTATTTTCATTTAGGTATACATTAAATTTAATGGCGTTTAATCGTTTTTTTTTCTAAAATGTGGTTTTAATCACCCAGAATTCCACCAATAAATTCTCACCAAAAGTGGTCGTTAATTAAACATAGGGCCATCAATATTTATGTACGAAATAGATCCTGCTCTGTCTTCTACGACGTCTCAAACGATCTTTCTGGTCTTCCAGTTTCTGGAGAAAACATTAATAGTAGGTTAGATTGCGTTAGCTAGAAATGGTTAGTGTCGTTGTTAAAAGATTAAAAAGGTTTTATATCGTAGTATTTCTGATTACCAAAACATTGTCATAGCAATAAACATTTTATGTTGTTATATTGGCCCTATAAGACATCAGGCCGGCAATTTGTGCAGAATACCCTTGGTTTTGATATTGTACATAGGCTAAACCACTAGTATATTATATTATTTTGCTACTTCTATGCCAAATAAAATAAAAAAGCACTTACTTGAACGTAGATAGGTTGGTGCATTTCGGAGGATACATTTGATTTCGCTTCATCAACTTCTGTACTATTTTTATCACTTGCCAATAACATTAGCAAAGGGAAATCCTTTGCCGTTTCATTTGTTTGAACTCTCGCATTTCTGTAAGGGGCCAAAACCGGCGAAACTAGTACCACCCTACCATCCTTACTTATTTCAGTTTTTGCGAGACTAATGAACAATATCAGCGGAAATATTCTAATTGCTTTATTGCTTCTCATTGTGTGCGAATATGAATGTGTATATGGTGTTATATTGAAGCCTTATATATGATCCTTGTCCGATAGTACATCACGATTTATGAAATGATGGACACCGAACTTGAATGTAAATTCTTGTTCAGTCACGGAAATATGTGCAACGGATCTTGTCGGTGATCTGGCCTCAGGCCGGAGTTGTTCTTTTGTAAGACTCGCTTCACTTTTGTTTATACGAAGTTTAATTATTAAGCTTGAATACAAGTTATAATAATAATAAAGTTTATTTGTAAGTGTTTTGAGTTTATAATATCACAAATGTTGACATATTATGATTGAATTGAAACGTATTCAAAATATGGGAGATTTTTGTAGAAAGATTATACAAATCAAACAATTATAAACCGAGTCACCTGATCAATGTTTACCGTCAATTCCATTATACGTTTACCTACTGCTTCTACTTTCCTAATTTTAGTGCTAAATCTGAAATTGGTCATGCGAGGTTTTAATCAAAATTTTGATTAACAAGTAGGTAATTAAATCGTATGATAATCGACCTGGTGTATTCATACACATAGGTATATACAGTAGGTATATAATCACAACAGCTACAGACGGATATAAACATTACAATATCTATTGATCAATGAGCTCATCTCAAAGCTTTTTGTACCGTCTGTAGCTACGTGTCACAAAGTACATGCTCTGATCATTGAGTTACTAAATACAATAACAACATTACGAAACTAGTGGTTGTGGTAGTATGTATGTCTGTTACCTCTTCATGCTTCTAACAAATTATATAAAATTAGTTAAGTTGAGGGGTATTTTACTTTAAGTCTACAACGCCCTTTTTACTCTGAGATTCTTCGGATCTGCTCTCAAAATGAAATAACGCGATAAAATGTTTTTATTTCTCAAAAATCTTTTCATCTCTAGAAAAACAAAGGTCAAGGCGTTTCTTATCTCCGGTAAGAAATTGGTTTTGTTGCGCACAAAAATGTTGTTTAATGAGCCTGTTTTAAGAGTGCCTTTCCACTCAGAAAAAATCCTACGAGGCACTTTACGATACACTGTCTTATAATGCTTGTAGGTATATCATTTCTTATATATTCTTTCTTCTGGTAACGATGTCTTATATCCCAATGGAACACTCAAATAAATAACGTAGTTACAGAATGTCATAATTCAAAAAACTTTGATTATAGCCGAATATTTTGACTTATATTGTAAATAGATATTTTTTGAATGACCTTTTATGTCGTGATTTGGATACGAAATAATAATGCCCATATATTTGAATTTGTTTATTGACTGATATACGGTTCAAAACACACCTAATTGCTCATCGTGATGTGTGTTTTTTGTCCAGATTCGATTCCTTTTTTTTTTCTTGTCCCTGGAATTGTTGAAGGAAAAAAAAAACTTATTGGAAAACCTGCGTTATTGTTACATATAAATAAGAACACTTTCGGAGTGCTAATGGTACATTGACTATTTCAATGCTTGCATGATTTTATTATTTTTATTGTACATGAAGAGTCAAGAGGTGAGGGTTACTTATAGTTCTAAATTACCTAGTGTGATTTAGTACCTATATGTATCGTTCTAGCATAATTCAACATATAAATGAAGATAGTATTGCAGAATGTAACTCTATATGATTTATTAATAAAAGGGCTTTAAATTTTAAAATTGACGTGTCTAAGCCTACGTAAACCATTTTTCACTGTATTCTTTGACTTCTAGATCAAATTCGATAATAACGCTGATTCGGTACCCATTTACGGATTAGGTTATAAGTCTATCAAATTTATGGCCTTAGTTCAGTGGAATCGTACGAATGATATTGAAATACAGTCATATGAGACAAATAAATATAATAAAAATACATACATTATACAATAGAACGATCGTGCATCTAAATTTCATACAATTATCAATTTCTTGTAAATGTTACACGAATATTTTAATAGGATTATTTTTACGAGTTTTATCGCGGTGTTGTGATATTATTTACAACCCGACGTTTCGAATCCTTTACAGCATTTATGGTATCGACTAAAGACATAGTTTTTTTTCTCAATTTAAACTGTGAACATAACATACGACCACGGCTGTCGTTCTCGAAGGGTTAGGCTACATGTATTACGAATGTATACACACCCACATTTAGCCGGTATGTTGGTATAAGTTTTAGGTTCTATCTATTTTTGGGACTCCCATATAATAGGGGGAAAGCCTATTGTCATCATTATTATGTTATTAAACTATGAACAAGTTCATCACATACGCACTGTTTACGAACAAGTTCGTTAGTTCCAAGTGCTTGTTAGTATTTCACGCTCATCCGGCAGGGTCGAGGTCGTATTCAACAATTAGTTAGTAAATTATTTCCGATTTTTTTGCTCGTATTGTATAGCTATTTTTAATCTCAATCTTGTGGTGTATTTTAGATATTAATTACAAATAAGACAATAAGAACAAGGGTTTTTTAAACGATTAAATATTATATTTTCTGTGTTTTAGATGTCTTATAATAGGGGAATTACTACACTGATAGCAAACGGACTTTTCATGCTGTCCAAACTCACTCACAGAAATACAACTTTTGTTGTTTCACTGCGGCCTTCTGTAAGGCGGGGAGGTACTTCTCCAGTTGGGAAGTTGTCACGATGTTTTCCTTCACCGTTTGAGTAATGGTAAATACAATGGCACATAACTTCCGAGGTGTCGAGAAGTCAGTGGTGCGTTAGTGGGGTTTGAACTCGAGACCTTTGACATCTTTGTCCATGGGTGACACCACTAGGCTAGGAAGAAACTGAAACTATCTCCAAATTGAACACAAAGTCATCCTTACATTGTATTGCAAACATTTTGGCTCTTCGTCCAGTTCCGTCTTCAGGCACAAAGAAAATACCATCTTCTGATCCGGCTATCCCATGGTCTACTTTGGTAAACTCCACCTTCGTCCCATCCAGACGATTCCGTATCAAGTTAATTAAATCCACCCCTGACACTTGGAATACACTCGGTTCTTCGGCCACATTATATCGTATAAAACCAACAATATATACAATCAAAACCCACCTCATTCCTTAGGTTGTGTTACAAGGATAAAATGGACACGAATGATTGTTTAAATAATTTGTTTAGTTGTATTTATAGGGATCTTTTATTTTACTGTATGTATGTAGGTACAATGTTAATTGAGGTAAACGTGTGCAGATTATAATTGTGATCAGTAATTGAATTTTGTGATACCTAGACTGTTATTATAATCAAGATCCTTTTCTACTAAAAGGATTACATGCAGCCGCATCAACAGACTTTTTCCGTATCGGCGCAGAAACTTCCTAGGGGCGGGGGCGGCGTTGGCGATAATTTACTTAAACAACTCACAAATATAAAATGCCAATACAATTATATATTTGTGAGTTTATATAGTGTTTTTAATTCTTCTTGAATGGGACAATAAGAACGCTGTAATTAATTAGTATTCATTATTATCTATTAACTAACTTTTTGATTTGTATGACATGAAATATGATATGTTTTATATTCTTATTTTGGCGTTTAGGTGTCCCGGTTTGCCCTCCCGCTACCTGGAATCAGGGCTGGATAAATAAGACCTAAATGTACTGCTTACACGATGATGTACATATGTAGGTCCGTGTTTCAAAGCCTCAAAGTAATCAAATCATAAACTTTAAATAAATTTAATTATATTTCTACCTTTCAAAACTCATTTATAGTTAACAGTTTGTTTTATTTTCATATTTAATTGGATTCTAAAACGACGTCGTCATATTTATGTATAATGTTTCAATAATAAAATATTTACTGATAGGTATATTCATGTTTTATACTTCAATTAAATTGAATGATGTTGGCTGTTATTTAAGAGAACGGAGGCTTTACTCGATTGCTCATCTAATTATTGTTGTGTACAACACTATTTGAATGTATGACGATACAATGATGGGAAATAAAAGGCAATAAGTTGCGTTCGTTTATTATGTTAGTCGTATAACAGAGTGGTTTGGCCGCTTACCGGGGTTTCTCCAAGATCAACAGGCGAGACAAAGACATCTTGCTCATAGTGTCTACGTAACGCACCTATTAATAATTTACATACAATAAGGTTGTCACGTTCTCAAAACGTATTATAAAAACATTAACTTTACCGAAATGTGACCTTTATGACTATTGAGCTAGTTTTTGCCTTTAAATAGCGCTAAATGGGGTTTCGTAGCGAGGAATTAACAAAGTTTAGTCGGTTTATTAAGTTTTTTTAAACCATCTTTTTGCCATAGTTGCAGTTGTGCATTCACAGTTGTTTTAAAAGCGTTACTAAGTCACAGTGAGATCTAGAAAATTTGGAATACATAAAATAAAACTATTATTTCGTTTCATGTGGTCTGTAAGGTTTATTGTTGAGTTTTTGTATTTCGAAGTCAATGCCAAATGTTTAAATTTCAATTAAACTTAATAAAAATAAACATTACTTAAGAACACTTTAGTTTTACACAATAATAATAAAATCAGATTAGATCATCAGATCATACACGATGTGGCAACCCTACGAAGATAGACCAATAATAATACACTGATGACTATAAACCGTGTAATTCAATTTGTTAGATAAATATACATTCGTTTTTAAAAACATGAATTTACATAGAACACAGTATTTGACGATGATTTTCAAGTTCTACGCGTATGTGGGGATTCACAAAATATTTCGTTGCAAAACATCTGTTGTTGTTCTTTTGTTGTCCAGAAAATGTTGTGTTGTTTCAATTAATTGATGTATAAGTAGCTGATGTTTCTAGTCTTGTCATTCATGGCTCGTACTCTACATACTCCGTCTGCAAGAGAAGTAAATATAGGTCAGTTAAATAAATAAATATATCCGAACAATATGACACAGCGTTGTCTACGATAATCACACATGATGTATATGGTCCGGTTGATGATCTGCCGCGATTGAACTAGCAGATCATGTGGCAAGGCAAGCAGGACATGGAGTGTACGTGTAGTTTCAGAATAAGGCAACATAAACATTTATCACTCCTCATTTGGTATTAATAACGAGTTCGCTATCCATTGCGTTATATATACGCAGAAAATAAATAAGCAGTCGTTGAAAAAAGGCTTTCGAGTATCACACGGATGCAAATCTAGAGCAGATGGTCATAACTGATGCATTTGAATAAAATATAGGTGTATTATGAAGATTACTTCACTTGACTTGAATGCAAATTAATAATTATATAAAATGTTGATGTTGCTATTTCATTATTTATTAAAATTGCATTAGGTATGGTTCTTAGAAAAATGTCTGTTGACGGATACATGCAATTGTTATATATAGAAACTGTATATCCAGTCCTTCTATAAAAGAAGAACTTAGTAGAGAAGAGAGTAGTAGCATATGCGAGAAAAACAAACAGAGTAAATATATAATATAATGACGTTACGTCATAGGTAAATACAAAAATTAAAGAAAATATCGACCAATGATCTTGGTACACTAGTTTTGCTAGCCTGAATTTGATCATTCTACCGAAGCCCCTGCTTAGCCTTGAAGCCTTGCTTGCAGGTATTAGAAATGCTATGTTTAGCAAGTCTAAGTTTTTTATAGAGCACGAAAAACTCATAGCTATGTTTTATCGACCTGTCTCATTAAACAGGCTCATTGTAAAGCGTGAGGCGCTAGGAACAATTTTCGGGTTGACTGAAAAGTGACATTCCCCCTGCAGCTTTGGCGAATTTTGGATGGACATCATTGATTTAATAAAAAAACATTGATTTATTGATATTGATCATTGATTAAAAAAAAGGATTTTATTGAATAAATGGTGTACATCTATACTCCTCTACCTGACCCTTCAAGGACAAAGGTGTGATGGTATGCTTTTATATAATGATGTACTCATTTAAGCTACGATGGTGATCATAATATCGACATAAATAAGTACATCAATTAGGGTCAACGTATATGAATGTCAGCTATAAATTAATTATGTTTTGTTTTAAAATAGCTGGCAAGTAAGTACGGGTTTATGTTTATGTAGCTTTATCAATAAAGTTAAAAATAGATTGGCATTTCACATTTCTCCGCACACATTTAATGAATATTATTTAAACGCAAAGCTTTAAATGTAACTGTAGCTATAATATATCTATGACTACACTAGTCTGTTCAAAACAAGATTCGAACTCGAACCTAATTTCAAACTCACTCCTCGTTAAACAGTCTTAAATCAGTTAACAGAATATAGTGGAATGTGAAAATGTCTCCACTGCAATTTCAAGAGATTGCTAGTGACAGGACTTAATGTATAAAAACAATTATGAATCGTATGCTCTTCTAATAATAGGCTCTATTTATTATTGGCTTATCCTATAGAAACATTACGTGAGTACAACATTACATACATAGTTTAGGAAAGACTTTGTCGGCAATATCTACAGTGAGATCTTTTTGTCTGCTGGCTCTCTCTTTATTTTCGTTGAATCGACGTCTACGGATTGAAGTAAAAAAAACTATGCTTTCAATGGCCCATAGGCCATGTGGACTGGTAATCCCAATAAAAAACAATTATTTATTAGTTGTTTCAAATTGCAGAATAAGCAAGGATTTGTAACGTGTCCTTATGTCATTGGACCGAGTAACATCTTATGGATAGTTGGAGACTTAGGTTATCATTGTCGCACATTGCCAGGCAGGCCGTGTAGTTGGTTCTCGTTTTATTCAAATTCTAAGTACTAATATAATCTTTTAAAGTGCGGTAGTCGCTATTAAGACATTTGATAATATATTATGTCGTTCTGTAGTTTCTGCCTACCTACATAGCAATAGACAAGATTAGCTCTTTTAATTGGTTCTTTTTTAACGTCAGTAATAATTGAAACACTCGGTTATATTTTAAAAGATGGGTTATTAAACTTAAAATGTACCTTAGGTGGCAGCAAATCCGAAGATGGCGCAGCAACATCACCATATGGACCAACAATTTGGATAGATCTACTTGGATATCCAGAATATATATTCGTAGGCAATGGTGAGACTGTAAAGGCATTAGCTGCTATAGTACGGGTTACTTGAGGCCGCACATAGACCGTAGGTCTCACAGGTACTACAGTCTGTATGTATTCTTGCTGAGGCGCAGGGAACACTACCCAACCATTAACTAAGCAAATAACACCGGACAAAACTAACACAATCAAATAATTCTTAATCATTTTTATGTTATAATTCTTCAATAGGCCACACGAAAGAGCAAGTCGGACGATACAACTGGAATGATGATCGAGTTTTTAATACACAAAGATTTTAGCACTTAATGAAGTATTACATTAACATAAATAATTATGTAAGAGTGGCTCACCCTGAAACGAGATCGGTCGAGATAGATACACCTACACACAAGATGACCAGCAGAAGACAGACTTGTTACGACTTATCACGAGACAACATTAGTGAGGCTAAAAATGCTAAAAGCCGCAGCTGTAAAATCTAGCTGCAGTTTGTGAGGACCAGTACAGAAAGAAATTCTATCAGAAACGCCATTCATACCGAAGGTATTGCAGACAGAAAGCATACAAACCGCTTAAGGCCCGCGAATAGTCAATTTGATCCTTTCTTGTTTTTTCCTTCGTAAAGACCAGTAATAAATGAAATTCTTTCTAAGACCGAAGATATTAAGGACAGAATGCACTTGAACGTTTAAGGCACTCGAATACCCCGCCAGATTTTTTGAGGTTTTCTGATATTGTAGATTATATTATAACAAATTACGAGTATGTTAGACGTATCAATACTGTTTACATAACGACTTTATAGGTACTCAAAATTTAGATTAAGGATGACCTAATTCCATATTTATAAATTATTATAGCTATATAAGTTCTATACTGATTATTTTGACATTTCGACAAGGTTTGGACTGTTCGTACAAACAAAAATTAACCTACATAGTCGGGCTGACATATTGTAACTAAAATGTTTGGACTTTAAAAGAGACCATGATTCTCTGAGTTTGTTTCGGCATTCAGAGGTCGTCATTTAGGAAATGCCGATGTCAACTAGATATAAAAAAAAAATTACAAAAGTGTCTTTTAAAAGATCTATTTACGGAAATAAACAATCATTCATTCAATCATTCAAATGTTTTGAGTGCTTAGTTATGAGTACTCTTGCTATGGACACATGTGTTATGCCTATATCAAAATTAAATTTAAATTTTAGCAGGCAAAGCAAGGACGTCGGCTTTAAAACTCGTCATCATAGTTTTGTTATTTTAATGTCTATATCAGTAGGTATCAAACTAGTATCAAATTATAATATTTAGTTATTTTCGGAAATAGTTTTATCAATAATGTTATACACCTAATACCTATTTGCGAAAAGTTTAATTAATTTTGATAAAATATATCTACAAATTATATAATCGATTACGAACCGAACGTTATCTATATTCCTATCATTTATAAAAATACCGTCATCTTATAATATCATCGTCAAATGCCTAATCTGGTATGTTTTAAGGCGCATGAAATAGGGGGCTATGCTCTATAATATATTCACCCGAAAATCAAAAATAATACCTATTAGTTTAAATTCAACAAGCACGTATAAATTCTCTTCTACAAAACTCATTAAATTTGATTAAATTAATACCAGAACGTATACTAAGTAAGGGGAGTGAAGGGGGAGAAGGGGAGTGAAGGGGGAGAACGGGACCAACATCTTACCGACCCCAATTGTCAACCTCACCTGCACGCGCTGGTGGTTCGTATGAATAACTGGCGGCGGTGGCCCCAGCTACCGTGGTACTCCCTGCTAGATAACAAACGAGGCTCTGGCGACCGAGCAATGGCGGTATAACCATACCCCCACCGGGTAACCGGATGGAAGAGGCTTCAGCGGCCTTGAGACCAAATATCGCAAAAAGACTGGTGCAGAAGGCAAGGGGAAACCACTGCACTAACACTCCCTAGTAAAGCCTCTTCTTTAGTTAGCGGTGTTAGGTCGGACCATATGGGACAGCTAATTTCGGTAGAAACTATAAAAAATACGCGGACGAGTAAAAATATATCAGTTAGACCCTTAACAGCAAATAAATTAGACTCTCTGCAAGATATTATTAAAATACAATTACAAAATACTAAATTCACGTCAATTAGCCCTGATAAAATTTACAGTAAATTATTCCATATAATATGTGAAGCATTTAATAAATCTTGCCCTATTATAAAGGCTTCATTACGAAGTAAAAGTAAATTTAATGAATGGGCTACTACAGGTATAAGGAAAAGTAGAGATGTGCTCTATGAACTCTATTATGAAAAATCATTGACCTCCGATCCAAATTTCCATAATTATGTTCAGAAGTACTCTAAATGTTTTAAAAGAGTATGCACATTAGCTAAATCAAAACTTATCAGTAATAAAATTAATAAGTCTGATAATAAAATTAAAGCTGTATGGAATATTATTAATACTGAGACTGGGAAAGGGAAGAAACAGGGCTCCGATCTGATTCTTAAAATAAATAACAAAGTAGTCTCAGACAAAACTGAAGTCGCGAACTCGCTCGAACGATATTTTACCAATATTCCCATCGAGGTGACAAAGTCATTACATTCATCATCTTTATTAGCTGAATCTCTAGTGAAACAATTTGTTGCTAGAGATATACCGAATTTTGATTTCTCTCAGGTTTCAGCTCTTACGGTAAAAAAAGCTTTTAGAAGTCTAAATATGAAAAATACGGAAGATCTATGGGGCATATCTGTTAAAGTAATAAATTCAATCATAGACAATATTGCTCCAATACTTGCAAATATATTTAATGTTAGCGTAAAATCGGGAACCTTCCCTGATTTAATGAAGGAAAGTAAAGTTATTCCAATTTTTAAATCAGGTTGCAAGATGGATCCCTCTAACTATAGACCGATTTCTGTTCTTCCAACGTTAAGTAAAGTTTTCGAAAAACTGATGCTCGAGCAAATGATAGCACATTTTCAAAAATATAATATTTTACATAACAGACAGTATGGCTTCACCAAAGGTAGATCGACGTCTGATGCAGGTACGAAGTTAGTCTCTCACATTTTAGATGCTTGGGAGGGGTCACAGGATGCCATAGGTATCTTCTGTGATCTTTCTAAAGCTTTCGATTGCGTTGATCACAACACGCTTATCCGTAAACTCAGCTACTACGGAGTACGAGGGCTTTCTTTAGAGCTCGTTTCTTCCTATCTCACAGAAAGACGTCAAAAAGTTAGTATAGACGGAGTCACTTCCTTAGGGTCTATTGTTAGAATGGGTGTACCCCAGGGTTCAATTTTAGGTCCTTTTCTTTTTCTAGCTTACATAAATGATCTTCCCTACATGATGTCAGATTTGGCTAATATTGTATTGTTTGCTGACGATACATCACTAATTTTTAAAATCGATAGAAAAGATCGCGTTCTTCTGAATGTTAATAAGAGCCTAGAAACGTTATCTAAATGGTTTGATGCGAATAACCTACTTCTGAATGCTAATAAAACTAAATGTCTAAAATTCGCGTTACCTAACGTTTCTCAAAGCGATACTAATTTAATGCTTAACGACAGCAAACTCGAGTTAGTTAATGAAACTGTTTTCCTTGGTATTACTGTTGATTACAAATTACAGTGGGGGCCACATATCTCATCTCTATCTAGAAGGTTAAGTTCTGCTGCCTATGCAGTGAGGAAAATTAAGCAAGTCACTGATGTACCTACAGCTAGACTTGTATACTTTGCTTACTTTCACAGCATTATGTCATATGGCATCCTTCTATGGGGTTCAGCTGCGGACGTTGATTCTATATTTATCCTACAGAAAAGGGCCATCCGCGCAATCTACGATATGGGCCCCCGCGATTCCTTAAGAGAAGTGTTTAAAAATATAAATATACTTACACTTCCGTCACTGTATATTCTCGAAAATATTTTGTATGTCCGGAAAAACCAGGATAAATTTAACATCAATAGTGACTACCATAGCGTTAATACTAGGAATAAACATAAATTAGTGGTACCTAAATTTAGACTTACTAAAACAAATAAATCATTTCTAGGGAACTGTGTACGTTTTTATAATAAACTGCCGAAATCTGTCACCGATCTCACTGGCAAGAAATTTAAAAATCATGTGAAATCTGTTCTTGTCAAGAAAGCCTATTACAAAATTAAGGACTATGTTGACGATGGAAATGTATGGAGTTAAATACGGAAGTGCTTGTGGCCTCCCTGGTACCCTGAGGTTGTTTTTCATTAATATTGTAAAATAATTGTTGTTTTCATTAATATTTTTTGTAAAATCTTACTGTAAATGTTAGGTCAATGTAGTTAATGTCTGAAGAATTATGCATACGGTATTATTTTATTTTGTTCTTACTAATTTGACTATTGACGATTTAAGACATTACATACATTACATTTTTTACATTGACCTCGCACACCATTGCCTGAACATTGTATTCAATACCCATTATTTTAAAAGAGTGTCTATGGAGTTTCTTGCCGGTTCTTCTCCATAAGATCGACTTCTTGGAACCGTGCAACTAGAATCATAACGTTTTAAAAGTGCTTGAAAAAGTTTATTTGAAATAAAAACCTTTTGATTTGATTTGATTTGATTTGAGTCAGATGGAAAAGTCAAAAATAGCCACGGCCCCGAGTGCCCGGCGTCCTTTAAATGGGACAGGGGTGCGAAGAATCTCCGGGCGGAAACCAAAAACAACTCTTTCTATTGGAACATGGAATGTCCGCAGTTTGCTGCGACCAGAGAAGATCTACAACCTTTTACAGGAAATTAAACGCCTAAAGGTAGACGTCATGGGGCTGAGCGACGTCAGATGGAAGGGCAATGGAAAGCACATCATCGATGAAGATCATGTCATGTACTACTCTGGCTCCGACGAATCATCTAACAGGTACGGCGTAGGTGTGGTCATAAACTCGAGAACAGTAAAAGGTAGTATTGACTTCATAGCCAAATCTAACCACACGGCTATGCTCCACATTGAAGCGAAGCCGAGAAATTTTAACATCATTCTGGTATACGCCCCAACTGCCGACAAGTCGGATCGGGAAATAAATGACTTATACGGTGAAGTAGAACAACTGTTAGATGCTACAAAGAGACATGAAATCAACATTGTCATGGGAGATATGAATGCGAAGGTAGGAGAGGGCGAAGTCCTAGGAGTCATTGGGAAATATGGTTTAGGAGATAGGAATGAGAGGGGCGATACTCTTGTCCAGTTCTGTCAGGAAAAGGATTTAGTCATTGCAAATACTTTCTTTCAACTACCGGCCAGAAGACTGTACACATGGACATCACCACGCCATACTTCTCAACATATAGTCCGGAATCAAATCGACTATATTATGATCAACAGTCGCTTTAGAAACTGTATCAAAAGTGTCAAGGCCTATCCTGGGGCCGACATCAATTCGGACCACAATCCCGTCATCGCCAAACTAAGCTGTGCCTTGAAACAAATACAGAAAAGGT
The DNA here is from genome assembly GCA_905163465.1 of Craniophora ligustri. NCBI lineage: Eukaryota > Metazoa > Arthropoda > Insecta > Lepidoptera > Noctuidae > Craniophora > Craniophora ligustri. The sequence goes on from LR990955.1 coordinate 13,066,991, forward strand.
CGACAAAGCGAAAAATCGATATTCAGAAGTTGCGTGACATAGAAATTGGATGGGGAGTGAAGAATGAGATCAATGAGTGGGCGACAAATGCGAAAGTAGAGAACTTGGACTCAGTTGAGGAGAACTGGCATCAACTGAAAACTGAAATTATGAGGGTATCCCGAGAACATCTCAAACCGTCGAAATGGGAACCAAGACAAAGCTGGATGACAGATGAAATATACCAACTTATGGAAGAGAGAAGGCGCGTCAAATTCGTTGATAGTATCAGATATAAAGAACTCAACAAGACGGTGAGAAGATTAGTCCGCCACACAATAGATATATGGTACCAGAAAAAATGCGATTACGTAGAAGTACTCTGTAAAAAACACGACGCATTTAATATGTACAAGGAGATCAAGAATATGATAGGCCGTAAATCCTTAACTTACCATTTGGTAGACAACAATAACCTACCTATTATGGACCTCTCAACAAAGAAATCTGTTTGGGAAGATTATATTAGGTCCATGTTTGAAGATCAATCCAGGAGCACAACGCAGACTCCTTGTACCAGTGAGGGGCTTGCTATCATCAGGGATGAAGTTTGGAAGGCACTATGCAAAGCTAAGACAGGAAGATCTGCTGGTCCCGACGATGTCTACATTGAGATTCTCAAGCTGATAGACGAGAGTAATTTGGACGCCCTTGTGAAATTCTTCAATCTTGTGTATGATACTGGACAACTGCCCGAAGACTGGGTGAAGTCGACATTCATTACATTCCCGAAAAAGAAAAATGCGAAAAAATGTGAAGATTTCAGAACGATCAGCCTGATGAGCCAAGTGTTAAAACTGTTTCTTAACATCATACACAATCGCATTAGAGTTAAATGTGACGAGCAATTGGGAGACAGTCAATTTGGATTCCGATCTGGAGTAGGCACGAGAGAAGCTCTGTTCGCGGTTCAGGTTTTAATGCAGAAGTGCAAAGATATGCAACAGGAGGTGTTTCTTTGTTTCATCGACTATGAAAAGGCGTTCGATCGGGTGCTTCATGACCGTCTAATACTACTTTTAAGCAACGTCGGGTTGGATGACAAAGACATCAGGATCATTCGAAACCTATACTGGAGCCAAAAAGCTACTATTCGTGTCGATGGCGAAGAAACCAGTGAGGTGGAGATAAAGAGAGGCGTTCGACAGGGCTGCATACTGTCACCAATACTCTTCAATCTTTACTCGGAAGCGACTATAGCAGAAGCTTTGGAGGGACAAGAGTGTGGTGTACAGGTAAACGGACGGTATATCAACAACCTCCGATATGCTGACGACACAGTACTAATAGCTTCCACCGCGGCTGAATTGCAGCAGATTGTTGATCGAGTCAACGCAAGTAGTCTAATAGCTGGTCTTAAAATGAATACCAGCAAAACCAAAGTCATGGCTATCTCTAAGAACCCTCGCACTAACCTTAGTATCTCTTTAGCAGGGGTAAAATTGGAACAGGTAAACAAATATAAGTACCTCGGCACATGGCTAAATGAAGTTTGGGAGAGTGATCTTGAGATAAAGACTCGCATAGAGATGGCCCGTAGTGCATTTAACTCTATGAGAAAAGTACTCTGCAGTCGCCGTTTAAAGATATCCCTACGCATTCGGCTCCTGCAATGCTATATATGGCCCATACTTCTATATGGATGCGAGGCTTGGACTATTAAAATTGACCTCAAGAGACGAATAGAAGCCTTCGAAATGTGGGCCTACAGGCGTATGCTGAAGATTAGCTGGACCGATAAAGTGACCAATGAAGAAGTTCTCCGCCGAGCCGGTCAGAAATGCCAAATTATGCAGACCGTCAAACAGAGAAAAGTTGGTTATCTGGGTCACATTATGCGACATGATAGATACCAACTGCTGCAACTTATAATGATGGGCAAAGTGGCTGGAAAAAGATCAGTAGGCCGAAGAAGAAAGTCGTGGCTGCGCAATATTCGCGAGTGGACCGGCATTAACAGCGCCGCAGACCTGTTCCGCCTTGCGAAGGACAGACTGAAGTTTTCCGAACTGACGGCCAACCTCCAGTAATTGGAGAGGCACTTCGAAGAAGAAGAAGATACTAAGTAAAAAAGGTATTTTGGTACAATGTAAAGTTGAAAGTTCGAGTTAATTATGATTCATTAAAATTAATTCACTTCTGTTAGTGCGTATATAAACTAGTAGATAAAATAATATAAAAATAACCTCACATTACTGTGTATAAGCGCCATCTATTGGATCTCGCTGGTTCTCATTATTTTCAAACAAAGCAACGGTGAAAACGATGCTAACACTTATTAATAATGCTATAATAAACACAGACATATCCTATAATGAAACACTCCAGCTGTGTAACAATCACTGAATGAACTCTTACTGGACTTTACGTGTGCATATATCTCAAAATGATAAGAACATAATGATTCGTATACTTTGCGATCAAGAATATTGATTTAATGTCTTGCACGACTTCGCCTTTCTTCGTGAGCTCTAGTAGCCGAACAGTGTAACCAGTGGCTATGATATCAAAAGTCTCGAATTCGACCTCAAGGTATGCACTGCTGAATTTTTGAATGTATGTGTTTTTTTTCACATGTTCAAACAGTGAAGGAAAACATCGTGGGGAAACGTGCAAACTTAAAAGACTTTCTCGATGACGTGTGAAATCTGCCAATCTGCGGTAGGCTCGCATGGCGGACGAGATGAGAGGAATGAAGAGTGGTTGTGTGAGGCAGAATATGCCATAAAAATTGCGCTGACTACATTGGCTATAGCTACATCTCAGGACCTTTGACATATCAGTCTACTGTTCACACCACCTGGCTATCACAGATAATACAAGAAGAAAAGAGACTTAACCTAAACGTGCTTCACTTACCTATGGCTTAGTAGAATTATTGTACAATGTTACGATGAAATTGGCAGGAAATATACTATCAATAACTAAAGGAAACTCAGTCGTAGTAGTAGTCGTAGTCGTAGTCGCAGGCGTAGTCGTAGGCGTAGTCTTCGTCGTAGTATCGTATTTCACCTGAGTCCCGGCACTTGCAAAGCTTACTAAGCCTATTATTAAGAGTGTGATCAAAGATTGAATTTCCATGATTGTATGTTAGACACTGCACTTGTATAAAGTGATATGTCCATCGTCTCAGTTATTTATAAAGTGAATGGTTAACGCATTTCGAATAACTTAAACCAGTTGACGTTGGAATTTTTAGTATACCGTAACAGAAATGCGTAGAATGAAACGGAATCTATAGCGGCAAAAATTAAGAGTGATGTGTGAAGTGTTATTTTACTCTCATTGTTTTCCAAAATACATAATTATTGTTTCTTTCTATATTCAAAAGTTAATTAAGCTTATCATGTACATAGATCTGTTGTAGAGCTTCATCATCATCATCAGCCAACATTCGTCCACTACTGGACGTAGGCCTATAGATCTTACTGAAGTAGAATTAGGGGGCTAATTTATACACAGTTTCGCAAGAAAAAAATTGATTGAAATATATAAGACGACTATTCTACTCACAAATAGAAAAACAATTTACTTCCGAACTTTTTTCGAAATCGTATCCCGTGGAATTCTAGTCTCTGAGGCTATCTTACCTCTATAGAAGACAGGCGTGTGTATATAGTCAGTGTAAACTACCTACATCCTTTTAAATAGTAGTTTAGATCAGTAGAACTTTTGCAGGATCATAAGATATTTGTGAGGTAAACACAGTTGCATTACGACAAATATTAGTACCTACCTCATTATGCTCATTAAGACTAACGATTTCCTCAATCCTGTTTAAGCTAAATTAATCTACAATTACCCGAAGAGACTTCTCAGAAAACACAAAGAATAGCAAAGACCGACGACAACCTCTATCAAGATCTTCGGGCAACCTTATAAAGGTTGCTGGACGTCCTTCGGTGCGGGCGCCACAGAACCGGTGCTTATGGAAATCTATGGAGGGGATTTTGTTAGTAGAAAATGTATTGATTGGCTTGCCTGATAAATTTTTTTATTTTTTTATTTTTTATTTTTTTATTTCTGTAAATGGATCTTTTTAAAGACACTTTTACAAGTCATGTAAATTTTTTTTAGTATCTAGTTGACATCGGCATTTCCTAACTGACGACCTCTGAGAAGAAATGCCGAAACAAACTCAGAGAATCATGGTCTCTTTTAAAGTCCAAACATTTTGGTTACAATATGTGAGCCTGACTATGTAGGTTAAAGTCTGAGATGGCCTTTTGAAGAAAGCACCATTTAAATAAGTACAGTAAATATGAAACAAAAAAATCCGAAACGACTCGGGTTAAAATAATACCAATATACCGCGATATAATCCAAAAAAGTATTTTTATTTCAATGTCTAATATTCACGAAGTGTAAAAAATCGATAAGTAGGATAAAATTAAAGCTATATTTTGTTCTGTGGATGCTGGTCGACACAATATGTAACGCTTATTATATCAAAATGTTCATAAAATGAACATTTTGATAAAATACATAATACATAATGATTTATTCATTATTGTATTAATTTGCATAAATAATACTTATTACGTCGCATATATTATCTTTAAGCTATTAGCTTAAAATATTTTGATCAATTTCAGCTAAAAATTGAGTATTAGGTTGAAAAGGGTTTTGTATTAGGACTGCGGTCGCGTAACCCATAAATTTTTCATCTTAGAAAATTATAAATTGAGAGATGTAATCACAAGAGAAAAGAAAAAACAAAAAATGAAAAATAAAAAAGTTAAAAAGATATATATTAGCACAGCTTTTAAGGTTCCACGAAAGGAAACACGGAACTCTTACAGGGTCTCTTCGTTCTCCGGCCATCCGTCCGGGTCAAGACCCTTTCTTGGGAATGCGTGGCGGTATCAATTTGAAATTAATATACTTTAGTGTTTAATTTAAATCACCTTGGAATTAAGCTCAATACAAATAAAAAGCAACCGTTAGAAAACATAATTATATGGCACAAACCTATAGGGCACTTCTAAATGATTTATGAAACTTGGTGACAAGCAAGATCTTACAGCACAAATAAAAGAAAAATTTAAAAATTAATTAAGTTGTTGTTATATCACATATGTAAAGTACAAACAACTAACATAGATATTATGTTTGTATTTTGAGATTATGTGAAAACGAGTCTTTCCACTATTCAATTAATGTTGTATTTTAATTGAATCTATTTTAGTTAGAATTTGTCTTACATTTTTTTTAAGTATAGTGACGGTTACAGGATCCTGACTCGAAATAACCGGTTTTTCGATTTATTTAAATAAATGAATGCTAGTATTCATTAACTGATTTTTTGCCGACATATTTAATTACTGATTACGTAATTTTCAAATTAATAATAACGTAAGTACGGTATCAAATAAATGGGATATCACATTTACAAATGGACTTTGTCGGGACATAGGACTTATAAATCAAATAATGAGTTGGCAGTCTGTGATCATACATTGGTGGAGCGACGACTTGCGGAACCTGGCGGCAACTGGATAAGAAGAGCCGAAGATCGAGCTCCGTGGCGTTCACTAGGGGAGGCCTATGTCCAGCAGTTGAGGCTGATGATGATGATGATGATTATCATTAGGCTCTTACTGCTAGTTACCTTCTTATATCTTAATATTCAGTCTACGTAGACTCAATTTAAGGTTAATTTATAATCAGAAGGCAAAAAAAAGACAAGAGCAATGAGTCATTGGTATATCCTCATGTAAATCAATGTTCGGATTATGACGAACTTGCATTGTTTGAAGTCACATTACGTAATACAGTGTGTATATTTGTGGTCGTTTCAATTCAAGTTACACACTTTGGAAAATTCTTGAGCATTTTAGGGTTTGAATAATAATTATTGATGTATTATTATTATTTTCGATACAATATAATGTGGAGACGGTTACCGGGCCATGGTATAATACATGTTTCATCATCATCATCATTTCAACCGTTTGACGTCCACTGCTGGACATAGGTCTCCCCTAAGGATCGCCACGACGACCGGTTATATGCCGCCCGCATACAATACATGTTTATAATACATAATATGTTTTAAGTGTCATGGACTTACATATTTATGTTAGCTACATTCTATTCGCGGATTAATATAAAAACGTGCTTTTCAATTTGGTAATATTTTCATTTCAAATTAATTGACAAAACATTTTTAAAGCATTATACCATTTATAAAATAAGTACATCAAATTTGAATCTAATCGGATGTCGGTCTTACACACCACGTTTTTTCCGGTGCCGTCTACGCACGTTGTATGCAACTGGATCGCGCTGCAGATGCGATATTATAGTAAACTATTTACTTTTTTCAAGTTACCTTTTGCAGCGCCTAACCTAACCTATACCTAACCTCACACCTACGGTCTAAGGTTAGGTATTAGCTTTGCGTCTGGATGAATTTACTGAAGAAGAAGAAAGAAAGAAACACATTTATTTCTGACCTCGTCAGGTAACAAATAAAATAAAATAAAAAACAAAACAAGACATTATAAAATAAAACTAAATTGGTTAACCCGAACGAGGTCAAAAAACGGACCCATCTCAGCGTTTTGCCGCAGCATTAATGAATCAATGCTGCAACGCTGGTTTTCTGATAGGACCAGGCAGTGTACTGCTTACCGTTGAAGGTAGGATTAAACACATTTATTCTCGTATAAGATACAATCACTTCCTTGAGAACATATTTCATAAAAAGTCCGTCAAAAAATAACAAAAGAATGAAACATTATACAGCTATAACGTTTGTAGGTAATACATGATACATTATAATCATATTTGATACTGGCAATTTGAATTCAGGTATTTTATACAATATCTAGGCAATGTATACCTGGGGCGTCCAGACAATGTATGAAATATTGTGAATGTTATTACCTATTACATACTTTACCTAGGTACTGTATATAATTCCTAGGGATTGTATAAAGTACCTGTTGTTGCACCGGCAATGTGTATGTAAAATAGGTTATGTATTAGGTTAGAACTGTGACCCCATGCGCATGACCCGACTAGGGCAAGAGTTCTTTACCATGCTTTATCCCTGCGGGTTGCTGTGCGGCGGTTTCCGCCGGCGAGTGTCAGTACCGAATTCACAATAAAATAAAAAATCACAATAAAATTAACGTTAAACAAAAATAAAATCTGGCTACACATTGTGAATACCTAGACAAAGTATAAAATAAATAATATTTCCTTTTACGTGGAGGTAATCTCCACGTTTTAGGTATTTTATACATAGCCTAGTTATTATATAGAATACCGGATTATACAGATTGTCGGTAACATATAGATAAACTTTATGCCATTATTATTATGTGCAGCACAGTGCAAACGCATCCACTTACAATTATTATGAGAATGATAATGATGATTTATTGGTGATTATAAATCGAACGAGTAGATTCTTGAATGCGTTTCATATGGAATCGTTTTCGTATTTTGTTGTAGAAGTGCGCTCCTTGATAAGTAATTATTCTGGAAGTTACCTGTTGCTCTCAAAGAACAATCCACTGTTGTCTTGAAGAAAGGCCCAAAAAAATAAGTTACTAAGGAGTCAATATGCAATAAACGGAACACTCTGGCCATCCATGTAAGGATGAAATAAAAAGTCTATAAGATATTTTTAGCCAAGGCAGGCGCGACCGGTTTATAATATAATGGCCCTTGAACACACAAGATACGTCTTCAATGCGTATTACCAGTTTTTGCAAAGGGTCCCTATACATATTTTTGGTAGAATACAGTTTTAAAGCCTTTCATGGAAATCCAGTGAAGTTGAGAGTAACACTAGTATTAATATGCACCCACCTCATTTTCCTCTTAAAGTAGAAATTGCTAAAGAAAATTATGAAATATATGCATACAAATATAAATATATGCATATGTTTCAAATTTCAATTTTTACACTAATAAATACTTGTGTAATATGGTATGTACTTTGGTATGCCGTTTTTTAAGTCAGTCAATGATGACGAACGCTTTTATAAGTTTGACAAAATTTATTATGGAAATATATGGTTTCAAATTTAATGTCGTATTTTCCCTGAATGCTCATTAAAATTTACAAGCCTAGATCCAAATTGCATCGTGGACACATGTATATTACTTTTTTTACGATTAAACTTGTTCATTGTCTAAAATATCTAAAAAATCATTACCTACTATTTAGAAAAATGTAAATATAGTATAACTACTTTTTACCCTTGTACTCAAATGTCTTTGCAGATTTCAATTACAGGTGCATAATAACGAACCATATTAAAGATCCCATTTAATTCCAATATTAAGCACCGATGGTTTCTGTCCATCTATAACCGAAGATTGGCCAATGGTTGTGAATTAAGCAAACAGAAGTTCAATGACCTATAAATCAATTCTGTAGTGGCCATGGTATGGAGTGGTAAGGAATGCGATGGTAGAAATAATTATAGTAATTAGTCACTAGGTTCGCTGACACTTTTACCAAAATAGAAGTCTTTCGTTATCTGAGATGATAGTTTGAATCATGTAAAGACATGTCGGATCAGCTTTACACATATAAAACTATTTTAGGTGAAGAAGGATAAAGTAAATGAAGCGCCTGACAGAGTTCAAAGACAATATATAGTTATTACGCGTCTTACTCATTTAAATATTTATTATACGCTAGTTTATCAACTAAAAGTTGAAAACTAGCGTATAAAAAAAAAAAAATCCTGGACATTATGACACAGCGCCATCTAGTTCCGTGGTAAGCAACGAACCGTGGTAAGCACGCTTTTGTTACGGATACTAGATGGTTGATATACTACATAGATACTTTTTTTTTTTGTAAATACATACATATTATACATAAATACGGATGTATTTATGTATAATATGCATGACTCGGAAACAAATGTTTATGCTTATCACACAAACATTTGTCCCTACCGGGATTCGAACCCGGGTCCCTTAGCACAGAAATCAGTGTTAACTACCGCTGGACTAAATGGGTCGTATAATACATCTGTTTGCCTTCTGTACGAAGGCAAACAGATGTATTAAAAGTCCTGGGTACTGTCGAGGACCTAAAAGTACATCTAGAAATATGTATAACAATTAAAGATATGCTAAACACAATGCACCCTCTTATACGCAGTAATTTTTAAACTGATTCTTTGTAGAAGGTTTTTATAATTACAGCAGACTGGGCGTGACAGGTTGGCAACATATTTGCTGCAAGGAAAATAGCTTCGACTTAAAGCATGCTATTTTAATTATTGTTTTCAACAGGGCTTCTGAATTCATTTTCCACCATCACATTGTCCTCCTGTCCTACCAATTTAAAAAATTTAGGTATACATATATACGATAGATGGAAGACCTAAGTGGAAACGCCGGAGAGGAAGCTCAAATAGGAAATATAAGTTCCACTAACCTTTTTGGTGAACTTCTTCAAAAAGGACAGGTGCTTAGTACTCGCAAGCTGGCAACCGGCGCGCATGTATGGCAATATGTATGAACTAATAAGAAGCAAAAGTGGTTTGTTGGGATCGTGGTGCCTGGCGATCTATAGTTGTGGCCTACCCCTACGGGAATAGAGCGTGAGCCTATATTTAAAGGGCCAAATTTGGTCAGGAGAGCTATAAGTTATATAATATTCAGGACAATAGATTTACTATGTTATGTATATTTCTATGTATAATATGTATGTGTGTATTGCTTAGCTCGGAACTAGACGGTGCTGTGCTATAATGACCGGGTATATTTATTGCAATACTTGATTGCATTCTTTAATGTTAATAAAGATGTAGGGCTTATAATTAATCATGGTCGGGAGCGAGAACGCGTGGGATGCCGCCGCCTCTTACTGCGAGCAAGTTATGCGCGCAAAAGAGGCGGCGGAAAGGGAGAGAGAAATCACAACCTCTCTCCCGATCCGCAGTAGACGCACCGGGCGCCGGAGGGCGCAACAGACCTCCGGCCTCCATGAGCTGTGGCCAGCGGGTGGGCGCGACTAGGGGAGTCCGCCGCCCGAACTGGTAATGGCCCCAAGTAGGCGGCGCGCGTGTTCGTCACACGTGCGCCTGCGCGGAGGATGCGAGGCGAGCTATGCCTCGCTCCTAGCCGGGGTCCAGCGATAAGAGCTGGACCGAAGCCCGCCGGGGTTGTGGTGCATGCTTTTGCGAATCCCATGGCCCCGGCAATAGGGTTAGTGGCGTTGACGGGTGCGGTTTTTTAGTCGGTAAACGCTCAAGCGGAGTCCGACACACCCCGTCGCCTCCCCAGGCGATGGGAAGGTCCGTAAAGGATTTTTCAGCACGTAAAAAAAAAAAAAAAAGGGCTTATAATTAACAGAACAATTATGGACCCTGTCGGGCACGGCAAAGTTCATGCAGTAGAAGAGTAATTTATATTTATATTTAACTACGTTCGAATGAACGTGTTAATAATGTGTTAGTGTTTAGTGTTTATAAACTCTAGGTTGTTACATCGCGATATTACAAAAATGGGACAATTTGGCGTGATGCGATAGTGTTAAAGTTCTTTACCTTAAATTCATCGTACCCGAGCATGTACACCGCCATCTATCGAGCCACCATGTAAACTTATACCAGAAACTTGCTATTCAATTTCGTTATAATATTTAATATATTATACAACTTAGCTGTAAAATGTCGGACTCATAAAAATAGATTTTTTGATCTAAGTATCCAGTACCTAGGTATCTGCATTTAGTGAAAACTGTTAATTTGAAATTTGAATCGAATCTGAAATGTAACAGACACTTATATTTTATAACTACCTACATAATTTGTGAATTATTGTTATGGGCAAGTTTCCCTGCTTGTATTGTAGCAGCAAAATTATGTCCACAGTTTTGTAGGCGTTATTGTAGTGTCAAAAGATAATCTGAATAAGATTTGACACCTAGAATTAAAAAAAACAAACATTCCCCCATTAAGTTCCTTTTAAGTTTTTCTTAATAATTAAAACTTTTCTCAACAGCTATTAGGAAGAAAAATCTCATCATCAGATCAGATTCTAGTTTATTCTGTATATACCATTTTTTTCTGCTTTAATGACGGAAATATTTTTTCGTCAAATGTGAGAATAATAGGTTTTTAAAAAAGAAACAGACACGCAATTAGGTATTTTTTTATTAAAATGGTAAAATTAAGACGACATTTTAATAAATAAATAAATTGCAATCTAGCTAATAACGTAAGTCTTATTCATTATTTCAATGTCTTGGAATGAAATCTCTTTATGAGCCCAAGTCGATTTATCTGACAATTACATTGATATCAAATTCGTAATTGGATATGAAAATATTTGACGGATAAATCCGACTTTGGCGGTTATAAGGTGATACCTACTTACATATGTGAAGTCTTGAGAATTGAACTGAGATTATTATTTCGTATGCTTAGAGTAGGTTATTTTTGATATGTAACACAATATATAATTTATATTCACTTTACATTTCCTAATCGTAAATAATGTCCACTCCATTTTAGAATTGCTACTACCTACATTAAAATATACTATTGTATTTACAGTAAGTCAAAAAGCAAGTTGCCAAAAAACAAGTTATTTTCATGAGATTTAAGATGTGAAAAATTCTAAACGAAATTCGGTACTGGTTTCTCAAATATATTTTGTATATCTTCGCCTGACTGTATATACATTGAATAAATAATAAATTAATTTCGTACTTATTTAACTATACACACGTACCCTCAAAAACTTTAAATTTGCTGTGCTTGTGAAACAAAGTTAAAGTTTCGAAAGTAGAAAGTCTCGCTTTAGTCACTGAGCATATTGTTTAGTGTAGAAATTATAATCATGACGATGTGATCGATCCCAGCGCTATTCGATAACCGAAATAGATATTTTACATGGGTTAGTACCTGATAGCTCGATAGATGGCGTTGGGATCGAATTGCATCGCACTATGGTTTCGTTACACGACAAGGTATATATGGTTCGATTTAATGAATTAAAATTGTCTCGCTCTGAGGTACTGCTTTTTATTAGAGTATCCCTGGCTTCAAGGTACTTTGTACTGAAAATGTACATGGTCCTTCGAGCCGGATGGCGTTTATGGAGAGAAGTAGGTGGTAGTCCCTCCATTGGAAAAGGAGGATCCTCCGACCAGGCGGGGTGTTGTGCCTGGCGGGCTACTGCCCAACGGTTGATGTTGGGTGGTTGTATATATGCTATCTCGCGTGCATATTTCACTTGCGCGATGTAGGATTAGTAGTTCGAATGTAGCTTGATAGATGTCGCTACATCACCTCCCTCCGAGACCGGAGGTCGATATTTTTCTGATGAAGATGATGAGTCAGCGTTGTTGCTTGTGGCTAGTGCCAGGTATGATATTCCAGTGCGTCGGAACAGGTTGCCGCGTAGTCCGCAGTCAGTCGGGACTGTGTTGCGGTGAGTCCACGGTGAGTCGGGACTGTGATGCTGCGATTGCCTCAGTGAGTCGAGGTGGTGCAGTGTTGCGTAGTGGCTGGCTGCTGCGTCGACCAGGAGAGAGTGGCTCTGCTAGATGACCGGCCGAAGTGCAGTGTGCTGTGCCAAGTTGCTGATGCCGGCTGAAGGTCCTGACCAGGCATGTGCGTCCGCTACAGGCGTGTGGTCAGGGTTGAAGCCGGAAGGGTGCTGGCTGGCAGGATGATGCGCTGGAGAGTGCTGTGAGGAGTGATGAAGGCGAAGCTGCTGGTCATCGAAGGTTGCGTTGATGTTCAGCTCGGGGTCACCAATATGGAGGGAAGGAGGTGGTAATCCCTCCACTGGTAAAGGAGGATCCTCCGACCAGGCGGGGTGTTGTGCCTGGCGGGCTACTGCCCAACGGTTGATGTTGGGTGGTTGTATATATGCTATCTCGCGTGCATATTTCACTTGCGCGATGTAGGATTAGTAGTTCGAATGTAGCTTGATAGATGTCGCTACAGCGTTTTTGGAAGAACACATATAATACGTATTGGTTACGCTTTTCGATACGAGGTGGCGTTAGTAGTCAGTAAAGTGAATTACATGTGGCGGATTATGTGCAGAGAAGAATTCGACTGAAGCTTGTGAGTAGTGAAGTGCAATAGTGGACACAAAACTGTAAGTACATTCAAGTGTTTATAAAAATAATGCAAAAATTAGGGAATCTAGCAACCGCACGGACTTAGTAAAAAACAGTGTGCGATCGGTCAGGGACTTAGAATAGTTAGGATAAAAACGACCAGACGTCGAATCTATGCCCGATTTTGCACCGAATTTGCAAGTGTCAAAACACTTAGAAAAATTGCACTTCACCGGACTTAGAAAATTTCTCTCTTATTGGGACTTAGAAAATTATGCTTCACTGGACTTAGAAAATTTCTGTCTTGTTGTCACTTAGAAAAGTTCTCTCTTGTTGAGACTTAGATAAATTACGATTCACTGGACTTAGAAGATTTCTATCTTGTTGACACTTACAATAAACACCGTTAAAATACAACATGGAAAAGGAACTGAAAAAGTTGAAAGATGTCAAAGGACAGATTGAGAAGGGCTTCATAAACTTCAAAAAGTCGCCGAAAGACCGGATAAATTACACCTATGTTGATATACGTCTAGAGACGTTAGAGACTCAATTCAAGAATTTTACGGCTAAATATGAAGGAGTAGTAGGCGAATGTGAAGGTGAAGAATTATATGAATTCTTTCAGGAAGACGTTTATGAAAAGGTTTATGAAACGTATTTAATGTATAAGGATGAATTAAAAAATGCTCTGTCTCAATTAAAGGTTCTAAATTCCAATAAAGAAGTTTGCGATGGTTCATCTGACAGTGTAGTAAGATTGCCAAAGATTGTTTTACCTACTTTTAGTGGAAAATACACAGAGTGGTCGTCGTTTCGAGACTTGTTTCTATCATTAGTTCACAATAATAAAAAACTTGACGACGTTCAACGTCTTCACTATTTAAAAACGCAGCTGTCAGGTGAAGCAGAGCAGCTTATAAGACATGTTCCTATAACTGATCTAAATTATAAAAAATGTTGGGAAATGTTAGAACATAGATTTAACAATAAGAAATTTATGTCCACATGTATTTTAAATCGACTATTTGGTCAACGTAATATTGTAAGCGAATCATCGAAGGCACTTAAAGATTTACTTGATGTTACAAGTGATTGTTTGCATGAACTTACCAATATTGGAATTGATGTAAGTTCGTGGGATGTTATTGTTGTTTATGTTGTAAGCTTGAAGTTGGACGTAGAATCTAGGAAGCAGTGGGAACTGCATGTTAGTAAATCATCCGACGATCTACCCACCTTTAAACAGTTTTGCGAGTTTTTAGAGACACGCTTTCGTGCCCTAGAATGCGTTGAACCTAAACATAAATCAAAGGTCAATAATAATTCAACATCTCACGCCAATGTAATGCATGGTACTACTAACGTTTCATGTCCACATTGTTCTGAGAGCCACAAGCTCAGCAATTGTAAGAAGTTTTGTCAACTAGATATTGATGAACGTCGTACCACTTCACAATCTTTGGGTGTCTGTTTTAATTGCTTGGGAAGTAATCATTCTTCCAAATTTTGTCGTGTTCTTTCAAAATGCCGTATATGTCAGCGTAAGCATCATTCGTTATTACATCCAAAGAACCCTGTTGGAGCCAGTGGGGCTTCTACGTCAGTGGATCCTGTCACCACACCTGAACGTACTTCAGAGCCAGTACAGGAGGTTAGTACAAATATAGCAACTCATTTTGTGAATGGACAAGCGCAGGGTCAAGTCTTGTTAGCCACGGCTTTAGTGAAGGCCGAATCACAGAATGGGTGCTCTCAAATTTTGAGAGCTTTGCTGGATCAAGGATCACAAGCGTCCTTCGTAACTGAGGCAGCAGCGCAATTGCTTCGCTTAAAGAGAGTAGTTTCGAAGACTACTATTTCAGGTATAGGGGGGGGGAATGGCAACATCGTTTCTAAACATGTGGTGAATATTGATATACAATCGTTGCATGATCCCTCTTTTACTGTGAATGTAACTGCGCATGTACTAAGCTCACTGACCTCAGTTATGCCAGAAACAGATTTTGAACTTGAGGATTGGCCAGAAATTCACAGTAAATGTCTAGCAGACCCAAAGTTCAACTGTCCTAATAAAATCGACATTTTATTAGGAGCTGAAACATATTGCCGTATTTTAAAGGAAGGTCTGATCAAGAGCCCATCGGGCTCTCCGGTCGCACAGGACACGCATTTTGGTTGGATTGTGTCAGGCCATGTTAGTAAGACAAATAAGTTTCTAAACTCCCATAATACTGTCATCGCGATGCACACTCAAATTGAAGAGAACGAAATGTTAAAACGTTTATGGGAACTGGACTCTGAACCTTCTCTAACGAAAAGGCTTCTTACACCGGAAGAACAGGCCTGCGAAGAGTTTTACGCACAGTCGACGGAAAGAGATGAGAATGGGCGTTATGTCGTAAAATTACCTTTTCGTTCAGAAGATCCACCTTGTAAATACGGTCATTCTAAAAATATAGCTGTAAAAAGATTGCTAGGATTAGAGAGGAAGTTGGGTAGGGAACATGAATTAAAACAACAGTATACTGATGTGATAAAAGAGTATTTATTGCTGGGCCATATGGAGAAAATCCTCGACGAGGCTGAAAGAAATAAAAGTGATGCGGTTTATTTGCCCCATCACGCAGTCGTTAGAGAGGATAAACTGACCACTAAGGTAAGAGTGGTTTATGACGCGTCATGTAAGGGGACAAACGGAGTTTCCTTAAATGACACCTTAATGGTAGGACCCACTCTTCAGGCAGATTTAAGACATATTATCATGAGATGGCGGCAACATCCGATCTGTCTGGCAGCCGACATAATAAAAATGTATCGCCAAATCAAAATAGCTCGATCGGACGCGGATTTCCAAAGAATTGTCTGGAGAGAGGATCCTGACAAGGAGATAGAGGATTTCCGACTTCTGACTGTCACCTTTGGCACGTCATGCGCCCCTTACTTGGCTGTCAAGTCGTTACACCAAGTTGCCTGTGATGAAGGTAGCATGTATCCATTGGCTGCTGAAAGGGTGAAGTCCGATTTCTACATGGACGATCTGATGACCGGGTGCCAATCTGAAACAGAAGTAAAAATAATTTATAGTGAAATGAATAGTTTATTAGCGAAAGGGGGTTTTCAATTGCAAAAGTGGACAAGCAATAGAAGGTCCTTATTGGAAACCTTAAAGGAAAGTTCTGGTAGAGACTTAGAAATTAAAACTGATAAAGTAACTAAGATTTTGGGACTTACCTGGAACCAGAACACTGATGAATTCGATTATTCTGTGAAGATGTCACCTCCTGCTGCAACTGAAACAAAAAGAACGGTAATATCAGAAATATCAAGGCTTTATGACCCGTTAGGATGGATAGCGCCGTGCATTATAACTTCGAAGGTTTTCATACAAAAGCTATGGATTAGTGGTATAGGCTGGGATGATGAACTGCCACCAGATCTTGCACAAGAGTGGACATATTAC
This sequence comes from Craniophora ligustri, assembly GCA_905163465.1. NCBI lineage: Eukaryota > Metazoa > Arthropoda > Insecta > Lepidoptera > Noctuidae > Craniophora > Craniophora ligustri. The sequence continues at coordinate 13,083,553 of LR990955.1, forward strand.
AGGTCAGAATTAGAGAAACTGGTGGACTTTCATATCCCCAGATGGATAAACAGACGGGAAGAAGATATTGCAATAGAGCTACATGGCTTTAGCGATGCGTCAAATATAGCTTACGCGGCTGTTGTGTATTGTCGCATTGTTGATGCTTCTGAGCAAATACACTCGCACCTCATAACCGCAAAGACAAAGGTAGCTCCAATTAAGCAGATATCCATTCCACGGCTGGAATTGTGTGGTTCTGTTTTAGTGGCAAAATTATTAATCGAAGTAGCTGAAGTAATGAACGTTCCAAAGGCTAATATACACGCTTGGACTGATTCATCTGTTGTTTTGGCCTGGTTGAATGATCATCCAAGCCGTTGGAAGACTTACGTGGCCAATCGCACTTCAGAGATCCTTAGTTTGCTAGACAACTCACAATGGGCTTACGTTAAATCTAAAGAAAATCCAGCGGATATCGCTTCTCGTGGAGCACCTCCAGCGGTTCTACTTAGTGATGATCTATGGAAACGAGGTCCAGTTTGGTTAAGAAATGATCGGATAGAGTACACAAGACCTAGCGCAATATGCACTAATGAGGAGAAAAACCCTGTTAAGGTTTATACTGCCAACCTAGTGCCGGACTTTGAAGTAATTTGGGGAACTAGGTATTCATCACTGACACGTTTAGTGAGGGTTGTTGCGTACTGCAAAAGGTTTTTGCTTTCAGCTAGAACTCGTAAAGCGAACATTAAGGTTGCAGCTTACCTGTCAGCTTCCGAAATTCGCGAAGCCTTGAATGTATGTATCCGACAAAGCCAACAGCAATGGTTCTATGCCGAGTTGACGGGCCTGAAAAATAATGTTCCATTAGAAAAAACTAGTTCTTTATATAAGTTAAATGTATTTCTTGACCAATCCGACATATTGCGCGTTGGGGGAAGGCTGCGATATTCTCCACTACTCGATGACACCAAGCATCCAGTTGTTATTCCTCATAACTCAAGTTTGGCAAAGTTAATTGTAGCCAACGCTCATGAAAAGACTTTTCATGGAGGACAGCAACTGGTACTCAATTTTATACGCACCAAGTATTGGATCAGTCGCGTAAAACCTATTGTAAGAGCTCATATACGTCGTTGTGTTCCCTGTATTCGATATGCAGCGACCACGAAACAACAGTTTATGGGAGAACTCCCAGCTTGCAGAGTGACACCCAGCAAACCGTTCCTTAACTCTGGTGTCGATTATGCGGGCCCCATTAACATGAGAGCCTCGAAGGGTCGTGGACAGCGGTCGTATAAAGGGTACATCTGCTTATTTATATGTATGGCCACGCGCGCAGTACACATCGAAGCTGTCTCAGATTTAACCACCGAGGGTTTCCTAGCAGCGTTCAAACGGTTCGTTTCTCGGCGAGGCCAGTGTCGTCATATATGGAGCGATAATGGCACTAATTTTGTGGGCGCCGCCAAGGAGCTGCAGATCCTTTTCAATCAAGAAAGTTCGATGTTTAAAGACATCGCAGCTGCTCTTGCGACCTCTCAAACGGAATGGCACTTTATCCCTCCCCACACTCCAAACTTTGGTGGACTGTGGGAAGCAGGGGTAAAAAGCATAAAGCATCATCTGAAGCGCGTCATAGGTGACTCTACTTTGACGTTCGAAGAGCTGTCTACAGTCCTTTCACAAATTGAGGCATGCCTCAATTCTAGACCCTTGTCTCAGGGTAGTACCGATCCAGAAGATCTTGTACCACTAACTCCTGGCCATTTCTTGGTGGGTCATCCATTGGTAGTGCCCCCAGATTACAATTATGAAAATGCCACAATTAGTACTTTACGTAGATGGCAATTGGTACAACGTATGGTGCAGCAATTCTGGCGTAGATGGAAACAGGAATATTTGACAAACTTCTTTCAAAGGCATAAATGGAATATTCGTTACCCTGATTGTAAGGTGGATGATGTAGTTTTAATAAAAGAAGATAACTTACCTCCGGCTAAGTGGTTATATGGTAGAATTATGCAGCTGCATCCTGGCAAAGATAATTTGACGCGCGTTGTCACTGTTCGCTGTAAAGGCACTACGATTAAACGTCCAATTTCGAAATTGTGTTTTCTTCCTGCTACTGAATAAGTTAATTTTATGTTTAAAATAGAAATTTGGAAGGTTTCAGTTAACATTGTATGCTGTTCTTCTAGGAACTTTTTAATTGAAGCCATATCTGTCCCCTATATTTAAATTCGATGTAAAGAAGCCGTCCACTATTTAATTAGTATTGTAATAAATTGTCATACAGTCCATTGTTCTTGTTGTAGCTAAGTTTTTTCATGGTGGGCGGTACAAAAAGGAACATATTCCTTTTGGTGGGCGGAATGTTTAGTGTAGAAATTATAATCATGACGATGTGATCGATCCCAGCGCTATTCGATAACCGAAATAGATATTTTACATGGGTTAGTACCTGATAGCTCGATAGATGGCGTTGGGATCGAATTGCATCGCACTATGGTTTCGTTACACGACAAGGTATATATGGTTCGATTTAATGAATTAAAATTGTCTCGCTCTGAGGTACTGCTTTTTATTAGAGTATCCCTGGCTTCAAGGTACTTTGTACTGAAAATGTACACATATTAATATGAAACTATTTATTAGTTATAACCTAATATCCTTTTAATCAGAGACTAGAACAGCAAGGAAGTCGTCCCGGTTTCTCGCAGAAGGACCAATCTTCCCGCTTCGGAAGGCGGCAGCGCTGACCCCCTTGCTTCTTCCCACAAAGTTGGGGAAGGGGAAGTTAGGCACACCTCTATGGCGAACGTCTAGTAGACCGTCACCGAAGTACTGAAAAATATAAAGAATATATATGAGTACAAATAATAAAAATAGCAGAGACATATAATTAATTACTAACTAACTTCTGGCTAATTGGTCTGTTGAACGTATGGTCTTGCAAGTTTACGGTAGGTACACGTGTACTTAACTCTTCATTCCGGAAACAATAGGCGAGATGGTTAGTTATCTCTATTTTTAATTATCATATCTCTGGAGTGTTTTCATGCGATTAACGAAGGATATCTACGTTTAGCACACAAACTTTGCAAGTAATATAAATAACCTAATCAATATACGGTATTTATTCTACAACTAGCTGCCTCCCGTGGCTTTGCCCGCATAGTAATGTCGATAAAAGTAGCCTGTGTGTTAATCCAGGTAATAAACTATATGTATGCTAAATGTCACCCAAATCTTTCAGCTGTTTTCCATGACTGAGTAACAAACATCCATCCATCCATTCATCCATCCATCCATCCCAACTTACAAACATTCGCGTTTATTTATAATGAATAAAATTAGTACAGCGTTTCTACTGACATCAGGCTGCTGATTTTGGAAGCCGTTGAGGGAGTTGAAGCCGAAAGCCGAAGAGGCGCTTTGGCTCTGGCTACCCCCGAAACCGCCGCCGAAACCATTGCCGAGGGCCGAGGCCGAGGAAGCCGAGCCTGATCCACCAAACCCGGAGCCACCAAACGAAGCCGCTTGACTACTCGCCTGGCTACCGCCGAAGCCACTGGAAAGAAAGAAATATATGATATCAATAAAAATGGCAAATAGGTGCGTATTTTTAACCGACTTCAAAAAAGGAGGAGGTTTTCAATTCGACTGTATTTTTTAAAATGTTTGTTACATCATAACTTTCAACTGGGTGAACCGATTTTGATCCGATATTTATTTGAATAGCTGGTGCTTCCCGTGTGGTTACAATTTGGTCTATTTCGGTGTGCGGTTTTTGTTTCGACAGAATTATACACGTTTTTTATACATGATATACATAAATTATACATCATTTCTACATTTTCGACCACTAGACCAACAACGACCACGATTAAATGTATAAATAATATAACATACTCGTACCATCACGGTTGTCGTCTCCGAAGCGTAAGGCAGAGGTGTTCTCTGTCCACCCTAATTTCACCGATAGGTCCCATGTAATAGGGGACGACCCTATTATTATGCTATTATTGTATTATTTATACATTTATTCGTCTATTATACATTATAATTTATATGCATTTGAATAAAATTTATAGGTTTCTATTTCATTAATTTACAGAAACATTTATTCAAATACACGTCTATTTTTAAATCTATACTGTCATTAGTATATTTACGAAACACTGCATAATATTGAATGTTTAATAGTAATTAATATTAATAAGCAGTGTGCTGTAATAACTCATTTAATATTGAACGAAGATCATTTGACCTTAGACGAGTGTACTTTAAAACCGTTTTACAATTCATTTACATTTATGTAAACAACACATTGAATCGCACCTACATCTGTAAACTTATAGCATTGTATCAATAGACTCTGATCTAAAACCTTCAATAAATTGTATTTAACTGGCATTCAAGTACCTCCTCACAATAAATTATAGTTTTTAGAGTGACTCTATCATAATAAAATAGTATTCGAGTTCCTATATTTTTATAGATGAAAATAATTCAAGAAGGCAAGAAAACAAAGAAATGTAATAATTAAGTAATTTTACGTTTCTAAAAAAAATATTTATAAAAATGTATAGTGAGGGCCATCCTTAACACTTAGGGGTATAAAAACGTATAGCCTATGACCGATTCTCAGACCTACCAAATATACATACAAAATTTCATAATAATCCGTCTCGCCGTTTCGGAGGAGTTCAGCGACAAACACTGTGACACGAGATTTTTATATATAAGATTTTACATCAGATAATATGATATAATGTGTCACAGTAATATAATAAATTATGTGACATTATATTTTGAATTCCGTTTAGTCTTACTTGTAAAATCTTAGTTATTTTACAAGTTTCATCATTTTGTTAAATGACACGAAAAGTGAATTCACTTATACATATGTACATGTCAAATATGTTTACTAGAATAATGACGTCACTATTAAAACGACATGCGCGATTTTTAATTTAATGCTTAGAAATATATAGTTATATCGGCTGAACTACCCAGTTTTATTATTACCAATGTTGTGTATATTCGCTGATAACGTTAGAAGGTAGTTCTTTTGAAAAATTGGAATCGATACGAAATATCTGTAGTACAAAGGTGTACTTGTTACCACTAGGTTAATGACATGTAATTTATGTGTATATGGACATACATACATGAGTAAAAGTAAGTCATTGAGGCGTTGAGTCATATTTGGGAAACCCGCACTATTTTTAAACGGATGTTGCCTTTATAATGTACATTTCAAAATACATATCATAATTATCACGTTATCATATCATATTATGAAATGCTACAGAGAGTAAGTAGCACAAAATTATTTAAATATGTCTGAAAAAATAAATACACAATCTCCAAATTGAGAACGAGTAGCGCAGTGACCATAGTGAATTTGGGATCAGCTTTTGTGGCACAGACTGTCTTTTATCTAGGATTCAATTCCCTTCTGAATAAGTATTTGTTTATACTGATTTCTCACATTTACGCAAATACTTATTACGGATTTCTGTCTCAGTCGCCCCGTGACCAAGGATCCGAAACGACGGGATAGTATAATATTAATGTAACGCGATAAAATCAGTTAAAATTAGTTTTATTCCAAAATATTTCGAGACCTTATATCCATGGAGGATACTAATTAGATGCTTAATTTTTTTGATGTATTATTGATGGTATCAAATACATTTATATAATTATACATTTTACATTATACATTTATATAAGAATTAATATAATTTATTTAGTATATTAATTCTAGCAGGTAATAGTTTTTGATAGTTTTTATTGGACAACATGCTGGAAATAGGTATTCAATATATTTTTCATAATGCATAGATCATATTAAATTACTGTATTTTTTTGTATTTTTTGCTGTAGATATTCGTCATAACATAGAAGACGAGACAGAGCAAAATTTATTTAATGCTATTTATAAAGAAACCTGGATACGTAAATTTGAAATATATTATATTTCAAATAAAAATATGGAATTTCAAACTTAAAATTATCGTTTGAAAATATTATGTAAGGTGACTGACCTTCCGAAACTATTGAACGATGACGCTTGACTGGCTGAGTGTGATGCGCTGAAGCCCTCCTTAAACCCAAAGGAGAATGACTGCGAAGCTGACTGGCTGGAGCCAAGCCCACTGGAACTGCTGCTCACGCTTGCTGTAAGACCACCGTTCCCAGACGGAGCCACATTGAAACCTCCACCTAATCCAAATCTCGGCTTCACTGGATTAGATCCCTGAGCCCGCTCTTGTGGGGTCAACGTACTCGGATCACGCTCCAAATGTTCCAAAACTGGTAGAACCGGTGGCGTGATCACCGGTTCCAGTTTCTTCTCCCGCCTCCGGTCGTCAGGGAACACGAAGCCGTCCGCCGGCGCCGGCAGAACGATCTTCAGCACAGAGGCGAAGCACATACACGTGTAGATGAACCTCATGGTGTCTTCTGGTGACTACGTGAGATTGACGATGTATCTTGTTTTAATAGGGTCGCGCGAGGTCATCCGCGGTGTTGGCATGCGGCACGCGCCGCAGCCTTCAGAAAACCCACTGCGCTGCGCCTGAGACGACATCCTGCCATCTATCCATCCCCACTCTACACACCCATGTCCATAAAACATGTATTCCTTTTAAATTTAACGACTTTATTGTCTTCGAAGGTTTAAATGACGACGGGAAAATTAGATGGTTAAGGTGCAGCATTTGATTGGGAAATCCAAGTGTCCTACTTTATTAGTACAGTTACACACTCTGAGCACGCGTGCCATTGTGTGTTCGGCCACGGAAGCGATTGAGCTAGTCAAACTGCGCACATCACTATCTCGCTAAAAATGGATTTTGTTGCCATCTTTTTTTTTGCAATTCAATTCAATTCAAATTCTTTATTGTGGTTCATAGGTACAGAGGAGATTTACATAATTATTATACAGATCAACTATGTACCGCCATTAGGGCACACAATATTATAATCACAAAATGTGGATAAATTCCACATTTTCTGATTATGTTATTATTAATCATACATAACAGGCGAATTTATGCAATACGTACCTAAATATCTAATATAATTAAAGTCGGTGATCGAGAGAGGGAATACAAATTAAGATTAATATTAATTATAATAGTATTACTACGTTATATTTCATTTTATGAATAGGTACAGAAAGTTAATTGATCCTGCAAAAAAATTCTTACTGAGAAGTAGCATTTTTCCATCAAGATATGATCTGTGTGCCATAATGTCCAGGAATATTTATTTATTTTATTTTATTAATGAGGTAGGTATTCAAATATTAAATACGAAAATTTTATTTTCGGATACCGGTTTTTAATACGTAACATGGAATAATAGCGGTATGTATCATTAATTATTGTCATTATAAATATGTGGCTTATAGGTACATTAATACGTAGGTAAATAATAATATATGTTTTAATAAATGAATATAATATGGGTATTACAATTAACCATTAAAAATAATACCGTACAACCATATATACGTTAATTTGGGTCTAGTTTTGCGAATTAAATTAAAACCACTGTTTCTTATTCTCTGGAGGTAACTATGACATTGCAATTGTTTATCGTAAGCATGACCTGATCTAGAAGAAGGCTACTACTCAAGAGACACCATATGAATGTAATTTTATATCTACCTTTCATTTTGATTCATATCTTTCATATATTTGGACCATTTTTATTCCATCCAGTTAAAGTTGTATACAAGATTTTGCTGCAAATCACTGAGCAGTGAGGTACTTACTTTATATAAAAACACATACGTATATATATATCAAGAAGAATTCTGTAAAGTTATATAACATAGTAATTCATATTATAAAATCTAAATACAGCGTGTATGTATATAGGTACATGAAAATGACATCCCTATTACTTGAACAACAATAGATATCCCATTATTGCCGATATGATTTATAGATCAATCTTTGGACCTTGTATACGTACAGCTTAATTTACGGCAAACAGAAACGTTTAAGTCAAGTTGTTATATATAATATACTTGTCATAAAGTAGCAGGTACAAAGCAGAATGCCCTATCCTATCATTATTTAGTTAGGGTTGGCGAACGAAAAATTAAAAATAATAATATATTATGTCTATAAATACTTGATGACCACTTTTTCCCGGATAATTATAATAAATCTTTATCTTCCAAGTAAGAATTTACATTAATATGAAATAAAACACCATATAGTGCATGATAATACATTAGAGATGATAGAGATAGGATGGTTGGCGGTCTTTGAGGGAGGCGTAAGCAACAGTGGACGGTAATATGCTGATATGTAGGTAAATATATATAGAGAGCTGTGATACTCTATTTATTTATTTATTTACATTTTGTGACCAGTAGACTATGGCGTGACATATGTAGGTCCTGATCCTAAGGCATGAACAACTGACTTTTTGAAGTTACGTGCGTATTTATCACATGCTCAAACGATGAAGGATAACATTGTACGGAAACCTGTATATCTGAGAGATCCTCTAAATGAATACAAGTCAGCTAACCTGCAACTAACGTCGTTATAGCCTAAAGAGCTATATAGCCTCATCTCCTCCGCCACCTCATTAAATGAGAGGGGACTCGTAGCCAGCAGTGGAATAATAGTTGGGTTGATGATGAGGACATAAAAACATTGACGTTCATAGCAGAATATTTGTTACTCGTAATAATAGTTTAGTTATTTACTCAATACGAAATGAGTCTTATTCAGTTTGTCATTAGGTGGCTATTGATAGTTATTTTCTTTTTTTCTGTCCATTTCAACCCACCGACAAACAAAAAAACTGTCTTATTCGTGCACATTTCATAACTTTTGACCTAGCTAAATATGTCAAAATGATTTATGGAATATTTTTTATATATAACACAGAGACTGGTTTTTTGATTACCACACCATTTGTGTGTCATATAATATTATAATATCACCTTTTATATTTATGAGGAATATTTATTATCAATTCCAGTAGATATCGACCAGTGTAAACCACTCAATGTATCGAACGAAGTGAACTATCAGTAAGAAAAATAAAGGGTCTTGATAAACAGACAGACAGACAGACAACAAAGTGATCTTATAAGAGTTCCGTTTTTTCCTCTTGAGGTACGGAACCCTAAAAAGAACCGAAAATGAAAAAGGGGACGAAAAATAACTTTAGACTTTTTTAAACGTTTCCCTACAAAAGGTATTCCTCCTGTATATAGGTGATTTTACAAACAGAAATATTCACAATGCACAAACACCCAGACCTATAAATGTGGATGTACATACATTAGTGCACCTCTGCCTAACCCTTTAGAGACTGCAGGCGTGATGGTATATTGAAATAATTATGTATGTTAAAAAACTACCAACCTAATTGAAAACCTCCTCTTTTGTTGAAGTCGGTTAAAAATGAATGACAGATGACGTACAGGTGATAACCCTAAGCAGTAGTGTAGTGGTCCGAAGTGTAAGGTGAGTGTGAACAGGGCCGGGGTCACACGTCCCGTGTCACGGTCGCCGATCAATGCACATTATCGCACATTATACACGTACGATATATGTATTTCGTTGTATATTACGATTGACACTCAATCTTCACTTAAACTTAAAAAAAAACTAACGAGTATTTTAGCTAGAAAAATAATAAGGTACAAATTTGACACCCGTAATCGTGGGATAGACGAGCAATCAACCCTACCTCACGTATATGGGAGGAACACTAAAAAAAACTCAAGATTGTATGATACCGTTATTTCAGCGTTAATAATTCGTGTTAATTACAGTTTTCTAGTACTAAAAGTGTCAGCTAAGCCGTGGCAAAGCTATAATGCTTCATTATTGAAAAGACAACCCTAGGAAACGCTCAAAGTGTGATGTCAATGTGCGTGCTAAATATGAGTGGCCGCTATCGTCTTGTAATGTGTCCCAAAGATTAGAGGGGTGGTTTTATTAATATTTGATACACTACCCTTACCACTACCTAACAATACGTATAGAGCTTGGAATATTATAGGGCCAACAACAGAGGTTCTATCAAAAGTACCAATACTACGCCAACATAATATAATTGTATATCTGACTATAAATAGCCGATATTTGACATTATCAGTTATACATAAGTAACATATTGTAATTATTAAAAAGTAGATGATTTGGTTCCAGTCATTAAATATCTTGTCAATGTAAAATATAAAAGCGATTGTACATACTCTCAGGGACCTTTTGTAAGCCCTAATTGGTTGAATACGGAAAAGTCAGTTTAAAAATATATTCAGTAACCACCCGCGTACTTAATACCTAACTTCGGTCACATACTATTTAATCGTCCTCAATGTCAGATTGACTATCACTGAGGTCTTTGAATAATATACAATGAAAACTGAATTTACTTAAATTTCTTGGCACATGATTCTTTAAAGTCATCATATATAATATCTTTAAGTCTTAGACACACTTGTGAATTTCCCGTATAATAAGAAATGAAGTTGTACCTGCGTTTAACTTACAATTAACTTCAAGTAGTGTAAGTAAACTTGAAATATCCCAATCCAAACTTGGAGCTTCATCATCATCAACCCAAGCTTACGATCCGCCTATTGACATTTGCAACACCAGAGGAGTTGCTTAGGAAAACCTTGACAGGTACCTCGTTGAGCAGGCTTGTAATTAGTTCCACCGGGGTTGTGGTGCATGCTTTTCCGAATCCCATGGCCCCGGCAATAGGGTTGGTGGCGTTGACGGGTGCGGTTTTTTAGTCGGTAAACGCTCAAGCGGAGTCCGACACACCCCGTCGCCTCCCCAGGCGATGGGACGGTCCCTAAAGGATTTTTCAGCACTTAAAAAAAGCCTTTCTTTTATTAGTAAGATCCGGAAAGTAGTCCTAGTAGCATAGTACTTACATCATGCCCTATACATGACTGTAAAGTAGTGAAGGTGGAATAAACAAAAGCAGTACGCAAAAATGGCAGAACATGAATTTCTGTAGTTTTGCTTGAGCAAAAACATGACTGAATATACTTTTACACTTACGCGAATACCAGTCTAAATAAGGCTCTTTTATTTCTCTTTTTATCATCTATTTTAAGCTTTTTATTTTAAAGTTGGCAATGAATGCACTCGTTGAATTAAAAGTATGTTTACGCCCGTGACTATGGGTGCGGCAAAAGATCCGAAACATCGAGATATGTCGAGATATCAATATACCGCGATAAAAGTACAATGTATTTTAAATGCTACTACATAAAATATGCATAACATATACATTGTATTTATTTATGAATCACTTGCCGTCTTTTATTGTCTGCAAGTAGCCGTGAAAGGCGTTCAGCATTAGTCATAGTCACAATGATATCACAAATTTAGATTATAAAGTATGTAGTTAACTCATACCATCACGCTAGTCGTCCCCGAAGGGTTAGGCAGAGTTCTACTAATGTACACCCTCATTTTGCCGATATGGTTTAGTCAACCGGATATGAATTCAAACTCCGATAAACAAAACTGCTACTGAGAATTTCATAGAAAAACCTAAACCTTTTGCTCAACCTGGCAATCAAACCCAAGACCTCTTGCTAAACAGCCGCATTTATGACCACTAGACCGACGAGGCAGTTGTAAACACAACTATAAGTACTTTAACAAGAAGCCGTTTGTTGCTCGATTTTATTTTTTTAAGATAGGGCTTAATGAGGCTCTTTTATATTCAAACAAATTCAGTAAGTGGTAGGTATTTTTTTATTATCTATTTTAATCTTTTTATTTTAAAAGTTTGCAATAAATGGACTCGTTGAAATGAAACTACATTTTACGGATTTTATCGTGGTATATTAATAAGGTTTTAATCCCAACGTTTCGAATCCTTTACAGCATGCATGGTGCAGAGCTCTGGTAGCCTAGTGGTGTGACTAGTGGACTGAGATGTCACAGGTCTCGAGTTCAAACCCAAGACACGCTCCACTGCCTTTCAGAAGTTATGTGCTTATTTATATATACAGGCTCAAACGGTGAAGGAAAACATCGTGAGGAAACCTGCATGCTTGAGAGAATTCTCGATGGCATGTGAAGTCTGCCTGTGAACCTGCAGTAGGCTAGCGTGGTGGACTATAGCCCTAATAATAAAATATATAATCCCTCTCAATTGAGAGGAGTCCCGTGCCCAGCAGTGGGACATTAATGGGTTGATGATGATGATGACGATTCATGGTGCCGGGCGCACATTTCTTAGTAACCAACATTTAAATGGCTTGTATGTGTGTATTAATTAATATACTTACTCATATTTACTTAATTTCATAATATAATATACTAATTTGCATATTAATAATTTCAACTCTGGAAAATTCTTAACGACGTAAAATTTTGTGTACCTACTGTAAATTATTTCATGAATTCCGTAACTGTAGAATAAAGTATGTGTAGGTACACAATTGTGCAACCGGTATTTTTAATATTAAGTTTGATCAGATTCTATTTGCGAACAGTGTTATTCACTTCCAGCTGAGTAATACATAATGGACTGTGTACATAGGTGCTTGAAACTTCCAGACGTACAAATAAGGTCAAGAATACACTCGATGTACGTGTAAAATTTGATAAATAAATGGTTAGACGTGTATTCATCATTCATATGTCTTTACTTTCTTTCAAAATTCAAAAAAGTAAAAATTGACAAATTACGTTTGTTATAAATAAATGTATTGTTTTTATACCAAAAGGGTGACAAATAAGCTTACAGTCTACCTGTGTACATGTTAAGCAATTGCCGTACCCTCCACGTCTCCAACGCCAGAGGGGTCCTCGAGCGTTGCCAACCTCGTAGAAACCTTTCCACTCCCTTTTTTAAAAACCCCCAAAAAATAGGGAGCGTTTTGGTTTCTTTATTGTATGTGTATAAATTATATGAGGAAATTTAAATACATACTTAACTATTATTCCGTTATAATTAAATTAACTATGTACATACGTATAGCTTATGTCGTTGTAATTAAATTAATTATGTACACACTTATAGCTTATAAATATATCAACTACAATTTGTATTAAAAATATAATTTCTTACACTATTCTTCAATAAAATTTGAGTTGCACTAAGTACGCTTATCACTTAGTCGGGTTGAGCTACGTCTGCTGAGATCAGTTTATGAAACAACATCTTACCTATTATATGGAATTCTGCAGTTGCGGACGTAGGTTTTTTTTATCCGTGTACTTTTTAAACATTGATATATTTGGAGCCCTGCTTGGTTTCCTGAGGTAATAATTCCATACTTATAACAGCCCATTATATTATAGGTATGAAACCTTAGTAGATTATATTGACTGGGTTTTACCCATATTATTGTGTTGGCATTGTACTTCAAAATGTGTTCATAGTAAATTCCCATGATGTTAGATAGTAATTCTGAATTTAATTTGATATGTTAATATGAGAATAATGAAGCTATTTACTGTTTAAAAAGATATGTAGATATGTTTCATCCGGGTTTATGTTCTTAGAATGTGTCTACGGATAATCGGATTCCCACAAAGTTTATTGCACCAAGTCATTCCAGTGCACATGTTTCATACAATTTACCTAACAAGACCTATTACTTTGACATCCAATAGATTTTATTTAATAAATAATCCTACAATGTCTTCGCCCAACTTATCAGAATATTAAACTAACTACATAAATAGTACACAACAACAACAAGTACAAGTAGGTAGGTGCTGATATAGCCCAAAGAACAGCCAAACTCAAGTGGCAGTACCAAGGCAGGGCACATGGCTCGAGGAACAAATGGCCGTTGGGGCTCAAAGGGGCTACTGCGTACCGGAAGATGCAGCGTATGTATGGCCCTATCGACTACCTCGTTCCATACCGATGACCTGGTAAAGATCGCTGGAATCCGATGAATGCGGCTGGCGCAGGACCAGACGTCGTTGTGGCAATATTTTGGGGAGGCTTATGTCTAGCAGTGGACGTCTATCGGTTGATATGATGATGATGACCAAGTAATACAATACTATTATTATTAGACAATTACGTATACGTAATGTTAAATGATTGTGCACCTTAGTAGGGTTTTCTGTTCCAAATATCCATTATAATTTTTACAATACAGAACAAATAAAAAGCAACATAAAATTTACCATATCTGCCGTTTATAGTTTTCAGAAGTCTATAAAGAGAACTAATTATGGGTGATGCGCTAAGATAAACCTACAAACATTCACTTTTTTTAATAGTGAGGTAAATCTCTCATATGCAATCTCTTTATTCTAATTTAACTTAAGCGTATTGCTTGCGAGCAATACGCTTAAATTCATTGCTACTGTTACTCTATAGATACAAGATCACGCTTAAAAAGCGACAATTCACAAACCTACTTACGTTCGATTTTTGTATTTATTATTCAACGAATTCAACAAATCTACGTGTTTTGATAAGGTACTATTAATTTGCCTTACAATCAATCAATATTATCGCATGTTGTAAGTTGTATGACTACATAAAGCCACAGTACATAAATACTCTCATAAACTTAACTATTATTGAGCCTTCTTAAAGAGAAAACCATTCATTAATATCGCTGACGACGCAACATTTTTATTTTATTTCTTCAAAAAAAACCTGTTCCTTGCTTTTTTATATGTTTATTATTTTTTTCGATCATGGGCATCAGTGGGCATGTTTTAAGTATACTAATTTAGAATTCTAATTTGGCGCAGATACATAATTTCACAACGATCGCCGCGTGCGCATCAGCTAGCAATGACATTGAACGTGTTGCTTAATTTCTTGTACGAGGAGTGAATACATTATTTGGCTACCGATAAGGATATCTGCACACAGAACTAAAATATTCATATCTGGACCGCTGGAAAACTATTTCTTGCACATTATGATGATATGCAACTAAATGGGTGCGAGAAAATTCCGAACAATCATCTTTTAAAAAATAATATCAGGCGAGTGTAAACAGGGATATCATATTCTTAAATTATTTTGTACATTTGTTAATCTTTCAAGAAAAATGAAGACCATATCATGATAGTCTTCACACTGTAGCGTGTATCGCACTGTGGCTGTATGGCACGACGGTTGGTGTGAAGCAGGCTTTATGTAAGAATATACATAGGTCTGTACATGTAGGCAGTTACTTTGTTTACATTTCATCTTCTCGTGACGTAAACACATTTTATCGTTTGTAAGGTACTTATCGAACCAAATCATGTTGAACTAAACCATAGTTATGTATATATATTATAAGTTATACATATATTTATTTCATTTAGTTTATTCAATGCCAAGTTCAAGACAATTCAATGTTTGATGAGAACGTGGTGTGTTGTATCTTTCACCGATTTCAATATCTGGATAAAATTTAATAAGATTCTAGTTGAAATATTCAATAAACATATCCAGTACAAAAAACGAACCATATAAATACTCTACTCCAATAGACAAACCACAGTAAAATTTTCCAATATATCTCTCAGGCTGATACGCTGCGAGGCTCGCTTCCACGACCCTATATTGAACACAATAGTGGGTCGACTTTTTCTCATATACTTAAATTATATATAAATTATAAAATTTATTATATAAAGTCGTATTGACTGCGTTTTTTTATGGTGATAAGGGGGCAAACGAGCAGGTGGCTTGATGGTAAGTGATGAGCGCCGCCCATGGATATTTGCAACACCAGAGGCTTGCAAATGCTTTTCCAAACCCCATAGAAACCGCTCAGGTTTCTTAACAAATAGGGAGTTACTGAACTGACAGCAAACGGTATTCCCATGCTGTCAGAATAATCACCCCCAATGAGCTCTGGTGACCTTACTCACTCGCAGAAAGACAACATTGTTGATTCACTGCGGTCTTCTGTAAGGCGGAGGTACTTTCTCAGTCGGGCAGCTCAATTTAAGCGAGAAATCTCGCTATGCCCTACCTCCTTCAAAACTGAGTGACTGTTTTTCATCAAACTCGAAAGATAATTCGATTGAAAGTTATCAGAAGTATAAAAGCTTAATATGATTCAGCTGTTTGCGCCAAAAACAACTGCACATATTTATGTGCAGTTGTTTTTGGCGCAAACATGTGATTTCAGATTTAGATGTAGGAATTTCAACTTTCCATTTTAGTAGGTACTCATGTATTCATTGGTAACAACATCATGACACTTGGTTTCCTAATAGGAATGCACATATGTACATTATGTCTTATGCAGGCAAGTAAATAAGCAGTAGTATGTTGTAAAACTGTTTGTGTTAATACTTAGGACAAGTCACGAACGACTGAATCGTTTTGTGGTGAAAATATTGCAAATAGGTTGTTGTGTTATGAGCAGTAAACAGCTATTGCTAATTTTCTTCATATATGCACATAACACATACAAATTCTTCTCAAGTTTATAATATTATGTCTAGCGCCATAATATACGAACAATTAAACGCAGAGATTTTGACAATACTCATGCCAATGAACTTGGGGATCAGAGACGGATTGTTTTTTTAAACCTACATTGTGACAACTGATTTTATACTTTAAAAACGACTAGAATACCACATATAGTCGTATGTATATTATTTATATTTAATGAATGCTTTTCAAATACAGATATTTTCATATTTCTTGAATAAATTATACTATAAATATGCAGATCTTACAATCGATTCTTAAACGCTCTTTCCTTGATAATAAATTTTATAAAAATCGTATAAATTCTGATTAGAAATAAATTTATTGTTTCCACTACCGTTATGAATATAATAGAGTAAGATCCGTTTGTGCTGTAGGTATCATAGAAAGGCGGATTATTAAAACTGGTTATCTCTGACGTCATCTGGTACAATGGAAACCCGGACTCTCAGTCGTCCTGCCAATGAACTTAAAATCAGAGCCGAATTGGTTATTTTTAACCCTGTAATAAATAAATATGTATATCCAGCTAAACAAGCATTCTTGAAATAAAAGTCCGCAATAGGATTATAAATGTACTAGCTATTACCCGCGACTTCGTCCGCGTGAAATTTAGCGAAAAATTTAATGTTCATATTCATGCATTGGTCAGCTCCCGCGTTTTTAAGTCATACGGAACTCTAATTCGTTTCTTGTTCTTAAATTAAAGTAGCCTAAGTTACTCCTTATAACGATGGTGAAAGTCCCTACAAAATCGGTCCAGCTGTTGCAGCAATTAGAAGGAACGAAGAGAGAGACAGACAAACATTTTAGAAATTATTTTTTTGTGTAATTACCGTGTATACATATATACTTTTATATATGAAATTACAAACAGAAATTCCAATTTTAAGGAGTATAAAATATTTGCATTGCATCAAGCTTTTATGTGAGTTCAACCTCTTTTGAATAAAATCGGATTGAGTTTTCAAGCATATGTCAAAATAAAAAGTAATTAAATCAAAAGCACTAAGGAGTATTGATATCACCTCCAACATAATTCTCTACCTCTTTTTAATCCCGCCAGGGATTGAATTTCGATAAAATACGAAATACGTCTTCCATCAATTCTGTTAAAGAATGATTATGCAAAATTTGAAGTAGATTGGACCAAGGAATCACGTTGTCTCGTACAAACTTCGTCCCCCTATCCCCTCCCCCTTATGGGCAAAATTTCGGAAAATCCTTTCTTATCGGATGCCTACGTCATACAAAGACTACACTCGCCAAGTTTCATTGAAAATTAGAGAACTTTCATACTAACTTTGCACCCCCTTTTACCCCCATAAGGGATGAATTTCAAAAAGGGATGTCGGAAATAATCATGATTAGGATCTCATAACCCAAATATAACATTTTATTGATATAACTTTGAAAATCAAAGAAATTTCATATTAACTTTGCACCCCCATTTTACCCCTTTAAAGGATGATTTTTGAAAAATATTTTACACGTTTTTCATAACTTTCAATGAAAAACCTTCAAACCGAATTTCAATTGAATAACTTCAAAAACAGCAAAGTTACATACTAACCTTACACGCCCGTTTTACCCCCTTATGGGGTGAATTTTCAAAATTCCTTTCTTAGTGCTCCCCTACGTTATAAAAGGAATCCCTGTGCAAAATTTCAAGTTTCTAACCCTTATAGTTTAGGCCCTGCGTGGATATGTCAGTCAGTCAGTCAGTCAGTCATTCAGTCAGTCAGCTTCTCCTTTTATATATATATATAGATTGGATTCCTTTATTCGTAATATATTTAAAAAAATATGCTCTAGAAATATTTTAAAATAAAACCACATATTTATACGATTTGTACCTACCTACATTTATATTGATGTTATTTAGTCTTCGCGTTTCTGATCAATTACAGCATCCATGGACTCAATTCCAAATTTTAAGTCAAAAGTTAATGAATGATTAGATAATATCTAAATCATTCTCTTATCTATCAATCATCATTTCAATGATCTGAGTCTGATGATTTGAAAATGACTGCGGTGCACAAAGCATTAGAATATTATCGAAAATTTTACATCTGCCATGTTTTCATATCATTTAGGTACCTACGGCCACGTATGTACTAAAGTATTATGTACAATAAGTGTACCTACCGGTCTTTAGTCAGTAAAGTTTGGAATAGAATTATTTAATGGCGAGTTTTCAAATTTGGGCTTTATCACCCGCTGGGCCTTATTTGCTACAGGTATCTTATAATAAAAATACTATCTTTTTATTTTTTAGCATATTTCATTTTCGATTTTTATTTTTTTATTAAGAAAGAAAAATTCAGCCTCAGGCGGGACTCGAACCCGCGTCTTCTGGATCGGTACTCCAGACGCTCTGCCAACTAAGCCACCGAGGTATCCTCCTGATGTGTTGAATTTTGCCTTCTTTTTTTTTATGTTACTAATGTCTTTACGGCGACATAGCAACATCGATTGGACAATTCTGTCCAACCCAGAATACTCCCTTTACAGCGAGTAGATTCCGGATGATATTGCATTACCTTAAAGATAAATAAAAAGATTGTATAAAGGTAATGCAATATCATCCGGAATCTCTATAAAAATATAAAAATACTAATTAGATTGGGGGTATTTCTATGGTGAAAAAATTAGAAACTTGGTTAAATACATGTCATACAATTTATTTTCGAGTTCTTTCTTATTTTTACTTCTTGATTATATACTCCTGTATACTAATACTTTGTATACTAATACACATTTTCCAAATTCGTCTCTGTAGGTACCTCATGACTAATAATACTTGGGTATTGTTCGTTTTGCATGTTCAAGTTATGAAATTCAATAGGACGTTCTTATACTTGTCAAACGACATTTGGTAACTACTGTCTATGACTACATGTAAACGGAATATGTATATTATTCAAGGTTGTTGCGTTTATTTTTTCTTAGATAACAATAGAATTGATTTCTAACACTTGCGCAAATATTAGGCATTGAAATAAAACTTACTTATTACGGTTTTTTTCGCGGTATATTGATATTATTTAATCCTTAAGATGTTTTTTAAGGGGATACGGCCTGTGAACAAGGATGCTGTAAGAGTTCCAAAAACGAAGAGATTAATTAATAAATCAATTAATCCCTAAGGCATAGATATCCTAATGAATTGGCAAAATTGGAGCAGCGCAGTGTGTTCAGTTTCTACGCCACGAATCTGGTTCTATTACCGCACTGTACAAGCATACTGTGTATAATACCTATTTGTCAACTCGCTTAACGTTGGATGGATAGTTCTAGAAATTCTTTACTATAAACACTTACTTACTAATGATCTTTTGTATCACAAACACACCTCACACAATATCGCGGACTTGTAAAGTAAACAACTTCACCTCGGTTATTTATATTGTTACGTGTGTGGTAGCGAAAAAGGAATTTAAAAATAGTACCTACAGTAAACTGACTCGTTGGTCTACTGGCCAATGTAACTGCTAAAGACGAGGTCTTGGGTTCGATTGCCAGGTCGAGCAAAGTGTTATTTAATTTTTCTATTAAATTTTCAGTAATACTTCAGTTCGGTTGATGGCAATACGCTCGCCCCTTATTAAATGGGTCCTAAAACATACCCGCGAAATATTGGTGCGCATTAGGTACCTCTGCAGACAGGCGTGGTGGAATGTGTGTAAAATAAAAATCTCTGAGCTGTGACGTCACAGTTGTATAACGCTACAAGTGATGCAAACTTCGAAAGCCAAGGATGCATCGGATGACGTCACAGTGGCATGTATTGCACCTATTTGGCGCCACCTACGCGCAACAACGCGGATGTGTTCGTATATTTCGTACAAAATTACGGTAAAACGCGGAGTGTGTTGCGTAAAACAAATTCGTTCTTGACACTTTTATCTACTGATCTCGAATATTGTCCGGTTTCGGTTAAGTTGAGTATCAGGCTACTACGGTTCACATTTTTTGTAACACAAAAAAACGTTGCCTCACTCTAGGAATCTTCTAGTTTACTCGTTGGTGCATTGACTATTCTGAAAGCAACGGAATGCCGACCTAAAAATATATTTAATAATACGATATTTTCCTATACTTGGGTTCGTTTACAAACACAAATTTTCACATACACCAACGCCAAGACCCGGAACAATCACCTGTAGATCGTACAAATACTTGATTCGTGCGGGTATCAAATCCACAACCGTACAAGAATTTGCGAAGAGAAAAGTATCTCGATCAAAATATTATAATTCAATATTATTATTACATATCCTTTCCCATCCCTTAAATAATAGTACCAGATATTCTACCTTAAATTCAAACGCCTAATTTGTTTAAATTATTTAATTAAGTACCTTTAGTCAAGTTATCCAAAAATTTTATCGCATATATCTATCTATATTCATCATTTGGATTACGTAGTTGATTATACATATACACTTATGTTCTAATTTAATAACACTTCTTTAATTGTACTTCGTGTATAATTGTTTGTTTTCCTTAATAAATAAAATAAAAATAAAACGAAAAAAATAAGAATAGGACCCTACAAGAGATTTCTTGCCATCTCTTTCTGGTCCTGCACTATAATGTCCATTGCATTGATGATCGAAATAAATTTAGCGATGTTGTTTGTAGTTGTACCCAAACACCAAGCAGGTGTATAAACTTTACTTAACTTTTCTTTCATATATAATTATACATAATAAAATGATATTTATTTCTACACACACAACATACAAAATACTATTATTATATTGTATTTTTCTATGCAGTAAAATCTCTATATGAAATGTTATATTTATTATTGAGATTTGTTTTTCTTGTTAAGCAATGGTCACACTCAAATTATCAAATGTTACAGTGAAATTCAATGGGATGACCTTTTTTCTCTCTCAGTTGCTTTCAAACTAAAATGAACTCGAAAATAAAATGTAAAAAAGGTTATTAAATAACTACAATTACAAAACATGAATTTTATCAGTGTTTTTCTTAACATTATTTTTCTCGAAAATTGTACGGTTAGTTTTCATACAAGTAATATTTAATATATTCGATAAAAAGCCATGTATTTATAACGAGAAGTAAGTACATACGAGAGAAATTAGTCACTTTTAAATTTCTCGTATAAATATGTGTGCGGTGCAAGAATTTTCAAGTTCACTTTTTACTTTATTCATTCATCCATCCATCGGATTGCCGAAAAAGTAAGTATACTTACTAATAGGTAACAGAAAACATTGTTGGTTCTAGATAGTCATGACATTGGACAATTTTTATGGGAAAACACACGTCACTCCTCATAAAACATCGCGCAAGGCACGTTTTACGAAAAAAATACTGTTTTTCCAGTAATTATAGTGCATAGAAAGAGTGCGGACGAATTTGTTACACTTATTCATATTTAAAAAATATTTTGACTACGCCACACAAAAGCTGTTTCAAGACAATTCAACGTTCATTGCTCTGTTTGTCCTCTATATATATTATTATATAACAGTTTTGTAAGCCATTCATCGACGTTTAAGTGTGCTTAATTGGATAATATCGTACAAAGCTTCAAAATCTTAATAGAGTACAAATGCATGATTTTGAA
Source organism: Craniophora ligustri (assembly GCA_905163465.1). Classification (NCBI taxonomy): domain Eukaryota; kingdom Metazoa; phylum Arthropoda; class Insecta; order Lepidoptera; family Noctuidae; genus Craniophora; species Craniophora ligustri. The sequence continues at coordinate 13,105,592 of LR990955.1, forward strand.
AGGCTCACTAAAATTTGTTGTAGTCTTGTGGAAATCCAAACATTAAGGTAAATATTATAATTATTATATTTTGGTTTTGATAACCTGTAATATGGCTCAAATCAGTGGTCCAGGAAAATTCTTTAGTCTAAATTATTTTGTCTATTTGTGTGTTCTTTCTGCACGGCTAAATTACTAGATGGATTCTGGTGAAACATCGCAATGGAAACTTCATGAGGTAGATGATTCAAACGCTAACCTTAGGTACTTTACTTTTTAGATTCGGTTGGATTATGTCTAGGTACAGAGTGTAATATTTAAATAAATGACTTTTTACTAATTTTATCGCATTATATTGATATTATTTAGTCATGGATGGATTGACCATGGATTTGGGATCATATTTACTTCTAATAACATATATTTGTATGTATGTATGATTTGAGTTTAATAGTAGCAATAAGTAAGGTTTAATATAACATGGATATCCAAGAACTATATACCTATTTTAAACTAAATTTTAAAAATTATTTCGCAGCATTAGTTACCAAGGGTTTAATGAACTATGAATACTGTTATTATGAATACTTTGGGAAAAGGCCATTTAAAGATTGCACAATAATGAGTAGAATTTGATTTTCGTTTCTGGCAGTAGTACTTTGTTTAATTGCCGATTTCCGTTGTTCAAATGACCACTAAATAGATACAACAAAACTATCCCAGAGACGAAAGCGCCTATCGTTCACTAAAGTATTGATAAATATCGAACTTCTGCAAACCAAAAATGCAATGCCGAACATACTGTGACTGTTTATATATAAACGGTAATACAATCAAAGTTTTCCACTCCGAGCTCAATTAGCCGTATCAAATCGGCGACTGGTATATTTTTCGAGAACAAGCAACAATAAAAATTATAATTTGTTTGGCAACAATACAGGCAATTTCGTCACACACTACCTACTTAGGACATAAGATTTACGAAAACAACAATGCCGGCTAAGCATGGCGTGTAGTAAAGCGATTGTGCATCGCGCTTTAGGCACATTAGGCTCGCACCACACATTGGATCCGCATAACGCATAACATGTCCACCAGTCATTTTATACACAGCTACTGATTATAGCCAATAGGAATCGAACAACTCTCTTAACATGCGCCGTTATACAAATGTGTTGACATGCCATTATATTCAAAATACAATATTTTTCAGCGACGCAGAAGTATTGAATAAGTTTCCCCGTAAAAGACATTTGTCACACTATTTGTACAGCTTGGCTGATGAACAACAACTAATGTATAATATTTAAAAGAACATTTGTTGCAAGGAGCTCAGTTATTCATCAACTGGTTAATGCTACACATATTGCGAATAGTTTATCACTTGTAATAAAAAAATTGCCATAATGGCACTCACGACATTTTTCATGGCCGTTGTTTTGGTCACCATCACGAGCGGTAAGTGTTTTTATGATCTATTTTGTTTTCCCTTCCTTCTTTTACTATTTTTTTAGTTCAAAAGTTATCCAATATCATTAAATTCATGTAAAACAAAGTATCTATCCGCTTTTCTCTGTTTGTAAGCTATTCTTTGCGCCAGGTTGGTATTTTTATAAAACGAAGAAATATATTTTTTTGTTTTTTAAATATGCATGGGTCCAAATATTACATCTATTGGACACCTGAAAACATTAACAGGGCCGTTTGTAAACAAAATAACGTTGCGACTGTAATTAACTGTTATAAAATATTATGTAGAGAGGTACCAATAATTCCACAACTATGCAATAACTGAATAAAATGTCTTACAATCAAATTAATATCCATCATTGAATAATATTATATATATTGTTTCCGTTTTAGAATATTTTCATCATCATCATCATTATCATTTAGATCGTTAGACGTCCACTGCTGGACATAGGTTTAGAATATTTTATTTAGTCAAAATAAAAGTTCTAATTTAAAGGAATGATTTATAAAATTCAATTCTTTTTTCACTTCACAAGGGGAGCTTTATCTTTACTTATTACACTGTTTCTATAATTAATCATGTTTGCTTTTGTTTCGAAGTTGCTAAGCTATTGCACAACATTTTATTTTTTTTACAATAATATGTACCTACATTCAGTTTTATATTGGAGTTCGTTAGGCCTCATTTCAACAGTATTGTATACGCAACAGTTGAATAAACATAGACAGTAGCACATATGTATCTACGTACCTACCTACATAACATTTTGTTGCTCTATTAAATCACAATATAGATACGTGGGCACTATTAATATTAATAATGTGTAGTATTGCTTTTGTAAAGGTACATAGTCTGTACATAGAATATAGAATTTTACATATGTTTGATCACTGAATTACATTTTTATAAAGCACTGAAATGAAATCACAAGTAAACAATTTTAAACATAGTGAATACCTATAAAAAAATCAATACATGAGTAGGTAGTAATATTTGTTATTATTGCACAATTTATTTTGAATTTGAATTTAAACAAAACTTTAAGTTGATTTTAAATGTCATTAATGAACATTTGTTCTAGTAGGTACAAGGAATTATGGCCCCCCTCAATTCTTCTACAATCAATTATTAATTTCCAAAACCTGCTACAAATTTCTTAAGGGTAGCTACACACATAAGCGGGCCATAGTCGGTTCGACAGTATTTGCCGAACAACAAAGCAAACAAAGGGTTTTTGCTCGAACATTCATGTAAATATAATCGGTTTTGCCGCCCGGCTGTGCCGATTAATGCCGGCTCGCTTATGTGTGTGTAGCTACCCTGACTAATAGATATGAATTGAAAATGGCCTTTCTGTGCCATTAATAAGACCCAAATTTTGTGCCAATATTTTCCAATGCTCTCATATAAGTATTACTTAAATCTATTAAATAATTTTACTATGAAAACATCAATAAATTTAGATTTGATTATAGTTTTTATATTTCACGTTATTTGAAATGGCATTTAGATTTTTGGATAATATTGGCACAACATAATATTTTTTCTTAATTATCTGTGTGCGTTCTACTTCAAAACCGAACAATAACAAATGTTATGATTACTTGCTATATTCTATACTATATTTTATTACTAAATTGAATTTATAAATATGTTTATAATATGAAACAAGTAGTCAAAATCTTGTTTTCACCTAAACAGGTTCTAATAGTAGTACATTCCTTTTAGCTGGCGCTCAATGGGCCGGCGGCAATATATTCGCAGGGTGAGTTATCAGCTATACCTACAGTAACAGCAGAACTACGAGTAGATTTGGTAACAAACAACTTACCTGCAGTCGGTATGGGTAAAACTAGAAAGAAGTTGGTTGGTAAAAGATGTGCCGGTTTGCAGCAATGAGATAGTACGAATAATAGTTACATTACAGTCACATTAAGGCTATTAAATGTAATGTTTTCATGATTTCTTATTATTTATTTGAATATGAATCTAATTTAAATAAATTTGTGATTGTAATCGGTGTAGTTTTTAAAGCAACTGATATTCCAGCATTTTCTAGATTCAATTGACACTGGGGATTGTTGGCACAAATTTTACGGGTAATTTTTGGTCTAGGAAATCAATTAATTTTGGTATGTATTACAGTATTACGGGTTCAATACCCGTATATAATATAGAAAATATTTACTAATGCTCTGAAAAGGAAATTCTATTTGATATGCAGCAACAATTTATGAATCTTAATCTTTAGTAAGTATAAGTAGGTATTAGTAATTGATTGACTATAAATATTTATCGTCATTATATTTGTTATTTCAGGTTCCCTGATCCAATGGTAAGCTATGTCGACGGTATACAGATACACACATACACAATACAGACATAAATGTCTCTGATGAGCATAGTTCGTCTTTGTCGTTATTTCCAGATGATGTTGCGTCAGATACCCACGCCTGCACCTCCCCGAATGCCCTTCCCATTCAGTTTCTTCCCATTCCCTGTACCCACCATACCAGCGATTCCTTTCCCTTCGATACCAACTCCAGATGAAATAGCCAATGCCTCACCTCCTAGCGGGGGCACGTATAGCGGTATCGTTGTTTCGTCGCAAGGCGGAAAATCGGGTGGTACTTCCATTCTGGTCAACCAAGATGGCAGAGTTATGATGTCGAAAAGTATGTATTTATTTGGTTTTGTATGTATTTTATTTGTTCATTTTATTTTAGACGTATCCATTATTAAATTATTGAGTTTTACATCGTGTATAGTAAAATTAAAATTAATTGAAATATTATTGGGTAAGCTTATACAATGGTTGTGCGAGTCTATTACGTTTGAATAAGTCAACTCTACTTTTCATTTGTTAGACCACAGTAGTATTTGATTTGAGTAGGACTGCTTTAGTAATTGTTTCAAGCATGAATGCTGACCAATTTGGCAATCGTGGGGTGAAATCCCAAGTCGATTAAATTGTTATTGAGTTTTACTATGAAATTCTTAGCAAATCCGGCTTGCTCCTTATTAAAATTAAAGCAGGCAAAATGCAGAAAGAGAAGATACAATTCTGTGTTCGAGATACAGTGCGTAAATATTTTATTCTTAATAACCAATTACATCTTCAAGAAGAATAGTATAATTGATGAACATTATTTTTCAGTTGGCGAGGGCGCTCCAAATATAGTAAACAAGTATGTATTCTCTTAAATATTAAATAATATTATACAATTTATTACACTATGATAGAATCTTGAGTTTTATCTACTTTACTAAATTTATTTTAATTAATTAATTACTAAATTTATTTTATTTAATGTTACTTTATATTTAAAAATTTACTTAATAGTTAAGAATACCTTAAAAGATAACTCAATAAATATTTTTTTAAACTAAATTTAAATTAAATGTTAATTATAAACTATTTACTAAATTATTTATCTCCTTAAAATAATTAAAAATAATATTTATCTGTTTGTTTCAGACCTGTTCCGGTAAGCAGCAAGTTATAACTTAAACACATGAAATACAATATTTTAATTAATTGCCACCTAATTTAGTACAAATGGAACAAATAGGGTGTAAGAGAGATTAAAACTGAAACCAGGGATTTATATAGACACGATCCGGAATATTACAGCTTTCGAATTTAAATTTGAGTGTATATTAGGTACTTAGAAAGAGTAACGATACTTGATCTCTTGAAAACAATTAATTGGGCACGTAATAGTTATTTAACATTAAAATAAAATTTAGTTGTATGGATTTTATCGCGGCATATTGACATTATTCTTTAAATCTCGATGTTCTTATCCTTCGTAGCGTCCATGGGCATGGTTGACTCATATGTTGGGGGTTGATGTTATTATTAATAACAGCTACTATATTTTTTTAAAGATTGATAATTGAATTTACACAGAAGGATACTAAATCCTTTCGTCGTGCAATGTTATACTGTGATTAAATGCAGTTTATTTAACATTGCTATTTTTATTAAGTTATATGCATTTTATAAACCCGAGTTCAAATGAATTACTGTGATTCTTAAAGTGATTTAATACTCACAACTTAAAAAACTACGATGAAAGAAAATAGGTGTTAAATCCTTGGTTTTAGTTTTGCTAACATATTAGCCCCACATGTTATATAGTAAATAGACGATATTAAAATAAACTTGTTTATTTTTATAGCCTACAAACACTACTGCAGAGGTAATTAAAGATAAACACTAACTAACATTTCAATCTTCAACACTTACAAAGACGAACTATACTGCCTTGTACTTCAAAAAGCATTGAGTACCTACACACATTACGACTGAAATCTGACTGAAACTAACTAATCCTTTTTTTGTTACAGACTTTTGATTTCGACGAACCTGAGGTATACATTCATATATTATTTTAATTTTAATTTATAACATTCCAGTTATGATTTTACTCAAGTCAAAAATTAGATATAGAGCTTTCTGACTCAAGATCAATTGAGTTTTTTTCTAATCATCAGTCGTCTGATTCGTGGCTGCGATTAGGCAAGTTGTTCTGTGATTCTGACGTTGAAGTATCTTTTAGAATAATGAACCTTATTTTGCGAAAGTATATAAAAATATGCTTAATGAATCCATTTTATCGGTGAATGGATTTACATGGCACATGTTTCAAGAATGAATTTTTTGAAATAAACTTTACATTTTGCACACCCAGCTCTCATGTTTGAAGCCCTTAATTTCTTAAATGTTTCAATCCGTTACGAAAATTCTCATGAATATCGACCCAATAAACACATTTTTTAAAAATTACCAAAGTTAATGAGACAGTGAAGAAATTTATAGAATAAAACATTGCCGATATTTATATTTTCTAAATTACTTTCGTTTCAATTACAGAATAAACAAAACTAAAGAATCGCCGTAGATATATTTACGTACGTACAACGATTAAAGTTTAAGACCACACTTATCTTCTTTCTACTCCGTCTTCAATAAGTTCGGCATCGGGCACACAGCGCGTTATATTTTAGTAACCATACATTAATATTTACAAGATATTTCTTAAAATTATTCATAGTACGTTCATTATTATTATGTAAAAATCAATTGGAGTTTCTAAAGCCCAGAATATAGTATAGAGGTGAGGAATTTGTGGAGGGATGGAAAGCTCTTCAACACGATTGTTCTATCGGTTTGTGCTACGCATTAATTTGACGCTAGTCAATAAGTTTAAAGTAGAAAAAGAACCTTTTAAGAGTCCACTCAAAGTCTTTCTGACTAAAATACGCCTTCAGAGAATCGAAGCTACCGACTAATCATTGAGATTCTGAAGTGAAAATTTGTTAGTTAAATCTCTCGAAAAATACAGGTTTTTAATCCTAGTGAAGTATGTAACGATTAAAAGCGCTTAAGAACTCCTTTGTGATAGACTTAAGGTCTGTATTAAGGAAACACTGAGCCACAGAATGATCGTGATTGTAGGAATCATTATCAGCCTGTTGATTGATTAGTGTGGTACTGATATAATGCGGTGGTCTGATGTCTGGAATTTGAAGAATAGTTGCTGTGTTGCCGATGCCTTCTGTCTATGGGTTGTCTTTTTCTATAATTGTTTCTTGATACTAATGAGTTGCACGAAATTCTTTCTTTGAAACTTTTCTCTTATTTCTTTTTTTGTGACTGATTTTCTCTATGGCTCACAACATGCAATACCTACATGTTCATCAATCTGTTATTTTATTTTCAACTAAAGCACAGCACTACTATGTATAGTCTTTACACTTCTCTTGCCTTTTGTTTTTTAATATTCTATCTAACTTGAATATTATGATCATATCAAGTTTATCAGTGTTAACAAAAACAAGAGTAAGTAACTTACAGTGAATGAAGAGAAAATAGAATGCGTTACATGGCATTGTTTTGATAGTTTTCTTAATTCCTACAAAGAAAGAAACCATTAAAATATCCGTTTTACAGGACATCGATAAATGATTTCCCAACCCCAAAACAACGATAACGACACTTTTAGCTTGTCTTAGCTTTTTCGAATATTATAAAAGTTCCTAATTCAACAGTACCAAACGTGGTCTATGGTCGAGTTTACTCATTGTACCTACTTGAAATTGGTATTCAAACTTCGTTTTGATTTCATATTTACCAACTCTATTATTTATTTGCGTATTCGTAAAATTTACTGAAAAAGCATATTACGTTAGGTATATTAGGTTTTTAGATAAGCACCATCATATACTAACTGGAACTGGCCTCAAAACTCAAGAAACTTGAGGATGCAAATTAACCGGTTCAATTAATTCATTATGTGTCTCACAAATATAATTTCTTTAAACTTGGGAATTAACGGAGACATTCAGGGTACCATTACTTATAATTATCGTTTTTACCATACAGGTCAAGCCGTTTAAAGGAAACTCCAAGTCGAAAAAATTCCAAAACAACATTGATGATTTCCCTGATATCAAGCCTGGATTTGGATTCCCTGCTTTCGAGCCCTTAGAATTCCCTACCTTCAAGCCGTTTGACGTAAAATATAAACCAAGTAAGAACGAGAAATTCAATGGTCATAGTGTAAGTTCCAGTTCATTCGTTGTTAACAATAATGGCGTCAAGAAACAGGGAGCTACTTTGAGCAGAGTGGTAAACGACAACGGCGTTGTCAAAGAAGAAAATATTATCCTACATAATGACGATTAATGTAATTAATTTTATTGTATCTACTGTTAACATTCGCCGCGTGCTTTTGTTTCCATAGTTCTAGAATTCCATTTATTAGATTGGTCAAATTCTGTACTTCTGATGGACGTAAACTTTAATATATTATCAAATATTGTATTATTTATAATAAATAATAATACTTTAAATAATTGCAATAATACGTATAAATAATTTCATGTATTTTTAAGTTTTGTATTCAAATCGATTGCTTTTCATTTTATTAGGCATTAAATAAACGCATTATAACTGTCATATGTATTTTATTTTTAACTCTGTTATATAAGTGATTTTATTTACATTAGGTACATAAAAATGAAATTACAATTTCGAAGACTCACTAGCATCGCCTTCGTTGAGTTTTTGGTAATAATGGACCCGATTCGCACAGTATTTGGGCGTCCTTCCTAATCCCGGGTTCAAACCCCGGCAGGGGCAAATGTTTGTATGATGAACAAATGTAGGTAGATGTTTTTATGTTTTACCTATATGCATATTGCCAAAAAATATACGAATATCTATGTAGTGTAACAACCATCTAGTATCTTATATGTGTAGTTTCTTAGTTCTAAATATGAGGTGTGCTAAATGAGGTTTTGTAATATTTATTTATTTATTGTCTGTCAGCGTATCTGCATTAATTATATGTCTGCGTGTTATGGCAAACCATAATTCAGTAACTTCTGGACACTTATCAAAATAAAAACAGATATTCTCTAAAATTTCTTCTCAATTAGTTAGGAAGAAGAAGAATTATGATACAAACAGATTTGATATTGAACATGCTATTACATAGGAAAATGCTATTACTAGGGAATGCAATTCGGCTTCATTTTCTATCCGGCCGGATGCGGCGCCGTTTACGGATTGATCTAACCATATTAACACTCCTGTATCGTTCCAATATCGAGCATTCATGAATTGTCAAAAACAAAATACTTATACGAAACCAATTTTACTATGAAAAAATCTGTAGTTTCTGCCTACCCCAATGGGAAAATGTAGGCGTGAGTCAGTATTTAAATTTATACAAATCAGAAATTGTTAAATTCTCAGTGTTAGAACAAATTAATAGCCGTAACAAATTACATCTAAAAAAACAGTGTTTTATCTTTAACTGACTTCTAAGTTCGTCGGAATCTTTTTTTTAACGTAACTTTTTTTAACGTGGTTCAGTCTTCTTGGTTAGATTTTAAAGATAAAGTAGAAATCAATATTATGAAACAAAATTTAAAAAATAAACATAACAAAATATAATTAAACTTAACTAAGATATAGATTTCTGACACTTACGCGAATATTAGACATTGAAATAAAACTACTTTATAACTGAGATCACAGAGCTATTTGAGAATGCTTTTTATAATAATATTTTTTATAATATTTCAAATACCTACATATTTCCTTTTTAAATAAACAATTAATTTTTGGTTTAAAAAAACGATCTTACGATACAAATTGTGACAATTGTGTCATCTGCTAATCGGCTACAGGTATAGGCTCCGGCCGAGAAGGCTCTCTCAGTTTCTACACTTTTCGGCTTGTCAGCAAATAATCATGAACAGCTCAGTGACACGCTGCAGTGCGGCTCAGCGTCATACGACTCGCACGCACAAGTACCACGCGTTTTAAGTACCTACCATCTACTCATGCAACAGCGCGGTTATTTTGGCAAAATATTCAATCACCGGATCCGACAGATTGGTACCGGATCCGGTAAGTGTATATTGATGCCACCGGATCCTCCGGATTACCGGATCTGGTTTTCCGGATTGCAATCCCTAGCTATTACAAATAAGAAATATAATAATTACATAATTAATTACGTATTATTATTAAATGTTATGACTCAAAAACGTTTTATTATTGCAGTTATGTTTCTCTATCTCTTTCTCTCTCTATCTCAATCACTCGGTGCTTCTCTTTCCTCTAAAAGATATTGGAGTTATCTGAGACATAGTTTTTCTATTATAAATGTACCTAATTTGTTATTAAAAGTTTCGTAAACATTGTTCAATATGGCTCCTATCATGTTTCTTATACACTGGAACAGACTATAAACATTTTGCTCATAAAAAATTGAAGGCGTTCTCATGTGTTTTGATAAAATCTAATATAATCTCATGTCACAGTGTTTGAATGAATAATGAATGATTATTTATTTCTGTAAATAGATCTTTTACTAGTCATAGGTAAAATTATTTTAGGACCTAGATGACATCCACATTTCTTAACTGACGACCTCTGAGAAGAAATGCCGAAACAAATTCAGAGAATCATGGTTTCTTATAAAGTCCAAACATTTTTGTTTATAATATGTGAGTCTGACGATGTAGGTCAAGGCTGAATTGGCCTTTTGAAGTAAGCACCTGCAAGCAGGTTTGAGTTGACCTGTCCATACTGACAGCACGCATGCATCAGCCATCGCTTAGTTTGTGGACGTAGTCCCCCGAGATGGCCCCGCAAATGAGGGACTTGAAACATGCTGGTGAATTTCGTATGGTAAAGTTTGGTATGAGTATACTAATGCTGAAGAAGTAATGCCGGATTAATATAACTGGATAAGTGGGTACCTTAAGTAATCATGGTCAGTGGGCCAAAAAAAAGGTTCACATATATCACCAAAACATAAGGGTTCGGGTTCGGCAGTATTTGTCAAAAAATAAAACCGACCCGTAGCAATTATTACATACGTTCGGCTCCAAACATTTTTAGCTGAACTAAAATTTGTGGCCAACCGTATGCATACCTTCCACCGATTTTCGATCTTGTATAATCAGGTGACTAGTTTTTTTACTACTTGATTACACAAATATATACCCAGTATTGTACTTTATCGTACTGAATTGATACATATAAATACGCGAACATTGAACGCACATTATGAATGAACATTAACACTTAACTACTTATTGCAGATTTTATCGCGATAATTATATTGATACCTATTATTTTAATACCATTGTTGAAATCGATTTGAAATATTCAATTTAAAATAAAACAATATTAATATCTCATATTCGATTAAATATCGAATTTAAAATAAAACTACTTAGATGTCTAATATTCGATCTACAACACGTTAAGTAGGTACTAATAAAAAAATGTTCCAAGAAGATGGGTAGAATATATTTTATATGTTTCTTATTCATAGGTCCCAGAGCTGGCTTAGGTAAATATTTTCATAAATAACAAATAGGTGACGGTGAAGGTGGCCACGACCGGTCGTCGTGGCGATCCTTGGGGACCTATGTCCAGCAGTGGACGTCTAACGGTTAATGTGATGATGATGATGATAAAAAATAGCACATTTCTTTAAAAAAGAAAGTTGCTCCACAATAAACAATCGCTTAGATCCGGAGTCGAGCACCCTTGACACACAAGCCGATCACACAGTATCCGCTGTGCCAATCTAGTCGTCCAGTAAAAATATTAACACGTGAAAAGCGAAAAAATAAAATGAAGAATATACCTACTTTTAATAAAGAATATTCTAGTATCCAAGTTCAAGGTATAGAAATCAAAAACCTTAATGACATCATTTGTACTGATAAGATAAAGCACACACATATGAAACGGCCAACATAGCTTGGCACACCGTCAAACGAAGTTCTAGAATAATCTCCGGTGAATATAATATTATTTGTCATTAACGTTTCTAGAAGCGCCGTTCTTAAGTACCAAGATATATTGGTCACTCTGTACGTGCGTGATATTTAAAACGCTCCATTTTGTTAACAATGACATTGTTTTAAGTTTCCAGAAAACTTTCAACAAAGGAAAATCTTTCGTCATAACGATAATTGGTTGAGACGTTCATTCATTCTGCCATAGATATTCTAATTTGCGCATTTAAAAAAGCTATTCTTCAAGTGATGGACGTATAGACATTACAAAATTTGACAAATAATATTGTTTATGTATCATTGCAGAGGGGCGAATGTAACCATTTAGAAATAACAACATATATAGAAGAATATTTCCAAAATATATACATAAATGCATACGTAATCATCAAGCTATTCATCATACGTAATCATTCGCTCAGTTAGAGAGGTTTTTAGAGAGGTAGGGCATAGCGTGATTCCTCGCTCAAATCGAGGTGCCCGACAAGGGAAGTAAAAGACTGCAGTGAAACAAATATATGTAGTTGTGTTTCTGCAAGTCAGGTCTAGTTTGCCAGGCCAGTCAGGTCTACCATCTTGAACTATGGTATGGTATGCAGGCTTCACTGTCTATAAAATCTCTTAGGTTGGAATATCCCTTACTAGTATCATCTATACTTATGAAAGACTACAAAAAACTAATTAAAATGTTTTTTTTTTATAATTACAAGTAGTTTATGTTATCACCTATATTTAAGTGAATTGAAACCTACAAGTGACTTAATCCGACTAATGGAAAAAGCCAATAACACTTCTAGCCGGAGTCTTCTCCATAAGAACTACTTGTAACACGTTAGGGTGATGATGATGTTCATATAATTCAGGAACCTTGAATACAAGATTGAATAAATTACATGAATTGAATGCTGCATCACCAACTACCTCAGGCGGCATACTGCCAACCGCGCTCTTATTGCCAATAATAAGAAAACTAGAGTAACAAAATTAAATTTAAGCGACGAAACCAAGTACTGAAAACGTTTTCAATTGATTTTTAGATGGACCAATTTAGCCAAGTATCCTCTTGTCATTCATTCATCATCAGAACTATTGACCGCTACAAGGTTGACAAAGCAGTTCTCGTATAAATACGTCCTGAAATTTCTACGTCTACCATAATATTCATCAGCGTTGTTACAACCAGTTGTTTCGAACATTAAAGAAAAATACTATCAAACATGTCGAAAATCGTCATATTTGTCGCCGTCTTGGCTTTGGCGTGTGTAAACGGTATTAAATTTTTATTTATTAGGTTATTACGTACACGTACGTATTAATTATTGTGCTGAAGACTTCGGTGAAATGTGAAAGTTATATACGCATTTAAAAAAATTTTTGCTGTTTAAAGTATTAAAATTATTATCGGTAAAGTGTAAAAGACTTTTTGCTTAGTACTTAGTTGAAATTTGACCGCCATTCGTATATTTAATTAGTTTTTTACATTATGCACTCATTAAAATACCTATGCTAAATAATCACGTGAATAAAAAAGTTTGTGCACTTTTAAACACAATTATTATTGTTCACAAATATTTTTCTTCAATAGTTAATTTGGCATAGTTTAATTATACTATACCTATTATATACTTATAGTTCAGTTAAATTTTCACTAAATCTTTAGTAATCGATAGTCTTTTACTAAGATAACAGTCGATAGATTAAGGTTAGTGAGGTTACTTCATCTGACGGTAAGCAAAACTGTTGGGGTTGTGGTGGTTTGATCTCCTTAATTCGTATAGTCATCCCAAACCCGGCTGCTAAGCTTGAGGTCCAGGCTTTGAATCCCATGTCGAGCATAGTGTCATTGGATTTTTCTATAACATTCTCGGGAGCAGATCCTAGTTTTAAAGCAGTTTTTGCCATTAAATTTGACGTCATTTATGTTCTATCGACAAAAAGTAGAAAACATTTTTTTTGCCGAAATTTCGCCAATTTAAAGTCAAGGATGGTTCTGAAATTTTTGACTATGTAATTTCTCAAAATTTTTACACAGAACCGTAACAGATGTAAATCAGACTGATTGTATTTGCTACGTACCTACGGGGATCGAATCCACGCACGCACGGTCTGCTTACAGAGAAGCCAATGGCTCAGTAGATATACATGATGTTAGTTATTTTAGAAAGTAATAATGACTTAAAATCTTTCATTTTTTTACAGCACAATTAGGACCTGCAGCCTTCGCCGCGTAAGTATTGCATGCTTTTCTGTGTCTGATAATCATAAACCCAAGTCTATTTTATATTTGGTAAATAGATTAGACATTTAGCAGGTAAGTATGTTACATTTTCGAGAGTATTGTTCCAACACAGATTTGAATCAGCTGTTTTTAAGCCATTTTTGAAGACTGCGTCGTTAGTCTAGTCGTGTAAAGTGCGACTGCTGGGCATGAGGTATCGGGTTCGATTCCCAGGTCGAAGTGTACCTAATTAGGTTTTTCTAAGAAATTCTCAGAAGCAGTTCGGAATTTGGATTCGAGCCATGTTGACGCCAATAGACTCGCTCCTTACTACTTGGGACGGAAACATACAATTTTCATTACGTCTGAATCTATTTATCTATTTTTATTTATTTTGCAGGGCTGGTTCCCCTGGTATTTTGGGTGGGATAGGCTCTTGGAATCCATTCGCACCGGTGAGTTTGAAACCTAAATTACATATATACGTAGGTAAATACTTGCAAACATTACCGAATATACATAATTATGTACGGTTCAAATCTTGCACCTAAATTTAAAAGCAGTTATCTTCAACCCATTGAGACGAAATTTTGCAAACACGTTTATGGTTAGCTAAATGACGTCACTCTATATCTTATACTAGCTTTTGCTCGCTACTTCGTCTGCGTAAAATTAGTAATTTTATCCGCGAAAGTGTGTCTATCTGTCTGTTTTTTCTTCACCCTGAAACCGCTGAACAAATTTAGATGTAATTTTATTTGGAGATTGTTTGAGTTCCGGAGAAGGATATGGATAGTTTTAGTCCCGTAAATCATCCCCTAAAAGGGCGAAAACGGGGGTGTAAGTTTGTATGAGGTATCGACAATTTCTTAAAAGAGGGTAGAAATATAGAAGCAGATAATTCTACGCTGACAAAATTGCAGGCAAATATACTATGTACCTAACAGATTACAAATATTTTTACAGTTATTCTCTGGAGATTTCAAAAATCTGGAGCCGGGGAAAGGATCGGACTACCATGTCAGTGAAATGTCTATGTCGTCAGGTGGCGGGAAAAGGATAATTGGAAGGTATGACAACGACAACGGAGTAATCAAGCAATCAGTTGTCACTGAAAAATATTAAAACAGACGAAAAAGAAGTAAAAGTAATAACGAACAAGTTAATAGGATAACGAATTTTCGAAAAAGTAAAATATTATAATTATTGATGTGATGTATTTCTTTCTATAATACTTATAGGACCATTTGATTGTTCTTATAATAAATTTGTTTAGTAATCACTTGAGAATTCACATTGTCCCTGTTAGTTAAGAAATTTCTGATTAAATGAATAAATAATAACATTAGCAAAATATATTATCTTTTACTTAACTTTCCTACTTTAGCGGCTTTGTTGGTGTAGAGGTCGTAAATGCGACAGCTAAACAAAAGATTTTGGGTTCGATTCAGGGTAGAGCAAAGTGTTATTGAGGTATTTTAAAAAATTCTCAGTAGCAGCTCGGAATTTGGTCCCCGGTTGATGGCAATAGGCTCACCCCTTATTACCTGGGACCTAAAACATACCGCCAATATATGGCTATACATTGTATGCCTCTGCCGAACCCTTCGGAGATGACAGGTGTTAAATGTTTGTCAAATAAAATGTATATAAGTAAAAAGATAATATTGTTTTATTTTACGATAAAATCCACCAATGGTCGCTCCACAACCACAGTCACTACTTAGCTTTGCCGTGGCATTCGGCAATACATGACTGCTATGTCTGCACGCCATGATCAGGCAGACCAGTAGCGCAGCTAAGTGACCAAGAGCCCCAAAGGCAAAAAAATAAAGAAGAAAAATCTGCCCCAGTGAAGGGCCGAGAACCCTTCACTGTGATAAGACACACAGCCGGCTTTTCCCATATAGATGAGGTAACTGAACTAAGTGGATACCTAGGATACCTAGTGCTTTTTCTATCAATCATTCTAGATTCTAGATGAAGGAAAAAACACCTAATTAATTAATTACTAAGTAAAAGTATTGTAAACAAAACAAAAGCTAGAGTCGTGCAGGCAGTTCTTTTTGGGTATTCATTTTTATGAGTGCACCTATGATACAGTAGAAATCCTGAATGTGGGATAACATTTGATTTTATTTCTTATTTTTTAATTTCTGCCCTGTCATTGGTATATTATTTATCAAAGTTATAAGTAGGTACTATTGCTGTTGGTGGACCCACAAGAATAACATGAATAATAATTGGAGCATTTAGTACGTTGACATTTACGCCTTTATTCTAAAATACCAGTTTCACAATAATATAATAAATATTTTATAGAGGTCTAATATTATAATTTATTGCCAAATGGTTGTAGATTATTGATAACGTCTATACGTTAGCTTATTGTATAATATTTTACCTATCTACAATATTATTATTATTATAATCTATTTAATAATAGATTTAGCTTTTTGGTAAAGTTATGTTGCCTTCGTATTTCTTGAAGTCGGTTTTTTTTAAATGGTTACTTATTCACCCACATTAAACTACATTGTTATGTGAGGAATAAAACTCAAATACTAATATTAAGTATCTTGGATTTTATGAAAAATGGATTTTATAAAGGTTCCTTTTTTAATCATTCTTGTTTTGCATTGATTTACTGATAATGTAATCATCCGATTAAATTATCAGTATTTTAATGTAATGTTCAATCAGAACGAATAAATATATCACTGCGAAGAATAAGTTTTTCAACGATTTTTTATATTTTGTGATCATTAAGGTACATACATCAAGTACTCGTTTTGATAAAGCAATTGTTTATTAGTGTAGCTTTTTGCTGTTCGTGTTTTATTAATCTCCTTAATTTTTTTTATTATTGCAACTAAGGTCTTTTAAAAGACAGAAGAATGTCATTCATACGATAGCGGTAGTGTCAGGTTATGATCCATCAGCGGTTATGGGTTAATGGTGTTGATAGCGGCTGCTTCCAGATCGTCCTTCGTACAGATATTTGGGCACAGGGGACGCCCCAGTAATTCTTAAATACTTTTGTACTGGATCGCCGCAGTCATATTGAATATGATTAGGCTCCAACTCTTTGTAATGCTAAAATTCGTTGATGGCCCGCCACGCATGCACGTCGGAGAGGTCTGTGCAGGTATCCTACGCGAGCATCTGGAGGGTGTGTGAAAATTGCCATGTGTACCGTTTTGAACCTGCACAGGTGACCGGCGTAAATCGAATATTATTAATTGTTTCGAGTGACACCGTAAGGTTAGGTTTAGTTTGGAACGTACCTACATAAGATATACCGTACTATGGGCATAGTGCACACACTACGAACGTGCGGTCGAACTTTCCAGGATAACCTCTCGCCCTACGCCGTAGCGTGTATGACTAACATTATTGTCACCATACACCATCAATATAATAAGACAATGAAACGTAATAATAATATAATGAGACGTACCTATATTTACCAGGAAAATCCATAAAGCGACGCCGTGTGTAGTCCCCGGGTGGCTGAAAGTATGGTTACCTGAAAATTCATCGAAATAATTAGTTAATATTTGCTGATACTGGCGTGCTGTTTGAGTGCGAATATCTCAATTTAAACCGAATCTACTGAGCGCCTGGAGAAACGCGTAAAGCAATGTTTCTATTGAGATAAATTTTGCACTGCAGTCTACATATATTTCTTGTAGGAAAATGACAAGAGTTCGATGCTACGTGAGAACCGTCTTATAGGTGACTCAGGTGGTGGGTAATAACAGATAAGTAAAAAATATAATGAGATTATGCTGAGATAATAAAGAAAACAATGCAAAAATAGCAAACTAGCCCACAATCTCTCAACGATGGCTAAAAAACCTAGACGTTAAAAGGGTAGAACCTATTTGGTTTTTACTGCGGTACATTGATGCCGTATTAATCCCGAATTTTCGGATCTTAACAGCTACCTAACCTGTACATACGATACCCTTTTCTGCCCGTGATCATGGATGCTGTAAATGGTTTGAAACATCAGGAATAGAATATCGATAAAATTCGTAATTTCAACGTCATATATTCGCGTTGAATGTTTTGCGTTTTATTCATAAATTACGTTAGATACCACAATTATGGGCAAGATTGTTATAATCAAGATTAATAAATACGATTAAAGACGTAGCGTGATTTCTCGCTTAAATTTAACTGTGCGACTGGGGAAGTACCTCCGCTATACAGAAGGCAGCAGAAAAAAAAAGTTGTGTTTCTACGAGTGTGTAAGGTTGCCAAAGGTCGCTACTCTGTGGTTATTCTGATGGCATGGGAATTCCGTTTGCTGTCGATGTAGTAACTCAAATACTTTAAGAAACCTTAAACGGTTTTTATAGGGCCAGAAAAGCGCGGGCGTCACCTCTGGTGCTGCAAATGTCCATAGGCAAAAGGAATTCCCATGGTATCAGAAAAGATACTGTAAACAACTGTTGTTGTAAACAATTTTTTTGTTACAGCTAGTATATCTATTGTAAATATTATATGGATAAAGAAAATACAGAGAGACCTTAACTCGACGCTTCGAAGTTTGTTATTTACAATAGTTATGATATAGTAATCAATAGCTTTACTGGTAACATAAAAAATCTATGGGTCGTCCCGTTCGCATTTATCTTATATTTTGGTATGTTTTAATTTGATTGATTTAATTGGCGGCCATTGTGAAGACCGACAAAAAGCTTGCTAGTCGGACCGGAATGTTTTCTTTTCCAAACTTTAATTAGACGAACGTGGTTGGTGTTCATCTACGTTGAGTCAGAGTAGGATCGCGCGTCTTTTGGCGTATAAATAGTTGTCTACAAGCTAACAACAACAGCATTGCTGCTCACAATACTCAACAATGAAGACTGTAAGTACATAATTGCTGTTACTAACATATTTTTTTTCTATTTCAACATCATACTTTCTTCGTTTTTGGGGTTTGGTTGTCAACGACCCTTATCAATTTCAACTTATAATTTCGCAAAATTTCTTCGTCAAATTCTTGGTCCTTCTGCCCGGCTTAAGTCTGAGGTACTTTTAGTACTAGCAAACTGTGTTATTATATATATTATTTATTATTATATTTAATAGTTTTCTAGGGATACATTAATATACCCCCGACGTTAAATCCCTGGTAGGAAACGTAATACACATTGTAAATCGTTTCTTTCATCCTTAATTTTTAGTATTTGTAATTATTTTATTTTTAATAGAATTCAATCTAAAATAATTCTCAGTTTTGGTTTTTAAGTCTCAGTTTTTTTAACTTAGTTAAGTTCGTCGAATTACAAAAATACAACAAGAAAAACTACATTTCAATTATGGTTAATGTTCAAGATTTTAAAAACGGCATGATGCTAATGCCAAATGTTAGTAAAAACTTACCTCATAGAGGTATTGACTGTAGTAGGTACCTTAAGAGGCAAGTTTTGTTTTATTTGTAATAGTATTTTAAATTATATTGTCTATGGTTGCACTTAAATGCATTAACTACTTAATTCAACGTGCTTATATATTGTTTCTGAAAACTGTTTTGTAATGAACTTGTGAAAATCATAAATCATTTATTTTAGCAGCAATAAAGATATAAATTTAACACCGCAATCTTACTGGAGACAGTGCATAGCCAAGTTTTCTTTAAAAAAAAACGCACAAACAGTAACCTACGTAACCTAGTAACCTAGGTACCTACCTAATTTCATATGTTGTTATTGTAATCGTACTGGTGGTTATTTCTAAAATGTTCTAAAAAGTTGTGTATTACAAACGGCTGTAACATTAATTACGTTTTGTACTTTTTACTCTTTCGCTACTCTAATATACATGTTCTCACTATAAATAACAACCTTGAATAACAATTACTGAACTATTGTTCCAAAAATCTTGAATAATTAAATTAAGGAAAATAAATGTGGACATTATGACAGCGCCATTTAGTTCCGAGCTTGTATTACGGATACTAGACGGTTGATATACTACATCTTATACAATGTGGGGAGGACAATATGATCATAAATGAAACTTCGTATAAGTCATGATATTCCCAACCGTCACACAAAAAATCAAATGAATATATCCAGTAGTTTAGCCACAGGACATTATTTTTCATTTTAAGTATTTTCGACATGATGTTTTGTAAACAGGAGAGCACGCGACAGGTTAACGACTTACGTTGCCAGCTCGCCACTTTAAAAACCTACGCCTTTTCTATCAAATTTATTTTCTCAATGCAAATTATACTTTATGCCCGAGCCATAAGAGTCATAAAGCGTGTCATCACAGCTAGATAAGAAAAAATGCATACGAAAGTTATTACTTTCCTGTTACGCACTCATGTCAATCGCAAAATATGTATGTGCGAAAGAGATAGGTAAGTTTGCTTGTTTCCTCTTTGCTTACTTGTCGACGTGTCTAGGTTACGCGGTCAGTGTGTCACCGGACGTCCTTACTGCCTGTGACGCATTTTATTTTCTCTGGAATTTCGGATGCGCCCGCGCCCGTTTGAAGTCGCCGCGCGAGTGTTATCGTATCTTTGTTGTTGTGTTGTGTTGTGTTGTGCGAAATTTGACGCTTTGTTTTAATAGTGACAGGACACATAAACGTATTATAGGTACTTAGTTAAATAGCTAAGTGAACTTTGCGAAATTAGACGCTTAATACTTGGTGTTTCAAGGTTTTATTATTAAATAATCATGCCTCGTTACAATTATACCGCTTCGGAGTACACTGATATGATTTTAATTTATGGGGAGTGTCACGGTAATGCCGCTTTAGCTGTACGGACATACCGTGAGAGGTATGGGAACACGCGTATGTGTCCGACCCACGGGCGCACTATTGTACAAGCTGTCCAGAGGATACGGGAAAATCAATCTTTGATCCCGCACGTAGATGGTGCTCCTCCACGTGCAAATGTGATTTCAGACGAAAGAGTTATTAATTATTATGATCGTAATCCGACGTCCAGTCTGCGTAATGCAGGTCGACATTTTCGTGTAAATCACAAAACTATTCAAAAAGTTTTGAAACGTGACAAACGCAGACCTTATAAGTACAAGAAAGTACAAGCATTGTTACCGAGAGATAAGCCAATAAGAGAAACTTTCTGTCGCTGGTTGGAAACCAAACATCTCGAGAATCCTGACTTCCTGTACAATGTGCTGTGGACTGACGAGAGTACATTCACAAGGAATGGTTTATGGAACCGACAGAACCTTCGGTACTGGAGCCGCGTGAATCCGCATCTAGTACGGGAGTCTTCACACCAGTACAGATTTGCGGTCAATGTGTGGGCTGGCATACACAGAAATACTATTATTGGTCCGGTATTTATTGATGGCAATTTAAATGCTGTAAAGTTCATTGAACTCCTCGACGGATCCGTTTCCGAGTACACGGACGAACTTTCGCTGGACGTGTACAGGCAGATGTGGTACCAGTTAGATGGAGCACCAGCTCATTCAGTGGTGTCTGCAAGAGAGCGTTTGACTCAAATGTTCGGACAGCAGTGGATTGGCCGTTTTGGACCAGTGCGGTGGCCAGCGAGGTCACCAGATCTCACGCCCCTGGATTTCTTTCTGTGGGGTCACATAAAGAATGAGGTATACTCAACAGAAGTTACTACCGTTGAGGAATTAAAAAATAGAATAATAATATCTTTTAATAAATTGAAAGAAATGGCTGCTAATGGTGACCTATTATCAAGAGTGAGAAATAACATTATACGTCGGTGTAGTTTGTGTATTCAAGAACACGGCGGACATATTGAAAATAAAAAAATTTAATGACTGGCGACATAATTATGTGATCGAAAAGTGATTGTGAATAATAAATTGATCAGTGAATAACTCGCGGGTGAATGATGCCCGACTATTTGGTTAATATTCTGTGATTTGATTTGTGTAATTGAGCATTAATAACAATAAGAATAATGGCGCCAAACATTACGTCGCTGCGTCGGCCACAGCTTTAACATGAATGAAACCAAGCTGCGTTGCCATTCTTATCGCAGGTCAGTGTACCATTTTTATAAATGGTGTTTTATTTTGTTTGCAGTTTTAAGCTATTTAGTTTGTAAGAAAATTTTTTTTTTTTTAATTTCCATGTTCGGATTTATTTGATAGTTTACAAATGTTTCTATAAACCAGTATTGCCAGTGTTTTCATTTAAAGTCATATTGTCATCTCCACATTGTATATAAAAATCACGTGTCACAATGTCTGTTGACGAACTCCTCTGATACGGCTAGACGGATTATTATGAAATATTGTATGTATATTTGGTAGGTCTGAGAATAGGTCGTAGGCTATTTTTGCACCCCTAGGTGATAGGGATGTCCCTCACCAGCCTTTTTTACACAACATATTTTGTATATTTTTTTAGCATTAAAAATACTTATAATCCTAAATGTTCACACTTCTACCACCAGCCCCTACAAAGTGGCAAAACAACGTTTACTAGGTCAGCTAGTATTATTATTATGTACTTTTTTTTGTAGATACGTACATATTATACATAGATACATCCATGACTCGGATACAAAATGCTCATTTTCATCAGTCATCACACAAACATTTGTAACCCCGGGTTACAAATGTTTGTGTGATGTTGAGTCATAAGTCAACAGCGTCAACTAATCGCCATAAAGATTCACCTATCAAATCAATGTCTTTCAGTTGCTGTGCATCAGTCTTCTGGTATGCGCATGCGTCGCTTATTCGTGGGCAATCCCCGCACCACAAGTGTTGTATGAAAATGCAGCACTATCGCCAGAGTCGCTTCTATCTCCGGAACTTTTGTCGCGTTTCCGGCGACATGGATGGAAAAAGGGCTTTGGACACGGAGGCAGTAGCAGTGTAGTAATTGTATTAAAAGGCACGTGTATCATTATATATGTCTAGTTGGTCTAGTGGTCGCGATTGCTAAGCAAGATGATTATTATTATTGGGTTTGATTCCCAGGTCGAGAAAAGTGTTATTGGGTTTTTCTATGAAATTCTCAGTAGTAGTTCGGAGTTTGGATTCGTGCCTGGTTAATGGCAATAGGCTCGCCCTTGACATGCGACCTAAAATATACCGGCAAAATGTCGGCCAAACGTTTTTGCCATACCTATTATTGGAATCAGATATAAGCTCACATTATTAAGACCCATAACTTAGTAATTTGTCACCCGTGGTGCTTGGCAACTGGGCTTCACCGGGTTATAAACATCTGTTCTTATGTTAAATACATTAAAATTCTATTCTGTCTTACTTACTCCTCCAATTTAATTTCATGATTAATTTCTATGCGGGTTCCAAGACATTTAACGTCATTCCCCTCGGACATGTCGGGCTTTATTCGTCAACTATTGTAACGATTCTCTGGATGGTTACCTACCTACTATTGTTGATCGTGGTTTACAGGAGTTGCAGGACCCTTGGGATCTAGGGTGGCGGGCATGTCCCAAAAAAACGTTGCCTCTCACTAGCATATTCTCCCGTGGGGGTGCGCTTACAAGCACATTTATTCACTTCTCTAAGCACTACCCGTATTGCATTCATTTTTGCTCCGTGCGGGGATCGAACCCGCAACCCGTGACGCACAAGTGAATCGCTCAGCCACTACAGCCATTCGTGTAGTTGATATCAATCTAATATTAAAAATCTTTTAGGACATGAACATGGCGGTCACGGAGGAGGCAGATATAAATCGCATGGCCACTCGGGTGGATATCCACCGTCATATGGTAGCGGCGGACACGGTGGAGGATACGGCGGGGGATACGGCGGTGGTGGCGGCGGAGGGGGCGGCGGCGGCGGCGGGGGATTTGGTTACGGCGGGGGATTTGGTAGCGGCGGCGGCGGCGGCGGCGGAGGGGGAGGGGGTGGCGGCGGCTGGGGCTGATCTTAGTGTATAGTGCAATACCAAAACTAGTATTAACATCTGTGTTGTGGTGATATGTTTTCCTCAAATTAAATAATATTAATGAAAACATTGTAATAGTATGATTTTATTACTTAATTTCTTGGTCGGAACCCCCACACAGACCCTTGCCTTACGTGTCGGAAGTAGCCGTGGCATCCATGGTTAACAGTTCCACTTAGCTTCCTCGATGTGGAGCTCAGAAAAGGGGCTGCTTTTACCGGCTTTATGCGCAGCCCGTTTTTGAGCGATCACTGTAGGTTAATTGTACCCGGTATCGTAGGGGAGGCACCACAATTTTATGTGTATGGGCAAAATATCACGGCTGAAAGTTTAAAGGCAAGTGTTGGTATAACGGTGTACCTACTACTTGTACCTCTCCCTTGGCCGAGGTTGCGAGAGAAGTTTCATTATCTTCCACGCTCGAAGGGCCGTCGACAGTTTTCACCAAACACCCCACATTTTTCCAGCTGTAAAAAGGCTTTTGGGCTTTTGAGGTAGTCATGACGCAAGGCAGCCCAGAAGAGAGTCCGGCAACGGACGATCCCGTTATCCCACCAGTATGTAGAAGTGGTGATGGTAGTCAGTATGCTTTGCCATTTGATCGTAGATCCCCATATAATGGGATAGTATTCATAAGGCGCACTATCCCATCTAAAAAAATATTTGTTTTATTTAAGGACAACGAGGATAGGATTTAAGGATAACATTAGAACAACGAGGTAGATAGATAATCACTATCTACCTCGTTGTTCTAATGTTATTGGGGGTTTCTATGACATTCTCTGTCTGCTACTGAGAATTTAGAAACATATATACATAGAAACCCCCAATAACACTTTGCTCGACTTGAGAATCCAACCCAAGACCTCCAGCTCGCCAGCAGCCGACCACTAGACCAACGTGGTAGATAGATAATCGGATTTAAGGCTCGCCCCCTATTACAATTTATCTATTAATAAGCAAGATCAAAGATATTAATATCAAACATTGTTTCGGGTGTGACGTAAACTTACAAGATTATGACGTCAAGGACTATTATGGTGTATCGATATATACGCACTTATAGGTGGGATATAGGTGGTCTTGTCATGTACAGACATGACAAGATACATATATAACAATGACCATTTTCTATTCTGGGAAGGCCTAAGTGTTCTTTTGAAGTACCTAAGTATCAGGCACATCAAAATTATAGAATGTTTTTATTACTGTAGGGATACATCGTGTCTTCGGTTTATTCCATTCTAATATAAAAACGAATACTACTGTTATTTGTTTAAATTCCTATTAAAATCCTATTTCCAATTATTACTGTACTATTGTTTAAACTAATAGGTACCAAAAAAGGTCAATTAAATAAAGTACAGTATAAATACTTTGTAAGTAATTAAAGGACCTTTAATTGAAAAAATAACAGTTAAATAAAAAAATGTTTTCGTTCGGAATAGAAAATGAAATGAGTTGAAACAAATATCAGTGAATAATTCCTTTATTTAATTCTAGAAAATACTCAACAGATGACTTTTCCTTATTCGAATATTCAATAGAAAAAAACAAAATGTTTGGACGAGATCATAACCGAACTGCCTTATTAGTTTAGAGGTCTTTGGTTGGATACTCAGTTCAATAGAAGTGTTATTGGAATTTTCAATTATGAAATTCTAAGTAGTAGCTCGAAGTTTTGTTTGGTTTCTGATTAATTGCCATTAATCAGTCAGTCGAAATTAAGTTACCAGTTCGTCAGTGTGGTATTAGGTCCCAACTTAAACCTATGGTAACGAACCGTGAATCTTTGCACAACCATCTGGTGGTGATAGTATCTAATGTAACGTATCTCATGATCAGATCATAACAAAACATATGAATTCCACTATATAATTGGACAAGTAGGCAATTCCTAATTGGGGGACGACAGGCGTGATGGTAAGTTATTGTCCTTTTTTTTAGTGCATCAAACGTCATTCCCAGCCTTGGGAGGCAAAGGCATTAATTAGATCCACACCAACGACAAAAAAATCCAAAAAACGTATCAGTAGGCCTTTTTGTCCGTATATGGGCCTGGTAATCACATTCACCACGAACCGGCAGGAGAAAATCCTAGTGTTATAATATATTCATATTAATTCATAAAACACGGGCTATTTTAACATACGTGCTTTTAAATGGAGTTGCGGAAAGCAAACACGCTATATCAAATAACATATTTATAACAAGCTCAAAAGATTAAGGAAAACATCGTGAGGAAACCTGAATGCTTGAGGGATTTGTCTCGATGCCATGTTAAGTCTGCCAACCCGCAGTTGGTTAGCGTGGTGGACTATATCCTAATCCCTCAAATGAGTGAAGACTCGTGCCCAACAGTGGGACTTAAATGGGTTGATAATGATATCAAATAAGGCTTAAAGTGAATCTCAAATATTTCCTGTTTTTAACCGAATTCAAAAAGGTTTCGAGGTTCTCAATTCGTCGGAATCTTTGCTTTTTCCTTATTTATTACATTAAATAGATAAGCCCTTTACTGATAATAAACACAAGAAAATATTACAGCTGTAACTCATTTATTTATAATTTTCCTTCCTTTTTCCTAACATTGTTTTCCATTATAATTTGAAAGGTTAATGAGGGGAAAATATGCACTATGTTTATTTTAATTGTTTGAACGTAAGGTAAATAGGTACGATTTTCTAACTGATACTGTTTGAACAAGAGCATAGTGGTATGACCAGGGGAGACCTAGTGAGATGTCAAAGGCCTCGAGCCCAACGCACCACTGACTTTTCGAAAGTTATGAGCGTATTTATCACATGTTAATTTTCAACCTGCATGCTCGAGAAACTTTCTCGATGGCATGTGGAGTCTACCAACTCGCAGTAGCCTAGCGTGGTGGACGATAGCCAAATCCCTCTCAAATGAGAGAAGGAGATGGTTGATGATGAATGATGATTGTTTGGGCATACGACGTTAAATATTGCAAATTAACTTGAAAAAGTTAGTTTTAGACGCTGAACAAATTACACGAACTTACTTAAGGTCATGCGATTGTATAATTGTACTCAATTTGTAAACAATCGACCGTAAAAATATTAGGTAAAACAAGTTAATGGATGTTTATTAAAATTGCTGGCTATGTTTCTATTATTTATTTCTATTTATATTAAACTTCTACAGGCCGAGCTGTGGTGGCCTAGTTGTGTGACCGAGTGGGAGAATAATGGGTTGATGATGATGATGATATTACAACTATACGCTGTGACAGTCGAGAGGTGTGACCAGTGGACTGTCAAGTCAAAGGTCTCGAGTTCAATCCTGAAGGACGCACCGACGACGAAGGAAAACATCGTGAGGAAACTTGCATGGTTGAGAGAATTTCTTGATGGCGACCCGCACTAGCGCAGACTATAGCCCGCTCAAATGAAAGGCGGCCTATGCCCAGCAGTAGACAAGAAATACGTTGATGATGATTACAACTAGGATATAGTTAGATTGACATAAGAATATTAATGCTCATTGATGAGTATAGGTAATTAATTGCTCCTAAAATTTTGAAGTAACAGATTTAATCTCGACATTTCGAATCCTTTACCCGTGACCTTACGGGCAAACTACCCGTCGGGACTAAATTATATACCGCTATAATATCCGTAAATAATATAGCGAATATTAATTATCGAAACTATACTTATATTCCGATGTCATATATTCGTGGAAACACAAGAAATAAATATGCAACTAATATATTTTTACTGAACGTATCAAACAACTTAAAGTTACATTTCGTACACGTATTAATCAATAAATTGTAGATAGTATTAATATTATGTTATCAGCAATCATTTATAGTTTATTTACCTAATTTAAATTGTTAAAAGAAACTAGCGGCCTGCCCGGGTTTCGCACGTGTAACTTCGAGATAAAAAAAAATTTCTCTAGTAATTAACATAAGTAGTTTACTTCATACTTTGGGATAATATAGCTTTCGAATGGTAAAAGAATTTTTGATATAGTTTCTGTCAATGGGTTTTATATCATTGGTTTCTGTAGTTTTTTATTTTACTCGTTACAAAAATACAATCTTTCCTCTGTATAATATTAGTATTATATAGAAGATAGTATAGAAGTATCGATATATTTATAATTTTTAATAGTATTTTTTTTTTCATAGCTTCTGTCACGCGGGACAGATACTATGAAATTCATATTTGGTATACAATATTCGTAGGTATTTAATATGGCGCTAACAAGCACTTTTGACAGTTGAACATATTGGTGTTGTTTGCACGAAATATTTAATTTATAGTGTTATTTAAAAAAATAAGAAGCGGTGTCATTGCCCCGTATTAATGCAATGGGCAGAGGTGAATCGCATCTCAAATACCAACTAGAACATATATTTTAAAAGCAGTTTATTCTGGTATCTTGTCAATTTGTATTTAAAAAAAAGAACAGAAAAATCATGTTAGCCCAAAAAATATTTATAGTAGAAAATTAAACTGACTTAAAACAAGGTATGTGTACATACCATCACACCTAACATCTTTTATTGAAAGAAGAATAGTAATTGTATATACCAAATTATGAGCAGTTATATATATATTATTGTACTGTATTATAAGGAAGTTCACTGTCATATTTATCATTGTATTGTAATATAATATAATAATATGTGATCCTGTCTACATTTATACACAAGTCGGGCCTTGTTGCAAAGTCAATAGCGAGTTGAACAAGGTTTCAAATGAACCTCAAGCTGACATCCTTGCTTAGCTGGTTTTAGATTCCTGTCGTTGATAACTAATTACTAGAAGCAGATTGCCCTTCAAGTTCAATAACATTTATATTAGGTACTAGCTGACCCAGCAAACGTCGTTTTGCCACATTTTAGAACACGTCCAAAATGAAATGACCGCATGAATGGCATAACAACATGCTTGTACTGTCAACACTGAAAAAAGTTTAAATTTGACAGCAAAATCTCGATTAACAAAATGATCCGCCATTTATTGAAATCATTTGTTACAAAAAAATTAGATAAATGAAGAACAGGTCGACCCATTTTGTGCAAACTTCACATAAACCATCTACTAAATAGTTCGATCAAAGCCTAAACATTTGCTTTGGACAGGTGAGCCCGTTCTTGAGTTAAAAAAGTACAACGAAAAATGGCATTGATTTATATATTTATATAGATAACACTGATGAAGATGCTATCGTATATAAGTTAAGTTTTTCATACTTTCGATTATTTCGATAAAAGCACACACAGGTGTGTTATAAATACTAGATAGATGATCTATCTTAAATAGATAGAACACGTAATTTAAGCTCTTGCTTCAGCATCATCGTGTCAGTAAAAAGTATGTTTCTCCGTCTTTTTCACGGATTGTCTCCGGTGTCTATGTGTTCCGTACATCGCACGAATATTTGCCACGAGCGGGGATCGAGCCACCTACCACACAAGCTTAGCCACTGCGCCAATCCAGTAAACAAAGGTAGTCATTGAAATAAGGTAAAGGTGTCCTCCATAAACTTATGGTCTGCTACTGGAAGCGGTGACCCTAGCGGGGTAGCCTATTATAATAGACGTTTGGAATACCAGAGGTGACGCTCGCGCGTTGCCAACCCTGTAATAACCGTATTGGGTTTTAAAATAGGGGTGTTACTGCAGACTGCCTCGTTGGTCTAGTGGTCGTACAGTGCGACTGCCAAGCAAGAGGTCCTGGGTTCGATTCCCAGGTCGAGCAAAGTGTTATTGGGTTTTTCTGTGAAATTCTCAGTAGCAGCTCGGAGTTTGGATTCGTGCCCAGTTAATGGCAATAGGCTCGCCCCTTATTACATGGGACTTAAAACATACCAGCGAAACGTGGGTGTACATTAGTACACCTCTGCCTAACCTTTCGGGGACGACAGGCGTGATGGTATGTATGTTATTACACTGACTGTAAACGGAATTTCGAGCTCTGGCAACTTACTCACTCGCAGAAACACAGTTACTGTTGTTTCACTGCGCACTTCTGTATGGCGGTGGTGCAGATCGGGCAGCTCAATTTGAGCGAGTAATATCGCTATGCCCTACCTCTCGGAAAAGGCGTACAGGTACCCAAACTAAAATACCAGTGGCTGATAAACAATATGATATGATCATTGTATTGAAAACAAAAAGAAGTACTAAGTTATATCAACCCACGTTTGCCTGTTTAGTACATTAGAAAAACATAAGATAGAACGTATGGTTTTTTTTGTAGGATGTAATGTATTTTTTTATTTAAAGCTTAAAATCTTGTGCAAACAAACAAGTAAATAAAAATATGTACATACCTATATTATGCAATGTCAGGTTTACTTTTGCACAGCACTCTTGGAACCTATGTCAGTCTAAATAATAAATTTTATATTTGAAGGAACTAAATCGACATAGTTTCACGATTTCGTTCGTTAAAATATTTCTTATTCCTTACAGCATGTCAAATAATCAGCTCATGCTCGTTATTAGAAAAATAATTTGGGAGCCCTAGCACTGGATCCTACTTTTAAAATTGAAAGTTAAAATTTGAAAAGCTGAAATTTGAAATGTAAGTTACATTTCAAATTTCATTTTTTTAGGCGAAATTGTAAGACGGCTTTGCGTTAATACTGAGATCTATCAACACAAAAAGTTTAAACGATAAAAGTCTAGAAGATAACATGTTACATCTATTGCTATAAACATAATAATAAAGATACAATTGATGAGAATCGTTTTGGAATAACAAATAGAATTATTATAATTCATATAATTTATACATTGAACCAAATTCTAATTTATAAACCAACAAGCGCAAAATGACATCTCTATAAAAATAATGGTAAATAAATAAATGAAAAAGTACGACCGCTAAATGGGTACTTAGGCGATTTATGAGACAAATAAAGGAATCCCTTTAATAATATCCTGTTGTTGTAAATATAGATGTACAGATAGCATATGTGGAAAACGGCGGTCGATATAAGCCTTGATATCGTATCAGATATCGGCATTTAAACGCGACAAGTCACACAAAGCGCGCGTGTTTACATGAAACGAGTTAGTATAATACATTCATACGAAATGGCAAAAATCACCTTTATTTTAGTATTAGTGGGTGTTGTTAACACTGTCCAAGGTAAGCCACAATATATATCTAAGTATATAAAAGCTTAAAATCCTAAAAATGTAGCAATTTTGTGTGATCAAACCAAACATTTATCATGTTGTTAAATGTGCATGTATTTTTGATAAACGGTTCAAAAACTGCGCACCAAATTAACTTAATATTCAATTCCTAACGCGGAAATTAAACAAGATGGGTTTGTCTTGTCTAATATTTTGCCAAATAATATTATTGATTTAAAATGAGGTTTTATTGACGACAATAAACATGTTATATGATATAAGCTTGCTATAGATATATATATATATATATATATATATATATATATATATATATATATATATATATATATATATATATATATAATTGTCTCTTTGTGTACACGTATTGGCGGCCATTGTTTTTACGTGCGTATGTTTAGTGTATTTCAATTAAAAGTCGTTACGGTTAGTCGAACGCAACGGATGATCGTTTGAAATAGGTAGCTTGAATTCGACGTCACCACTGCATCTAGATTTTCTTCAAAATTTTACACTTCTTTATACACAATTCACACATATATTTTTAAACCGTGCAATTTTCAGTTTTAATTTCGGATTAATTTATCTGATTTATTTCGTTTTGGGGGTCATATTGTAATATAACAAACATGCTAAGGAGTCCTTAAACATTGCATAATCATGTCAAATATACTCGAATATGCAAGTTTATGCCATGGTCGTCTAACCGGCAAGTTCAATGATATTGAATTAATTAACAATGAATACATTTTTTATTTAGCAATAATTTTATGAAACACATAAACACGATCACATCTGTATAACCGAATGTGTACCTGGGCAGAGGAGTATTTTAGGTCCGATTTCAGGGCTAATAACAATCGGACACAAATCTTAACTCCAAACCGTTACTTGGAGCTTCATAGAATAAGGATTATCCAAGACATCAAGCACTAGGCTAATGAGGCAGTACAAAGGCTGTTAGGTTAGTGCTTTGCGCAATAAAACTTGATGGCCGTTCTTAATGGAAACATCGACCTTATGCCTGTGAAGTTCTAGCTCGCTTTTCGAGTAAAACGTCAACACTGAAGCGGAAAACACGAACAACAATCCTGCCAGAGGTTAAAATGTACTTTAACAAAATAGGTATATAATTTTAAATCTTGATTAGAAAAACCGTCAAAAACTTTTAAGAAACCTAAACGGTTTCTACAGGGTTGGCAACGCGCTTAGGCAGGCCGTAAGCTTTTGTGTCGCCCTAGTGGTATAAAAGAAAAAAAAAACTATGTATAAATAGATCAAGTTAAGTTAATTCCATTCCGTGTAATATGGTGATACGCAGTAATAACTCAAGCTGTCACTAGAATCAAGTCAGCTGATTAATAGGGCCAAGTATTTTTAAATAAAACAGATCGCATTTTTAAATTATTATTTTTTTGCATATCGCTGTCTGATATAACAAAATATATGATAGTGATATGCAAAAAAAAATCACCCCAAATATCAATTTTAGTTTAAAAGGGGTTAGGATCAATTTAGGAAACCATGTTGGCTTAAATGCGGGTTAGCAAACTTCTTAATATAAATATTAGAATATTTATCAAGCCTGCAGGTTTCTTTACGATGTTTTTCTACCTTAACATATCGTGACACTATGACATAGCGCCATCAAGTTCCGAGCTAGCAACCTAACTTGTGTGATACTAGATTATTGATACACATAGTTTGTTTGTGCAAATGCATATATATTATACACAGAAATAATAATAAACTCGTCATCCCTGACTTGACAGAGTACGGTCATGTCACAAAGCTATTTATATAAATAGGCATTACAATTTACAATTCTCGTTCTGTTAGGTAGACATTTTTTTTTCTGTTTATCCGTTACCTACTTCGTTCTCATTTGGTAAGATTCCATTATTTGAAAACAACAACAGGAACATTATACGTAATTAAGTACTTACACGAATACAATGACCCAATTGTTTCCACCGCTATTGGAGTAACAGAAAAACTTCGCTAGAAAACTATTGACGCTGGTGTCTCGTTCGTAGAAAATATGGAAATTAATATTTGCTTTACTTTATCTTAGTCTTATTAAATGCCCTATGGTATACCGAGTAACACCATAGGGCATTTAATAAATGATAGCAGATATATTTCATCATGCAAAGAAGATTAGAAAACTTTAAATAACTTGATAACTGTTCCCATTTTATTTCGAAGGATGAGTCCTTATATAAAAATTCAATTTAAATGTTTCTTCGAAACTTATAATATCTATGTTCTTTGGTTTCTTATTTTTATGGTGTTTTTTATTTATTTAGATATATATTATACATAACAATATACCACAGAACTCAATTCGAATGACTGTGTTCTGGTTTCTGGTTATCAAGCTAGTAGTCGGTACTTTACTTTGTTAAGGATAGACTAATAAAATATCTATTACTTAATATTAGCTAGAGAGCTGTGGTAGCCTAGTAGTGTGACTAGAATCATAACGTTTTAAAAGTGCTTGAAAAAGTTTATTTAAAATAAAAACCTTTTTGATTTTGATTTTGACCAGTGGACTGAGATGTCAAAGGTCTCGAGTTCGACCACAAGGCACGTACCTACCACTGACTTTTCGGAAGTTATGTGCGTATTTATCACAAGCTCAAACGGTGAAGGAAAAACATCGTGAGGAAACCTGCATGTTTGAGAGAGTTGTTTCGATGGCATGTGAAGTCTGCAAACCTGCAGTAGGCTAGCGTGGTGGACTATAGCCTAATCCCTCTCAATTGAGAGGAGACCCACCCACCAATTGAGTGGGATGTTAATGGGTTGATGATGATGACTTAATATGAAATAAAAATATATCTTATTTTTAAATAAATAAATAAATATTAATATTATATTTAGTGTAAGTCGTAAAGATTCTATCAGTGGCGATAAAACTACTTTAGTTATAGAATTTGTATAGGCCTACGGCAACTTTTTGTAGCGTATCTGGCCATATCGTAACATTATTGTCCGGTGCAATCGCGAGTTCTATAAAGATAAGTTCCAAACTTCCAATCGCGGCCAAAAAAAAAAACAATTATAAAATAAAGTCTGTTAATATAAGGCAGTGCAGTGCCGAGAGCGAAAATATTGGGCAATAAATAAGCAACACAAAATGTTGATGTCAATATTTTTCCAACTCCACACCACTTTGTTTGTGTACGTTTCTAGGAAAACTCAATGACGATATTTCACCGAGGCAGATTATCAAATTCTCGTTAAAGCAAACTTTATTGGGAAACTTATTTCGCTAACAAAAACTCTTAATGGAAATTATTTGGATATTTTGTGTTTTGCATGTTTAAATTATGAATATTATGACATTCCACGATCTTTTACAAAAGCGTGGGTTTTTAGCTTTATCTATAAAACAGTTTCTGATATATTATTTTATTAACCTTGTCAACATGCTCAGTATTATTTTATAGTATTTTGACTAGCAACACAAATTGCTAAAATCCTTGTGGAAAAACGAGATTTCACAAAAAAAAAACGCAAACATCTTTAACCTTAATTTATCAAATGTTAGTCCATGTTGTGATCGGCTTTTAAATATAACATTCACATTTCAATTTTATGGTCATACCGATTATACATATACTTAATTCATACTCAAAATTATGCAACAGATAATTTTATTTCTATTATTTATCTTTTGTATAAAAAATAATTGCCTGTGGAGGCGACAGGGTGTGTCGGACTCCGCCCAATATAATCGACTAAAAAACCGCACCCGTCAACGCCACTAGCCCTATTGCCGGGGCCATGGGATTCGCGAAATCATGCACCACAACCCCGGCGGGCTTCGGTCCAGCTCTGGTCGCTGGACCCCGGCTAGGGGGAGATGACACCCTAGAGTGGCATTCAATGACCTTATAGGTAGGTCTTTCAAAAAGGTCCACTATTCTCAACCGGTAAGCAGATAACATATCACCACGTCTCTATCCCCAGACGGTTATGGTAGAGTCTCTCTTGCTACCAGCTACTGGTCTACATTAGTATAGACCCATGGTTCTTTGGTATGATTTTATAAAGGTTGAGCTTATGCTAAACTCAAAGTGAACCTTAATAACGCTTTGGTCGACCGCCCTATTTGCTATCACACCAAGAATGACGTAAAACATGTATCAATGTCAATCATAAACAGATCACGGCTAATTCAACAACAGACTCATAAGTTTACTAGTTGTTTAAACCTGACGTCCCCATCGCCCCTCCCTATAATGTAAATGTAAATATTGTCGAAAAATGCAAACCTAGACGCCGATTTACAAATAAGTATGTGTGAATTGATTATTATTATGATTCAAATATAATTTTGACCATTGACCGAGTTCCGTGTTTATAGGCACTGTTATCATCGAGTTTCTAATAAAAAAACCACTCGGAATATATTTTGCTAAAAATATTGATATGGCAAATAGACGTCATATAGTCACGATGCATTCATACAAGAGTAAGCAGAAACTACGGAACGCAAGTTGCATACTCCGTTTGTTTTGTGCACGTTCGTAATTTAAGATAATTATAAGTGAAAAGGACAGATACGTTGTACGCACTGTCTCTTTCCTTTGTAAGTCAAAATAGGTGTCATCACATAAAATTCTTGGGAGTTCCCACTGATATTCAGCTCATTTATATATCTACTGCTAAACAAAGATCTCCATAATAGATGACTACATTGACCGGCTATTGTTTTTTTTTTTAAAAAAAAAAGGTTCCCCATACTAGGAATAAAAGGATTTTCTCCACACTAGGATTTTCTCCTGTGTCGTGAGTGCGTTTAAAAACACAAATTTTCACATACACAAACCACTAGACCCGGAACAACTACCTGTAGAACGTACAAATATTTGCTCCGTGCGGGGATCGAACCCGCAACCCGTGAGGCACAAACCAATCGCTCAGCCATTGCGCCACCGAGTCGTCAAAAATGTTTAAATCTCCCTAATAGATGATTACATTGACCGGCTAAATGTTTAAATATTATCCCAGTCTTTCTGTTGTATCATAAGCTGCTTTTAAAAACGTACACATTTTGAGATCATGCAAATATTTGGTGCGAAAAGCCTCTGTCATTGTACCAATAGTTCGATCAATGTCTCAAAATGCCCAAACTATTTCAGCATGATTGATGTGCCTTTAAAGAACGTACAGACATACTATATATAACATAAAGACATAAATAAACTCTTAAGCTCATTAATGTTTTATATAGTATCTAGATAATAGTCTTGTAACAATAAACGTTCAACGACTAACACAAAAGTACAATGACTCAGGTCAACGACCACTGAATAATAAGATGTTTTAGACAAAAAAGTAACGAAAAACATGAGTCAGTAGGGAGTAGAAAAAAGAACAGTGCAGAGTGGTGAGATTATGGGCAATCTCACCCAAGGCGCTAAGAAAGATTCCTTATAAAGGTCCTGGAGGATTTAAAGTTTTTTTTTTGTAATTTTAGGAAATCCTGCAACTTACGACGAGCTTCTCGCAGCAGCTAAGGCTGGCCAGTGGGAGCAACTGCAGGACTTGTAAGTTGAACAAAGAGCTGATCTGTTAATTGAAAGAATTTAATTTACATTTGAAGTCTTAAATTTACCATGCTAAGGGTGGTAGGTATTTCATCAAATACTAATCATCTTTTAAGCTTAAGAATGCCTACGGCTGAATAAAAGTTAGAGTAGCCTCATGTCCTTAAATGGAAATGGAATGGTCCATCTAGCCACGTGGTCATCACATATGAACCTTTCTAATAATCTAAGAGTAATAAATACTTATAAATATAGTAATACAGTGAACGAGTTAGTCAAAAGATTATAGCCACCACATTTATAACAATATATCAGCGTTTTCTACAAAATATACCAGTATCGTATAAAAATAATAATTGGTACGAATTCACCAAGATAATAAAACACTGAAAGCGATCAAAATGTTGTACCTACGAGTATGACTAAAATTTACAATTAGGTAATATTATTGAGATGTAAAAGTCTAGTAATAACTTTCAACATGTATAAATATTTTGTATTAAACATCGTTCCAACAGTTCTGGAAGTCAATCAGAATCAAAGGAAGAGTTCCCGTGAGTTATTATTATTATTAATTTAATAGCTCGGCTCTTGTCGGTGGAGCCACCAGTGTTCTCTATCTTCTGCTTTCCGTTTTACTTCCTACTACGCACTCTTTCCTTCACTTGTTCAACAAAACTTCACATGTCTTTCCTTTCCTCTTTTTCCTTCAATTTTACATTTTGATATAGTTATGTACTATTTATTTGAATGGTATACAGACTTTATGTATTTTTTTACCTAAATGTTTTAATTTTATAATGTGATGTAGAAATTGCATAAATTATTACTTGTACCGTGTAAGAGTAGGTAATTGGTATACGACGGAGGTATAAGACGGAGGTTCTTATTTCAACTGTATTTTTTTATGTTTGTTACCTCATCATTTTCGACTGGGTAAATCGATTTTGATGATTCTTTTTTTTATTTGAGAGCTGGTGCTTACCGTGTGGACCCATTTCAATTTGGCCCAGTTATTAAAAAAATACTACTATCCCAATATTGAGTGGGTGGGTTTGATACCAATAATTTGGCCGAATCTGATTTTACCAGTAGCTAGTGCCATCATAGTTGGAAAAAGTAAAGTAACAATTTAAATATTTACATATATTAAATAAATACATCACCTACACTTACTAAACGAAGATATTATTGCATTTCTAGCACCTGGAGCATGCTTTCTCGGTACAGTATGAGTAGAATAGCTTTTAATTTATTAGCTTTAATTAAGAAACCCATCAAGCCCCCGGCTAGGTGAACCGACGACTTGGTAAAGATTGCTGAAATCCGCTAGATGCGAGTGGCGCGGGACCAGTAGTGGTGGCGATCCTTGGAGGAAACCTATGTCCAGCAGTGGACTTCTAACGGTTTATATGATGATGATGACGATGAAGAAATTCACATTTGCCCTATTCTAGTCACCTAGTGCAAGGTTTTCCAGTTATCCTGGTTACGAGCATTCTAAGTGAACGACCGCGTATGAGAAGGTTAACGAACGTATCAGGGCTACATTTGTACCTTATATTTATGATAATAAGGGTGAAAGTGATCTAATCAAAGTTATTCGTGAAGTGAAAAAAGGGCGCAGCAAGTGAAAATAATTATATC
Source organism: Craniophora ligustri (assembly GCA_905163465.1). Lineage (NCBI taxonomy): Eukaryota > Metazoa > Arthropoda > Insecta > Lepidoptera > Noctuidae > Craniophora > Craniophora ligustri. The sequence continues at coordinate 13,143,874 of LR990955.1, forward strand.
GTCCTTACCCGGTCTAATAGAGACAGAACCAGAACAGAAAAGTACGTAACTCTTAAACTGTTTTTCCCATTAAAGTTCATATTGGTTTTCTTTATGATTTACAGCATAAAGAGTGATTTTCCCAAGGAGCCGGCATGGAAGGTATGTTTTAATGTTTTAAATAATTCAAACTTTATTATTTACTTTTGTCAGGCAACTATGACTGGGTTCGATTCCCACACCCAGCTGTGTTTTTGGAGTTATTTTTATGTGGTCTGTCTTTTACAATAAATATGTTTAATAATTTATTTTTATACTTCAATGCAGATATTTTTTTCCAATGTAAGTACAAAATCAATTCACGTTAGTTTTTACACAGTTCATTGTATAACAGTTAATTTACTTTTCGTTAAGCATTCGTCAACAAATTGGAACAATGACTACAAACGCATCTGCAGTGCGAGACGTCCTTGGTTCGATTGCTAAGTCGCATATAGTATTATAAAGGGTTTGTTTATTACGCTCTTAATCAGCAGTTGGACATAAAGACGTGTCAAATTGCTGGTTAAGCACTACTTCTCTGCCTAAGCCCAATGGAATAACGGCATGATGGTAAGTTACACAATAACTAGATGTCTACAGTACCTACCTCTAGTGTTACTCTAAAGTCTCTTTTATAAACGAATATAAAATTGTTATTAATGTTTGTACGTACAAGAAAGAAACAACAATCTTTCAACTTACTGAACATGACGTACCAGCAAATAAGACCTTTCCTAAACGTTAAATATATACGAAAAGTAATATAAAAACAATTGAAATCCAATTGATTTTGTGATCTAAATATACGGAATAATACATATATACATACATTACATACATACCATCACGCCTGTCGTCCCCGAAGGGTTAGGCAGAGGTGTACTAATTTGTACACCAACATTTTGCCGGTATGTTTTAGGTCCCATGTAATAGGGCGAGCCTATTGCCATCAACCGGGCACGAATCCAAACTCCGAGCTGCTACTGAGAATTTCATAGAATCGAACCCAGGTCCTCTTGCTCGGCAGTCGCACTGTACGACCACTCGACCAACGAGGCATACGGAACAAGTCCTATTCCGTAACATAGCTTTTGTGGAAATTTATCAGACATATGTATATATTTATGTTTTTCAGACGCCCTCATTCAGCGGTGTTCGTGATCTGAAGCCACCACAGGGCGGTAAAGTCTTCGGCGAAGCGGAGTACTCTTTCCACTCTGCCTCCAACATCAACGGCAAGACGACGGAAGAAAAAGCTGGGCACAAAGTCATCAACGATAACGGCAAAGTCGAAGAGTTCGACTTCAAACCCAGCACCGACCAAAATCCACTTTCAGTAAGTTAGACTAGATATCTTTAAAGTACGTTCAGTTATAGGATCAGTTCCGTGGAACCGATTTTCGTAATTAAGTATTTAAATATTCCTCGACATTATGACACACAGCGCCACCTAGTTCCGAGCTAAGCGACGAGGCTTGTGTTACGGATACTAGTTGGTCGATATACTACGTATATACTTGTTTTTCTTTTGTAAATACATACATATTATACATAGATACATCCATGACTCGGATACAAATGTTTATGCTCATCACACAAACATTTGTCCCAACAGGGATTCGAATCCGGGACCTTTAGCACAAAAGGCAGTGTTAACTACCGCTGGACTAATTGGGTCGGCAAAAAGTCAAAAAATATAAAACAGCTAACACAAGCTTTTTTATTAACTACGAAATTATATGGTAGGATTTACGGGTAAGGCCCACAAATAGTTTAAGAAGCTGTATTATAGCCATAAATAGAACAACATAAAACTGTAATACAAACTTGTGAACTAGATGGCGCTGTTATTTAATTGTGACAGCGGCAGTGGTCCCAAAATAAGTATTAGCTTATATTAATTAGCACATTTCTGTTTAGCGGCAGAATGTTTTGACAATACCACATATTCTCATAGGCAAATAATGGGAAATAGTAATGGTTCAGCCATTACTGTTTCTCATATAAATTGGGATTGACGTTGTAGATTTTTAACCTGACGTCATTCTATTTTAGCTCCTGACATTCAAAGACTTTCCCAAACTGAAACCACTTCAGTTACCTTACATGGAAAGCATCTTCCAATCCGCCACCGGTATCAAGGATATACAGAATAACAACGGACACCTCTTCCCTCAAAAAATAACATTTGATGTAAGTATCTGCAGGTACTTATAATCTGTATTGATAGGCTCACCATACCCTGTTATATGGGACCCAAAAACATACTGGTAAAAATCGTTTGGGACTGGTGTTTTTTCGGTCCTGGTCCCAAAAGCGCCACGGCCCATTTTTTCATGTTTGTGGAGCATTTATAAATTGATATTAGTATTTAAGAAGATATCTTCATCAATCTTATTATTGACCCACTGCTGAGTACTCATTTGATCTCATTTGAGAAGTGACCTGGTTAGCCTCTTGTCCACTACGAGAAAATCTCAACCATGCAGATTTCCTAACGATGTTGTCCTTCGCCGTTTGAGCAAATTGTGATAAATACGCACATAGCTTCCAATAAGACAGTGGTGCGTGCCCTGACTTCTAACTGTAGATCTGTCACACGCAGCTCTTTTAAATATGTCATGTCCTAATTTATCTTGCATTCTGTTTCAGCCATACACTTTCTCCAATATTCACAATCTGAAACCATCATCGGGTGGAAATGTATTTGGAGAAGCGGATTTCACCTTCCACTCGTCTAGCAACATTAATGGCAAGAAGTCAGAGGAGCATGTAGGTCATAAAATCATAAACGACAACGGAAATGTCCAAGAGTTTAAGTACAAACCTGTTATTAATGAAAAAACTTTGCTTTCGGTAAGTGTAACATAAAGACTGCTTTGTTATGTGACTGTGAATGGTCTCGAGTTGTATCCCAAAGTACGCACAACTGATTGTTCAAAAGTATGCGTATTTGTCGCATGGTCAAATGATAAAGATACGTATTATGTGGGGATCTGCATGCGTGAGGGATTTTCTCAATGGGCGCCACCCCGTACTAGGCTTGCCTGGTGGGTTGGCTTAGACCTGATCTAATATTTGAACAAAAATAAGGAAAATAATACGCTCTTTGGGGGAGGCTTACGTTCAGTGGACGGCAATACGTAGGCTGAGGCTGAAAACTGAAGGAAAATACCAGTCAGACTACATTAACAAAATATTATCTTACGTTCTTGATTCATTTAGCACTTGATTTATGCCAATGCTACCCAGCTCTACTAAAATCTAATCTTGAACCTAACTGTCCATATAAGTAAACGATTCGCAAGATCAAAAAAAGAAGATAATTATATTGGAGTTATACTAATTGTGCTTTATTAGAAAAAACCTTTATAAATAAAACGTTTTAATTGGCTTAAACTTCTATTACTACCCCTGGTATTTATTATTGTTATAATAGCTTGGTTCCAGAAATCTAAGTTTTTATGCATTTACTATTATTTAGCCCATCCATTTATCACCTTAGTCTCATTAGTAATGAGTCAGATAATACACAGATTATTATCGATTTTAATGATACTATCTGGCCGCTCTATTTCAGCCTCTGACGCGCACAAACGTGCGCGACCTGAAGCCACCACAGGGTGGCCATGTGTACGGCGAAGCGGAGTACGCCTTCCACTCAACTTCCAACATCAACGGCCAGACGTCAGAGGATAAGGGTGGCCACAAAGTTATCAACAACGACGGCAAAGTGAAAGAGTTTGATTTCACCCCGAGCTCCGGCTTAAAGCCACTTTCTGTAAGTGTTTTTTGAGGAGAAATATTGGATATAACATGCCGTGTATTGGTCAAAATCTTGTAATAAACTAGTGTGTGCGGAACTGATTCTTATTCACACACAATTTCCTTATTTTTTTATACTTCCCTAGATTGCAAACCAATGAAATATTTTGAAGAGTTATATTTGGATGTAAGTTCTATAGATAGAAAGCAATCAAAACTGCTTAGGAAAAAATATTCAAAATCTACTTTATGAAACCATCCAATAGAAGTATTGTTGTCACTTTCACTCGCCTGCAAGTGAAAGAGGCAACATTATATTTAAACGCTCTTCAAAACTGACTGCGTTTGGAAATTCGGTTATAATCCAATTAGACGCTTTTTTACATCGAATAATTGTAGGTTTTTTATATAAAATCAATCGGTAAATTAATTCGAGATGATTTGTAATAATATTGTTTTTTTTTCTTTCAGCTGAGCCAGTTATCTTTATCCCCACTCGATAAGGATATCAGTAACTTCAAAAGTTTTTTTACTAATTAGAAATATAGGTACAGAAAACTTTATAGCGCTCCAGTTACATATTAAAACTTGATAGACAATAATTGTATTATATTTCTTCTATATAAAATAAATACATAATATTGTCCATCAACTTTACTTGACTAAATTAATTAATTAAATATATGTAATTGATAAAATTGTTGCCATATTGATGGATAGATTACTCTTGTTTGCGGTTCCGTATTTTAAAAGGATAATTGAGCTAAGGCTCAATTTTGAAGTCCCAATGAACTTTTAGTGATTTTAAGTTTTTTTTTGCATGATAACTACTTATTACGGATTTAATCGCATATTACCATCTGCTTGGAACCCCATCATAAATAAGATTCTATTCTAATCTAAATCCAAGAACAAAACATTTTGTGTGAATCCAAATTGTCAATAATAAATAAAAACGTAGGGTAGCTGTTATTTTGTTAGTAATAATAACATCAAGACAACCAACACCTCAGTCAGACCGTGACCATGGATGCTGTAAAAAATCCGAAGCGTCGGATTAAAATAAAAACAATAAACCGCGATGAAATCCGTAAAAAGTAGTTTTGTTTCAATGTCTAATATTCGTGTGATTGTAAAAAAAATATTATTACTTGTATCATAAATATCTTCGGATATAATATCGAAGAGTATAACAATTTATATAAAAGTACGAAAAAAAATGAAAACGAAAATTCGAAAATCAAATACATTATGTTATTTGTTCACGTTCATAATAATATTAAATAAATTAATTTAATGAATATGAGATAGAGTCGGTGATATTCTGTGATTGTTATAATTATAATACATATGTAAATAAATTAATTTAAATAATTTATGGATTTTATTTTGATGTCTATTCTCCTTATTATATGGTTTAGATATTTATTTTGTCTGAATATAAAAAATATTTGAAAGGTCTTCTGAAAAAACCTGTTTAAATCAAATACTATTTGAGAACGGTAAAGTGTAATAGTATGTATACCCAAAATTGTCGGAAAAAATGTCAGTATTTCATACAAAACAATTGCAATCAGTTGATTGCAATTGTTTTGAAAGAATAATCTAGTTAGATTATTCTCAGTTAATAATAATCCCTTAATGAAATATTAATGACAGCTTGCAGGCAATTTTCATTGAACTGAGATTTCCAATGATCATAAATTAGCCCAATTCCTAAATGAGAATTCACTCTTTTACAACAATATTTTTTTTATGAAATTTGTTTAAATGTTATACACATTACACATATTATTTCCCTTATAATTTCCCCAGGACAACTGCAAAGAGCATATTTTCCCGATTAGGTAACCTGCGACGCACACCCGGCTTCTCATGCCGTCACGTTTCCCACTGCGAGAACCTTACGAGTGGATCGTGAGGCACGATTATATTAATTATACAATGCATATATATACCATGCTAGTATATACATACAGATATATACACAAGTACGCACACAATGCTCTTTTTACGCTAGCTTTAAATTGATGTGAGCAAAAAAATAACAGGATAACACAATTCCATTATAGAGTGGGTGGATACTGCTCAAAGTATTTATTTATTTTTTATTTCCTCGTATAACCTAAAATATTTAATGGTTTGTTTTGATTTTGGAATTTAAAGGTTAATAATATTATACGTACAAAAAACGAGATGTTATTTTGACGTATAATATTACCCTACCTATTGGAAACTTCAAATGTCATGTCAAATTTGAAATTCGAATTTTGCTGTTGACCGTCTGCTATCCAATCTGAGAATCTTGTTGATAATGAATCCTTAATTTGCACTCTACACACACACACACACACATTTACAGTTAAATAAAATTTGAACCAAAAAGCCTCGTTGGTCTAATGGTCGTAAGAAGTGCTGAGCAAGAGGCCTTGGATTCGACCTCTAAGTCGAATTTTTCTACGAAATTCTCAGGAGCAACTCGATGGATTCCTCCTTCTCTCTCCGATAGAACTCAATAGATCCCCCCCGCCTCTCTTACACGAGGGCTAGAACATACCGGCTAACACACTCCTCTCACTAAACAATATATACCACTGCTTAACCCTTTGGGGCCATAGGCTTGATGGTATTTATGTACATTTAACCAAAAAGAAGGTAGGACATTTCCTCATGTAAATGTGAATATTTCTGAAGACAACTGTATCACTCGTACCTACATTTATCACAACGCGATATCAGATGCTCTTATGACCTCTCTAGATCCAAGCATCTGACCTTGACCCGAGATGTTAAACATTATGCATTTATATATGATAAATGCCGACGATTAATACGCAATGTTTTCTATATATTATCTTTTTACAATTAAGTAAATAGATTTTATCCTGTTTGTTAATAAAAACTCGAGATTCTATGCCTAGGTGCTTTATGAATTATGTCATCGAGCATATGGATAATGCTGTCTCTTTCATATCCTTGTGAAAAGAATGAGTGAGATATAAGATAGTTATATAACAAATAGATAAATATGAAGTAAATTGATTATGTTCATATAACATTTAATTGATTGTAATTATATGATGTGGTTTATAGAATGAATGAGTTTTGCTAAATTACTAATTGCAAAATTACCCCTCCCTTGCAATCACTCACTGGCATCCCCCCTAGTCCCGTGACTGTACCAATATTTGACCTGGATCTCCTCAGACCTAGTCTAGTAGCACACCGCTCTGTAATTAAAGTGCTCTGACTGCCCCCATCCCGTAGCACGCGCACTTCATGAAATTCACCATACTTATCAACAGCGCGAACTATTGCAGTAGCGAGTAATACGGTCCGCTGATGTGTATGCGGGCCTGTTATGTGATTATATGCTGTTAACGCAGTTCCACCGTTTACGAAGGATGGATTAGTTGTAGGTCCATGAATTGGTGTATCTTCCTTACCAGAGACATTAATAGGTGGGTTCACCCTGTGACTATGCGCAGTCTGAATGCTCGGCTGAGTAGATACCGCGTGTTCAGCTTCCCTTGCCGCTGGAGGCAACCCTAATACCACCCCTGGCGTAGCCTCTTGATCAAAATGTATCAAGTGATGATGTTTTATGGATTGGCATTTGTAGCATGACCAATTCAGGGCACATTGATTAATGTTATGACCTCCTAAACAACGAAAACACAGGCGAAGTTCCTTCACACGCTCTTTCCGCTGGCGTGGTGTTAACGATAGGAACTGTTGACACTTAGCTAAATAATGGCTACCCCGCTTACATAATTTACATACTGGTGGTCCGCCTTGAGAAGTTACAAAGTGAGTCCGTGAAAACGAGATTGGTTTTCCGCTATAACTTTCTCCACTGGACTCTAAGATTCTGACCTCATTTTCTAAAAAATGAATCAGATCATCAAAATTAGGTAATTCTTTATCTAATTTATCTTCAAAGTGCTTTTTCAAGCTTCTATCAAGTTTTTGAAAATTTATAAAAAACAACAAATACGACCATTCGGCTACCGGAAAATTCATTTTTTGTAAAGCCTTAGTATTTCTAATAGCGTGTTAAGAAAATGTTTTAAAGAGGATAGATTTTTATTAACATGTGTGATACCTAATAAGTTACTTAATAGCTTGTCCGCTAGTAGCCGCTTATTATTGTAGCGTTTATTAAGTAGATCTAATGCTATTGAGTAATTATCCCCCTTAACAGTTAAGTGTTGGGTTAAAGTTTTAGGTTCTCCGGACAACGACCCAACTAGATAGTATAGTTTTTGAGTATCTGACAAAGATGAATCTTGGCCTACTAAGGCATCAAAGAGATCCATAAAGGAAACAAACTCTTCAATTTTTCCAGAAAAAGTAGGAAGCTGCACTCTAGGCAAGAATGCCCGCTTTCCTTTTACATCAACTATCGAGCTAGCAGTGGCGTATTCAGAAGATTCACCACTGCCAGCAGGAAATACCTCTAGGAAACTCCTTTTTATATCATAGTATTTTTGATTATACTCTGTATATTTTTTCATAGAGTCCTCTACATCATATTCCGCATCCAAGCCTACCTGGAGTTCCACATGAGTATCTGAGAACTCTGCATAAATATTTTCTAAATCCCTATACCTCAATTTAAATTCAATTCTTGCCTTTTCCGAAATAAGTCCTGCCTGGGACAGATCATAAAGCTTATCTAAATTCAACAGGGCCATATCATATTTAACCTTCAACATTTTTATTTGCAGCTTGGGAGCCATATTGACTTCAAATATTATGTCACAAAAGAAATAAAGTATTAAAAACCAACTCTCTCAAACACAAAAATATAAAAATATCCGCAAATCAGCTGCAACCGTGTTTAACAGCAACAGCCAATGATACTTACCGCTACACAATTATGCCTAGATCCGCTTGGTAATTCAAAATAACTAACAGTGGCGAGTCGAGTCAATTATGTGATGTTGAATGTTTGAAAATAAATATTGATAAGGGGAGAACTAAACAGATTTACACGTAGCCCTACTGCAATACAATATAGTTTGAGTTTCTCTGTGTAGTGTATATGATAATTGATGCCTACCGAGTTGGTATCAATTTTCAAATAGTCCGCAATGAAAATATCTATACTCCGCCAAGATATTTTCAAATACTGCGTTTACGATACCGCGTAAACGAGTTAATTTGGGGACGATTACTAGACGAAGATATCCTTACCGGCAGGATATCTCGCCAAGGAACCGACCAAGTGTTTTCTCTGTATATTAGCACGAGAAACGAATGCAATCGTAGACTCCACGGACGTATAATCCGGCTCGAAGGACCAATGGTTGATCTTAAGATCAGTTTAAGGGATCTACGACAGCACGGTTCCCGTGCCAATGGTGAAAACTTTAGTAAAATACAATATACTAATATAATCTAGAATACACTAAGCACTTACCCCCCTGGTCGACACTTATGAATCCACTTTTATACCAATTAAATATAAACTTTATTTATTTTATTATTTTTTTGCTTGACGGCCGCCGTCTCCGCCTATTGTTTTCTTCTTTTCTTTTTCTTAATTTTTAAATATGAAGTTCCCCAATTCTAAGTTTAATAAAAGAGGTCGCATACAATACATAAAATACTAAAATAAGTGTAACGTGCGACCCGACTCCGCCGTAAGATTATAAATATTAAACAATATATTTACGAAAAAAAAAGTATATATGTAATATATGAACCAACAACTAACCGTAACACAAGCCGCGTTGCTTACCACGGAACTAGATGGCGCTGTGTCCGGAAATATTATTATTATATGTTCATTCTATGGTATACCATAGAATGAACATATAATAATAATACTTCCTACCGGAATTCGAGGTAGACGCAAATGAAAAAAATATTCATTAATGTTTCTATGTATGTATTTACATAACATGTACCATATGTACATACATAGATAGTTCATCAACGATTTGCTACCCGTAACACAGGCCTCGTTGATTAGCTCGGAATTAGATTGCGCTGTCATAATGTGTTTCGATATATTTAGTTATTTATTCTAGACAATATGTCAGTTAGTTTTCATTTAAAATTTCTTTCTACTATTATATAATAGTTGCTTTCCGGAGGACATGTGTATTGTACCTATTATATTATTCTATATAATTTTACGGTTGATTTTATAGCTCGATCTCTTCATTATATACTTCGCAAACCGGTTTGTGACTCATCCATGTTGGGCCTAGTAATAACATGCATGCAACACGAATATAACTGAAGAAGGGACAGCTTACTATAAAAATAGTAGACTATTATCGGTTATAACTACATATATACAGGTAGAAAGAAGATAAAAATGTACTTGGATACTAAAAAAGCACTTGAAAGCGTGTAAAGACGACTGCTGAGCAACAGTTGTCGGGTTGAATTCCCAGGTCGAGCAAAGTTTATTTCTAAGAAATTCCCAATAGAAAATGAGTTTGTAATTATGCCCAGGTGATGGCAATAGGCTCGTCCCCCATTACATGGGACCTACAATATACCGGCGAAATGTTGGTGTACATTTGTGTGTACTAATGTACACCCACATCGCACCGGTACGTTCCTTGCTTTGTCCCTGTCTTAACCCTTCGGGGACGACAAAATAAAATGTAAATATGTTATTAGATAAGTTTTAATCGTAATAAGACAATTATTTGTTAATAAAGAAGTTGTTGATTTGTCTGCGCTATTCAAATAATAAACAATTATAATTGATAGTGTTTTTATTATTGTCTATAATCGTTTTGTGGAAACAGAAGTGTTTATTTATTAGCTTTGCAATAAAAACTGTTGTTTACACCTATTTCGTTTTTAATTGCATCTTCATTAGTGAGAATTCGAGATAACACTGCATACAACCAAAAATCAAATAGGACCAAATTAATTTTTACCGACTTCAAAAAGAAGGAGGTTCTCAATTCAGATGTGGCTACTTTTTTGTCTGTTTTAGAAAAGATATTATCATATATTATTTCAATAAATAAAAGTATTGGTACCTTTACCACACACTAAATTTAAATGAAATATGTATGTAAATACTAAATGTACATATTTAATTTAAACCGCGAAAATTGAAACGCAGACGTAATAATCTAAGTGATGTGATAAGCGCAGTGAAAAATATTTAATATAATGCGCGTGTTCCGACAACCATCACAACACATCGGCCACTCGTCCGACATACTCGTGTATCGATACTAATTGTGCCCTATTAGGCGAGTTAGCACTAACCACGACTCGAGTTATTTATTCGAATTTAGAACGCAACAGTGAACGTGTAAAAATGATGAGAATAATATTTCTAGTGATGCTACCTTTGGCTTGGAGTTACGGTAAGTTATATTAATACTTTTTTATATTTTTTTTAATAAACTCTTTTAGAGACACAAGTTTTTTTTTAAATAATAATTAGTTTATTTTTTGTCAATAGTTTAAAAATGAATTAAAAAAACGGTTGCTTAATAATGAATATTAAGACATTTTTAAAATATTACTAATGAATAAATATCGTAAAATAATTCGCATAAATTATGACATGACAATATAAGTACACCAATGCATGGTTGTTCGAATAAAGGTCTATTAGATAGGTATAATGTTAGAAGTATAACGGAAAAATACGGTCATTAACAAGTATATAATTAAAAAGTATTTAGACAAACAAAGCTAAAAATTATTCGGTTCATTAACGGTCATTAAATCTTGTCGGCAGTTTTATTTTTATTAGTAACGGATTTCATGAAAATACGTATGTGTCATACATTCTAGTTTTCAAAAGAAAAGTCACTTTTGTGAGTCAAGGATGTAGCATGAAGCATATTTCTACGTAATATGTGTCTTCGCAACATGTTTCTTGTCCTAAAAACGTATAAATAGTCTAACATTTCTATAAATACATTAGTACATGTAACTATATACTTTACATACCTAGTTATATCGTAGTACATAGTAAACACAGCGTCAGGTCAAGATGTATTACGTCAGAAATATATTTGATGAGTTTGTATGTACACTATTATGTATGTACATAAAACCTATACAATCAGATCGCTTCTCATGTATTGAGAGATTTTTATTTGCTTAGCAAAAAATAATAATTTTCCTGTTCATGTATTATTACAAAATATCATTAGCAACGTGTAAATCAGGATTGAAATAGATACGAACATGAAGTACTACAAAATACCCATTTAAAGAGGTACATACTAATACTTTAAAATAATGGCAACGTTTTTTTTTTTCATAAAATAACGTCACCATAATTTTCTCCTGTGTCGGATGCGTTTACAAACACAAATATTCACATACACAAACACCCAGAACAATTACAAGTAGATTGTACAAATATTAGCTCCGTGCAGGAATCGAAACCGCAACCTGTATCGCTCAACTCGATCGGTCAACCACTACGACAAGTTACTAGAACAACCCAAAAACCCGTAGTAAACCTTATAATAATTTATAATTTTTTGCTACGTGCAACACCTAATTTTAATACGCAAGGGGCGGGCGTGTGAAATGCATAAACTGGGAAAAATATAATAGAATGCAAAAATATAAATAATAAGGAAACCATTCGTATGCTACAATACTCTTTCGTACCTCAAATTATAGGTCCATATATCAAACCTTATGTGCCAGTTGTTGACAATCGATTCGGATAGTGGGAATCCGAGGCGGCAATCAGTACGTCCTTCATCATTAACCATACTATATCATAGTCCCACAGCTGGGCATGGTCGCCCCTCATTTGAGAAGGATGTGTTAGCCTGCTGCAGGCTAACACATCCCTTGGTTGGCAAACTTCGCATGTGATCAGGAAAATTTCTGAGGCATGAACGTTTCCTCACGATATTTTCCTTCATCGTGTGAGCATGTCATAAATACGCTAGTAACTTCAAAAGACAGAGATGCGTGTCTACTAAACTAGTGTCTAGAAAATTTTAAAAAAATAACAATTTTTTTGACGGTGGCTACATATAAAACCGACAGATTTAGGAAATATTAATGCTGAATACAGGTATATGCATTTAAACCTTGGCTTAAGACCCCTTAAAAAAATATATATATTTAAAGATAATAAACAATTTAAGCTTCGTCCATTCATTCATCATCTTGTCATACTTTCATGTTAGTTGCAATAAGGTTTATAAGCAGCTAACCTTTATGCAAAAAATAACCTAAAAGGATGATCAATTTTGGGAATGGCTAGGATGATAATTTTGATGTGTCTTTCGTGCTAAAATCCCACGGTATCTGTTAGTTGGTTTGGTGTATTCATTTACAGGAAGATTAAGTACACAACGGAACTTAGACAGCTATAAATAAAAAGCTACATAAAGTAGGCTATTTATAATTTCTCTAAGTCAAGACTTAAGGTCGTGAATACAAATGTAAAGTTATTAGGTTTACAGTTTGAATTTAAATGACTGCTCTTGAAGGATAGGAGACGCTTGGAAGAAATGAATGCGGGAGACGGTAGCTGTTTGTATATTTATAGCATGATTATGAGAGTTTAATCACGGTTGGTGCAGTGGACGAGCGATCGGCTTCAGCGCCGCGTGTTTGGTACAGGTTCGTAGAGATGAAGCGTATATACTAGAACAGATCCAGGGACTAGGTATTTATCGGGACTAGGTTGCACCTATTCCCACGTTACAAAATACTCGATCCACCTAGTCGGACTGTTCTGCACACGGCGTGCGTCGTGAGCAGAACAGCCGAAGCCCGCGCGAATCTTGTTAGATTGCGAGCTTATATATTTCTTATAAATAAATAAATAAAAAAGTTAGAAAAGTAAATAACAAAAGTAAACAAAAATTAAAAATAGGCTAAAACTGATTAATATAAAAGATGAATTGAAATCTTTTAAAGTACGCGTACTTCATGGACTAGGTGTAATAGGTATTTAGATCGAGTATTTGTACCGAATTGGACTGGATGCACCTAGTATCAATTTTACCTAGTATGACTCATCTCTACAGGTTCGATACACGTCACGGAACAAAAATATGTCTATATGCAGTTGTTCTGGGCGTGTGTGCATTGTGAATAATTGTTTTTGTAACACGACAGAGAATAAATTCTTAGTGTCGGGCAACGCTTTGTAAAAAAGACAAGAAAAACTGTCATCGAATATATATTATGTTATAAAAAGAGGCTATATAAAACCGTATCTGTGTGTGATAATTTTATTCTTACTAATAATTTTGGTTTTACCACTCAATTCCGTAACGTCCCAATAGACATTCTTAAAATCAGGTTCTTACTGAAGATAATTTTGTGTTAAACAAAAGTTTTAATGTTTAAAATACTAATAAAATACATTTCTTATTTTTTTAAGATTTCTGACACAGGTATACATGCAAACTAGAAATTTAAATAAAACTACTTTTTACGTAATTTATCGCGGTACCTATATTGTTATTATATTGTATAAGTTTGACCGTGAAGATGGGATTAAAATATAATATCAATATACTGCGATAAAAACGGTAAGAAGTTTTATTACTTTTTGAATATAGCATAGACAATGCGTAGCTTTTTAGTAAAGCACAATAATAATTCTGTTTACTATAGCTCAAGCCATAGCCTTGCCAAATTATCGAAGTCATGGGACCTCGTGAAAATATTCACCACAATTTTAACGACTGCCATAAACTAAATAGCCCTATTTTTACATACTGCCCTAAGGAATCACGAAATTCGGTAATCCTTAAGTACCTATTCTGTCTACCTAGTAGAGGCACCGAACCTTTTGTAGATGGGAAAAACCGATGTATGTAGTTACGTATGTCTGGCATTGATCCACCAGACTTTTTTTAGTAAGTTGGTAACTATTTACATCTCTGAGGCCATGCAAGGTCGTCAACCATCCTGTTTATTTCCCTGCGTCTTTTGAAACGGGTTCTAGTGGCGCTGGATGCTACATGCTGCATACCTTTAAAATATAATCACACCAGTCTTCTACTAAACGACGAATGACAAACCTAATTAGTAGAGGTTCGTCATTCATCATCAACCCATTAATGTCCCACTGCTGGACACGGGCCTCCTCTCAATTGAGAAGGAATAGACTATAGTCCACCGCGCTAGCCTACTGCGGGTTGGCAGACTTTACATGCCATCGAGAATTCTCTCAAGCATGCAGGTTTCCTCACGATGTTTTCCTTCACCGGTTGAGCATGTGATAAATACTCACATAACTTCCGAAAAGTCAGTGGTGCGTGCCTTGGGTTCGAACTCGAGACCTCTGACATCTCAGTCCACTGGTCACACCGCTAGGCTACCACAGCATTCGTCATTAGTTCATCTAAAATGACTAGTGATTCATATTTAAGTTCTATCGATAACTATATTATGTGTCGTGAGATTTCTGTTGATTCCCTCTCCCTCCCCCTCTAATCTCACGTGAGATCTACAATGAAAATGTGCATTTTTAGTTTTAATGAATAGGAATAATTAATGTGAGTAATTATTTTTATTACGACCAGCATTTTAAACTGTTTAGATCTAAATCTAAAATTAGTGATAACCCTACCCAGTTTGATGACCTAAGCATGGTCATACTTCCGTTGAAAAACCTTTTAAAAACTAGAATTATAATAATAGCGATCCATAAGCTATGAAAACAATGCATTTAATAAGCAAAACTATGCATACAATTAAATGCACAGTGGGTATATATACAATTTCAATCCAATTAAATGTGAATGTAACGCGGAAATATCAGGAAATAAGTACAGTATTGATTGATAGCTTTGAACCGAGCCATACACAATATGCAGCCAATTTAGCCACTGTACCCTTGAATCCTATTGAAAGCATTGTTGATTAAATAAATTGGTTTGAAGGTAAAGTCGGACGAAACATATTAAACGTCTCTAAATCACAAGGACGATTTATTTTGCTGAAAAACATTTAGATCGGTAGTGTGGCAAACGTCAATAGGATACGATATGTGCTTACTTGTCACTGCGGCTTGTTTGCTCCGCTCATGGAATAAATAAAATGGAGAATTTTATTGATCTTCGATTCTTAGCTTAATATAATATCTTCATGCAATATCCTAATGTACAACAACTTTATGTCACGTTATGTGTCAGCGATAAACTTGAACTAATGTACCAATGTTACTGTAATTTGAACACCGTGTGTATTTTGGCCCAACTTGAGAGATTATAGTTTTAATTATAGGCGGAGCGGAGTCTCCTAATACAGACAATTACTTGCCTAAAAGGAGACTTCAATCACAAATTGTAAACGCTGAATCAGTATTTCTAATAAACTATTTTTCATTTTCATTTTTCAGGCTTTACACGGACGAAATTGAAATTTTATAATTATTTTACTTCAACTGTTTTAATACATAATTATGTTTGTTTAGGGGTCTCAAACGCGGCCGCTAATTTACCTAGGTCCCCATGTACCCGCATACCCGCGTACCCGCTTCAACCTTCGAAAGATGAGTAATTACTATATCGCAGAAAGGATAGCACCTTTCCGGGATATAGTAATTACATGACTGTGACTATCTTTTAGGAAAATAAATAAGAAAGGATTCAAAAAATCTCTCATAAGAATGTTAAGTAAAGATAATGGTTTGTGACGAAAAATACCATCATATCGCTCACGCATGCCAAATATATTAAAAATAAAATTCAGGGTGTTTATGCGCCAACAATGTGACGAATTTTTAATATTTTCATAACATTTCATTTGGCACGCCTCATTTAAGTGTAGGATATTAAATTTTCCTTACATTCTTTTGTTTAGAAAATCGCTCGAGGCAAATGGGTCGGCGGCAAAAATCGTGATTTAACACCTTCAATATTAATAAAGATGAGCTCATTATTCAGAATTAGTTGACAGATTTATTAAACTTTCACATGTAACTGTTCAAATAAAATAATAGATCATGCCAAGATGTCTTTCTTATTAGCTATAACTTATTTTAAAACGACTTTTAAGCGATTAAAATAAACGCCTGAAGGCAAATGCTACTTCACTAATTGCTGTTTTAGCTTCGTTTCTTCGGTATTTTTTCAACAATATTTATTTATCACCAGCTTTATTCGTTAATAATGCTTCCATAATTCAATGGATTTGGTTAGAATACTTTATGACTTTGGACTTCATTTTAGAAATAAATATTGAAAAATCCCCTCCCACACCAACGAGACCCAATCAAAATAATTGATTGATTTTTAATTGCATGAAATTTAATTTTCCATATTTTGCTGTGGGCATTTTAAACTGTTATAAACATAATATATTTATTTTAAAAACAACTTAAACCTCTGGTTAATGTTTTTATTTTTTATTTTCGCATGAGTTTGTAAGTTTGAAGAGATAATTTATTGTTGTATTTGTTTGTTTTTGTTCTGATACGACTCACTACCCCTTCTTTATTTTTTATTATGTTTTTTATATACTTAGATTAAATAATCACACTCACGTCATACTGCACTTATTATTGTTGACATTGTAACTACATGTCAATGTAAGTCACCGACCTTCTTTTTTATGTTTTTATTTTGTTGGCAAAATAAAATCACAGCCAGTAGCTGTGATTTTAATAATTATTGTTTTATCATATTTTTCTTTTCTAATACCAACACATTGGTCATTTTGGCCGTTATTATATAGTTAATAATTATTACTTAATAATGTTTTTTTTATATGTCGTAATTATCGCGGAAAATAATAGTAAATACTTTTGCTTTTATTATTCAAGTTACATAAAAATACTAGTTATAAAAAAATAGCCTTGCAACTTCACCAAGCTTTTTTATGTTTTGTAGGTTCCTTTAGTTCCACTGGAGGTTCTATTAATAATAATAAGTTTCAATCTGAGATGAATTACAATGAAAATAAATACATACAATGATAATATACAGATGTTTACTTCTGATTTTTCATACATTAACGATTCTTTTGACTTCATGAGTTGATAAAAAAAATCTAAAGCCATTTTATTGATTTTTTTTTGCCCAAAGATGGTCAACTAACAAATAGATTCCATCATGAGATTTGTGACTGCTCCTAGATTGGTATAGGTAAACCTTTACCGAATATTATTAAGCTATTTAATGAACTATAATTTATGGGTGATTATTCTTGTGTCAAAAAATCTCGTTTCAACTAATTAACAATACAAAAGAATGTAGCAGACTACTACGATAATAAAAACTTGTTTGAACACAGACTATATGCAAAATTAAAGCTTTGAAATTAACATAAAATAATCAAAAAGTTTGTTTAAATTTAACTATCAATTCAAATAGAAAAGAACACTATTAAACGCTATTTAATGAAAATAATATAATTTTTAATATTTAACCCATTATTTAAAAACGTTTTCTGATAAGAAAGATTATAAAATAATGACATATTGTTTTAAAAACTTGATTATTCGATTATAAAACTTGTAATTTAACTTGCAATTTTAAATTAAGAATCAGCAACACATCTAAACAAAATGTACGGGAATTATATAGGCCTACGATAATTCAGGCGCGAATGAATGTCATTCAATTCATTTTGTTTCAAAGCGGGTCGATTCATTAGGAAAGCCGATCGTCGTGCATTGCAATTGTCAGCTTTTCTACAAGGAATATCCCCACTACCTAGCCTATTGGCATTGTAAAGTAAGCCTCAAAAAGATGTATATTATACATCCGTTCGTCCCGGGTTCGAATTCCGGTAGAGACAAATGTTTGTGTGATGAGCTTCAACATTTGTTTCCGAGTCATAAAAATCATTGTATAATATGTATGTATTTACAAAAAAAAAGTATATACCTATGTAGTATATCAACCAACAAGTATCCGAAACACAAGCCTCGTTGCTTACCACGGAGCTAGATGGCGCTTTGTCATAATGTCCAGAAATATTTACTATATTTATATTATTTGAGTAATAGGGCAAGCTCGGCCAGAAAGCATATTTGATTCAGATATTTTGGAATTCTGATTCTCAGAGTTTGGATTTGTGCCCGGTTAATGGACAATGGGCTTCACTTTAAAAAATCACATTAAATACTTACTAAATAGGGTGGCGCCCACAACTATACCAGCTTAATGTCCAGTCAATCTTCCTTCCTTTCTCTTTCTAGAATATACCTACGTATAGCCTAAACGTAAATAAAACTGGTTAATACAATTAATGCGTTTAGAATAGTCTGGCACAGTCGTAAATTTGTAAAAGTATTTCGGTTTAAAGACTATTTTTGGTATATTATTTGTGAATTTATGCAAATTATAAGATTTAATTAATCTACTAAAGAGTTTTATTTAATTATAATGCTTCTTAATTTTGTCTACATTTCCCTATCGTTTTTATATTCTTATTATTCAATTTCGTTATCTCTACAATCGATTATTAAAAAATACAGTTTATATAATTCCTTTTTTTTTATTATCAATTTTGAATGTTTTTTTTTTAACATTTTTAATATTAGTATTCGAAACAATAATATAATAGTTATTTATAATAATTTATTTACATTTAATTATTCCTAGTTTTATGGAGTGAGTATAAATAAATTTACTAAGTAGACATTGCTTTTTTAATATGGACTTTGATCAATTACGTAATAAGCTGCGTAGGTACCTAAATAAATAACAAATAGTTTTAACGGGAAATTAATAACTAAGTACAACAAAATTAATTTGAATTCAATTACTAAATTGTATTAGGTATTACGTAATACAATTCTTACTGTTAATAAATTCAAAGTTTCCGTTTTCACAGAGAAGAATTATTAAATTTGTTGTTTTCAAAATAGTTTGATATTTTACTGATAGTAAATAAATAATAATAAATAGTTCAACTGACTGACATATCAATACAGGGCCTAAACTATAAGGGTTAGACTCTTGAAATTTTGAACAGGGGTTCCTTTTAAAACGTATGGGAGCACTAAGATAGGAAAATGCAACATAAATACTATCAGTAGTCTCGACGGTTGTCTACTTCTCGGCTTAAATAATGAAGTGAGTTGGCCAAATCTCCCTCCATATAGAAAAATAAACATTTAAGTTCTAAAAATATACGCGTCCAATTCAGAACCTCTTCCGTTTCATTTTTGTCGGTTAAAACTTAACCTTATTGAATTGAAAACACTAATGCGAATACTAAACATTGAAATTATACTATTTTTGAATCCGTAAAATGTTGTTTTTTTCCGACGTCTGTGTAAGAAATCGGAATCAGTAAGGAAGAACTTATTCATTTTATATAGACATGATTTTTTTACTCTGTGATTCATCATTAGTCTTATTATTGTCCTCATAAAACTCATTTCGTCTTCACTGCATTAATATAAGTTAAAGTAGAAGTCTCCAAACTGTACTAAATAAAGTATTGTCTTCTAGTACAAAATATATTTTCGGTGTTGGTTTCACTGTGTTAAAAATATTTGTGAAAGTAGGTAAAGTTTCTTGAAGACAAAGTATGTATGTTGTATATTTCCGCATATTTCTGGAGAACTCCGATCTGAAAGAATGTCTTTGTAAAAGCCCCTGCAATTGTACCTACTGTGCAACCTGCGTATGCGTTTGGAAACGTAACAAAAGTGGCGTATGCGCAGACACTGTGACAATCGCTGTATACAAGCTGCTCATACGTTTACGGAACGCATTCGCTGAAGAAACACTAGAGTGAAAGGGTTTTATCTTATTGTTTACCGTTTGTGACCCGACACGTACAATGTTGATGAGGCGTTTGATGTTATCAGTTCACTTAAGGGGATACCAAGTCAAATTAACGGTAGCTGCTTAGAAGATAGGCACAAGGAATAATTTATATCTACAACATTTACGATTGATATTGTTGTGTGACAAAACAAGCTCAGAGAGTACGTGAAAGAGTTTATGAAATCACTGAATAAGCTATAATTGATCCATCACATCCTAATGTAATATACCGGATAAAATAATTTCTCCATTTATCCAGATACCATGAAATAAGGCATCATAATTATGTTTTTTTTGCAAACATGAGAATTTGTAATCCAGTTTTCATACAATATTTCCAATCAAGAAGATAAAAATACACATTGATACAATTTCGTCCGCTCCCTAAGTGCTAAGTGACAAGTACATAAATTCTCTGAATTCACAGTACACATCTAAAAATGGTAATATATGTACTTAGTACACGTAAGATGACGGAATCATGTTTCCCCATTGGAAACGTTCAAGTAATTTGTATTGATAACATCTATCCTGTTTAGTCTATTGACCATGCGGCACATA
The DNA here is from genome assembly GCA_905163465.1 of Craniophora ligustri. Classification (NCBI taxonomy): domain Eukaryota; kingdom Metazoa; phylum Arthropoda; class Insecta; order Lepidoptera; family Noctuidae; genus Craniophora; species Craniophora ligustri. Next base: position 13,164,936 of record LR990955.1, read on the forward strand.
GAACAATTTCACACGTTCCTTGACTTACAATAGTTCTATGGCGATTAAGACTAATTTACCATTTAAGATACACGGTATTAAACCGTGTATCTTAAATTATAATATACGTACGTCCTTCTTTGGTCCTAATGTACTTGGGGTCGTTTCAAGTTGGTCTTTTCCATTCTTTCCGCCCTGTTATCATTTTAATCACTCAATTTTTTTTTCATCATTTCGCCCATCATTCTTCCGTCTTTAGGTACTTTAGTCTACTGACTTCACACCCTCTCTCTCTTTCTCTCTCTCTCTCTATTTTTAGAAAAATAATAAATAGTTATAATTCAATTAATATAGATAATGTGTTATAATTATGCTTTAAATTAATTTATTCTTTGAACATTTAAACTAAATTTTAGCTTTTTATTTTCTATGTTAAAATAAAACAATGATAAATATAATCCTATTAAAAATAAAAGACTTTTAAGTGCTTATTTTTTAACAGTTATTATAAATCATGCGATGGACCGCGTAACAATAAATTTCCCCATTAATTTCTTTTGAAACGGAACATAACTAAAACATGATTTTCTATAATACAGAAACTCGATATAATATGAATTCTTTTAATATTTATGTAGTAGTATATTGTATGTAGGTACCTATGCATAATATTATAATTTGTATTTTTTTAAACCTAATGGAACAATATATTATTCATGTATGTATTTATTCAAAAGGGATTAAACTTAACAGCTGTCTGTCAGCCATTATTGTAATTTAATCGGCAAATAAAAACGAAAATAAAATATTATGGTGTAGAATAAAAATATTACAAATGAATAAAGTTCTTCCTCTTTCCTTAAGTTAAGAAAACATAGTGAGGAAACCTGCATGCCTGAGAGATTTTCTCGATGGCGTGAGCAGTCTGCCCACCTGCAGTAGGCTAGCGTGGTGGAGTGTAGGTCTAACTAATCACTATCAAATGAGAGAAATGGATTCATGATAACGAATAGTCTTTTGTTCTTACGGTCACTAGACCGTCGCTCTCATTTTCTTAACAATAATAAACCTACATGGTTTATTATTGTTAAGAAAATGAGAGCGAGCATAGAGATGCTAAAAGGTATATTCGGAGAGCCGAATATACCTTTTCTAATATGCCAAAAGGTATATTCGGCTATATTCCTTTTGGCATATTACAAAAGGTATATTCGGAGATATGCTCGCTCTTAGAGAATATAGTTTATATAAGTAACTAAGGCTAGACTGGATAACACAACCAAAATCCAAATATCTGGTTAGAAGCTTTGACGTATTTTTAGATGTATGACTAATATTACGATAATGACTGCATTTGTTGCTTATTGCATACTGATGCATTTATATTGGATTCCATGACGCCAACGTTTGTATTCTAATGATTGAGCTGTCATTTATATTGTTTTTTAAACTTAAATTGCATTGCCTGGTAAAATACGAAACGACGAAATGTTGTACTTATGTATATACACACCTTATAAAGTATGAAAGGACGCATATTTTTTTTAAAGACAATAGTGTCTTCACATAATTTACCTGTTTTAAACCAAATTTCCACACGAATATATAATATGACACTTCCTACAGTTAAGAGTTCAAATACTGCTTATTAATGTCTCATTATATAGTCTTGGGTTTGAAACCGATGTCAATCACTTCGTGTGTAAAATTTGAGACATAAAAAACCAACATAATTTACATTGACAAAATTGAACAAAATATTTTTTTCTTGTGGCGATCCTTGGAGGTACCTGTATCTAGCATTGGACGTCTAACGGTTGATATGATGATGATGATTTAAAGATACCTATGGCAGAAATATGGCCAGTGTTTTTTTGGAAATACAAGCACAATAACGACCATGTTCTATAATATCTTAAAACTGTAAGAACATCAAATAAATAATGAATAAGATAGGTACGCGTCATAACATTTTCTCAACAAAGTAAAATTTCCACAATGACTAACTCGATCTTGAACGAGGTGCTAATGATCCCTTGTCTCACGCAAGAGAACCTAAAATGATAAATAAAGCGTTGACAGTTGACACTTCGATCAATTAACACGATGGTACATTTTCTACACACTTATATTATACATACAAAGCAAATAACTAAACTACTATTGTTATAATGGGTGTTTTTCTATGAAATTCTCAGTAGCAACCTCGGAGTTTGGGTTCGTGCCCTGTTAATGGCAATAGGCTCGCCCGCTATTACATGGGACCTAAAACATACTTACACCTCTTCCTGACCCTTCGGGGAGTGGTCTCCGTCAGCTACGTACGGCCTACGTGGCGTACGGCCCAGTGTAACCACGTCACGTCACGTGAGTGTCTGTATGTCACAATGGGCCTTAAAAGAAAAATAAAAAGAATATAATACGTAAATTAACTTTTAATATACCATGTATGCTATTAATGTCAATATGAGATAAAAATCTGTACACGACTAAAATGTTGAATCAGACAGACAACATATTTTATAAAAATATGATGATCATTAATCACATAAAGAAAGAAATATTAAGTCGTTTATGTTAAAATCATCGATTTACAACTTTAGTAAAATGCACAATAAATTTTGTGTTAATAAAGAGATTGCTACTACTAAGCATATTGTATAGAAGTAACAGTAGAACACTGACTCCTAAGACACAGGAATACCTAGTTTAGGAGTCAGGGTTTATCACATTCATGTCACCTCAATATATGTAACCCAGTTTGTATAATATGTTTGTAAATTGGCTTTTGTGGAAATATTGTTTATTATTATTGCCAAGCAATGGTGGTGTTTGATGCTTCATATGACCTTAAAGACTGGCCTCATTCGGTCAGAAAACCCAATAAGGCAAGCCACAAGCCTTATGGATATTTTAGAGCCTATTGATTCCCTTTATTTGTACTTTTCTTTCTTTTACGAACAAAAAATTCGAAATATTGACGCGAATAATAGATAAATACATTCTTTTGGGTTGCATCTCATGGCAAAATTTGACGTCATTTGGTGTGCAGATTTTTTGAGTTTTTGATGCTCACACAAACCAAAATAATATGTAGTTAGGTATATATAGATAGTTTAGCTCTAACTTAATAAAACAACTTTGGGTATCATCGTCATTTTCCTACAATTAATTATTGTTCTTATAGCCGGCAATAGCTCTTGAATTATTTCCTAATTGACCTCTTAAATTTTGAGAACGTTACATACAGTTGAAGTTTTTACCGTATAATTACAATACAATACAAAACATTTCAGGTTTTTATCTAAATTACTCAAAGCCGTATCATTAACATTTTTGCGGACAGCTTCCTTTTTTTGGGATTAATTACATTTTAGATTTTTAAGAGATGTGTCAGATTTTTGCAGAGTTCATTTCGCGTTCAGTCTTGTAACAAAGACGTGATTGTTATCAGGTACAAGCAGTATCCGGTGTATGCACTCAATCTTATAACAATGGTCAAGATAACAAGAGAATTGTTAAAGTTAATTGAGCTATCATTATGAGAATATAATCTTGGAGAATAAATTGAAGGATTTTGTTGCAAATGATTGGGAATCTTTACATTCTAAAAAATATTTACGAGAGGGCAATCCTGTTACACGACTGTGGTTGACGACCTGATTAATCCAGCGGTGGTTAACGCTGCGTTCTGTGCTACGGGTCCCGGGTTCGAATGCCGGTAGGGTCAAATGTTTGTGTGATGAACATGAGCATTTGTATCCGAGTCATGGATATATCTATGTATACTAAGCATGTATTTATAGAAAAAAAAAGTATACATGTAGTATATCAACCTTCTAGTATCTGTAACACAAGGCTCGCTGCTTATAACGGAACTAGATGGCGCTGTGTCATAATGTCCGGGATTATTATATTATTATGTTATCACATTAAGCGGGCACGAATCCAAGCTGCTACTTAAAATTGAAAAACATCATAACTATTTGCTTGACCTGGTAATCGATCCCAAGACCTATTGCTCATCAGTTAGTCTAGAGGGTGGTTATATTAATAAAATAACTGATGATGCAATTTTTATGATCCTGAAGCCATTTGTAACCAACATAATCCACAAAATTCTAGAATAGTGTTCGATTAAACAACACATTTCTTTGTAATTATTTACAAAACTGACGTCATTTGTAAAGGTTGTATGTATAGAATCATCGCCTTTATTATTACGGTGTAGCTTCATTACTCACTTCACACCTGTGTTGGTAGACCGATTGATTTCAGTCCTGTATACGCTGCTTGCACGAACACAAGTTAAGGTTAGAAAATTTATTATTTATTCACATTCATAAATTTACCATAACTTTTATATCCTTAATGTAAACTTAACAGTAAATTTTACTTTCTAATCTGAATATGGAAAAAGAATTCATATGACCCAGTACTTTATCTGATTGCGATCCAAAACTAACAATTATCCATCTGCATAAAATTATTATGTATTGTAAAAAAGTTATCTAGATATCTACCTAATTCTAGAGACTATAAAAGTTCTTTGTATACAATTTGAATTCAAATTTCATGCCACGCCATACATTGAGTCATGATTATTTTTAAGTCATACAAAAGAAACTTATTTGTCTTGTGCGATTGAAGTGCGATGTATGATGGCTGTGTAATTTTTCGCAGACTAAGAAGACGTAATTAAATTTATAATTATGTGATACAATAATAACCTACCATATGGGTATTCCCGTCGATTAAATAATGATCTCAGATGCGTTTTTATAAACCACAGTCTTAATGGGTAGTCACGCTAAACGTTTTGTTATCTGAATATTATTGATGATGATGATGAATTTTTACTTATGTTTAAACACGTGACTCGAATATTTTTTTAAGGAGCATAATTTACGGTACGTTCCGTAAATGCTCCTTTGGAAATTAGGACTCATGTCACGTTTCTGATTAAATTACGAATTCAAATCGATCTATTGTTTTGAAAACTGTTTCATGTTTGTTTTTGTTGTGATATTCCCCATTCAATTACACCTTTTGATATTTTTCACGACTTCTCGGTGTTGGATATAAAGCATCGTGTAATTATGTATAAGTGCATGTAACAATCTTTAATATGTATTTAATTGCAAACCTGTACCTACAAAGGATTCATTAGGTTAGTGTGCATATTTTTCCTAAAAGATTGATATCTTGCTAATGAATATTTAATTGTTTTGATGATTAATAACTAATAGATTCGAAATTGACTGATTCAGTGACTCAATTCTACCAAATGAAAACCAGTGACGTCAAATTAATTAGAATAATTACCGTCGTAGGTGTACATGTCGTTATAGAGATTACATAGTTATTGACTGTTTTGATATATTCTGTTCGCTTGTTACAATATATCTACCCACTTAATTTATACCACCATATTTTATGTTATTTTACCATTTGTGGATAAATGTGCCCATAATTTATTTATAAATTTAGTCGTCTTGTCTTCAAATTTATTCCTTTTTTTTATTGGATTGAAATTAATGTAAAAATTTTGAAAAGTTTTGAGGACTTCATCCTTTTTTTGATATTGAATAGTAATTAGTGTAAAAATTTGGAATAGCATTGAACATATTATTCCTTTTTTTTAAATGAATTGAAATTAATATAAATTTATTGAAAAGTTAAAGTAGGTTGCTGTTAGTGTCACAAAAGTACCTAAAAATTTATGTAAACAATCTGAATTTATTTTCAGGTGGTTCACAAGGAGGTGGGGCATTCTCATACGTGGATTCATCAGGCAATAGGTACGGTGGTACATTTGGCTTGAAAGACGGCAGGGTTATAAGCACTACCGGCGACGCATATCCAGTACCGTTCGCTGACACAGCCTACCAAAGCGACGACTTCGGGTTCTCGTATTTCGCAAACCTCGAGAATTTACTCCAAGAGTAAGGCTTAAAACAGAAGCTTGAAGCTTCCGGTGGAGGATATTCGCATGGTGGAAGGCTCCAACTATTGTACGAACTTCGAATTTAGTTTACTATCTCCGCTTAAATGCCTTTTACGGAATATGTTAAATATCAATGAAGTTCTTATTAACATTATACATAACCCACGCGCAAACATAGACGTAGGTTTGTGCTAGTATTAAAAGTGTATAAATCCAAACTATAAACATATACCTATATAGGTATTAATAGAAGATGTATCTTGAAACATTACAAGTAGGTAGCAAATCTGTTCTATTCAAGTCTTACATTTTCAATATTATATAATTGAAAATTACATTTTGTAGCGTTAATAATCGACAAGAACCACGGGTGAGAAGGTAAACTCATAATGCATGTACTTAGAGTGTCTTTTTGAATGTCGTAACTTTCCAAAGTGTTACTTACTAATTTATCTTGTCTTCTCTATCGCTTCCATCGGTCTTCTTTAACAAGCCAACTAACTGTTCCGTGTGTGTTTGCTTAACAATGTTGTAATTACAGGGTGTTCAAATCGAATTTAGACAACCAGAGGCTAGCGTTTGACGCTGCAAGAAAAGCCTTCGACATATCGTCGAACGGAGCTGGTTTCTATCCGAATCCAACCATTGCCACCAGGTTCGGAGCATTTAACAACTTCCCACCACCGGCATTCCCCTTCAACGGCGTACCCGCAATGCCGAATTACGGTAACTCCGCATTCGCCGGCGCGGCTGCAGGACCGGGCTATCAGCACCAAGTCGCCTCAATATACCCAGCCAATCCGGTAAGTCCTATATTTCATTTATCTATGTGAAAATCTTGTATAAATCCGATATGTATCTTTGTAATGATCACATCACGAACTTTACCTTTGGTGCTTGCAAATCCGGATGGTTTTTATGGTATGTGTTTCTTAAGGTCGTATACTTAAAGTAATAAGAGGAACATCTTACGTCATTTGTAAGATAATATTATAAATATATTCGGACACTATAAGCCAGTGCCATCTAGTTTCGAGCTAAGTAACGAGACTTGTGTTACGAGTACTAGATGGTATATAATTATGTATTTATTTTTGTAAATATATACATATTATACATTGAAACATCCACGACTCAGTTTAAATATTCATGCTCATCACACAAACATGTGATGCCGGATTCGAACACAGTACTCTTACCACAGTAGACAGTTTTTAATACTGCTGCGCTAATTGGGTTGTCAGATATTATAAGTATTTCTTTATATAATCCCAGGATAAGTTTCTAAATCATTTTATTTTCATGTTAAAATAACAATATATGTAATTTAAAATATCTGCATTTATTGATATTTACATCGATGTTCACTGACGTGGCCTTATCATCGTGACTAAAATGGCAATAATAAAATTTTAATGGGCTTGACTCTGCTTATTCTAATATAATATACATATATATATAATATTCCAATATAATATAGGCACATGTGAATAAACAATATCGAATTTTACAGGACAAGAGTTTGCAGTAAGAATTTATGGTTGCTTTCTATATTTTGCCTGTATAGAAAGAAAGAAATACTATGAATTACCTGCAAAACAAGAGAACAACAAAATCAGGCACCAAAAAAGATCAATTTTAAAACCACACCCTATATCCATATATAATAACATCCATGAGTCAGTTCGAATCCATGTTCATCGCAGAAAAAATCATTTGCCCCTATCAGGATTGGAACCCAGGACCCCAAGGGTCCTTATCCACACAAAGTAGCTTTAATACCGCTATAATCGGGTATATTATTATGATTAAGATTGTCATTTTTTTCCAGGGTAACCCCAACGTGAATAAAGTAATAAACCATTACTCCGACACATCGGGACCCAATACTGGAGGCTTCTACTCCGTGTCCAGCAAGTCTTACTCCTCATCCTCCAACCTCAACGGCAAGGAAACGAACAGCCGGGGAGCCGAGACGCTGGTCAATAACAACGGAAAAGTCACACATTACAAAGTACAAAATTAAAATGTGGAATAAAGCCTCGGATTCCAATGCCACAATAAAAAAAACATTAAAAAAAACATGGATCTCGTGATACAATAAAAAAAATATTAAGAATTTATTTTTGATATGACTTAGAAAATAATATTTTTTACAAGTACCTACTAACTTTAGTTGAACTTGTTATATTTGTATTCCTAAATAATGATGTGTAATAATTTAAGCGGCGTAAATAAATTAATATTAACGATGTTGGTCAGTTGGTTTAAAAAAGATATATTGTATCAATAAAGTTATGATATGTTTCTGGTTTGTTTATTTTCATGTTGAAAAAACTGTTGGTAAAAACGATACAATAGGAACGCTTGATGTTTCAATCAAGTGTAGTTGAGGTTATTTTATTTTTGTTATTAAACTTTGCTTTGATTTTTTTCAGGATAAGATGAGATGATAAATTCCTCTTTGGCCTAGTGGTCGTAAATGCGACTGCAGAGAAAGAGGTATTGGTTTCGATTCCCAGGTCGAGCAGTGTTATTGGGTTTTTCTATGAAAATTTCAGTAGAAGTTCGGAATTTGGATTCGTGCCCGGTTGATGGCAATAGGCTAGCCCTCTATTACATGGGATCTAAAACATACCGGCGAAATTTGGGTATACATAAGTGCACCTCTGCCTAACCTTGCTTGAGCCAAAAATATTGACACTCCCACTTTAAATATAAAAGAGTAAGTTTAGTAATTTAAATGTAATTGAATTACTCTTGTTTTATTGAAATAATGTAAAGATGTTACAATGTAAATGCGCACTCGAGTTTCAATTCAAGCATATGCGTTTACTTTGTTGGTCCCAAAGCTAGTCTACACCAGGAAAAAGAAGTTTGTCTAGGTAATTATCTTGAAGACTAATTAAACATGACTGTACATGGACATGAACCCGTGTCCATTGATGATCAAGAAGATATACTTCATAAAATATGGCGAAAACATGAAGCATTAGCGAATACTAGGAAACGTGCACACAATTATGATCCTCATTATACCATACCTTTCGACCTCTAAGCGTACGTCTCAAGGTCGCTAAGATAACATCACCACGTTTTTTTCATTACACACTTACGGATACGGGATGAGCAAAAACAATGGACGCAAAACAAATTAGTTTAATTTCGCCAATTTGCCATCCAACTTCATTTTAGGAGTTGTTGTTTGGTACGACCATGAATTGCCTCTTTGTTGTGGACACCCTCTTCTGTCTAGGCCATTGTACTCCCTACATTTCTGACAATAGAATTCTTTCATACCATCTTCTGTTATTCTTCTATGGAACTTCCCTGGAGTTTGGTAAGCTGGTCTGCTCACTTTCCAGCTGGAACTGTAGTCTGTGCTTAGAGGTAATTCTTGACTCATCCAGTTGATATTATTGAAGAAGGCTGAAGGTTTCCATTGTGTAGGATTCGATATATAGTTTGGATATATGTCGTAATCATCACGGACATTTCTATTAATAAAAGTTGAGTCAGGATAGATTTTCCCTCTGTTTCTAGTATCTGGTGTTCTTATTTCTGTGGTATCAACTGATTTGTAACCGCTTATTACAGGTACTTCGCCACTATCTTCTTTTCTGTCTCTGTTACCAATATTGTATGTAAGTGTTCCTGTATTACCTGTAAATGTAAGTATTGTATAGATAGTTTCAATCCATTATATATAATATTACAAATATATAATATTATTAATTAATTATTTAAATATTCTAAATGGGAAAGTGTGTCTGTCTGTCTGTTACCTCTTCACGCTATTAAAACAGCTGAACCGGTTTAGATGAAATTTGGTATAGAGATAGTTTGAGTCCCGGGGTAGGACATAGCATAGTTTTCCCCGAAATCATCCCTTAAAAATGGGTAAAGGGGGTGGATAAAATTTTCTAATTTTACGCAGACGAAGTCGCAGGCAAAGCTCGTTTCATATAATTTCAAAAGGTAAATTCTAGACCAACAATATAGTAATAGTTAAACGTTTTGATCCTCTAGATAGATGTAACCTAGATAGAGCCTCTAGAGGCCAGTTGCTTCCAAAGAGTATCTGTTATATAAAAATTAAAGCTTCTGACTTTCCTACCACTATTAGCTACATACTCAATAATTTTCTTGCTTATCCAGTAAGAAGCAAATAATCTATAAGCTCATAAATATTACAAAGATAATTAAGTCATTACAAGCAGGTCAGTAACATCGACCTTGGGTGGCTTCTGATAACGTTCTGCGAAATTCCAATCAATATAACAACATATTGATCAATAGAACTGTACTAATTCGTAAACTTTACATAATATTTAGACTTAGTATATACATACATAATCTCAATGCAATAGCGAGGTGCAATTTTAATTTTTCAGGGGAACGTAATTATATGGGGATGCGTTAAACACAGACTTCTATGATATTTATTAAACGTTTTTTTCATAGAACGTTATTGAAATATTCGAATATGATCCTGTAGACCGTAAAAATATTTGATCCATGCGAGGATCAAAACTGCAACACGTGACGCACAAGATCACACAGTCACTGCGCTAATTAAGTCGACTATAGTAAATACCTACATCTTTTTATCACATACCTTTTTATACATTTACCTGAACAATTAATTTTTGTGTGCAATTTTTACCAAGAGTGAGCTAGCCCCGCCTAGCCGAGTCGGGTTAGCCAACTGGAACAACGCGTTCATTGCCCTACTCGTTCGTCAGATGTCCTTCTATGATAGAAGTTGCTCGTAAAACCCTATCTACTTGTAAATCGGGACGTCTAGTGAAATGAAAACAGGTGGGTAATTAAATATATTATACATATTTCATACACATAATATATTCTGTGTAGAATTGGGCTATTAACGAAATGAATTTATTAGGCTGATGTCAGCAAAAACTTCAGGAGACAAAGCCGTAGAAGAAATTGAGAAAAGTATATGTAGCTATGTAATGTATGTAAGCCTCTTATAAGCGTTTTCACGCAAACTAGGGATACTTAACAATTCTTTCTCTAGCGTATTTGCTATTACATATTTTTTTAAAGCGATAGATAGTTAGTGTTCGTTATAGATTTGTATTCACATGCCATTTTTTCAAATAACTTTTTTTTAAATCTGTTCTGATCCTACCCGAGTCTTTTAAGGATTTATTAATCCATTTATTATTTATAATCTTACCTTCATCGGAGCTATGTAATCCTCTTCTGTTATTATTTTTAACCTTGGTCGACAAAACAATGGTATGTTTCACTTCGACATCTTCATCATCCACTTTGGTAGCATTAGTGATGGTAGTTGAAATCTCATCGCCGCCAAAATCCATTTTCGTTGACACTCCGTCACTCCAACCAGCAAGGGCTGAAATATACGCATTTGTACTTACTACATTTAGGTTCTTAGTAGATTTGTTCCTTTGATCCATAAACAGATACGTGCTGCTTACATTGTCCACTAATTAGTAATACAATTGACAATAATATCAGTATTATAAATATTAATGCACGATGGTCTTATCATTTATCGGGTCGATCGCTTTTAACTTTCTGTAAAGGTCTCGGTAACGAATATTAATTACTTTTGTTATTCTTTCCGATATGATATTATGTGATCATTCATTCACCCATTTTCTCTTATATTATTCTAAATTATAAAACTAATTTCTGCACCGTAAATCATCACATTACTTTATTTGCACGTGCCACATTTTGAACCTAGAATCCGTGGTCTGAACGGCAAGTTTATGATGTGTACGTATTTCGTATTCAAATAAAACTATCTTAAGTATAATTATTTCAATTATTCTTATTCGTATAAGTATAAGAAGTAAGTATGTCTTGTCTCCTTTATTTTAGTTTATAAAATGTGAAACGCCTAAATTGACACTAGCGCTTCTACAAATTGCTGCCTTTTATCATTTTTAGATCTCTTTTTTTCTGAAGTAGGTATAATTTAGGTTTGCTGATATGGGATAATCTACATATTTCTATGAATTTTTTAATGTCAAGTAGCAGTTACAAGAATCGTGTTATCAAACATATTAAAACAGGTTTATGTTTTCCCAAAAGCGTGATTGTAACTGATATCTAGCTTTGAATCCCTCGTTAACCGTTGGATTAAAAAAGACCGCTAAATTACAATGAAACCAAACCAAAAAACCTGTAGGCTGTAGTACTTCAAGAATATAATTAGGTATTTTAAATCTAATTAAAAGAATAAATTATTAAGTTTTATCTAGATAGAAAAGAACCGTTATATATACAACCGAAACCGCCATACAATAGCACAAAAGATAAATAAAGAAATACACTTAGTTCAAACGGTCATAGAAACAAAGTATCCTTACAAGAATTTGTTAACAAAACAACAGCTGGACTGGGCTAAAACTTTGATTTCGGCAATAAAAACTTACATCACGCATATTTAAAATTTGTAAGATTTACTACATAATCCAACTTCTAGTAGAGTAAACTTATAGGAGTTAAAAACAAGTTCGGTTGGAATTCCAGCGCATATATGTATATATATTTTAATTTTGTATTTTTTTCCAAAGATCACCAAAATTTGCCATTATTTCTGCATGGCAACAACATGAGTAAATATAAAAAAACTAAATATTAAGAGGCATAAGAAACTGCTCACAATAAAACGAATCATGGATGTTGAATTATCTAATACATATTAAATAGTCCCGACTTTCGTTACTATAGAAAAGGCAGCCTCTTTCCTGAACACTAAGCAAAAATATTTTTGATTTCCTTACCACAAATACTCAAGCAGAAATACAAGAGCCGTGTCATGTTGTCACACAAAGCGTTCACAAACAATATGGCTTCGCGTGCTACCAACGTTTTATATAAACTATACGAAATTACTCTAAATGATGTCGCAAAGGATGCACAATTACCTGCCGTGTCGATGCCACAAGAAACACAAGACACCTGTGCTGTAATCACGCCAGGTAATGTTGATTGGTCATGGCTTGAATGCTGAGTAATATTGTCAATCGCAAGTCACTGTAGGGTGGGACTAAATAGCCAAACCTAGGAGACAGCACGGAGGTTCCTGAAGCCTTGTGTGAATGAAAGAGAAAAGATGTCTTAGTAGGTAGGTGCTTTCGCAAATCCTATGGTCCTAGCAATAGAGTTGACGGCGTTGACGGGTGCAGTTGTTTTAGTTAGTAAAAGCTCACGCTGGCCGACACACCCAGTTGCTTCCCGAGGTATGTATAAGGATGGTCCGTTAAAGATGTTGCAGCACATAAAAAAAGTAGGTACAATCTGTCAAGCAGAGACACAAGATACTAATTATTTTGACGATCCAATAAGACAAGGGACGATAAGCCACTGGAGCAATATGTGCTGGTCTACAACCATGAAAGCAGACTAATGAATAGGAATGATTTTTGTTTCTGTAACTAGATCTTAAGAAACACTGTTACTAGTAAATTATTGTTTTTTTAGCTTACCAACATGATAATTATGAATGTGACATTAATATTGTATGGATTTTTTACACCCAAAGCCACCAGTTTTCCGATAAACGATAAGGTTTGACAAAGACTGAGACTAGCAAAAAGTAATATGAAATCTGTTAAAATATATTCTACCGACGTAAATGTATTGTGTCTTACTGGTATTTAGGTATAGGTATAGGTAAACCTAAATAAAGAAAAATATATATTATGAACGATGACGACTTTGAATTGGGCTTAGAATACTTTTAAAACAAGTGGAAGCTCAAATTGCAACGGAAGATCGAAATTATTATTATGCCAAAAACAACAAAAAATCAACGTCACGCGGTGTTCCTAGGCGGTCACCCATCCAAGTACTGACCGCGCCCGATGTTGCTTAACTTCGGTGATCGGACGAGAACCGGTGTTTTCAACATGGTATGGACGTTGACGTCTTGGCGGAACAAAGAAGTGTTAATATTCTTAGTAAAAGCTAGTATGAAAACTATGAAAAGTATACATACATATTATTCTCGTAACGCAAATGCACACATTAATAAATATACATTTAAACATTATCAGTGGCATAGATTCAAAATAAATTTATTGTTCAGAACCTGCTTAGAGCTTAGCAATATTTAAATCAGCGTCATCTAACATTTTTTCTCTAAACTAAATGAAATTACGTCCGACATGTTCCTTCAAAAACTTCAAGCATTGTGTGATAGATGGCGTTGACACCAATCCAAGAAGCAAAATTAATCGCCCAACGTGGGGCTCGAACCCACGACCCTGAGATTAAGAGTCTCATGCTCTACCGACTGAGCTAGCCGGGCTGGTGAGAACAAGGCTGAAATTTATATTCACAATCCAAAACTAGTAAACAATCCATCATTTAACCGACTTCAAAAAGGAGGAGGTTCTCAATTCGTCGGAATCTTTTTTTTATGTATGTTCACGAATTACTTAAAAGCGCCTGGACCGATTTCCAAAATTCTTTTTTTGTTTAAAAGGGTAGACTTCACAGTTGGTCCCATTGTAACCACATCAGGATCTGATTTAATTTAATTTATTTATTATGGAACACCAACAGCTTCTGTATACAAAAAATTAAATACTCGAGATAACAAGTTATGGACTTATACAGTTGCCAATTACAGGCGAACCAACATTCACAAATACAAGTGATAACCTAAGCTAAAAAATAAAATGTAATAAAACTTAAATGGTAATAATCTATATAAACAGGAATATAATAACAAAATTGCAACTAAACTAAAAGAAATAAAATTATACAAAAATGAAAATGAATAAAACAAAACAGAAATAATAAATATTGAAATAACATAACATAACTTTCAGGATAATATAATTATGTCTACACATGAAATTATGATATGGCGCTTTGGGACTTTAATATTTGGGTTTTAAAGATATTTATAGAATCATGATATATGTCAACATTGGGAGTGGATTTTATAAGTGAATTCATCTCTTGACTGAGCCTATTGAGGGGTGAGCTTACTCCTAAATTTGTGGTTGATGCTTTTGTGTGGAATAGATGCGTAATGGGATGTCTGGGTACTTTATATGGGACTTTTATTCCAATTTGTTCTGTTAATTTATCGCAGTCTAATTTATTGTTTACGAGTTTGAAAAAGAACATGAGATCTTGTACGAGTCGTCGGTCACGCAGAGTAGTCATTTTGTAACGTTGAATACGTTGTTCGTATGGACACCGGGGAGATATTTCACCGAGGGAATATGCTAGGTGTTTTGCGAAGGCCCTTTGAATGCTTTCCACTCTTTGAGAGTGTACTGCGTAGTGTGGGTTCCACACCACGCTAGCAAATTCAAGGTTGCTCCGAACTAAGGCGTTATATAGTACGATTTTTGTTCTTACCAGCTTGAACCCTTTAGTGCTTCTCTTAAGAAATCCTAGTAGCCGTGCTGATTTTGTAACGATTTTATTAATGTGGCTTCTGAAGTTCATTTTATTATCCATGGTAATGCCAAGATCGCGAACCTCATTTACAGTTTCCAATATTACTCCTTTTATATTATATGAGACAATATTCGATAGTTTTTTCCTAGTGAATCGTATATGGCTACATTTTTGAACATTAAGTTTCATGCGATTACTGTTGCACCAATGTTCAATTCTATCCAAATCCTCCTGAATTAGAGCAGTATCTTTATTTGAAGTTATAGTTTTATGAATTTTAAGATCGTCGGCAAACAATAGATATTTACAATTACGTATTTGGACAGTGATGTCATTAATAAAAAGTGAAAACAGAACCGGTTCAAGGTGAGAACCCTGAGGAACTCCTGAATCTGCATAATATGGGTATGATTCGTAACCATCAACAACAAGAATTTGCGATCTACGGAGTAAATAAGATGAGAACCAGTTTAAAAGTGAGCCATGTATACCATTGTATTCTAACTTGGACAACAACAGAGAATGGTCAACTTTATCAAACGCACTGCTAAAGTCCGTGTATATAGCATCTACTTCTAGTCTTTTGTCAAGAGCTAAGGTCACATCAGACACAAATTCGACGAGGTTTGTTTCTACGCTGCGTCCAGCTTTAAAGCCATGCTGACTTGGTGAAACAATTTTATCAATGTGGCGAGTAACGATTGGACAAATAAGAGATTCAAAGGTCTTTGAAAAACATGATAATATTGATATGGGACGGTAGTTTTTAACATCAGCAGGATCTCCTTTTTTTAAAACTGGGACGATTCTTGCGTTTTTCCATACATCAGGGAAAATTCCTTCGGTAAGGGAAGAATTAAAAATAATCTGCAGTGGTAGAGCGAGTTCATGGCAACAGCGTTTTATAAACAATGGAGGAATGGAATCAGGTCCGGCACCTTTAGAGGCATCTATTTGTTTGAGCTTGTTAAAAATTTGTTTCTCCGTAAACTTAATACTGCTTATGACAGAGTCAGTGCCTGAAAATTCATTGGAGATATTATAAGTATCGGTTGAACCCTGATTAAAAATAGAGACAAATTGATCTGCAAAAAGGTTAGCAATTTCTGGACCACTACTGGCTACCTTGTCATTCATAAACATATCTGCAGGTATGCAAGATTCCCCACGGCGTTTATCTTTTATGTAGCGCCAGAAAGCTTTAGGGTTGTTAGGAATATCATTTTCAATTTTACATTTGTAGGTACTATAGCAGTTATTAATTAAAGTATGACAGCGACTTCGAAGTAATTCAAAGGTAAGTCTGTCCCGGGGATTATTATATTTACGATATTTTTGTCTAAATTTCTCTTTTTCAGACAAGGCTCTAATAAGTGAGTCCGAGTACCAAGAGGGATATTTTGATTTTTTTCTTGCATATTTAGGTACAAGATTGTCGATAGCGTTCTGTAGTATACCGTAGAAGGCGTCAACTCTTTTATTAACATCAACACATTCATGAAAAACATCGTACCAATTTATATTTTGAAGATGGACTTTAATTTGTTCAAAGTCGGCTTTAAAAAAGTTGTAACCAGAACGGTATTTTGTTTTTAATTGATTTACGTTTGAAACTGGTATAGTAATGAGGATGTTTGGGTGGTGGGAGTCTAATTTACTAAGCAAGTCAGTGGGATTAGTAACTATTACATCAGACATATTACTCAATACTAGATCTAAAGTTCTGCAGTCACTATTTAGGATGGAATTAAATTGGTGGAGCTCATTGATCGATAGAAAGTCTACAAGTGAGTATCCCAGAGAATTTTCGTAATTTGATGGCGATAGATGTAGGCCGTCATCACTCTTTTTCCAATCGATAAAACCCAAATTAAAATCCCCAAGAATCACTACATCGTCAACATTATTAAGCACGTTATTGACAGTATTTAAGAAATATTGTAAAGAGTCTAGTTTGACAGGCGGTGGCATATAGATAACACACAGTGCAATTTTCTTAGTAATATTGTTAACAGAATACTCTATAGATAACCATAAATCTTCAAAATCACTCTCCCAGTTTTTCATTCTTACAGATTTAATTTTTTTGCTAACAGCAACCATAACCCCACCCCCATCTTTTTTAGGTACCTTAGAACTTAATCTATCCCTACGATACACCACATATCGCGGGTCAATGAACTCTCCATTCATTATTTTAGGATTCAACCAAGTTTCAGTGAATGCTATTACATCATAGCCAGTCAGCAAAATATTTTTGTAGATATCTTCAGTCTTAGTCCTCATTCCACGAACATTTTGATAGTAAATATCGAGCATTGCGAATAGAAATAATACCAAGAACATTTACATAAAAACACAAATAAAATTAAAATACCTAAATCTAAGTGGTGATGCCAGTCGTTTTCATTAACTTTAAACTATCCTGATTGCGAATGTAGATAGGTTTCGAATGAATATCTTTTCGTACAAGAATTCGTCCGTTTCGTATCCAAACAAAGTTATATGACATCTCTTTAGCCAGTTTCCGTGTTGCCGCATGCAATTGTTTGCCAGCAGGGCATAAGTGCTCGCTAACAAAAATAGGTACTCGGTTACCACCTATGCCTAAGTGATGCGAGTTCAATTTGTCCGACGAATGTTTTTTGTTGAAATTTCCTACTGCAGCCAGAAGATTGTCACGCTGGCGGGGGCTGCGGAGCTTAGCAATCACAGTGCGTGGGCGGTTATTATCATTGTTAAGTTTGGCTACTCTTGTGATGTGCATAATGTCACTGTCATAAATGTCACAACTTATTACTTTCGCGATATTTTGTAAAGTTTTCACAAGATTTTCAGACTTATCTTCGGGTATTCCATTAATCTCCACATTGTTTTCGCGCATGTTTTGTTCTACTATACATAGCCGTGTTGTAAGATCATCGACACTCTGCTGGAGTTTCGCATTATGGTTTTGCAGTTGATTAATTATGGCATCTTTTTCATCAAAGCGCTTCTTGAACTCTTCGAAGTTCTCATTAAAAAATCCAAGCGAAACTTTGAATTCAGATATTTCTCCTTGTATATTCTTTAATTGGTCAGTAAGTAACTCTTTAAAAGATGATTTAATAGCTGCGGCCAATTCTTGTTTAATTATATCTCTTAGAGTATCTTCATTAAAGCAGTGTTCCCGATTATTTGGGGTAGATATGGACTGACTACTTTTCTTCCTTAGAGTCACATTCATTAACTCAGGTGGAGTATTTTGATTACAAAGAGGTGTAGGTATAGTTATGGGGCTCGATGATAGTTTCCGATTCGGTGATCGACCGAGGTTTCCAGTATTATTAGTCGGACGTACAGGTGTATTGTCAGTTTTTATCTGTTTGCAACAGCATTCGGGGCATTTCCAGGTTGACTTATAAACCTTATCCATGAGATAAAAGTTGCTACTAGGTATGTTCACACAAAAAATATCAAATCTTAACTTGCACTCGCAACAATCCAAAAATTGCAGATTTTTTATTTCATTCCTACATCCAGCACAAATATTTCTTTTCGGTTCCATTTTATTAATATTAATATTTTTTCAATGAAATTGTTACTTCCAAATAAAAATAGCCGTTATTATTAGCAGATTAAAGCTTGAAACCGCTGAGCGCGAGGCGGCAAGCAAGCGTGCGTGTGAGCGTTGTGCGTGTGTGCGTAACAGCGAGCGAGACGCGGGTTGCCCTCGGTCGTTATTTAAATATTTTGAAATTAATTTGCTTATTACTCACGAACGCATGAGAATCCAGGTAAGACGTAACCACCACTAGATAGGCCGTCAACACAGCTTCACGGGGATATATAGCACTACTTATTATGAAAACTTTTTACCACTTTTCTAGATATTTTACCGGAGCAAAATTCAAAACAGTGTTATCACTTCGGCGTCTTGGCGCGAAAAAAATGATGATGATGGGATCCCAGGGAAATCGACGGCAACCCTCAAATTTTATAGGCAATTATCACATTTTCAATATATTTACTATGATTGTTCCAGTATTTGCGTCTGATAATTATCATTTGATGATGGAAGGTAGAACTCCTCAACAGTTAAGAGTTAAAAGAAAATTCTTTCAGTTATAGGCATTTATTACATTTACATGTATTCTCCAAAGCTGTTCAAGTATTTGCATCTGAAAATCACCATCTCATGTAATGATCTGATGATGGAAGGTACAACTCCTCAACGGTTAGGAGTTGAAGGAAAAATCTTTCATAATTATTAGTATATATGGATCGATAGTTGTATTCTTTCAGGCTATTAGATTGATCTGATATGAAAAGTTAATTATATATACACCGTGAAATTGTAGTCGTTGTGGAACCGAAAGGTGGGAAACTTATGATAATTAGTAGAACAAAAAAAAGTCTTAGATTAACTCTACTGTTTATAATAAAAAAGTTGGCAAGTGAAAAGAATATTTTCACTTGATCGAGTTTGCTAGTAGTAGTGCACCAATATTTCATTCAAAATCGGCCGCAGTCGCTAGCTCGCTACTCTGAAGCCGCCTCGCGAGGACGGCGCGGGCGGCGGGTTCAATGACCCGAACGCCCGCCAGTCAGCTGGTACTAAACGGATAGCGGCTGTCCGAGCGAATAAGTAAAGTACTAATAAGTACTTACGCGTTATTTAAAAGTAGTAGGTCAGTACTTTATTGATGTAATTTTATTATTGAAATAAATTGTATTTAGCAATACGATGCAGATGGCGACGAAATTGATGGTAAGTATTACTTTACACCTATCTACGTATTACCTCCAATTAAATAAAAGGGATTAAAAATTAAGTAGGTACCTAGGTTAAGTAGGTACATAGCTTTAAAAAAACCTTTTTTTTGTAACTTTGCCCCAAGCAAAGATTTAACACACACACACACAGACCTAGAACAATTACCTGCAGATCATACATTTTTTTTCTGAGCAAGGATCGAACTCGCGACGCCTTGCGCAGCAGTCACTCGTACAGCCGCTGCGGCAATCATTGCGGCAACATTTTCACGGAATAAATTGTACTCCAATTTCTCCTTCATACATTCCACGAGCTTAGAACCGCCAGAAATACTTTACTTGAACATAGTTTTAGGTATTTACTGTATCAATATTAAAAACAGATAGCTGAAACAGTCAAGGGACTGGGTAGGTATTTCAGGCGTATTTAAAAAATTGGAGCTTTTTACAAAAATAATCAACTTTACATACAAGTTACCTGCTAAAAGTTTATTTACGACGACGAAGTGGAGTCCGCCGCGTTCAATACACAAACGTGCCCGTTTTATACTATTGTCTTTTAGCTTTCTTAACGTGTCTCTGTCACTTTTCATTCTATCAAAGGCGTCCACTATCGCACTGCGTAACTCGTCACGATTTTCATGTTCACGGGTATAAACAAGTCTTTTGATTTCCGACAACAAGAAAAAGTCCAAAGGCGTTCAGACCGGGCTCCTAGGCGGCCAAGCCACGGGACCACCGCCGTGGCCTATCCACCTATCACCGAACTGAGTGTTTAGGTAGGCACGCACTACACTTGAATAATGAGCGGGGCAGCCATCATGCTGACAGTAAATTCCTGCTAAGTACGCTACAGGGATATCATCTAACAGCCAGCCCCGATATTATCGTTTATAACATGTCTAAAAACGAGCTGTTAGATAGCGTTCAATGAAAATAGTCACTATTAATTGGCCGTTATAATAACTGCCTACACAGTAGCACTAAACTGAACTTGGTGATAGTCTTCCCGTACTAAGTATGGATTCACGAGAGTCCATTAATGTGCACAGTACAGCTGAACAATTGCTAAGTACTTCGCGTTCGTATATTCGTACTGACGACACATTTTCGCGTGACAACGTAAATCTTACCGCGCGCGAGTCACAGTAGAACTAGCGCCCGGCCCGCACGCCGCCGGCGGCGACACTGCGGCGGGCGCGACACTGCGGCGCCGCCGCCGCTCAGCGTGGTAGGTAATAATAGGTAGTGCGTCCGAGTGGATTGTCGGCAAATGTGTAGGTAAGTTAGCGGCAGCGCGCGGGCGGCTTTTATGTCTTTGTCGGCATGCTTTACTGCTTAGTTGTGTTAGTTGTGTACCTATGTGTGAGTAACATTGAATGATATCGATCGTAGTAATCGTAGTACGTTAAATTTAGTGGCGTTACCATGTATCCTGGTTTCGTTCTAGTTTTTTGTATGTCTGTCACATTTTTTATAAAAAAAAATATCTTTATTTCATTTAAATTTCACATAAATGGATTCCATTATTGATATAGAGTCCAAAATTTTCGTCCCAGCAATAGTTATAATTTCACGGTGTATATACAACACTAAAAAGAAAAAAATAAATTAACTTTAAAAAAAAAAGAAAAACCAACTTCAAAAACTAAAAAGACTTCATACCATTAAAACTAAACTAAAAAAAAGGTAAAACTGTATGAAGTTATTTTTTGCTTTTTTTATTTCATTGTGTTATGCGTTTTCAACCTACAAGAATATTCAAATCGTCAAATGCCGATTTTAATGATTTATTTTTGCCTTGAGTTCACTGCCTATATTTCCTATAGTTGATTAGGATTTTTTTTTAAGTCGTTCTGTAATATTTTACACTAAACGATCCCACATTTTAAGATAAACAAACGTGACTTTATATCAACAGTAGAGTTCACAGTCGTAAACAGTAGAGTCTCAGGAGTCATGATATCTTGCCTGGCATAAAGGAACTTACAAAGAGCTAACTCTCTTCCGGGCAGATAGGAGCATGTTTGCTTGTGGATATTGCCCGCTCAAAGCTCAAAGCTACGTCCTGGGGGGATAGCACACATTATTTGAGATATAACTAGGAATGAACCTCTTATTTGAGTTGCTTGATTGTATGTTGCTATCGGAACGCTTTGAAATGTTCAATGACTGTGACTGCTGACTGTGAAACCGACTATTTCATACCGCGGCGTGGTTTATATGATAGCAAATCGTATATTCTTCAATCAATCGATTCAGCATTCGACATGTTTATAATCGAAGTAGACGATGCCCCCTGCCACCCTTGGGCTGGTTTTCAGTCAACCAACTCTTTTCAATTAGAATAATTATAAAATTGAGGTCTGTTATAACTTGACGTCTGACCCCCTGACTTGAAAGCTGCATTCACCCTTGCCCACTGCTGGGCACGAATGATCTCAAATTGTGTGTTTCTTCACCACATAATATCCAAAAAGCTCGATATGTGTGCCGTGGATTTGAACTAGAAGCCTGTCTTTTCCATAAAGCAAAATATATATTTTCATTGAACTCCGATTTCAATTTGACACATACTGAAATAAATACATACATATAATTCAGGGGATTCACGCTGAATAAACATAGGGGTGTATGTTATGTAGGCTGTGTAATATGGAAAGTGAAACCGCAAGAAAAGAAAAGTTGTGTGTTCGCTTAAGGTAAGGAGGGATGCGACTGCGAGTGACGCTTTCAAATTACCAAGATGCTGCGCTAGTTCTGTACAGTGTGCCTATGGTACAGTCAGCGACGGAAACAATATGCCATGCCAAAATATTCTCTTCGATAAGTTATTTTGGGTGAAATTGCCGTCAGCCAGTCGACTTCAATCCATAAAGATAATCTACCTGAAACATTCTACAGTTTTATAGGTGTTGCAGTCGTATAAATTAATATGTATATAATATGTAACTACATAGTTGCAAGTGCTTCTGGGTTCAATCTTATGAGCAAAGTGTTACTGGATAATTCTATGAAATTTTCAGGAGCAGCTCCGAAGTGTGAATTTATTCTCGGTTAGTGGCAAAAGGATCGAATCCTATTACCTGGGAGCTTAAAACGTACGGTTATGTTTACATAAGTGCTCTAGAGTACCTAATCAGGTAATAACATTCTCGCAAGCGTAGCTTTTGACTCTCATTAATAGTAAAATAAAGTGTTTGAAGCATAGCATTTTAGTCGCCATCCCTATCAATATCTCACAGCTAACGGCTCATAATGAATAAGCTTAAGTACAAAGAAACAAAAAACTAAAGTAAGAGAAAGTGACAAAGAAAATTAAAGTGTTACACAGTCGACAAACAAAGTGAGCTAGAAGCTGGAGATCGACAAACGCAGTTTCAGGATGCGCGCCTGCCAGATGGACCGACGATCTGAAAATGACCTAAAGATGATGGGTATGATGCTGTAACACTACTTGAGAGAGGCTTTTGTCCACCGTTGGAGAACAATTGTTTGAGTTGATTGATAGGGAAGCAAAGAATGGTCCCAATTTTATATCTTCCCGCCAATCCTGTTAACTAGTGTACTAAACTAACAATCAAATAAACAAAAGCTACTCAATGAGCCATCAAAAATAGTGCTGTCTCTTATAATGGCCTGCGAAATTAAAGATACATCACATTAGCCTTATGCCATCACAGATATTTGTGCGGCCGAGTGTACACTGTACCCCCAATACAGCTGATGCGGATGGCTCGCAATCAGCAGAGTGGGCCCGAAGCCTTTACCTGTACCTTTTCTAATGTTTTTCGCATACTAAATATTCCATGTATGCTAAGTTTTTAAAGGAAAAAACCACTTAGGTGCCCACATTTGCGGCCTTTTACTTTGCAAACCGGGCGAATAAGATCCAGAGTGCTGTATCTTTGACCGTAATGTAATCGGTTAGCTAATGTTAAAAGGATTGCGGGGTTATGTGTATTCCAAGCTTAACTTGCAGCAAAAAATTATGACGATGCTTCTGACGATTCTCAGAGGGTCAGAATGTAAGATGGTTATAGCGAATTCCCACTTACTCAAATGTCAACATAAATATCTTGTAATTGAAGTCGATTTTGATATCGGGTTTGATATGTAGCGGTAACGTCAAAGGGGTTTTAGTAAATTTCGCATGGGTAAGTGTTTGTGAATTAGTGTCTCTTTCTGTGCGTTTGTGACATTATATCTTGCTCTATTACAGTATTTTTTTAAATTTCATATGGTAACAAATATTTCGTTGACAACGGCCTTTTTTACAATGATACTAATGCAAGCTAACTATAAAAGAAGTAAAATCACATCACTAGCTACAAATGTGTTACTCCTGACAGAGTTGTTGAGATCTTCTTCAACATTGAATACATATCAAAAGGCTCAGCTAGACTATTACCAAGCGATGAAAGGATCAAGTTTTCTCTAGTCTTATCCATAACATGCATGTAACTCATATATCGGCTGTTATGATTGAATAGTTAAACACTAACTCAAATATTAATTAATTGTATGCTGCACAGTTCTTTAAAAATAAAAAATGCCGACTAATAAAAGCAAAGCAAACACGAAACCTCCATAACAAATAGTTAGTAATTTATAACAAAGTGTAAACTATTAAAAGTTTTGACAGCTGATTACTGAACGTTATTTTAGTAAAAACTTTTCAACATTTTGCTTATGGCCAAATACACAAACGTTACTCAAATTTAAGTTGCCCTCAAATAAATTGCAACCAGCTATGCTTCACTCGTTTGCAGAGTAAAGGCCAGGGCTACTACTAAATATATAAGAGTTACTTAAAATTGAGTTCAGTATAGGTATGGCCATTAGTTGACCTCTTTTAAAGTAATCTTAAAATTGCAAAGTGAAAGAGGTAGCACTGTATTTTAAGCGTACTTAAAACGTAATAAATAGTATTTGGCTACAAGTCTGCAACTTTATAAGTCTTTGTCAAATATAGTCTTACTTCTTTTGCTCACCTGCAAAATGAAAGAATTTGAGTAGCGTTTCAGTATTTGGCAGTAACAATGCAAAAAATAACGGCGTACTTAGTGATGCAGGAATTTATAGCATGCAAAATAACTAGCTATCGTACATAGTTATCGGGTCACGATTGAAGCAAAAAATAGGATACAATGTAAATTCAATAGGAGATAAACAGGCGGCGACTTCTGAGAGCGCTGTTGTAGTGTCAACATGGTTCCGAAATAAGACGAGACACATCTTAAGTGTGTTGTAAGGTTTATAAGTTCCGAAGACTCTTCATCCTTATTGGTTTCTCATCTTACTTACGCGTATATTAAACATTGAAATTAAATTATTTTTGATCTGTACTGCTGTATGTAGTGATAATAATACCGTGATAAAATGTAAATGTCAGTAAAATGTAGTATTTACATAAGTATAGGTATCTATTAAACCAAAAAAAGGGATATCCTTCAGGCATGCCGATTTCTTGGTTAAGGTTATTGAAAATTAATAATTACACATAGTTACATACTATCAAATAAATCACATGTCCTGCTTTGGATCTAAACTCGAAACCTAAAACTTTATAGTATTACTATCACTTAAAGCATACATTTTTATTTAAGTTATCTTAATATATAGATACTGATCATGTCTTTTTCTAATAATAAAATACAAACATTTGGAAAACATTTGTACCTTCCTATGAATCCTTCAAGTACGAAATTCTATCATTCTTCATCCACGGGAAAAATATTAGTCCATGTTACAATATTCTTGCGGTGAAATTCAATTTTCTTAACACGAAATGTCATACGAATCATAGAAATAGCTTTGAGTGTTTTTGCACTTGTCGTATCATATTTTGATTCAGTTACTACAGAAGGTATAGCGGGAAATATATTCAATATATATTATTATGATATTGTTAGATTACTGTCTGTATTTTCTTACTATTTTTTCTGCTTTACTTTTAACAAACCATTTGAGCGTGTAATTTTAGACGAAGATCGAAGAATTAAAATTCAATGTCTCGGAAAGAGTTTAATGGATGCCTGGAAGACTTATTAGTGGACAATTTAATAATCTTCAAAATTCGATTTCTCAAGAAAATATCTACTATGTCTTTTTTATAAATAAGATACATTTGAAATAACGACAGACTGTATTCTCAATATTTACCTGAAATGAATAAATATAGGTTGTATCATTAATAATTACAATAAACCACATACCTATTACTAGTAACTTTCTTAATAACCGAATTCAAATATAAGTACTTTGTTTAAAATAAAACACAAAAACGGATTGTCCTGTCTAATAACATGAGTCAATCGTGGTTCGTGACCTGTGACTAATCCTGATTTGGGAATATTCATGAACACCCTATGTAGCGACATCTATCTCGCCACATAAGAACTACGAACTCAGTGCGATGACGCAAGTAATCCTACATCGCGCAAGTGACATTTACACGCGAGATTGTATATATACAACCACCCAACATCAACCGTTGGGCAGTAGCCCGCCAGGCACAACACCTTGCCTGGTCGGAGGATCCTCCTTTACACGTGGAGGGATTCACACCTCCTTCCCTCCATATTGGTGACCCCGAGCTGAACATCAATGCAACCTGCGATGAACATCAATGCAACCTTCGATGACCAGCAGCTTTGCCTTCATCACTCCTCACACCACTCTCCAGCGCATCACCCTGCCAGCCAGCACCCTTCCGGCTTCAACCCTGACCACACGCCTGTAGCGGACGCACATGCCTGGTCAGGACCTTCAGCCGGCATCAGCAACTTGGCATAGCACACTGCACTTCGGCCGGTCATCTAGCAGAGCCACTCTCTCCTGGTCGACGCAGCAGCCAGCCACTACGCATCACTGCACCACCTCGACTCACTGAGGAATTCGCAGCATCACAGTCCCGACTCACCGTGGACTCACCGCAACACAGTCCCGACTCACTGCGGACTACGCGGCAACCTGTTCCGACTCACTGGAACATCACACCTGGCACTGGCAACACGCAACAACCGTTGACTCCTCATCAGAAGATCATATCGACCTCCAGTCTCGGAGGGGAGTGATGTAGCGACATCTATCTCGCCACATAAGAACTACGAACTCAGTGCGATGACGCAAGTAATCCTACATCGCGCAAGTGACATTTACACGCGAGATTGTATATATACAACCACCCAACATCAACCGTTGGGCAGTAGCCCGCCAGGCACAACACCTTGCCTGGTCGGAGGATCCTCCTTTACACGTGGAGGGATTCACACCTCCTTCCCTCCATACCCTATTCGTAAAGAAGGCAGGTCAAAACGTTAGTCACTCAAACCGACTGAGCTGTCAAGTATTACATTTAAAATATGTATTTTGGGCACAAGCGTGGCTACAGAGCATCAAGTTGGACTCCTAGGCCGAGCAATATACTATTAGGTATTTCTAGAAGCTTCTAACTTTACAATGATTTCTTTCTTAAGTTATCAGTTTTTTACGTATTTGCAGACTTGATTGTATTCTAGTTTCTAGTTTTCAGATATACGTTTGAGGGCTCCTTTAAATCGAATACATGGCCTATAGTAATTATGTTGAAGTGACATAACATAATTTTATGGTGTCCCTGAACGTTACGGTTGAATAGTTGTAGGTGCTTTTACAAACCCAAATCATTATTGGAGAAAGCAGAACTGATTGTTGATTACATATCAAGAAAAAATAATGAATTCGGTTAAAAAAGACAGAAAACCTAATACTTTTTTACATATTGCAGCGTATATAAACAGCGTAGGTACCTATATATAAATGTTAAATACATGAATATAATTATAATGCAATAAAAAAGTAATTCACTGTGAAATTATTCGATTAAATCAATAAACAGACCGCATTGTAAGGTCACAAAAGTTTAAGTGGCTAAAGACCGAACAATCCGAGAGGTTAAAAAATAATAAATAAAAGAAATCACTCACAAGTCCGTCCGTCTACTTAAATTCGATAATCACGATCGTGTTTAGATAAAAAATAAAAAGAAACAACAAAATAAACAAGACCCGTAATCACTTCATGTCAGCCGAATGAAGAGTAGGGTGACCAAGCATTGTTGTAACAAAAACTGCAACTTAAAATGATTTAAATGTTTGTTAAATTGAATCATCATCATCATCATCATCAACCCATTAATGTCCCACTGCTGGGCACGGGTCTCCTCTCAATTGAGAGGGATTAGGCTATAGTCCACCACACTAGCCTACTGCGGGTTGGCAGACTTCACATGCCATCGAGAATTCTCTCAAGCATGCAGGTTTCCTCACGATGTTTTCCTTCACCGTTTGAGCATGTGATAAATGCGCACATAACTTCCGAAAAGTCAGTGGTGCGTGCCTAGGTTTGAAATCGAAGCCTTTGATATATCAGTCCACTGGTCACATCACTAGACTACCACAGCTCTTAAATATGTAAATATAAATTGAATATGTATATATTATAATTTTGTCAGAAGTTAAATATTACACAAATATGTACTCACAATGCGTATAAGAATATTTATTTTATCTTGTGTGGGTCGAGCTCGTTAAAATATGGTTTGAGCTACACGATAGTTGACACATTTGCGCACCAACGTATCCAGACCAGGTCAAGGTCTTCCAAAAGACCATTTTATATATCTTACACAGTTACATAACGTACAGTAGATACTTATCTGCAATTAATTTTTCGAATACCACATTATATTAAAATTTTGCCATACATTAATTAATAAGCAGTGCAAAATACAATAGGAAGTTCTTATTTGTACAAATAATTATAGGCCGCTAATATTTATTGTATGATTGTTCTTTATGCGTTCTTTTGCTGTAGTTTCCACCTAAAATTTGTGGTCACTATACAAACCACTTGGAAGTTAAGTTTCGTCATGATGTGTGACGCAAGCGACGACGTCCAAAATACTTATTATATTTTATTTAAATGATCAAGCACTTAAGTTTTAATAACATTTGAGACTTTTAAATTATGTTTTGACATTATACAACAAATTGAAGTACGTACACATTCGTTATATTTATTATTCCTGTATATTATTTACAATAGATTTCAATTAAAAAACTATTTATAGATTGACTTAACATTAACAAGATTTATAATTTTAACACGAATATTAGTCAGAGTAACTAATTTTACCTTGTACTGAATTAAAAGTGAAGCTGTGATAACCTAGTGGTGTGGCTTTTTTTAACCGACTTCAAAAAGGAGGAGGTTCTCAATTCGTCGGAATCTTATTTTTTTTTTTTTTAATGTATGTTCACGAATTACTTAAAAACGCCTGGACCGATTTGCAAAATTCTTTTTTTGTTTAAAAGGGTAGACTTCACAGTTGGTCCCATTGTGACCACATCATGATCTGATGATGGGATCCCAGGAAAATCGAGGGCAACCCTTAAATTTTATAGGCAATTATCACGTTTTGAATACATTTACTTAAATTGTTCCAGTATTTGCGTCTGATAATCATTATTTGATGTTGATGAGCTGATGGTGGAAGGTGGAACTCCTCAACAGTTAAGAGTTAAAAGAAAATTCTTTCAGTTAAAGGCATTTATTACATTGACATGTATTCTCCAAAGCTGTTCAAGTATTTGCATTTGAAAATCACCATCTCATGTAATGATCTGATGATGGAAGGTACAACTCCTCAACGGTTAGGAGTTGAAGGGAAAATCTTTCATAATTATAACTATATATGGATCGATAGTTGTATTCTTTCAGGCTGTTAGACTGACCTGATATGAAAAGTTTAATATATACAACACTAAAAAGAAAAAATAAATTAACTTTAAAAAAAAAGAAAAACCAACTTCAAAAACTACAACTTCAAAAACTAAAAAGCAAAAAATAACTTCATACAGTTTTACCTTGTTTTTAGTTTTAAAGGTATAAAGTCGGTGCCAAGCCAAACGTAATAGTAAGTACACTCACCGCGAGTGACCTTGAGCAGGGTGGTTAAAACCACCACATCATCGGTACCGGCTTCATACCTTTAAAACTAAAAACAAGGTAAAACTGTATGAAGTTATTTTTTGCTTTTTAGTTTTTGAAGTTGGTTTTTCTTTTTTTAAAAAGTTATTTTTTTATGTTAGGCGAGTAATAATTTATCACATGCTAAAACCTGAATAAGTAACCATAAAACATAAAAATGATAAGTAACCCTTCTCCAGTAGTGGGACGTAACATAGCTTGATGATGGACTAAAATTGCTTTAATAGAGAGATGAAATATTCATGATAACTACGATAAATAATAAACAGAATAAGTAATAAGTAATAACGCTTTTGTAGAGGATTTCAGTTAAGTACTTCAGTACTGAAAGTTAATGGACTAAGCAGAGACTAGACAAAGGTATTTAATAATTAAAATGTCAAGAAAACAACCATTTATTTAAATCTCGTAACTTAAGGCGATGGGGACAGGCACCTGCGCCAAATGCACTTCTTTGTTGAAGCAATACCAATAGTCTACACTGTAAAAATAATTAATAACTCTTATTGTATTAGGAATAAAGTAGTAAATCGTAGGTGATAGTTGTTGATGAAGTGTTTCAATGTGTTGGCCGATAAGTTTATAGAAGAGTATGGTTTTAGTCGAAGCAAGACTTGAAGTGTTATACTCTAGTTGATCATAATAGGGTGGACACCTGAGGTTTGTTGTTTAGAGGTCGGTAAACGCTGAAACCGGACTACCAAAAGATACTCAAAAGCTACACAATTTTAAGTACCTAGCCGTCAAAGTCAATGCTGTCACGTTTACTCGACTGCAAAATAAAAGAGGGGGAACTATATACGTGTAGGTAAGTACCTATAGGTCATACATAATATTTGTATTTCATGTTCTATTATAAATAGAATTCTTGGACAAGACAGCGCCGGTTGTGCGGTCCGCATCCTAGAAACAAATATATAATGAAGTAATAAAATACTTATGTTTTATTGTACCATTTACTTTTTAATTACTGTCAACTATTTACCAAAGATTAGAGAAAATTAGTAAACAAGAATCCTCAAATTACATATTCAACCCCTTCAATGCAGTTAGTGCTCTGTCCACAGTCAAAGTACGTAAATTTTGCATAAAATCACACTAGAAGTAACTTGAGCAAACAACTTTGGTGGGCAGATAGGAGAATTCGCGGTTATCGTAAATTTTAATCATAATTTAAGAAGGGTGATGAAGAAATACGATGTAATAAGAAATTATAGGGAAGATGAGCGGTTCGAGAAAGCTTTCGGTTAGTAAAAAGGGCGGAAAGTGAACTGAAGAAAAATATTATTATGCATTATGCGCGGTATCTTTTTTCACGCGTAATTTTTTCACGGGGATCTGAGTGAGTATTTCCTTGTGTCCATATTTATTTTTTAATAACAGTGAGGAGTTTGGTACTGGCCTTTTTGCTCATGTGATAAATTATATTTAATTATTTCTGTAATAAATAAGTAGATCTTTTGAAAACACTTTTACAAGTCATGTATATTATTATTTTAAGATCTAGATGGTATAGGCATAATATTTAGGATTAATTTAGCTTTAATTTTTTTTTACCTACCGACTACTGATAGTTGAGCTATGAATAGAAAGTAGTGAGGTAGATATATTTTTTTTTGATTGGTAATTAATGATTTCTTATACAATGGCCTTGATGTTCATATACTTCATAGATATGCTTATACTTTTGTTTCCATTTGTTTTTAATAGACGAATGAAACTGTGAAGTTTAAAGGTCTTGAATTTGAACACAAAGGCATTCACCGCTGACTTTTTGAAGTTATGTGAGGTTTTTTTTTAGCTTTTATTGTACTAAGTACTAGACCTAGTTTGTAATTTTCTTTTCGATTTCAAACACAAAACCGCATAGTACATGATCTCTATAATTTCAACAAACAAATACTCGATCCTCATTACAACTGGTCCTACGAGCTGAGGTTGCGGAGGCAGCAATTTAAAATCTCTCCGCTCACTCGTTATCCGATATTGATCCGACAAAATTGCAAATTGCATCCCTTCTTTCCTGACAACACAGTTCTGATAACGACTCTCCATATTGAATCCTAAAACCAGGATTAAATAAAGAGCAAATATAGGTACTCGACTTTAGGGCTCTAGGCAGAATTTACAGCAAAATAAATTCAGCTTTTCAAATTGTCAACAAGATTTTTATGAAGTGCCGTAGGGCACCTTCATGGAGGTTGCATTACTCGTTGGAAAAATCATTTTAACTGTACTTAATTATTATTACATTATTATAGCCTGTTACTATCCCTCATTTATTGTATTAATAGAATCTAGTCGAGTTTATTTCTATGTAAAAGTGGAATTATGGGCTTATTTAGTAAAATATCGATTATAAGTACAGCACTGTAGTCTCTTTACTTTAAGTCTATTTCCATGAAAAAAAGGTTCTGTCAACTGATAAGTCAATAAATAAAGCCGTTTAAAAACTCTTGTCTATTATGTAACATTAAGCCTTCTGCT
This sequence comes from Craniophora ligustri, assembly GCA_905163465.1. Lineage (NCBI taxonomy): Eukaryota > Metazoa > Arthropoda > Insecta > Lepidoptera > Noctuidae > Craniophora > Craniophora ligustri. Next base: position 13,197,562 of record LR990955.1, read on the forward strand.
ATTAAGATACAAATCAGCCAATAACACGTACTGGCATAAAACCACTCGCATCGAAATTACCCACATTTTTTACGAGAACTAATTTTGTATATGATAAGTTCAGCACAAGTTTGTTTGTTTTACCCAAACAAAGGTTGGGTAAAAATTACCCAGACATGCTCATTGATTACCATTCCGTTCTCTGCAATTATGATAATGTTACGTTTACATACCAATTTGTTTTAGTACGTCTTATTATTTTTTTTAAGTAAATTACCTACTTGTGCCCAGTACTGGGTAAATAAGTATGATTATTTTCGTCTTGCGTGTGTTCCAGGGTTTTAATTAATAACTTGGGCTGGTTTGGCTCTGTGTATTATTATATAGCAATTACATAATTTGTAGGTACATACATTTTCTCTTTACTGGTAAAAATAATTGACATGTAACTGGGATCCATATATCAGTAGCAACTGCGATTAACTTACTGATTTCTTATAATAATTAGCACGGGTTACGGTTAGGTATACATAAATTATTTAAACACGATGTTTCTGATACTTCATCCATTAGATCACGCCATACCACATCAAATATTTTTATCTACAGTTTTATTAACTTTTTAATTAATATCGATTTTAATTTCTCATTTAGAAGGTAGACGGTTTTTCTTACCGTAAGTTTACCGGACACGCTACTCACAATGGTAAGGGAAAGTGGTCTGCGGCAGATTTTTTTTTATATGATATATTATTTATGGAACCTTATTTCAGCTAACTGCTCTGTGTTGGTCGGCGGGTTTAACACACGTTTAAGTACTCTTTTAAATCTGTATAAGGGGTCCAAATAACATAATATATATTTTATACATGTAACATTGAAATACCTAGTTTTATTTACCAAATTGTTGCGTTCCGTGTATTGGGACATCACGGAATAATCCCTTAAATACACTCTAAATAATAACAATAATTTATTCCATCGTAAATATTGCCATCTTCAAAATTACGACTCATTTACGCCGCGTGTTGCTGTAGGGTTGTCGCACAAACTATTGTGCGGTCCCTTGTAAAATTACAAAAGTGATAAATAAAATAAACATTTGGTATGAATAAAAAATAAAGTGTGCATTGTACGGAGGCGTGCTGCGTGGGAATGACAGTCGCGCCGCGCCGGGGGCGATCTCACTGGGAATGTCGTTATTTAATTAATTAATTATTTTTGGGTCAGCCCTTTGAGGTTAAGTATCAATATTATTGTATAAATTATATTAATGCCACGCTTCATTTTTATAGGTATAATTACGAAGCTAGATTAGGTAATGGAATAATTCATATTAAATATGTAACTAGACTTGTAATTGGTAAAATATGGCATGATTATTAAATACACATGAAATAAAAATGATTTCATTTGACTTTACGTGAGATGATACTCGTGCCCAGCAGTGGGAAAATAATAAACTATTTATTCAATTTAGACCTAATTATTTTCCTGGTGCGTTAAGCAATTAGGTATAGAACATAATGTGGCTAAGGATTAATCAAATGTCTGCTGTTCGGTCCGAAAGCACGCGATTTCGGACCGAACAGCAGATTTGCGTATTTATTAATATCACATGCTCAGGCGGTGAATGAAAACATTTTTGAGAAATTTTCTGGATGGTGCGTGATGTCTATCAATCTGAAGTAGGCTATCCTAGAATCCTAGTCGACGGTAAATTGGTTGTTGAGAGAGATGGCAAATTCATGTAACTTTTAAAAATACGCAAAAAATTCTTAGGCCATTGACTGGAATGAGGTGACGCTCAGCTCAATAGTTCGTATATTTTAAAATTCTTAATGCGCATCATATAAAATATATATAAAAACCAGGTGCAGTGTCACAAATACATTAAAACATCATAAAAAACCGTGACGTGCTGTTTGAGCACAAATGTCGTGTGGTAACTGTCACATACACATAATATAACATGACTTTCCACCTCCCGCCATGACGAAGCACTCTATACAAATCTTTTGACAACATGTGACTGAACTCTGGCAGCTCCCCACATGACCCAACATGTTTTTGCAACAAAAAATCTACCCTGTTTACCCCTCATTTTAGTTCTGGTAGATGTTGAATAGATAACGATGCATCGCGAAGTAATTCTGACGTGCCCGTTAGTAATTTTAAATTAGGAATGCGTTTGTCATGTTTCAATTATATGTAATGAAAATGTAGATGACCAGCTACATGTGCAGTTACATTTTTTTAATGAGGTTTTCGTTAGGCCTTTTTGGTTGCTGGCAAGTAGTTAGCACTTTAGCAGAAGTATTTTTTTATGGCGGAAAAGTTTAAATCAAAATGTATCTATTTGAAATATTGTTTCTTATTGTTGTGTTTACTGATGGTGTATTATGGCTTTACCTGCATACATACGTAATTTATAGCTTTGACAATTACATTTACAATTTACAATTATTTGAAGTCAGTTTATTCGTTAATTAAAATATTATAGGCACAATATATTTGCTTCTTAAAACTTAACGAGCATAAGTTTAAAATTAAAATATAAATTTAATAAGGATGTTTTAACGTCAAAAAGTAAGTAAGTTAGTAGCGAAACTTAAACCCAAGACAAACATTATATTAACTGTCACGAACTCACGACAGTAGGTACGTACCACAGATAACCCTGTGGTACGTACGATGTACTGTGTTTATATTGTAAACATTTCGTCCGATCAATTAGGCTGTATTGGGAGTTGCCTGTGCCGGCCAGATACGGGCCATAAACAAACATTAGGATTACGATTATAAATCCATTGGACTCGATACATATTTATCGAGACGATCCATCATTTTTGAGTTAATCATACCTACCTACTTACATTCTTAATTCTTGATATTGAATGATTCTTTTTTTTATGTGGTGTACGAATATAAATTGTAAATAAAACATCGTCTCGATCTCATCGTCATCTCATCGTCATTTTACACGCTTTATCGCGGTATATTGAAATCGAATTTAAATACCTAATACCGCGATAAAACGGGTAATTAGTAGTTTTGGATCCTTTACACCAATTATAGTGACGGAAGACAGATTTTAGGTTTCAGCAGTTTTATTTATGAACTTTTTTGTAAGAAACTGTAAGATTTTTTTTTATCAATACTGTCTTTATAACACTTTAGTTTTAATTGACATTGAATGAAAACTACTTTTTACGGATTTCCCCTATTGCAATACTGTTTACGTGCATCCTAAAAAATATCTAACTAGTTGGTGTTTGAAATTATTCAGCTTCATTTAGTGATTATGGTACAATACTGAGTACAATCAACAATCGATTTGACTAACACTTATACATACAGTCGTTATACTATATATCCAGATCTAAAATTAAAATGAAGCGCAATTTGTGCGCCGCCGATACTCTGCTAGAACGATCAATCTACCAGATTGAACACACCCTGTATATACGTGAACAAAAAGGCATCGAGTGGTAAATAAATAAAATAAATTATATTTTCCCCTAATTAGTAAAATGGAAGCATATTATTATTATTTTTAGACTCAAGCACGGACTCATAACGCTACTTAATGGTGATTAGAATATGTAATTTTTTTTATTTTTAAAGTAACATTACCGAAAGTAGTGATTTTTAGAGTTATAACTTCGACGTTTGTCAGTAATTAACTAAATTTAGGGTAGCTTTTAGCAACTATAAAATGAAGACACCTAACACTTTAGTCTACTCTCTGTTAGTGACCATCGCAAAATGTCGTCATGTAATGATTCCAAAATGTCGGGATTTTAACAACATGAATAAGAACACCGCGATAAAAACCGAAAAAAAAGTTGTCAAGTACCTTTTTCATAGATCAGGCGATCATACCAAGTAAAAACAAAAGGCACACTTATTTACTAGACATTCCATTGACGAGTTCGTTAGTACCCATTGTATATTAAACAGATTAATTAGGTACATAACATCTGCACAGTAATTAATGTATTCCATAAGCCATACGAGTATTCTATTCATTAAAATTCGCTTTTCTTTGTTACAAGCACTATAATAAGCTGCGACAGGCGAGTGGCGTGATCACTGGACTGTAAAAGTCAAAGGTCTCGAGTTCAAACCTCGAGTACCACTGACGTTTCTAAATGTATGTGCGTATTTATCATACAGTGAGGGATAACATTGAAGGAAACCTGCATGCTTGAGAGATTTTCTCGATGGCGTGTAAAGTCTGGTAATCCGCGCTAGGCTAGCATGATGGACTATAGTCTAATCCCTCTCAAACGAGGGACGACCCGTGCCCTGCAGTGCGACAATAATAAAGTTGATGATGAATTGTTACATTATCGGTTGCAAGTTCCCGCAGACGTATAAAAAAATTAAAAAAAATCTCAACGTATGTCGTTGTCCAAAGGGCGTTATTCAAATAAGACGCGCTGCGTATCGCAGGCGACTTGTCGCTTGATGGATAGCTTCGGACCATTTTTAATCATCCCTGTAAACTATTTACATAGCTATAAACACCTCTACGCGACATCCAAAAATACACTCTATCACAAAATCTATAAAGTATGTTTCAACTTGTGTCGCAATGCTCTTGATGTGACATACTTATGCGTTTAATATGAGTTCCGCTGTCAAATAACATGTCCTGTTGTTTGCGTGTTTATACACGGACCGTCCACTTGGATGTTTTCAATGGAGAATGGGGATTTTAAAATCCTGTACTGTCTACAATTTCCTGGAACTGACTTGTAATAATTTTATAACTTTTTTGATGTGTGACTGTTAAATATATTTATAAATATGGCTGTGGGATACGTTTTCGCAAAACAAATAGCAATAATAGATTTATAACTGCCCAGAAGCAGTGGAATGTTTTTGTTTATATTTGCCTAATCTAGTTTAGAGTGTAGTTTATGAGGAATATAGTTAATTGTCCGTTACTTACCTACTAACAGTAATCATTACATATTTATTGTCAAAATATGTTTATTAATTATTTATTTTTGAATGTGTAAAAATAATATTTAATCGAAACATCTCGGGATGAAAACAATAAGCGCGATAAAATCCTCACATAATAGTTTTATTTCTGGAAAGATATGTATAAATAAATAAGAAGAGGGTAGGTACTTGGAAAAGGATTTCAACCAGCGCTACTAAACAATTTAAGTGTAATAAAATTACATAACTGTCATTTAATTTAATTTCTTTAAGTAGCAGATAGCAGATAGCCAGCATATCATAATATGAGGACTGTATCTTCACAGTAACATTATTATTCAGTTATTCTCATGCTGTAGAGGCAAGATGAATTATCTTTACTGAAACAAAGCCATTCATTCACATTGTTCAGCGGTAGCCTCGCTACGTGCATTACACCCGCCGCAATTTTGCGACAAAACCGTCCATTAGGCGAAGCATTGTGCCACCACTCAATGCATGATTAATGATTGCAGACTTCGAAAACATATTCATTCGTGGGAGGAACCAACCCCTCACTGCCGCTGTCTCGTTCAACTACAATGCGAGATATTGATATTTTCCGCGAGACGCGAAAAATGGTGTGTTTACATCCGCTCGATTAAGCGCAGAGGATGGGTTTTTGAAAAATCGACGTACGCCCAAAAGATACGAGTCGCGTGCCATGAACATAACATTTCTATACACGAAATGAAACTTTACTGTTCACGAAATAGGTTTCAAAATAAACAGACTCGTTTTTGTTCCCCGAACTCGGTGCCCTACGAAGCGTAGCAAGGATGTTGTTTTATTGGAAACGGATAATTTATTTGGTGTATTTATTTTGTTGCGGCATGGTACATCGCCTCGGATTCAATAACGTGGGAGCCAATTTGGATGATATGTTATGTTATTATTTATTAAAATTGTGACGAAAGATTTAGTAGACACAACTGTCTTAATATTTGCGAAGATTATTTAAATATGATAACTGTTTGTTGTACTGCTGACATGCTACCGGCATTTTTTTTTTGTTATAAAAAAAATATGCGTCAATTTGAGAACCTACTCCGTCTTTTTTCGTCGGTCGATAAATAGGTGAAATACTAGCCAATAATTTTAAAACAATAAATTAGGCAACAGTTGTCGTTAGCGTCAGGGTGAACATCAAGGTAGACTGAGGTCTTTCTTACTAGTTTAATAGCAGTGAATATGACTACAGGTTCGAAAAATATGAGAGTTTAAAATAAGGCGTGAGGATTGCAGAAACAGAAAACTTATCTCATTCTGACTTGACCTATAAATATACGAAGGGGAAATTCGAAACTGAATTAATTTTAAAAGTGGGACACCACTCAGCTTAAACCTTTTCGGTTAACGAAATTTCTTGAAGCAATTTCTCTTGCAGTCGGCGCCATTTGATACGGGAGCTACCACTAGTCTGCAAGACAAATTACGTTTTGAACTCGACTGAGAAACTTCCACCGACATTCCAAAGAGTCTGAGCTCTTTTAAAATGAGTTAAAAGTATATAGCACTGCGGAACTAAAATAAATCAGTTTTCTGTTCAAATTTCGAACAATATCTTTTGTGTTTTGCCGTTTTTATTATAATAAAGCACTCTTTACCTTTATCCTTTTTCTTCGTGCTTGCAATGACGTTGCACAATCACTTAGTGGTTTGTAAAAGCGATCGCCAACTTCGCGATTGTATATTTCGTAGTATACGCCGAGGCCCGAATATTCGGATCTTGTTGGCGAAATAAACTCCATTAGGAGTCGGGGAGTAGGCGACTCCCAGCGGAAATTAACTGAGACCCGTGTCAGCCTGCGACAATGTCCTTTCAAAACTATTCTAATGACGTTTCAATGGAATTGATGGAATTATGTACTTAACAAGACATTTGCATACAATATGAATCGGTTGTAAGAGCAGAGAGATCAAATGTTGTAGATCTTTGGTCCTCTTTGTAGTTCGGAGTTCCCGAAAGTTAACGGGATTGAATTTTTGTTTGTTTTTATTCTGCTCCCAATACATTTAGATGAATAACAGTATAAAAGACATAAATACAGCGAAACCTTTTGCGGTGTAAGGCATACTGGCACTACAATAGCCCTCTTAGCCTTAGTTGTCTTTTTAACCGACTTCAAAAAGGAGGAGGTTCTCAATTCGTCGGAATCTTTTTTTTTTTTATGTATGTTCACGAATTACTTAAAAACGCCTGAACCGATTTGCAAAATTCTTTTTTTGTTTAAAAGGGTATACTTCACAGATGGTCCTATTTTAACCACATCACGATCTGATGATGGGATCCCAGGAAAATCGAGGGCAACCCTCAAATTTTAAAGGCAATTATCACGTTTTAAATACATTTACTTAAATTGTTCCAGTATTTGCGTCTGATAATCATCATTTGATGTTGATGAGCTGATGGTGGAAGGTAGAACTCCTCAACAGTTAAGAGTTAAAAGAAAATTCTTTCATTTATAGGCATTTATTACATTTACATGTATTCTCCAAAGCTGTCCAAGTATTTGCATTTGAAAATCACCATCTCATGTAATGATCTGATGATGGAAGGTACAACTCCTCAACGGTTAGGAGTTGGAGGAAAAATCTTTCATAATTATAAGTATATATGGATCGATAGTTGTATTCTTTCAGGCTATTAGATGGACCAGATATGAAAAGTTTAATATATACAACACTAAAAAGAAGAAAATAAATTAACTTTAAAAAAAAAGAAAAACCAACTTCAAAAACTAAAAAGCAAAAAATAACTTCATACAGTTTTACCTTTTCTTTAGTTTTAAAGGTATGAAGTCGGTGCCGATGATGTGGTGGTTTTAATCACCCCGCTCAAGGTCACTCGCGGTGAGTGTACTTACTACGTTTGGCCTGGCACCGACTTCATACCTTTAAAACTAAAGAAAAGGTAAAACTGTATGAATTTATTTTTTGCTTTTTAGTGTTTGAAGTTGGTTTTTCTTTTTTATTATCCCATTTAGCAGTGAAAAACTACGGTTAATTAAATAGAGTTAAAGACACTCCCGATCCAGGTGAATTGAGGACCTGAAATGGCCGTAGAAGGTGGACTGCTTTTTAAACTAACTGAAATGTATATCACAAATGATCGTGTTGGTATAGTTTTACCGACATTACCCTTTTTGACTTTATAATACGAACTGACAAGTGGCATCTCACTTTATTGAGATCAAAATGACAAAGATGAAAATATATTTTGAAATAGACTTATGTTAGGAATAAAATAACGAAAATATGTACTTAAAAAAATAAAACAAGATAAACTTTTAATTGCGCAATAGTAAACCTTCATAGCCGCTGTGTAGAAACGTTGAAACTATAATTAAAACTGAAGTGAAGTAGTTAAAAGTGGTGTTTGTCGTACAAAAGCGTCGACAAAGTTTGGCGACTGTTGGTGGAAGTCATTTTAAATGTTTTTCACTGAGGGAAATTAATTTCAGGAGACCAATACAACTGAAGCGTTTAGTTTAAATGCAGTTAGTGTTTTAAAAATATTTTCTATGCTCAAAAATGAAACTTGTTTTCGTTTTATACGAAAATTAACTGTATTCTTTCTTTCTGTTTTGTATTTGTTTACATGTAATATGTACTTCTCCTTTATATTTATGGTCAAAATTTCATGTCTGGAGTATGTTTTCGATGGCGTAAGAAATTTGTTAACCCCGAATTAATTAGTGAAATGGATTAAACGTCTGTCTAAACTTTTAAGTTTGACTTTTAAGCCAAGCTCAGCAATGATGGTTTAAAATACTAATGTAAAATACTATTAATTCCTTTACCTCGTAACTTACAATGGAAGGTAGCTGAGCCTGTAAGAATAGCAAATAATTAATCATATCTGCATAAATATAGATGTGATGTGAATATACTATATTACAAGATTTCATGTTTTTAAAATGCTGTGTCACGGTGTTCGTCTACAATGAACTTCTAAATTAATGAACCTTTAGATGACATTTTAAAGAAGCACACTAAGTGGTAGTTGCGTCCAACTGGGTTGAGATACCAATAGGGTAGTTTTTTTCTCGATTTATAACTACGAAATGTATCTGTACATTTTTGGTTCACTACATTACTATAAGCCCAACAAATAACTTCGCCACTGGATCGCGTAGGCAGGTCTTTTAGTACCTATACCTATTCTATGGGTACTTATGTAAGGCTCTGGTAAACTCTGGGCAGGCCAAGGCTGATGGCGACCATTACAACTTCGGTCACAACATGCCGCCGCCACCGATACAGTTATATTAGGGATCCGCTCGAGCCTTCCCATTGATTGCACACAGAAAACTTGGGAGTGGCATTACTACTATTAAAAGTTTTAGTAAAGAAAATAGCTGAATTAGACATATATAAATAATATTTTATAAGCAGATAAAATGTGTGCATAACCTTTTCTATGTTTTTTTCTCTCACAGCCTGCAATGGACGCTTGTTTTATTGTTATATTTAGGTAACATAGTGTGTAAATACGTAACTTCCACTTTATTATTCTAAATGCAGATTAAAAATTTGATTTTTACTAGTATGTAAATATTTTACAAACTGGCCCGTCCTGGGGAAAGAAAATGAGGACTTTACCATCAGGAGTCGCGCTACGACAATTAGACTAATTCGAGACATTTAGGTGACACATTTTCTAATGAAATGTTAAAAATTGTGCTCTTTGATAACATTTATTTCAATATATAAAAATGAAGTCTCCAATTCTCCTCTGTTCTCAAGTCTAGGCAGACGGGAATCATCGTAGAGCTAATCTTGAGGGCGGGCAGCCGCTTACGCAAATGTCATTCACGCGACCCCTTCACGCTTTTGCACACCAAACATACAAGACCTACCTCACCCCCTCCGCTCCCCTGAAATGAGAACGACAGAGGGGAAAGTGGTGCTTTTACAGTAGCTCAAGGTTTTATTGATGGACCATAGATATGTGAGTAGAATGGGATTTGGGTACAATCCTTCGTGATTGCGCCTCGTTCCATTTTCAAATCCTTTACGACCGTTTGTCGCCCACACTGAGCATCAAATTGTTTTCTTTTGAAGATTTTAAATTTAGAATGTGCGTTCTGGACGTTATTATTATTATTACAACTCATCAAGATATTTACTGTCTCACTGCAGCTGTTATTTGAGAGCGAGATGGGGCTGTAGTCCACCACATTAGTCTAGTGCGGGTTGGGAGACTTCATATCATCATCATCAACTCATTTTGCACTGCTGGGCACGGTTCTCCTCTCATTTGAGATTGATTAGGTTATAGTCTACCACGCCAGCCTAGCGCGGGTTGGAAGACTTCATGTGCCATCGCCAAAATTTGTTAGGCATACAGGTTTCTCTAAGATATTTTTCTTCATCGTTTGAGCATGTGATAAATAAACGCATAACTTCGAAAGTCAGCGTTGCACCTTGGGTTTGAACTCAAAACCTTTGACATCTCAGTCCACTAGACACACCAATAGGCTACCACAGCTTAACTTTATAAGTGCCAAGAAGAATATATATTAAAAAAAGTCAGAAGTGTGTATCTTGGAATCGCTCGCGACCTTTGACGTCATAATTCACTCACACTCTAGGCTGTAACAGCCCTACTAATTTGTATATTGTTAAGTATACATTTTTTAAGATAAAGTTTATAAATTACGAACGAAATACTATACTACACATAAATAAGAAATAAAATACCTTAGACTTAAATATTTATCTACCGTGCTGCATTTCAACTGTCTAATTTACTAAACAACAACCTCGCTATCCAACTTGTAACAACAGATAATTATTCCATACAAATTGTGAGAACATTAATTTAACTAAGAACATAACTGCCACAACTTCCGAATTACAAATTCCGCCGTCCATTACGATAGTATTAATCAAAGGGACGATAGCCCCAAATCTAAGACACACCCTATATACCCTTAAATTGTATTGTCAAACCAACACATGGTCCCAAAATAGCGCTTCCGACAACTGCCAACTACTAACGCCACAGCCTAACAAAATCATTCCCGTTAAATAATCCCGTTGCAAATTCCGTACAAATCTGTCGCTGTATAAATTTACTCTGTGGCTTTATAGTGGGCACACGTGCAAAACACTTGAAGAGGGAGTGTTACTAAAATGGACCGCCACTATCACGTAATTAAGTGCCCCGGTCCGTTGTTCACCGGACCGTAAGGGGACACTGGGCTAGAATGGTTGAGGTATTAAAATAACAGACGAATTAGCCAAACGAATAACCACCTTAAAATAATGAAGTTACAGTTTATAACATTATAGCAAAACTGGGTCAAGTGAGGTATATTCAGCAATTGGGGTAATGTGTTAGGCATAAATTACTAGTTTTCTTTGGAGTTGAATCAAGTAGGGATGAAGGCAGTTAGTAGTTAGTGTCCGGCGTAATGACTATGGAAACGGGCGAGGGTTATGGTAATAGATTAACGTGGGAGGACCTATTAATTTGCTAAAACCACCAAAAAGCAAACAGCTTTTGTTAATTACATATGGCGAATTATACATCCCTTCCCCTGCTTCTCGCTTAATTGTAATTGCAAAGTAAGACCACAATCTGCACAATTATTTTGAAGAAATTTTTTTTAGTTAATATGTCTCGAAAACAACATAATATTTGAGTTTCATTTTCAGTATTAAACTCTACAAAGAATACGTCTATTAACCAGTAATCCTATGTAAGTCGCTACTTCGTCTATATTACAGTCTACTGTACTACTATCTACTACGATAGTAATATCAAGTAGTAAAATCGTCTGTAGTAGATATACTACAGACGATTTTAGTGACGTATAACTACCAAAAGAAATAAACCTGTTAATATTATTTATTTATTTATTTATTCAAAATTTTATAACATTTATTATTATTTGTTATTATATCAAATATGGGAATATCTTCCTGAATTAAATGGATTTTATTTTATTTTATTTATTTATATGAAATAACCCGTCGAACTTCGTACCGCCATTTTTTTTTTCATTCGATTTTTTTATTTCAGATCAGGTCACGAGGAACACAAATAAGGAACACAAAAAGATATGCAATTTTGTGCAGACGTTCTGAAGCTATGCGCGTACATACATTTTGACGATTCAGATTTATTTATATATATATACACCTACGTCCTAAACTATTAATGAAGATCTGATAACATTAGATTTAAATCGGAATAAATAAATACACACTAAAGAAATCGTAATGCAGCACGGCCACAAACCGCAATTAAATAAACAAGGTTTTATACAAATAAAACGTAATCGGTCTTAATAAACATTAGCTGTGAATTCACAAGCGTGGACGCATCCGGAGGTCGTATAAAAGCAGTTAATATTCAACACGTTGTTAGCAATAAGCATGGGAATGGAACGGGAACATGCAGTGGCGTATAAAGAACAGTTCCAATTAGTACTGTGATTTTGTCAATGTATTGACACAAATATTAATTAATTTTAATATTTTTGTTAAAATAACAAATACATGTCCATGCCCTCCCATATTAAAGAAATATAGAGAGATCCTTCAGAAAAAGACGCTTATTGATAATATTTTATATTGAGTGATATTCTTGAAATTTAAAATATAGCAACTTTTTACAGATTTTAACGTGTTATTTTGTTAAAAAATAATACAGACGTTTCGGATACTTTACAGCATCCAAAGTCATCGGCATACTTACCAAGAAATCAGTAACATATTGTAAAACCTACCATCCTATTGGCTATCCAAAAAAAATACCCAATATCTAAATATATACAATTTTAGTTAATTAATGCTTTTCCAAAACTATAATGAATGCATACGCATAAAGTAACTTACAAATACTGAAAGAACGTACCTGTTCAATGATTTTAAAAAGCGTTCCGAGTATCAGATAAAGTTAAACTGTTACGGAACGGAGAAGTAAGCTCTATGGTTTGATTGAATGTGTTGCGTGGAAGCAATAAAATAGTTTTACAAGATTTTTTTGCTCTAAATTGTTGTCGTACAGGAAGTTGGGAATTTAATGCATGTATTACGACATAAAGATAACAGAACATCGTTTTTTTAATTGATTTAAAAACAACATAGCACAAGATCGATATCAGTGCTTGTTTTTACTCGAAGAAAAAAAAATCAAAAACCAAATAACGACAAAAAAAGAACTTGAAGATAATATATGATGAATATGGGTATATGAACAATATGTATGAATGTGGATGAAGTAAAAGTGGTATGCAGGGATCGTAGCGTTTGGCTTTCTGTAGTTTCTGACCCTGTGGGAAAAATACGTGAGTTTAAGTAGGTTTGTATGTAAAATAACTTATAGTTTATATCGTCCACGTCCCAACGTTGAACGCCACCGAATCCTGATTAACACCAAGGGAACAAATCTAATCATAAAATAAATAATATTAGTTTCTTATCGCTTTCTTTTATTTTACTATAAACAAGAATAAATACGGATCTTTTAGATATAAAAAAAATAGTCTTTTAAAAGTACAACATGGGATTATCTTATGTTATACATAATAATATATTTTTAAGTACAATGCGCCTGTTAATACCATTAATGATAACTACAATTCTATGAAGATACCCCGAACGCGTTATATTAACATAAATTGTTATCAGGTCTCATTAAAATGGCCGCGACATCCAAAACACAAGTTTAATCTTAGCCTGGATACCAGATTTAAACTTAGTAATAGCATTTTCTATCTAAACGTGATAATGAAATAATAAAAAACATTTAATTATTTTGGCCTACAATTCCTACAACACGATACTCTACTACCCCTACATCACTCACAAAGTATACAAGTAAATCAATCAAATTTCTTCCCCACTTCATAAGCTTTATATTAGGTCATTGATATGGCTTAGACGATAGGATGTTTTTGTATGACTACAGTTGGACTATAACCATTCTGTTTCAAATGTCCACCAAATAAATTCCCTGTTTTCTTCCCACAGAATATCAATACACATGTGGTCGTATCCGAAGACTTGTAATCAATTCCCATATCAGATGGTAACATTCACAATGGCTTATTTGACTAACAAACAGTATCAACCGCGATTATCCTATGTCGCTCATACATTATGTATGAACCACTTCCTTCCCGGGCCGATGCATGACTGACGTAGGGACCTGTAATGTCGCCTACGCGCTTTATTATATAAAAATCTTTGCTTCAGGTGTATTTTGTATGGTTTTATCGACAAAATGGCCATGGCTATAAATATCGTGAGTGTCTTTTTTATTTTGTTGGCTGTAGAATCTTTTCTTATATATGTTAGGTTACATGTGAGTAATATCAGTACTGTCTGAGCTTTACCTAGAGAGAGCATTTTCAAAGAAGTATGTATCCGTATTCGAAATAATCTCATCTTTAAAGATAAAAAATCAGCTTAACAGTTTCCTTACTGTAGCACTAAGAATCTTCCGTGAGAAGGCGATACGGATTTAGCCAGTTTAATACATTTTTTTTAGTAGCCTGTAGCTTCCCACTACTGGACACGGGACTCCTCTCATCTGGGAGGGATTAAGGTATAGTCCACCACGCTAGCTTACTTCGGGATGGCAGACTTCACACGCCATCGAGAAAATCTATCAAGCATGTAGAATTCCTTACGATGTTTTCATTCATGCATGTTATGTGCGTATTTAGGCGTGCCTAGGTTTGAACACGAAACCTTTGACATGTCAGTTCACTGGTCACACCACTTGGCTACCACAGCTCCCAGTTAAATGTTAAAGCCTGATAGTTCAACGTATTTATTGGAAATGTCTACTATAACACTGTGAGAAATCAATTAAACATTCGCATGTCTAGAATTATATTTGAAAGAAAGAAAGAAAGAAAAATCGTTTATTTGATGCCAAAAAACACACACATACAATATTAAAAATAAAAATAAAAGAAGTAAATTTAAACATGCACAGTTAAGTGTGTGCCCAATCGCACCAAACAGGAGTCCAGCTCAGCATGTGCCAGGATATAATATCCTGACGCTGATATTCTGCTGGATCCTTATGACATGGGGATGTCGAGCAAACAACGGCAATTTGAGGTACTGTTAAGTGTTATCTAAATGTAATTGTAGATAATTATATATTTTAAATACTTATGCGATACTTACAAACATAATATAAATATGTAAATAAAATAAATTAATAAAGTTGCCTATATCTAGCATTCCGAACAGGTTTGTAAAGGTGTTGCGTATAGGTAGGTACAATTATAGCGGCGACAAATCGGCCATTTTCTGCGCGCGCCGCTCGTTCCCATCATTTAATTTAATATGGCGTTAGCCACGGAAAGCGCCTGCCGTACGCGACAGCGCGCGAGCGCTTGCCCATTTTTATTTCAAATAACGTGCAATCAAACCGGTCACACATTTGATTTCACATTATGATTCCGAACATGTAGTGTTTTGCGTCGGCGTGGGAAATACATGGAAAATGAAAAAATACCCACAGATGTAATGAGACATCGGTCAGAATATCCTGTGTACCGCGTTGCGTCGCCGCAAGTTCCAAGTGAAACCATTGCGCGCCAGAATAGCCAGATCAGTAAGGTAAGCATAAATTAGTTTTTTTGTTCACCGAAAGTTAAGTAGGTACGTCATAATTTTCGTGTACCGAGACAACCATTTATACATCCTCGTACATCACGCCCGTCGTCCGCGAAGGGTAAGGCAGAGGTGCACCAGTGTACTCCCACGTTTCGCCGGCATGTTTCAGGTCGCATGCAATAGGGGGGCGAGCCTACTGCCATCAACCGGGCACAAATCCAAACTCCGTGCTGCCACTGAGAATTTCATAGGAAAAAACCAAATAACACTTTGCTCGACCTGAAATCCGAACCCCAAGACCTCTGGCTCGGCAGTCAGACTGCACGACCACTAGACCAACGAGGCAGTCAATATAAAAATTATTTGTGTGTGTAGAAATGAATGATTACGATTATTATGATTAATATTATTCTTATTATTATTATAATTATAATGTAATTAGTGTAATTATTAATTATGTAATTTACGGATTAAAAGTAATAATTAAAATAAAATTACAAACAAACGCATATAATTATTAAAAGATAGGTATATTATTATGATTATATTATATAATAGATTTTTATTTTGTTATTTACAGGTTATTAACAACCAATTGTTGTCGGAGCGAGCCACGCAGACACCGAGGCGGAGAAAACAAATTTATTAATATATTTTTATTATTATAATAATTTATAATATATTTCGTATTCAGAATTACGTTCCACGTTCGATACCTCTTCCCTAACTTTAAAAAAAATATATAATTGTAACACCAAATAATACTATTTAAAACTATAAAACAAATCACGTGAAATCACGTCTGTAATCACACAAATTGTTATTTAATTGCTTCTTTTACTTTACATTAATGTACAATTAGACTGTTAAAGTATTAACGAGTGTGACAGACGGACGGACCGTGACGAAGCGTTAAAGTTACAAGAATTGAAAATGCGGACAAGAAATAGTAGGAGTAGTTTCATAAACTTATTTATTTATTTGACACTAGCTTTTGCCCGCGACTTCGTCTGGGCAAAATTAGTATTTTACGGCCTTTTTTGGGTATTGAAGGCGTCGGTATTGTAGACGTCGGTATGGAGAGCGTCGGTATTGAAAGCGTTGGAATTGATGGCGTCGGTATAGATGGTGTCGGTATTGGAGGCGTCTGTATTGATGACGTCGGTATTTGTGGCGTTGGTATTTTAGGCGTCGGTATTGATGGTATCGGTATTTGTGGCGTCGGTATAGAGACCATCTATTTTCGGCGTCGGTATAGAAGGCGTCGGTATAGATGGTGTCGGTATTGGAGATGTCTGTATTGGTGACGTCGATATTTGTGGCGTTGGAATTGGCGGCGTCGGTCTTGGTGGCGTCGGTACTGTTGGCGTCGGTAATGAGGGCGTCGGTATAAATGGCGTTGGTATAGATGGTGTCAGTATTAGTGGCTTCGGTATATGTGGCGTCAGTATTGGTGGCGTCGGTATAGATGGTGTCGATATTGGAGACGTCTGTATTGGTGACGTCGATATTTGTGGCGTTGGTATTGTAGGCGTCGGTATTGTTGGCGTCGATTATTGGCGTCGGTATAGATGGTGTCGGTATAAGCGGCGCCGGTATTGGTGGCGTCAGTTCTGGAGGCGTCGGTATTTGTAGCGTCGGTTTTAATGTCGTCGGTATAGATGGCGTCGATATTGGTGGCGTCGATAATTGTGGCGCCTGTATTGTTGGCGTCGGTAATGACGGCGTCGGTATAGATACCATCTATTTTTGTCGTCGGTATTTATGGCGTCGGTATAGATGGCGTCAGTATAGATGGTGTCAGTATTAGCGGCTTCGGTATTTGTGGCGTCGGTATTGGTGGCGTCGGTATAGATGGTGTCGGTATTGGAGATGTCTGTATTGGTGACGTCGATATTTGTGGCGTTGGAATTGGCGGCGTCGGTTTTGGTGGCGTCGGTACTGCTGGCGTCGGTAATGATGGCGTCGGTATAAATGGCGTTGGTATAGATGGTGTCAGTATTAGTGGCTTCGGTATTTGTGGCGTCGGTATTGGTGGCGTCGGTATAGATGGTGTCGGTATTGGAGACGTCTGTACTGGTGACGTCGATATTTGTGGCGTTGGTATTGTAGGCGTCGGTATTGTTGGCGTCGATTTTTGGCGTCGGTATAGATGGTGTCGGTATTAGTGGCGCCGGTATTGGTGGCGTCGGTATTTGTAGCGTCGGTTTTGATGTCGTCGGTATAGATGGCGTCGATATTGGTGGCGTCGATAATTGTGGCGCCGGTATTGTTGGCGTCGGTAATGATGGCGTCGGTATTGATGGCGTTAGTAATGGTGGCGTCGGTATACAAAGACAAAGTCGCGGGCATTCCAGGTATATTTATTTTATATTGCAGGTATTCCAGCTAGTCGTGTATATTTTGATCGATCATTATATTATTATGATATCATATGTTTTCACACTTAGTCTTTTTCAGTAGTGTAATATTTGCAGCAGATCATAAAATGAGATCATTTCTCGTTGCCAACCGAGCCGCTTCACGGTCTTTGCGAGAAGTACGATATCTGTTTCTTCTTCATTGGATAGATTTGCAATGTTCCGAAGCCTTATTGCAT
This sequence comes from Craniophora ligustri, assembly GCA_905163465.1. Taxonomy (NCBI): domain Eukaryota; kingdom Metazoa; phylum Arthropoda; class Insecta; order Lepidoptera; family Noctuidae; genus Craniophora; species Craniophora ligustri. The sequence continues at coordinate 13,215,728 of LR990955.1, forward strand.
TATGATATTTAGTTGGGAAATATTAGATCTTCTAGTTCGCGGGAAGTCAAATGTAAAGAAATATTCCGACATATGGAACTATTAAACGATATTTACAGCAGACGATCTGTCAATCGCGCGGAATGTCGTAAAAATGACAGTTATGTCAGTTTTCTTCCTTTTCCTATCTAATGTAAACTGATAATGTTAGATTTAAAGCTTTAACATGCCTAGTCGTTAAGTTTAAAAAAAAAATGTTCTGCGTAACTTTTTTGTTTTTTTTGCCCGTAAAAGCCTCCTACAATGTATTACAAAACGTTTAAAAAAGAGATCAATGAATTTGCTGAAGCCGTTTTCAAGTTACGCCGTAACCAAGGGAAATAGGGATTCATTTATATAGATATAGAATAAATATATAGATTTAACTCATTTTTATATCTATATAAATGATTCGTTGTTTTAAAAGAAAGAAGTCATTTACAAAAAATATCGCTCCAAAATATCCAGAAAAATTGCAACTGAAACAATTTGGTTAGTACTTACATATTATGTAAATTAATTTGTATTTTATTTTCTTTTGTATCATATATGTACATAAAATGATGATTTCCATCTGACAACAATATTATTAAATAATTTTACATACCTACTTACTAAACTCAACAAGACGGCTCCACGACATCCTAAGCTTCAAAAATATAAAAAAAAACAAGATAACGATGACGATGCGTCGGCGTCGGCGAAGGCTTGTTTGTTTTAAATCATTGTTTTATTGCTCACAACACATCTCCATACAATGCAGCCGAGCCGGCCGCCCGCGCTATTCACACACCTCCTCATATTTTATTATCAGCTCTTCTAGAAATAATGGTCTTACAATCAAATAAAGTTGGTATCGAAAGGGTGGTGTTACCCCGCAGGAAAACTTAAATCAGGAGTTAGACTGAGTAATGTAATCACAAGGATCTTATGGACCTCGCACACTCTTTACGACTGTAGCCAGCGGTTTTTTAGTAACCAGGTAAACTGGAAAATGGACGAAAGCGATGGCCAGGTCTCGAAGATCCTTAAAGTGATGAGATTATAGAAAGTGTTGTGTTTACTAGGTATTACGATACACAGACCCAAATGGTATCTAGCATTCTACCTTTGGGATTTGTTTTATTCAATTATTTTAATATTTTAGTTGGTATGCCAACGTAAAATTATACTAAAATGTCGCAGAATATAAAAATATCTTCAAATTCACACACGTTAACGTTTAAAGAAAAAAAAAGGTTAACAGTTGTTACGATCATGTCTCCCCAATATTTCGTACAGGATGACAAGATCACAAAAAGTTCCGTTATCGCAACAAATAGACGATTTTTTTCACTGACACCCCTGTACTAGGGTGACTGTGATCGATCAATCTTGTACGGCTTCCAAGTGTAATTTTATTGAGAAGGCGTGACATTAAAGTGCAGACAACATGGCAGAAGGCTACACCATGAAGCTATTATAAAGCAAATAATGAAAGGAAAAAGGTTATAACTTCAAATGGAGTATGTGTTCATATCAAAGTCAGTATGTATTCTTGTTCCTGTTTCAAATTTATCGTATATTAACCTTCGTTAATGAATGCATTATTATAACGCACAGTGACTTTGAAATAGCTATGAAAGAAGTATTAATCAAATATGTACCTACATATTTTACCGATTATTTACGATTTACAACATATTATATCCCAATTTAACTGATACAACAGACATTAGTAAGGTATGAATTTAATTATTAATAAATTTAATATTCGATCCCCGCTATTTACTCGACAAACTATGAACACTATATTCTGCTAATAAACCCTGCTATCAAATATCCAACTAAAAAATAGCGGCTCATCCATCATCCCCCTCCTAACCCTTCACTTCTCAAGTTACCCGATCCCGATACCCGATAGACGGATACAAATTTATGACAGGGCTCGTGAAATATTCGGGCTCCGTTTATTGCTTATCTGTGAATCTAACCGCACGTGGTCCGCCGCGGTCTGACGTGATGAACGGCCTAGCCACGACCACAGAACAGCGGATAGCGGTTAAACCAACCACATTACAACCGCGTGAAATTTAATCGACCATTTTAATAGATCCAATCATTTTCGAATTTTGATTGCTACCACAAAATTGATACTTAAAAATAATTTGATGATGATGTTAAATTTGAATCGGTTAATTAATGTTGTCGTTAATTTTGAGTACCGTTAAGTTGTGATCAAAAGTTTTATTGGTCATGGGATCGTTTTATGCAAATGATTGGACTATAAACAATTTAGAGACGGGCGACACCGCTTCTGTTTTTCGGTATGTACACCTCAATAGACACCATTACTAATCATACTATAAATTAACATAGTATGATTCAATTTAACGAGGAGAAGAAATTGAATACTGTGAGTATATTTCTCGCGGCAAGTTTTAAAATAGGATACACTTCAGTGCCAAACAATATTGAACTGGCCAACCATTCTGAGTGCTATCTTACTACATTCGCAAGGTGCAAGGTCAATGTCAAACACTTAACACATGAGTAGGTAGGTTGCATGCATCTGATATCTCGCTGAATTCTTTATATGAAAATACACTCCGTCCTACAACTCCTATATGACCTTAGTTGATTTAGTAGGTACTTTACCTTGCTCACTGCCCATTCTTCGCTCCCCCGCTATTCGCTCAGCTTATGAAACTGCAGCAATGTGTTGTCATGTAACCAAATACTGAAAAATTACGAGCGTATCATAAATGTGAGTGAGTCCTGCTCCTTGCATGACAATTATGATGGTATTCGTTTTGTATCGCAATGATTTATGAGCGCAGCGTTCGGTGACCCTTACCTACCTTATGGAAATAGGTTGTTTCCGCCATTTTTATTCGAAGCTGCTATATAATATAGTTGGCTGCATTGTTGTCAAATTCTTCGGTAATCTATATTTTTTTATATCATATCCATTACAGACGAGTTTATAACATCTAGCTACGAGAATTGGTTAGAGACACTATTATAATAGGGATTAAGTTAAAAAAAAATATTATATTATTTATTTATTCTTGAAATAATCTAATAAGTTATTAGTATTGTAATATCTATTTATGAGTTGGGTAAAACACAAGATAAAATCATAAATGCTCTGTGTATCCATCTAAAAAATAAAAATTGAAAAATTCCATTTCGCTAAAGTACTTTTCAGACTAAAATTGCCTCGAGCGCCGCCAGAAACACATAAAATCTTAGCTCAAGTTTCTTATAATTATAACTTATTCTTTATGAACTTTATGCGAGCCCCGGCAGCTAAGCCAGAGACCAAGCCAGCCATAACTTAGATGGGAATAAGCACTAGGATTCAGCCACAGGGCTTTAGCAAAGCTAGCTTACACTTGGAATACTAATAGGAAACTAACAACGTCAAAGAATACGTGAGATTTTTACAGAATTTTAAACTTTATAAAAGCAGGATTTAGATACTATTTTCAGTGTATTGGATATTTCTGTCTCAGTTAACATTCTTTCGTTAATGGAATAGTTGAATGAATTTAAACAAGACATTTGGCTGAGGAATCTTATTAGAATGACTACAAGGGTCAAATCTGGTAAATTACATAAATTTCCACATTGATTATTGATACCTGTTACATTTGGTTGGTGTGGAGATACATTTGGCATTAAACAATTAAAAGACAAACTTTATTTTGGACACACAATAAATCAGCAGATTTTAGGGGGCTGCAATTAAGCTCAATTTTTTTGTCAATAAAGTCGTGATTTTGATTGTCAATAAAATATTTAATTAATATGGTTGTGATGTGAACTAGACTATTGAACTGCAAAGGTCAATAGGAGCATCAAAATTATAATGTCTTTAAAACAAATAAATAAATAATTTATGATTCTTCCAAGATGAAAATGTCTCGATTATAATTCTAGGATTTTCGGTGACAATAATTTGCTACAAATGTAGGTAAATATAGTCTATAATAGATAAACAAAACTTCTAAACAACGCAACGTTAGATTCATATTCTTTTCTAAAACTCTCATACAGAGTTATAAAACGTCATGATTTACGAGCATATAAAACTAACTTGTCGTCTCATTCACTGCGCCTATAATAGCGACGCTACAGGACATTTTGATAAACGCACGCATACATTTAAATTGTAATACGTTTAAACGGTACGCAATTAAAACGTTCAGCGGATGGTAAATTGTCTCCGCACTTGACTCTGTAGTCTGCACGTACCTACTGCATCTGGCAGCCGTAACGTACGTAATTAGAAATGACGTGAGATTTTATGCAGCTCTATTTGTGTTAAACGTTTCGCTTGGGTGCTACTGTACAAAGTCTACTGCTGTTAATATCTGCGTATTGTACCTAAATTATCAAAGTCAAGTGTTTTGTTTCAAGTAGACCAATAGTAGGTGCCCTAAAGGAGTAACAAAGTGGGCAGGTCCAGGAGGTGGGGAAGACCAAAAGCTCGTTGGATAGACGACATACTTCAATTGGCAGGAAGAGACTGGATGAAAACAGCTAACGACAGGGAAAAATGAGAGCAACTGGAGGAGGCCAGAATTATAATCATTTAAATCAATAAAACAGCCTTCAAAGTGCATATAACTGAATTGCAAAAAACGTACGTTTCGCGGGCTACCGTAAAGCTTCCACCTTAAATCAAAGGTCTCGAATTCAATTCCAAGTCACGCGTTAACTTTTTAGAGTTACGTGCATATTTATTAAGTGAATTTTTAAAGTAGCTAAAAAAGCCAGGTAGTAATGTTACTTTTAACGAATTCTGTATAGATAAGTACGTATATTGACGTAGTATATTTTCATTATTTATTCCCGTTGTCCCGTTGTCCGTCTGTCTGTGGTTGAACGAAGCTAAACTTCGTTCAACCACAGACAGACTTATATATTATAAATTAATGAATTCAGTCATTGAAGATAGTCTGGAGTCTCAGGCAAGCGAGACAATAAATGTTATTTTAAACCTTTATTGCGAAAATAAAACATTATATTAAGACAGCCCTATAATTCCTTCACTTTTACCGTCTGTGTATGTGAATACAGTGAATACCTAAGGTGATTGTTTCGTGTTGTTCGCATTGTGCGTCGTGGCGGGTGTAAATAACGACGTCGCATTTGTCGCGCTGGCGCCGTGCAGCCCGCGACGCGCGTGCGTGTCGCTAATTAGATCTGCCAGTACAGCGGCGCAGGCGCAACTACTGCTTAATAGGGTGTTCAGTATTTCAATAAAGATACTTGGCCCATAATTTTGATAAGATCGATGCTGATGTGGAGACCCTTTAGTGTAAATTGTGTTATTTCTACTTACTGCATATTTGTTATATACAGTTTTTCTTTAAATTTGATATTGTTTGAACCTAACTCTGCCAGTGACGTAAAGTTAGAGATAATGTATCTACAAAACAATATTTGCTCGACCATAAAACTCATTATAGCAATTTTAATGAACACCCTAGATCTAAATCTCTGAAATATGGTAGGTACCTTCAAATAATTACATGAAAAATAAACCAACACCCTGAGGAATTTCAAGTGCGCACCGTTGTCGCGTGCATTCCGCCCTGCGCCCGCGCAGCCGATGCAAATAGTTGATTTACTCGCCCACTCCTTCGAGTTTACACTGCGCGTGCAGTTGTTACCCCTTGTCAGTGCACCTCGGATAAATAATATTGTCTCCCGCAAGACGTATGGGTCTGCGAGCAGCCCGCGACTCCGGCGCAATGAAATGAGTAATTGAGATCGAGAATAAATTTAAAACACGACATCCCAATTCAAACTTTACATCCCCACGTAGAGAGTTCAAAATTAAATGTTTTATTCAAAGTTTTCGTTACTACATCGTTAACAATATAATTAATATCGAAGCTTACTGCGCTGAGAATAATGCTGTGAGATTTAAATGGATTCTCATATATTTTGCAATTTAAATAACACAGTTGAATTATAATAACAGATGTATTTGTTACAACGCCTTTTGAAAGGAATGAAAAACAAAGCGGAGTTAATATTTGCTAGGCTTTATGTAATTTATGGCAACAGATGGTGGATGGATTCATTAATAGTAAAGAAAATCTTCGGCCTAGTAAAATATCCATCTTAACAAGTGCCTTTCCACCAAGGCGTTTACTTATATGTATTTTAATATGTGATGATTACAACCAATTTGGTTAATTGTATTTATTCAGTTGATTTTCCATAAATTCCTAGTATTTAAATTTCGAAGCAGGTAAATACTTTCAGAGATTCTTTTTTGCGTAATTTCCTAGTGAGCGTCTATTAAGAAATTAAATGATTATTTGGTTCCCATCCTATTACCCAGTTTTTGTCATAATGACAATGTCACGGCCTACGAGCAATTGTCATAGTTATTAATTAATTTTCCACAATCGAAACTGCCAATTTCAAAAAAAACTTTTCTTGAAAACACACTTTTCCTCCTATCACACTAATAATCACTCTATCCAATCTAATATGGAAATAATGAAGTTTCCGCTTCAGATCGCGTGTCACGAAAGCCTAATCGCGCGATAATCAACTACAAAACTTTATGGCACTCCACAGTTCCCGCTTAATTGAATAGTTTGTAAACAAAATAGTTCGGAACTTATTTCATAGACCGTGGCTGAATGTCGCATGCTTGTGCCTGATAGAGATTAATTATTGACTTGTGAAGGGAAGTGGTCGTTCCGACTACAAAAGAATGCTTTTAGAAGAGCTGACTATAGATTAGTGTTTGTCAACATAGTAATTATTATAAACTTGTTTGGGTTGAGAGACTATTTAGCGCTACTATTGTATACGTTTAATTTTGATTTTTAAAAGGACTTTCACACTTATTTATTTTCCATCCAAAGGTTGCCTGGATCCTGGACCCTTATTGCATATATATTCATGAACTGAATCTTGAAAACTAATTCATAGAATTCAAATGTGGACCTCCAATAAAACATATTCTATAAATCTATCTGCTTATGATCGTATGTATAATATCAAGTTGAAGTAGGTACCTAATCGTTGGGCATTTGTAACATTATCTAATATTTCCGATTATACTAAATACTCAAATGATTCTAAATTATAAGTAGCCCACAAATATTGCTGGCTTTTTCACTTTTCAGGCGAGTAACAGCGGCAGCACTATTTTTTAAAGCTACTTAAAATGGATTAGGTAGTAGGTAATTGAATATTTTTTACCATTAGAGATATCCGTTTGAAACACGAGTATAATTTTTTTAAAACATTATTTTTAAATATAAACACTATTCTATATATGGTTTTAATCCGTAGAATTAATATTATTAATAACGAAAAAAATAACCAATATTTTTGATATCCAGATTTTAATAAAGCAATATTCAGTGGAAAAATTATTTACGCCACGCGTAACAGTGGCCAGTGAACAAATATTTGCAATTCTATGCACTGAACGCAATCAAGACCCGACTTTATTTATTGTCGAACCATATCGTAAAAATATTCTCAATAGGTCAACACCGTACACAGATATCACAAAAAAACGTGAGTCAAAAGTCAAAACACAACATTTAAATATGTACCTGGCATAGATATGAGATGTTTCCTAGCAAACATAAGGCGAAACATAATTTTTTAAAGTAATATTACAGCTTCGTCACACTCTCAAATAACATTAAACGCTTGGTCGCAACCTCCCGAATTTACGTAATTAGTAAAATTCCACTACATCGCGATTATGACCATTCTCAGTTAAATAGACAATCCTTCAGGTGTTGTCCATGGGCGGCGGTGATCATTTACCAACAGGTAAGGCGCCTGTTCGTTTGCAATAAAAAAAAATTCGTCATAGCGTACATTCCAACTCACGTAAATCGTACTTTTAAACTTTATGAAAAAAATATACCTATCGATATTTTAAGCTATGACGTTCACACTCAGCACTCCACACACATACACATAGCTATATACATAGGCTATATAACAAGTATATATTTTATGCAATAGTTATGCGGACACTCGCCCATAAAAAGTCCATCGTTGGCGTGACTCTTTCAACACTTTATTTGTAGGTATATCTTTATCCTAGTAATTCTTACCAATATTTATTTAAAATCTACCAGTTTCCGCCAGGTTACTCGTCACCAAGTCATCATCTTAAATTTTTAGTACTTCTCATATTCCTTGCGTCTATATTTCGATCCTTTCATTGTATTGTTCTTAGTGATCCTTTTGTTTTGTATTTATTTAGTATGTATCGTTCAGAATCAAATCACGCGTACTGCATCACGTGCTGCTAATGGCTGTCACCCTCATTATTGTGATCCGGTACATTATTACTTTTATTCCCGTATCGATCTTGAGTATTATTGGGATTGGATTTCGGTATTGTATTGGTTATGTAACTCGTAAGTAAAATTACATTGTCATTTGTTTCTTTTGTCAGTTCAGTTTATTTACCTTCAACAATCTTCTTCTACCTTCCACCTTTTCCTATTTTGTACTGGAAGGCTACAGTATAAATCAAAGGAATCAGGCGATGTCCTTTATGTAACCGTTTCAACGCATATAATAACTTTGATTAAGCAGCCTTTCCGCCATATCGGTTCATAGCAAAGAATGTTCGAAATGTACCAGTTTTCTCCAAAATAAGATAAATTATTTAAATGATAGTAGGGATAATAATGAATAAGATTTAGTTATACTTTCCTTTTATGTCAACACTAGCAGAATATGTACAAGTTTCGATCGTTATGACACTTGGTCACTATTCGGTCCTCTGTGCTTACAGTCTAAATTATTGCAATAAATCCTTACATAAATAAAATCGCTAACAAGCAGTACAAATCCTAACAACATCCCCGAAACAAATTATAATAATATAGGATACTTATCGGGCGTCAATATAGGGCGGGGTAATGAGTGGGTCCGATTGACACGTCACAGTTAGATACCGGGTCAGGGGCGATAATCCGCCCCTGTGCTTACTGCCCTTGTCGGCGCATTGAACGCCACTAAAATGTAGCAAGAAGCAGCTGTGGTTTGTGTAAAGCAAATGACAAACTGATGTTACTTTTTCAAAATTAGGTAAAAAACCAAAATAAAGAAAAAAAATATTTCTCTCTCACAAATGTAGTACTCAAAAGAGTAAATAATACAAATAAGTAGGTATACACAAAAGTAATAAAAGAAAAATAATACCTCATAGTATTATATATAAATCTCTAAATATGCTGATTTGTGAGAACAAAAGAGGTTTACTCTTAAAACTGTTTTTTTATAAAAATGGACTGTTACTGAAAACATGCCCAACTAGTCTCGAAATAGAGAACACTAAAGATAAAGTTTTGCCCTTGTCGGCGCATTGAACGCCACTAAAATGTAGCAAGAAGCAGCTGTGGTTTGTGTAAAGCAAATGACAAACTGATGTTACTTTTTCAAAATTAGGTAAAAAACCAAAATAAAGAAAAAAAATATTTCTCTCTCACAAATGTAGTACTCAAAAGAGTAAATAATACAAATAAGTAGGTATACACAAAAGTAATAAAAGAAAAATAATACCTCATAGTATTATATATAAATCTCTAAATATGCTGATTTGTGAGAACAAAAGAGGTTTACTCTTAAAACTGTTTTTTTATAAAAATGGACTGTTACTGAAAACATGCCCAACTAGTCTCGAAATAGAGAACACTAAAGATAAAGTTTTGGGTATCGCTAGCCGCAATAAAATTTCATAAATTATTGTTGATTTCGCTTTCACCACAAACATTCCTCAAGTTTATATACTGTTTTAAATTTAGTAGAAAGAGAACAAAATGACATCAAAGCAATACTTTGTCTTTGGTTGCTAATTTTATTTGTCCAAGTATGCGGAAGACCTCTCTCAAATAATACGAAAGTCTTTAAACATTCTAGTGTAGTAAAATCTATGGGCTCTTTTCCACAGAATACTTAAATACACAAAGCAAACAATGGAGTTGAGCAAAATCCAATACAGTCTAAGTAAAAGATCGCTCGTTACCCAAATAAATCGACAGCTGTATAAAATCTTGCCGATTAATTTTAGCTACCTACGTCCTGTAACGCCTTGTTATTTTCATACCCGAGACGTGACCGCGCATCCCTAATTCGAGACCGTCCTCCCATCACCCCGTAGAATCCGAAGGGGATTTATAATAAGGTTTTATATCAGCATTAGTGTGGGGCTCTGTGAGTGGACTCCGAATTGTAGAGGTCCTTTTGTTCAATACGTTCGATTTTATAATACGTGATGATAATAAATACATTCACTTAAAAAATCTAATTGTCATCGTTTTGATGCTATGTTTCTTCTCCTAGCGTCGAATTATTATAAATAACTTAGTGATAGCCAGAAATCTGACAACCAGTTCATTCCTAGGATTTTGTAATGCCTGTAATCGGGTTTCGGGCCTCTGGAATCCCATGTAAAATAATAATATTCAACCATATCTTGTTTGTTGTATTTTCATCAGTAATAGTTGGAAAAGGCTATTATTTAATAAATTACAATTTACAACAGAAGTTTTTAATGGCTTTAGCTTTTATTTCCAATACAAATAATTAGGTATATGAAACTATAAACGTCTACAAAATAGGAGTTGTAAACCTAAATAGCTAGATAGCTCGGTGATCGTTAAAACTCCATTATTTTAATGAAAAAATATTTATGATAGAAGATGATGTTGCCTATTATTATCTGAATACACAATCTCTTTATCGCCTTTGCGTCACCCATGGGAAATAGATGGGTAATCAAAAGTCGAAGGGCCAAATTTATGGGTTACCAGTATAAATATAAAAGCACAATGACAATTCCGCTCAATTGCTTCTCTTTATACGTAGAGTACAGCGGTTAAATACACCATAATATTTTTTCACCATTCTAAATGGAAATTAATTATCTGCACTTGGATACCATCATCATCAATCCAATTAGTTATGACTTCAAATGCCATCGAAAGAAACTCTCAGGGATGCAGGTATCGTCACGATGTATCCCTTCGCCTTTTTAGCATGTGATAAATACACACGTTACTTGGGAAAGTGATGCATACCTTGGAATCGAACTCAGGACCACAGGTCACACAATTACGCTGCAGTTTGGATACCAAAACCTTAATTTTCCAAGTAATATCAGAACTTTGAAAATATTTACAGCATTGTCATTTTTATCTCGTCTAAGGCACCGAGGCTCACTTTCAAGTAAATTACTAAATAAAACTTTTCGAAAAACAAAGTGGTTTCAGGGAGAAATATTACGATCACGTTTATGAATGCCAAGACTTGGAAGTAATTCAACTTGGCCGAACAACTCGCCAAGATCGTTCGCCTTGATGACACTCCGACTTTTTTTATGGACTTTTATGAGTGAAGCATTCGAAATGTTTTCCGTTATTCCGTGCAAATTGTCTCTCGTTTATTATCGTTCTTTGACATTGTTGGGTGGATTATTATTTGCATTTTATTTTCTTTTGACTGATAAGGCACATATTTTCACGTAACTGGAGACACTGAAGGATAACAATTTTACCATCAAGTGATTTCCTTCTGATATCTTCTGAAAATTCTTTATATATTTTTGTACGGAGTTTATCGCGATTGGCGTTAATGAGGGTTACAAACATAGGGATGTAATTTTATTTTAAAGAATTTATTTCTTACGTGAAAGAAAGAAATAAATACTTCATATTTCAATAGATTGATATAAATGAGTCATACAATAAAGCTTCGATAGCGATCAATTCAATATCCGCGTATCTCAGCCCTTAAGGAGCAATAACGTATTGTGTTACAAATAAAATATTCTAAGAAACAATATGTCTCATTGTTGCGAAAAGCAATTTTTCTAGCATTCGTCGGATGAATGAGAGCTATCAATACGAATAGAATGCTGTCTGACGACTGCCACAATTCAATAACGACTCTGACAATCCGAATGCAGCTGCAGCAGGTCGGTCCAAGCTATAAGCGATATCATAGCTTCAACTTCTTCAATATTCAACTTAAAAAAGGTAAGCAAGTTTTCAATAATTCATCATCATCAACCAAATTTATTACTTTAAACCTTCTTAATAAATAAAGTCTTTTTATTCTGATCGCTTAAGTGTCAGAAATTACTAAGTACTGTTTTCTATTTCTAAAAAAGTTTATATACTTAGCTTACTTACAATTAGATTTGGTTACTACAAACTTTTGGTTGTATATTCAAAGAATGAATAATTTTATAACAAGGATATCTTCCTAGTCATGTGTAATGTTTCAAGGGTTTAAAATATCTTTAATTAACATAAATTTATCTTGCCTACTTAAAGAACTGTTAACACAAAAGAAACTTTTACATTACATAACACAAAATTGTCTTGTGTTGACCTAAGGAATGTTAATAGGTATAAAGAAAACTTTAAGCTGTCTTGTTGTCCGCACACAATTAAGTAAAGAGCCTTGGGCAAGCCAATTAACTATTTTAGTAATATGCAGTACACGCAAATTGGTAGTTCTAAATTAAGAAAATTGGTCGACCATAGAGATAAGTTTCGAATGCAAATGTAGTTCTAATTCCACTATCTTTCATAGACTTACTTCAAGGCGAGTCAAAGGACCGGTGTCTGACTACCAAGTACCGATAAGCAGGACCCAATCGGAAATTGGATATCGAATTATTTGCTCATGTCAACGATAAAAGATGACATGGGACGTGAAAAGGACCCAATTTGTGTTTACTAACGATTGCTTGTCTGACCTCACGTATTTTTTTTAAACCAGCAAAAAAACGTACCTGGGATTAATCTGACAAAAAACGATGTATGGGAAGGCACGAAAACTACATTGTCGTAGGTTTTATGTGTTTTATTTATTGTTGATTTCATTGTTAGCAATTTTATCGCATATAAAATGTATCAATGACAGCTTTAAGATTTTTTTAAAACCAATCTGGTTCTGTGTAAATAAATTTTACTACTGTCTTTATGATTCCTACGTGTACCTGCTCATAATTCCTATAAAGTGCTGAAGCTATAAAGTCCCAGAATTCGATCGCAGCACCACCCACCGGATCCATGTGCGAAAACTACTCTCGAATACACTTGAACACACACAAAAATGTTCAACAAAATCGTCCAGCTGTCTAATAGGAGTTCCGTGACATACTTACACACGCACATACTAATTATAATATAAAGAAATAGCAAACATAACTTTATATTAAAAATATATGAAATAAAAATATATATTGATTTAGATGATTGTAGAAGTACAAATACCACTTCCACGAATACAGTTCTCAACTTGGACCATCATCTTCATTCAGTCTCAACCATTTCCCGACTCAATAATTTCCTTTGTGGTGAGTCCTATCGTTTCAGAACTTCATTGATTAAAACCGAGTGTAAATGCCATGGTCCATCGCCTGCTACAGCTGGGCCATTGTTCATAGTGAGGAACTTTTTCTTTGTACTTAATGAACGATTGAAAATTGCAGAACGGCCTTCGGTCACCAAGTTGTATATTAGTGTCCAAGTAAACAGGCTACTGAGGTTTATTGAAATGGTTGCAAATAGAAAGGATGTTTTATAAGTTCAATACTTTTTTTTTAAAGTACACAATGATAAGATGAAATTGTTTTGTAAGCTTAGATTATATAGAAATTATTTTTGTTTCCTTATTCTTCAATCGAATGATGCTTAAAATACTCCAGAACAAATTATTTTAATCCAACAAAGCAATTTCCTATATCACAGCGGAAAGAAAGCTTGATGAAATGAAGTTGTGCTTACTACGACATCCACTACTTGAAACTTATAAGTGTTCAGAGACGAGTGGAATAAGAATTAGTTCTCTGTCTTTTCATGTCCTTATTCCCCGTCCAACTTTTAAAAAGGCTCATGGGAATTGTTTTTATTAAAACAGACAAGTAAATATAAGTGAATTATAAAGTAAAATGGCTGATGTGGGAATGGTATAAAAACAAGGAATGTAGATAAATGTTTGTTCCAAGGTTTCTTGGGTAAACGAGGCTTTAGGGAGGTCGTAAAGGATAGTGAGCCTAATGGAGGCCTTAAATAGAATATTTTGGTTGTGATTTCTGTAGTGACCCAGTTTGTAGACAGTGTTCTGTATTCTGGTGGATATCTAGTTAATGACGTCATTAGCAAGTTATCCGTCACTATCATTAAATTAGGTTATGTAGACCGTATTCGGGGATTTTGCTTGCAGCTGTTTCAAAGCAAAGTGATTTTGCGTAGTTTGTTCCATTATTCATTATTCACTACTCAGGTATCAAAATATCGCTTTTTTAATGACCTTCTGGTCACGTATGTGTCCTTAAACATACACATTCTCCACACTTTACCAAAAAATAAGATCTTCGTCACTTCACACTTCGTCACTGATTTCTTTTGTTACCAATAATGGATTAAAAATGTTGGTTGAAGGATCTGCTAATAGTTTCATAGCGCAACAAAGACAGTGTCGTCTGCAAAGCTGCAAAAGAACCGCACAACTACCGTTATGAATCAACTGGCACATCATTTATACCGTTCAATAGCAAACAAAATAACCCGAGCAGACTTTACATTTATCATTTCACACCCAGCGATTGTTCAGTCAATAGAGGGTGTTTAAACTTTTAACTGTATGAATGGGAGCCTACATTATTCACTATTTGGCGTCCCCTTTACTATATAACGCAATTTCTGAGCGACATGTTAGCTTTTTTTTTGCGCTTGTGCGAGGCTAGAGGAGCCCCGTGGAGAGGGTCCCTGTATTTCTTGATAGCTTCATTGGTAATGCGCGGCTGCGGGACGCTGTTCAACAAGAATGAAACATGACTTGCAGTTTTCATTTTGTTATCTGTTTGTTTCTCAAGATGTTCTAGTTTTTACTTATCTGCCTACTTAATTAAAAATGTTATTGTTTTGTAACTCATCTATTTTTAACATAGTTATCAAGTTGTTGACACCTGGCGCCTTTTAAAAGACAGTTGTAAGTATGCAGTAAGTTCTGTTATATGGAATATATGTAGGTGTAACGCTATTATTGGATATTAAGTTAAATCTAAGTTCTTATAATTTATACAGATATATGATGATATAAAGAGAAAATTCTCTTTGTAAGGGTTTTAAAAGAGCTCTTACGTATGACATAGTTCAATTACACTTCCTAAAAGTTTGGTTATATTCAGAGCAATTTAAAAAAATGTTAACGAAAAGTCTCTAACTCTAACATAAAATTTGTCACTGTAGTCATAGCTTGGAAATCGGAAATTCATACACTGTGACTATATGACATTTGAAAAGTGTCCACTTTTTCTGTTATTTACAAATACTCAGAAGCTCTAAAGATAAAGAAATAAACTACTATTACATTTCACAAACCAGCATCTCACGACATTTCACTTTGTAGTATTTGCACACATATTGCATGAACTGCACACTGCACGTTGCAGGTCGGATGCAGTTAGGTCCCCGGGGTCTAATTTTCGTAACCCTGCCCTGTGGGGACTTGACACGTCGCTTTATTGTTTCCACGAAATAGAGCGCCTAACTAGTGTGTTAGGCTATCATTTTGGTGTGATTGGTTTGGAATGTTCCGCAATTTGTTATATTTGTTATATTGAATTCACCAATGGCAAAAAGTCCTGCCTATTTATTATTGTTAAGTAAATATCGTAAAATAACGAACATCTAAGAGTTAGTTACTAAATATAAATGAGCAGAATAACCTCGCCTGAATCTTAGTATGCAGAAAGCTAGGTATCTCTGTTTACCCCAATATGGAAAATATATATGTAGGTATTTGCGAATTTTTTTGTTAAAATCTTACTTAGGTAAGTAGTTAATCCTCTATTTTCGTTACTTTATTAAGCTCCGTGACTTCTGAGAAAATACTTATTTCTGAAGAGCATTAAAGATTTAATACATACTTATATTTTTATAAATTAAAGTTATGATTTATGCCAATTTTTGCATGACACATTAGGTCACTTTGGTTTGACATTATGTTCATCTAAATGTCAAATTACTTTATTCGTTTTTATTAATGATTTATAACATTCAAATCCTATCCATTGACAAATCTCAAACAATGTAACCAGTAGAAACTTGTTTCGTAGACATAGTTCATTTTAAAATTAGGTCAGTATTGCATAAGGTATAAAAAATATGACAATTGTAGAATGGGGATTTCGGGTGTCTGCTGTAGATGCTGTTTTACTAAGCCAACCAATGATCTAACAATCATAAAAATAAGATCATATACATAAGACAGATATTGGAAAATATCCTATCTAAAAACGGAATCGCAACAAAGAAACGTTTTTGCATTATTATTGAGACAAGACTAACTTCAAAAATACTGCTCTATAAATATATTTGTTTAGACCTACCCTAAAAAAGAAAAGACATCCGTTAATGTCTAGCTAGGAGCACAACTAGATGCTTGTCAGTGAATTGGACGATATCCCCCAAGGCGGGGCGGCTTTACCCCCGAACATATTTCAAGTGCAGGATTAAAACATCTATAAAGTGCGAATGCGTACCGTTTGGTCCCGACAGATCGCCTTAAATTTAAGAGCTTTTATGACCCAAAGTGATCCGGGAAATCTTTTTAATCTCACATACGACCCATTTAGCAGGTCCGCGTTCGTTACAGATGTTTTAAATTTTGTAATTTATTACCTTTTTGAAATGCGCATTTATTCGTAGTTCGGGCTATAGAGGCTTATGACGTCTGACTTTTTTTATTTATACAGAATAATGTTGTAAGTTGATTTGTGACTTTATACGTCTATTTGTGATACGAATTACTCTATCTTTATTCTCTATCATTATTTAAATATTTTTTCAAGTCATTTCTTAAAGAATTTCCGTCTCAGTATAAGTAGGCTCTATATTAAATACTTAATAAGAAATATGGAGTTTCAAAGACACAAACATAAAACTTAAAAAACATTAATACAAATTTTAATCAAAGTACCGTTTCATAATTTACTTATTAATCAGTTTTTATACATTTGAATTACATAAAATCCAAAAAGTTAACACTAATTTAACTACATCTATTCAAAATAACAAGGTTAAAGTTGTTGACGAAAAGATAAGTACCATAATCTTAGCATAAAATTAGTGCAGCATCTTTAAGAGGAGCCATAACAATAAATCTCGCTTGATTCGTCGTAAAAACTTATATCTATTCCAAATATCAAACGAATTCACGCTTCGCAGAAGTACCGACTAAATCCATACTAATAATAAAAATGTGAACGTGTGTCTGCTTAAACTGCTGAACCGATTAAATGAAATTTCGTAAGGAGATAGTTTGAATCCAGGGGAAAGATATAGGATAGTTTTTATCCCGAAAATGATCCCTTGAAAGGGCGAAAGTGGGTTCGAAGTTTGTATGCGGAGTCGATAATTTCTTAAAAGGGGGTAGAAATAAATAAACGAAATTGATAAAAAAGTATTATAGAGTATGTAAATAAGTAATTCTACACAGATAACGTTCCTATACATTTTTCTTTTATTTGATTATATGAAACAAACTTGCAACTGTAGGTAACGGTTAGAAACTTTTCCGTGCATTTTTGTAATAAGCTTTACCGTTGGCTGTATTCTAGATTTCAATTGTTTCTCAGTGAGTTTGGCATTTTTATTGCATTACAAATCAACAAAGCAATCTGGTTATTTTTGTGGAAGTGTAGTTGGAACTCTCGGCAGTTCATGATAATTGCTACTGACAGCCATTGTGGAAGGAAAAATCAATATTAATGGCTGAAATTTCAGTAACTTTTGGGGTATTAAAGCGTTTTAAAGAGTCTGATATATCGAAACCAGCACATCTACGACATATCATCATTTATTATCAATTCATGTAATGCCGGGTTGGGATTCCTCAGAATCTATTTAAAAAATATCTCCATCATGAAGGTTTCCTCTTTTGTC
Organism: Craniophora ligustri; assembly: GCA_905163465.1. NCBI lineage: Eukaryota > Metazoa > Arthropoda > Insecta > Lepidoptera > Noctuidae > Craniophora > Craniophora ligustri. The sequence goes on from LR990955.1 coordinate 13,233,703, forward strand.
TGCGACCCATTTATAAAAGAAAATACTCTCAACCTATATTTTATTCATTTTAATCCATGCCATATGTGAGCTCAAATATTTCATCCTACCGGGTACCCGAACCCTGGGCTTTTAATACAGAAGGCAGCCTTTAATACTACTGCGCTAATCGCGTGGTCAACATAATTATATCCCACAATTACGTTCACACTACTCACGTATAATATGAAGTGTTTGTATTAATTATCATGACAAACACAATAGCTTGGTCGGTAAACTAATTCGAGCTCCCCAGAGCCCGGTCACGTGTTAATTAAACAGTATCCACTAGTAATTAATAACTCATGATAAAGCACGACGGTGTAAAAACGCGGCGCTTCGCATGACGTGTCATGTGAAATAGTCCTACGATGCAGTAGGGTTGCTCTCTGTTTGCTATAAGTTGCAATAAGAGAGTAAGTAGTAGATAAAGAGTTGTATGGGCTTGATTTCAGAATAATAATAATAATATTTCCGGGCATTATTACACAGCGCCATGTAGTTCCGTGGTAAGCAACGAGGCTTGTGTTACGGATACTAGTTGGTTGATATACTACATATATACTTTTTTTTTTTAATACATGCATATAATACTATAAATAGGTACATCCATGACTGAATAATTCATATATAAATTAATGTATAAAAATTGGGATAATAAATAATAAATAATAATAAATATTCCCGGACATTATGACACAGCGCCATCTAGTTCCGAGGTAAGCAACGAGGCTTGTGTTACGGATACTAGTTGGTTGATATACTACATATATACTTTTTTTTTTTAGGCTTTTTGAGGCTTGTGTTACGGATACGGATTTTTTTTTTGTAAATACATATATATTATACATAGATACATCCATGACTCGGAAACAAATGTAGATGCTCATCACACAAACATTTGTCCCTACCGGGATTCGAACCCGGAACCCATAGCACAGCAGGCAGCGTTAACTACCGTTGAGCTAAACGAGTCGTCGAATTTATTATTATTTTAATTTATAAATTAATTGTAAATAATATTCATTATCACGTCTCATCTGTTTTTTAGGTTCGTGGGTTGATACTAGCAGACCTAATCAGGCGTTGCTGTGACTATTCAGTCTATGGTTGACTTGCAAAAGAAATATATTGAGATTATAAATTCTGATCAAAAGTATACCCTTTCTCAAGATGGGCCAATCTTGTTTCTTTACAATCTGTGCCTTATTTCAGAAGAACAAATAGGAACAGAAGCTAACTAAGCTAGCTTATTATTAACTTATTATTTTTATGTAGGTAGCAAACAGACATACAATCGTATTTGTAATATTATGTATTAGTGTGACTATAATATTTATTAATAAATTAATAATATTTTAAAATCGTCGTGCGTCAACCCTGTCAATAACATAATTAAAAGCCGCCCTTAGTAATTGTTCCCAAGTGCGTATAATTGTTGTTGTTAAGTATTTATTGACACGTCATAACACTATTTTAAGTTTTATTAACTTGAATAGTGTGAGAGCCGACCAACCCTTTACTGTACACTACTATAACTATTAATATATATTGTATTCGTGTACGTAGAATTTTTTATGTTTCTATTTTTCTTTTCGGGGGTTGGGGCTTTTCACCATTTTTGAGAAAGATTTCAGGATTTTCTTGTTAATGTTATTTAAGAACACTCTCAATCAAGTTATCTTAAGTAATATCATAAAAATAAATAAAAATCTGTTCATCTTTTTGGAGCTACAAACGAAACACCATATACGTTGGAAAATAAACAAATAAAAAATATACAAATGAAATTGTTTTTCATATTCTTATTTTTATCAGATCTGGAGGCTGTCAGTTTTGAGGGACTTGGACTTTTTCAAAAGATACTCAAATTGTTTAAATGACAGAAATCAACAAGGTTACCTACTTACTACATATTTATTATTGACCGAAATAATGTTCATGATAGCCGTAGTTGACTTATTTAATTACTTCGTGGAAAGATACTAGCTACCGGCGCGCGATGCGTCTTTCTTTGACTTTAAAAGGATTAAAAATATATTATGGCATTTTTTTTTTATGACATTCCATTCCTGAACATCGCGTTATGGATTACGTTGAATAAGGAACTCATTAGTCATTTTTAAGTACAACCTTCTTCATTAAGATGGCTATCTAGGAAGACCAACGAACATTAAATGTATGTATTTCGTAAAGAAAAAATTATAACGTAATAAACATCTTGAGAAATTCCCTTGACAGCTGGAGCGGGGGCCGGACGTAGATTTTAATCATTAAACAAACATGACAATCCATACTATCCATCTGTCTGTATCGTCTGTATTTTTGTCTATCTGTCTGTATTTCATTTTAACCGATTAAAATGAAATTTAGCATGGATATAGTTTGAGTCGTGGAAATCAGAAATCAGAAATCAGAAATCATTTATTTGTTAAACATAGGTAGGCATTTACATACAAAGATCTTAGGTAATTAGGTATACAGTGCGCTATGTTTTGCCAATAATGACATACAAATTTAATTTATTTACATAATACTTTAGTTAAGTAGGGTACAGATGCACAATTTTATAATTTTTTTCATGAGTACATAGTATTAAGAAAATATTTATACATAGGTATATATTATATGTGTCGAAATTATATTAATTTGCTAGATGTTATGAAAACGAAACAAGAATAATGAATAGGTACCTATTTAAAATTAAATATATAATTCTTTATCATTAAGGAACTCGTCTAATGAATAATAACATTTATTTATTAATAGTTTTTTTAAGATCTTTCTAAACTTTTGAACTGACATACATTTTATTTCATCTGGTAATTTATTATAAATTTGAGGAGCAATTCCAAAGAAGCTTTTCTTCATTAATGCTGTCTTACACTTTATTTGGCATAAGGTATTAATATACTGAGCACGTATTGGTGTCTTTTTTACCGATGCAAATTTTTGAAATAAATGTGGATTATTTTTAACAAACAGTGCAGTTTCAAAAATGTACAAGGCAGGTAAGGATAATATTTTTAACTTTTTAAAGTAAGGGATGCAACTATCTGTTGTTTTTAATCCACACATAGATCGTACACATTTTTTTTGCATTTTAAACACCAGTTCCCTATTTGTTGATTGACCCCAAAAAATTACACCATATCGCAATACTGAGGCAACTAATCCATGATATGCTGTTAATAATGTATCAATATTTACTTTTTTCGAGAGTTGAAGGAGTAAATACGCTGATTTGCTTAATCGTTTGCAAATTTCTTCCAAATGTGGTTTCCGAGTTAATTTACTATCTATAGTTATCCCTAAAAATTTCGTATTATTTGTTTCTTCTATTTTAAAATTTTTATAAGTAATATTAACAGGAGTATTAACAAGCCGTTGGTGGAAATGCATAACTTTAGTTTTATTGAGATTAATTATGAGATTATTATCATTAAGCCAATTTATTATTTTCGATAAGGAGTTATTAATGTCACGTTCATAATTATTTGGATTATTGCATTCTATAATAGCTGTACTGTCATCTGCGAAGAGTACCATTTTGTGTTCTGTAATTTTTGGGAGGTCATTGATGTATATCAAGAAAAGCAAAGGTCCCAGAACGCTTCCTTGAGGTACTCCATGCTTTATTTGCCTTGCTTCAGAGGTGTATATTGTTTCAAAATTTGTTACAGGACAAATTCTAGATATTTCTGTGCATTGTAATCTATTACTCAAGTATGATTCTATAAGTTTTAGGACGTTCCCTCTTATGCCATAGCTATACAACTTATGTAACAAAACACTGTGATTTACAAAATCAAAAGCTTTCGTCATATCGGTGTATATAGCGCAGACACGGTTTTTTCTATCTACAGATGTCAAGACACTGGAAAGCAGATCAAATAACGCCATATTAACATTAATATTTTTTCTAAATCCTTTTTGTTCATGACAAAAAAGGTTGAATTTGTCGAAGTATGCGTACAAGGAATTATAAATTACTTTCTCAATTATTTTTGAAAATATAGGAATTTTTGCAATCGGCCTATAGTTTTTGACATCAGTTCTGTCGTTTTTTTTAAAAAGGGGCTTAATAATTACTTTTTTTAAACTGGTGGGGAATATACCTTCGGTAATACACAGATTAATTATATGGGAAAGTAGCGGCGCTATTAAATTTTTTACATATTTTATTACCTTAGTTGTTATGCCATCATATCCTGTGGTATTTGTATTTTTTAGAGTGTCGATAATGTGGGGAAGGGCATAAAATTTAAAACAGTTTTTGTCCCGGAAATCATCCCTTAAAAGCCCGAAAAGGGGATAAATTTTTAAAAGAGGGTAGTAATAAGTAATTATAAATAATCTTTATTTGCTAGAGACACGGTATTTTAAGCAGATTGGATACAATTACTAATTCTACGTAAATGAAATTGCGGGCAAAATCTAGTAAAATATACTAGAACGATGAAAATAATAATGTCAATTTATATCTCATATCAACAAATGACAAAGCAGAGTAAGATAAGTCTATCTGTCTATAATAATGACTTCTTCTATCTTATTTTTAGCTCGTCAGTCTAAGGTCATGCTACTAAGACTCCTGTAAGCCATGATCAACAATAGCTACTATCCAGAAAGTCGACGTGACCCAGGGGAATGATTTAAACTGGCTTGGAACCCGCAACGAAATGAACCATAAAATTCAATTACAGGAGCTGGAAAAAAAACATATTTTTCACTTCCTTCTTTATCAAGCAAGAGACAGAGTAGATTTAATGACCTTTTTCTGCCTGGTTTTTACACCAGTAATTAAATTAGAGTTGGGAGTTTTTGATTAACTATTGTGACTAAACAAAGCCACAGTTCTACATCCATTGGTAATCTAAAAAAGTACACCGGCTTTCTAAAACCGTTACTATAATAAGATGTTCGTTTTACAAAAATACACATTCTCCATAAAATTACTCGTAAATCATGCAAAAACATACCTATATCTTACAAACGCACGTCAGAAGTATTAATGTGCGTGACCATCGAGAATCTAATTAGGAACGGTAAACGATCGTAAAAGCTAAAATGAGCGATGAATATCAGAACCGCTACTGACGTTGTAAATTATCGTTAATCTTATCCATGTTCGTCAATCAAAATATGGTTAGGGATGCGTAGAGCGTCGATGTTTTAGATGCGGCATTTTTTATTGTAGAAATAGTTGTTGGTATTGGAACACAACCCATATCCAGCGTTGTGACAGTGTTTTGTTTTATCTTCCATTTTTCTTAAGGCGATCGCATACCTCTTGAACATAGTATGAACACTTTTAGACAGTAAGCGAGCTGATACAATAAAATTTCCTTCAGTACATCTCAATACTTTTACAAATCCTATGGCCCTGTACAACTTGCGCTAGCGGTTGCAATTTTAGCCGGTAAGTCATCCGTCTGGGTGGAATCGGACACACACCATCACATCAAAAACAAATATGAAAAAGTTCTCCTTAAAATGTCAGCTGAACGTATTTGGAAATTTCTTTTTTAAAGAAGAAATGAGAGGAGGGCCTGCAAAGTCGGGGGTCGCAGGTTGGTATAAATTTATCCTCATACCACATCCAAAACTTCAACACTTCATTCACACCAACCAGTCCAATCTTCTCTATCAATAACAAACCTATTTAAATATGTACACATCTCGCTCTAACACTTTAAACTGTTAAAGTGTAAGCGAGACGGCTATAATAATAATTCATAGTTTCAGAACAATCAACATGGCAAGTCTCACGACAATTAGGATGGTGTTAAAACGGAAACGGAACTGTCCGATAGGAAAGGGGAAATGGACGGAGCTCGGGATTTATGTGTTTACTACGATGGTGACGTAATTGCAGGGGTTAACAAATATATTTATTTCATGGACCAATAACATTTTGAAGCACAAATTATAGTGTTTCCCAAAGTGGTACCTACAATGAGAATTGGATTGGATTTTCATATTCGTTTTTATTACGGGAAATTACATAAGCCTACGACATTTCGAAATTTTATAATTGTCATTTGCATATACATAATTATATTGTTTTAAATCATTGTCAATTTGAAAGTTATATTGTAACTTAGCCAGTGAGCCAACGCCTTCTTCTTTTATACATCCCACTTGCCAAATTATAGTAAAAACGGTCAAGATTCGTTTTTTAAAATTCGTATTTAATCTATGATCACTTTTATGGGAGATCTTTCTCTTTTATAGACATACATATATAGTGAATTATTACGATCAATTATTTATTGGTGAACACACAGCTCCATTTGATTTTATTCTAAATCAATATTAAGAAGTTATCTCTCACTAATAAAAAATGAGGTCTACAGATCAAAGGTTGATATCAAACGTTACTGTTTTGCTCATTTTCAGATACTAAGCCGTGCTTACATTCAGATCTAACCGCGACTTACAAGATACCGCCCGCATCGTATTATACGTATGCCAAATCTTTCAGGGATACTAGCTTGTTGGTACGAGTATGTCTATCCGCACCGTCACTCATGAAGTTATTCTTACAAACGATAAAACGAAAAATATTCCCCACTATTCTATCAGTCCAAAAAAATATGCAAGGAGAACACTCCTTTTGCTAAAGCCATATTTAAATAAGGCAAAGATTTACGGGAAAAGTGAATTGACCTCTCTGCAAAAGTGGGATAATCTGGGAAATATGAGAGCCTATCAGCCCTCCGGGACTGTCCCGACAAATAGCTGGATTATGCTAATCTTCTAGCGTTGTAGCCGATGATACGGCTACAGAAATTCTTTAAAGAAAAGTTTAAAAGTAAATCTTTTATTCTTTTTATGTTTTAGTTTTGTTTATTTATTTCTAACCCTCCACTTTTAAGAAATTTAGTTTCCGCACACGAACTTCCATCCTCCCTATTCGAACATTTAAAGGATGATTTCCAGGAGAAAAACTATCTCAATACCAAGTTTCATGTTAATCCGTCTAGTGATTAAAGCCTGAGGAGTTAACAGACAGACAATCTTTCTCCTATTATAATTTGAATGGTCATAAACATAGCCTATTAAGCAACTTTAGTTCGACCAAATCCTGGTCAGTCTGACAGCCGTTTTCGTTATTAACGTAACTGTTATAATATAACGGTATATTGATTATAATAGTATTATATGTATTGCACTGGTAGTAGGAGTTACGTGTGCCGTTTCCCCACTCGATAGTAACGACTTGACAACTAGATAAGTGCTCGATAAAATTACCTTATTCTCAGCCTGGATGTTGTAAAGTAGAGCGATTTATAGTCCGCATGGAATTTGCCAAGTAGCAACTTACTGTGGCACAGATAACATCTCTATTGTACCCTTACGTTAAAGCTAATGTGTTGGACCAACTAGCATTTCACTTGTAACTTCGCCCGTTTGGTCCATTTGCATTTACTTATAAGATAAGATGTATTTAAATCCATGTGTATTCTTTTATTTACATTACATTGACTTTCGATCTATTTTACTTTAATGTCCTCAAGTTAAAAAACTTATAACACTTAATATAATACTAATTAAGGAAGACGATTTACAATTTTACGACGTAATTGGTATGTTCGTGATGGTGATCGTTTGACTTGTAAGGCACGTGGTCCGTGGATTCCATCCCTGGATTGAACATTTTTTTTATATTTAACTAGAAATCATTATTTCTTATATTACTAAGACGGAATAGTCCTGGTATGGGATAAAGTTTTCTTCTTTAAACAAAAATAACAATATGAATACCGACGACAAAAAATATTAATTTTCAAAAATAGAGTTGTTATTGCAAACACAGCACTTAAGCTACAATAACATAAACAAGCAAAATGAACCCCTGTCTCCTATCTTCTCGCTTTGACAAAAAAGTATAATGATACACAAACCAAATGCTCGTAGACCACACATCTGGAAAACAAACAAACAAACAAAGAATGGCAATATTTTACTCAACGCTGTGACATTCAGATAAGAGTTTCTTTGAAGAATATTTTTTTGTGAGACATTTCAACTGACATAATAATCAAGCCAAGCCAGGTAGGTACCATAACAATCAATACAAGCCAGGTACCTACTTACTAACTTAACAGTTTTATATCGACCCAGTGTGTAAAACAATGAAAAAAATTGACAGATTTAATACATATCTTAATCGAAAAGGTTTTTCATAAACATTTTATACCTACTTGTCTTGCTAGAGACGGGTTCGCTCTCAGTATTAAAGGTCTTATGCTTCATACTTACATCGTCAAGCAAATCCCTGAATCGTGTTCTGTACAGTGTTTCCTTCGCTGTTTAAAAGAGTATTAATACGCATCTTATTTCAAATAATCAGAGTTCAGCCCCTCACATTTGAATACTAGTCTGCGTTGTCGCAGACTATGACCATGGGTGGTCTAGTCTTGTGACTAGACCACCCATGGTCATAGTCATAGTAGGTTCTGGGTGTTATTAAAACTTACTTCATTCTACTCCCCTAAGGTCTCCCCTAAGTATGAATAAGAGAGGTTAAACACGAGTCCTAAGCTACTCTCCTAGCCTAAAGTGAGTTCACACACTGTTACGAAATCCTTTAAACATACAGTATTCCTTACGAGATATTCATAAAACTTGTAAAATACGGTATCCCGTGCGTGCCGACCCGAACAGTGAATACCTATATTGTTAATCATACAAATCGCATTAGTATTCAGTACCTGGTTTCCACATGCCGTAAATCTATTTATTCGCGAAACATACCGAAAAGTGAAATAAATTTTAACGACTAAGAGTTATGGTTAGTGCGCTCCTCTCCCATACCAAACTAAGTAAAATCCATAAAGTTCCACAGAATTGTCCCATAAACCTCCTTTGGCAGATTTTCGGAGCTGATAGAGGGGCGACGCTGACTTAGTAACCTAATTTCGATGGCGAATGTTCGAAACAATGTCCAGATAAATGGAAATCAGATTAGGTTTATCGTCTCATTTAAAGCTTTTACATTAATTAGAAAATAAATTTCCACATTAATGAGTAGAATTGTAAGTAATGAAAGGTTGATTACGAAAATAAGATTGGATGATAAAAATCAACATTGTTTTTCCGTCCCAAAAAGGAACTGAACTACTGTATAAAGTAAGTAATCATTTGATTATATTAGTGGAGTAAAAAGTTTACAACATTCTATAGGTAGAATGGCGATAATTTAACCTTGCAAAGTGCCAGAAATCCTGGTATGAACATGAAATATAATCAAGCAAGGTAGGTAGATCTTGCCGCGAATCTTAAACATTTTTTTATAAATCACTAAAATGAATATAAGCTTGTTGAAAAGGGATCAAAAGTCAATCACACTTACAACATAACATTTCCTAACCAACAGTTTGATGTTCCGTCACCTACCGCGCATAATTACGAGAAAATAAAACTCCTAATGTACATAAAACTTCCTCGATCACGTGTTGTAAACGAAATCGAGGAAACAGAAACAAATGGAAATAGTATCGGAAACAGTAACGTTGGCGCAGACGTATTTAGTGGTCGCCGGGCCTGCGCGCGCGCACGCTGACAGACAGATCGACTGACGACAACACTTGCACTATGAGCGAAATAGAAGTATACAGAAGCTCAAGTTTTTACTAAAGAAGTTATTGACTAAGTTAGTGATCGGATCGATAGTAGTCGGCGATCGTTCTTATCTATCTACTTAACACTTTCAGTTTACCTAAACCGTAAAACGAAAAACTGCTGTATCAATACAGCATCTGATTACCATATTCAGTACATAAAACTCACATATTTAACTTAAAATTTTACGTGGATTTATAACAAACTAGCTTTTGCCCGCGAGTTCGTCCGCGTAAAATTAGTAATTTTATGCGCATAAAAACTTCCACCCTCCTTTTCTCCCTTTTATGAGATGATTTCCGGGGTGAAAACTATCCTATGTCCTTCCCCGGGACTCAAACTATCTCTATACCAATTTTATCTCATCCAAATTTCATCTCATTTTCAGCAGTTATAGCGTGAAGAGGTAACAAACAGACAGACAGATTCCAAATTGCCTTAAACAGTACGATTTCTACCTTGTCCAAGTTCAATTTCGGATTTGTATTATTTATTAATTAATTACAATGAACTAGATAGATTTCTCTCCTTTTCTTTAATGTATTCTTAGTATTTTTTGTTTTGCAAATTTAGTGGTCTATTTAGTGCGTGCCTTCTGCATCTTTCTACTTACTCCATGGGTGTCTTGCGACGGTTAGGTGTAATAAACACTTTACTTGAGCGCAAAATTATGCCAAAGCAACTTTGTTATTTTCCGAGGCAGGTAAACTTCCTGCTGTGTTCATTTCAGTCGGCATTTCAAGACTTGTTGCAACTACAACGACAGCAGACGACATTTTGGACCAAGTGAAAGGAGAGATAAGGGAACAGACTTTAGGAGCTGTAGTCTTGACATACATTTAGGGCTGTTCATAACTGCACTCGAGCGGTGATCGTTCACTATTCAAGTTTTCCCTGAATACATAGAATTTATTACGTATGCAACAAAGTTCTGCTTGAATGGTGATGAAAAGTCAAGAAAGCTTGTATAAAAACACAATGACCACTAAACTTAAAAGGTACTTGCTTCACGAATGTTTCTACTTTACAAGAATCCATTAATCATTTTTTTATTGATGTGCAAAACTACTGAACACATTCGAAATGTTAATAAATACATTATATTAAATTAATTGTATATAAATGAAGTAAATAGGGACTGTCATACTAGTAATTTATTTCTCAGCAAAATAATGAAACAATAAATGATAATATTTATTTTGCTTCAGTTTACCGAACCAGCGGTTATGTTTACGAACTTTAAATGTTTTATGAATAAGTTCTTGTTAACTTTTTCATGGACACAATCCTTATCTACTCTGTCTTGTGCTGCCATTTTTTTTAATAAGCATAGTGTTGTCGTTAGTGTATGTGATATTTTATAAAATGATCAGTTTGGAAAACCCCTAAGAATTAATTTATACATTATGAAGTATTCAATGAAATAACAGTGCATAACATGATGTTCAAATTTCTTCAAGCAGCAAAATCAAATTGAGTCCGACGACGCTAATAAATTAGTACAAATAGCGTTGATTGCAACAGTTTGAGCGAGCGTGGCTCAAGTGACAGGACGATGGAAGTCTCGGGTCCTCCAACAATGCGATAGTTCAGCAAACAGCTGCATTATGTCATGCTACAGAATGAGTATCATCAATTGGAACTTGTCTGCATAATACTCCTTATAAAACAAAGGAAAGAAAATGTTGGAATTAAGTCTCTTATTTATCATCGGCATAATACAGCTTGCAAGCCGTTGATAATCTAATAAATTATCTAGGATACAGAAAACCGCAATCTCCTACGGAACTGTGCAAGTTTATTACATGCACTCAATTCTCGTCTTTGTATGCTTTCGATAACGAGCATTATAGTGTACAGCAAATATACTTTATCACCACATCAGGTAACAATATGCACTTAATTGAATTTATCGGAGATCGAGACCGATATTTTTTAAAGGACAATGTGTTCTTTAATTAGTGGCCTACACTGTTTTACCTCGTTAATGCAACATTTATAAAGTGATACTTACTCTATTAATATTATTCGTAAAAGTATACATTCTACAAACTTTGTTCAACACTAATGCTAGAAAAGATACTACTTTGTACACCATGTTTGCTTGATTAACAAAGTTAAGTAGAAAGAGGAAAATTCTCGTTAACCTTGTTAGCTACAATTTAAAACTTCAACAAGGATGCTCTTATTCAATTCCACGTTATATCTACCTCATCCCGCCATACTCGAGAGGCATGACAGAGAAGTAGCTGTGATAGGCTAGTGACTAGTGGCGTGTGAAGTCAAAGGTGTCTTTAAACCTAAATTCGTATTTATAGCATCTTCAAACGGTGAAGGAAAACATCATGAGTTGGCTGATTGAATTGCAATTTTCATCAGTCAATCAAATTTCTTTAATCCGCTCATGCACTGCTACTAAAAGATGGCTCCTGGCCTGTAAATTTCATGTATAGTAGATCTAACTTCTTAGTGTAAAAAAAAATAAAAAAAAATCACTATCAACCCAATTATTTTCCGCCTCTATAATTACATTAGGTATAAGAACTTAATCATATGTACGACTAAGAATACGGGCCTAAGACCAGTAAGTTTCTATTAAAACCTATTTTCCTTGCTCAAGCGTGGTTTGGCATCCTACAATGTGAACACGGCACGGATGGATTCACGGCTCCCACATAAATAAAGTGGGTTGGTGGCGGATTGTAATAAACACTCTTTACCGGGCCCGGGGTTCAGGGACCAACGTTCGTGTGTTTGGGGATGCTCTCTATATTATTCTAACAGATCTTCTATCTGCCAGGAATAGGTATGCCAGAAATCATATGATAGTATGCGAATTTAATTTCGTAGTACTTTAGTCAAAAACTTAGACGCTATTCAGATTAAACAAGCTCTCAAGTAAATAAAGCTCTCAACCACTATATTTGAAGTCGCTTAAGATTGAGTAGAATATGAGCATTTGGCCGTTAGAGTTGTAGTTTTCTGCTCTCGCTAAATTCAACTGAGTACTACCATATTTTAGTAGTATGCTAATATGATTGTGTTTCAGTTTGAATAGTAATGCTGGCAGCATTAGCAGTATAATTAAAGAAAAAAAAAATTACGTCTGAAGAAACAAGCGGACTGTGTACTTTTTTACTACCTTTTTTTAGAACCAATGCAATTGAAGCGCATTAAATCCTATTAATCTAAAATGTCTAGCTGCACAAGATAAGCTACTTAAAACAGAATTCAAATTAAATTTATGTTAAATATATTAGATAACTTCATCATAAACTATCCCAAAATAAAAACTTTTCTATATTACATTAATATCAAGGCTTAATCACGCTCCGTTTGATTCAAAGATAAACATCAAAATAGCTATAAATATTACCATAGAAGTCGAAAAGATCGTGTTCAAATAAAAATAACACGGCAAACATCCGCTTACTAATAAGCACAGAACAATTTTTGATTTGTTATTATAAAACAAACACGTATGCAAATAAGAAATTACCACCCGTTGAGCTTCGGCACCATGCAGGGCCTCCTTACATGAACCATACGTTGTAACTGTCCAATCAAATTTCCAGTTTAAATTTCCAAGCTTAAAGTTGGTTATCCTTTGGTGCAGCGTTGTGTTCGTCAAGGTTAAGACTGTGTAACGAGTCCAGAATTTATGTAGACGATCTGACGGCATGCGGGCTGGGTGCATATATCAATTTCTTGCGGTAGATGATAAATGAACCGAGATATGGTATGGGCCAGCCGCGTCGAAGCAAGTAACAATATCTGGTATGAGTAACGGCTTGTAAATCTTGGCTACATTTGTTTTGTACATTCGAGCGATAACTAGCCATTGTCTTATGTTCTTATCTGCAGTTCATACAGAAGAAATGACAGCGGATAAATGGTGCTATGAACACGGGACGGGCCTCTTCAAAAACGGTTTGGCTAATGGGTTTTGACCGATTGTTTCTTTTGTAGTTGAATTTATGAATTGTAAACTTAAGTGTAATAACATAATCAATACTTATAAATATCATTTTGGGGGGACCATCTACCTGCATTGAGGAAAATACCTATTGTACATAAGTGAAAATGACCAAGTTAATATTAATTAACTTGGTCATTTTCAGTAACAATTAATCCTAATGCTCAGTTATAACTTTAGGGATTTATTTTCTCTTGCATAAATTTCAAGCCACTAAACGAATGTTTTCCTTTACTTAATTTTTCTCTAAGAACGACTCTCTTGATAATTTATGGCTCTTAGAAGTGCTATTTATGTTCAATTCTAAATTAATGAAAGATTTTTCTTAAAAAGTAATTTCATATTCATTTTGGGGAAAATTCTCAAGTCATTTCAAACCAATTTAGTGCGAAATATTATTTTTCTCAATTAAACTGACTGCGTATGATTAAGGGGCCGCGCGCCTGACATTTTTGCGTTGCTCCGTAAGCCGATAAATAACGAAATTAGGAAGCTCCGTGGCGTAGATTCACTGGCACGTTCATAATATGGGGCTTTTTAATTATTTTGGCTTTACTTAAGAATATTTTAAAAAAAATAACAAGTGCCGAAAAGCACAGTGTCATAAAAAGGCTGCCTTGTGTAAATAAAGTTGTGTATTAATGTTTGTGTTATGCTTATGGGCATTTTTTCCTAAGCCATGGATTCATTTATATGCATTTTATGTATATGTATTTACAAAAAAAAACTAGTTAGTGTATCAGCCAACAACGTATCCGTACTAGAAACTTTGTTGTTTAGCTATGAACTAAATGCCGCAGTGTAAAAATTAATAATGCTTTTATTTGAACCTTCAACAAATTTAATAAACTTTGTTTAAAAAACAATCAAAATTATTTTCTACCTTTAATCCATAATCTCTAATTTCAAGATTTTAATAGTAAATCGTCTTTAAATTAAGTCGTCTTATAAAATAATAATATACCGGACATACGTTATACAATCTATGACTTCATATATCTAAATATGTATATCCTTAATGTTCCTAAGAAACTTCATCAAAATATATCTTAACAACTATGGAAATATCTACAGAATACTATAGCGCTTGGACAGCCATTTATCATAAACGCAACACTATATTAAAACGATTAGGATTCAGCACATCTCCTAGTCTAAACGAGGCTAGCTGACGGCGCGTGGCTCACGCTCCGCCAGTAAATCATGCAAGAGAAATGGCCTGGAGTGCGGACTCCGGACTTACGTAGTAGCCGGCGGAGCTCTCGAGACGTCACGGCTGTCGCATATTAGTTTTAAAACTGACTAACTAGCAGTAACAATGGACTGAGCAGTTATTTAGTTACCCAAATATATTTCACACACACTATGTTGCTCCCGGGTATTTCTTATTTTACGTGCATTTACAAAACACGAATATTCCTGTAGGCCATACATAATATATTTGTGTGAGGATTAAAACGCTACAAGCGGTGTACAATCCGCTCGCTCGACCACTGTACCAAGCGTGCGCTCAAATTATTAACAATGTATTAATATTTTAGTTGACGTGTAATTGTGTGCCTTACCTATACAATTTCCATTCAAGTTTCTGTTCTTTGAATAATAATCATAATTTTATCACACATTGCAGCATTGTTCCGCTATCTTGGACTTCTTTGAGGATTTAAGTACAAATTACTTTAATTCTAGATTGTTACACAGACGAAGTAGCAATTCTGTTAAAGGAAGATTTATGGCCGTATTAGGAGTCGTTTCACATATTCATGTATAAAGCGAAGCAGATAGCAATAAGTACATCTATAATGGGCCATTTACACCCAAGTGCCTGGGAGTATGGGAATGGCGCTGAGCGATGCAATACGTATGCTAAACAGGGTAGGGTCAGAAGGATGGGCCCTACTCACAATTTCCCACACCTCACTATAAACACAGCAATATCGCGCATACTTCATCAATACTAACCGAAAGAGTAACTGTTTGTCTGTTCCCTCTGCACCCCTGCACCGACTGAGCAGATTTGGATTAAATTTGGCGGGGATACTGTGAAGGAAATAAATATCCAAACTCAAATTTAATTTAATTTACCAATAATATTATGTTACAATTAATATAAGTTAAAGGGCCAATATCATATTAATTTTTTTATTATTGTTTATATTATATTGCCCCTTTCACTTTACATGTGAAAGAGATAGCCATTATTAAAATCGAGTAGCGTTTGAGTTCAAGAATCAAATTCTATTAAATTTTAATACATCCACCAAAGTCATATGATATCGGACTCTGATGTTGCGTTTGTCTGAGGAGCATCACTATTTACCAAATATTTTGCCACGTAGACAACTTCCCCGTAGAATAATACACACTGATAGCTACTAGACTATGTATGCCAACATTATTATATACATTATATTATGTATAGCTGACAAGATGTATGAATGTGGACGAAGCAAAAGTGGTAAACGCGTGGGGTTTTGTAGTTTCTCTCCGCACTAACTATTAAAATCACTGAGCACATAACACTTAACTACTGTCTGACAACACACACGAGTACTGAATAAACCACAGTGTTGCCAGTGTCCACAGTCTACGGTTGCCTGTAAACAAAAGTTAGTCTGTCAGCTTGTTTATCACTTAAGTTACTGTTCAAAAATAGAATATGGCAGTTTTTATTTTAAAAGTGCGACTAACTTTGATTCTTTTCTTAAACGATGGCTGCATAGAAACCTTCTTTCAATCTGGGGAACAAGAGCATACCATCACGCCTGTCTTCCTCGAAGGGTAAGGCAGAAGTGTACCAATATTTCGTCGGTATGTTTTAGGTCCCATGTAATAGGCGGAAAGGCTATTGCCATCAACCGTGCTCAAATCCAAACTCCAATTTCTACTGAGAATTGCATATAAAAATCCAATAACACTTTACTTGACATGGAAATCGAATACAACACCTCTTGCTCACCAGTCGTACTTAAGACCAGTAAACTAACGAGGCAGTTTTATTCTGCAGACAAAAAATCTTAAAATTCTGTCATAGGCACAGGGAGTATCTGTATTCTGTTGCCGAAGCGGTTTATCGCGCGGAATGAACGCGCAATGCAAATTTGACATATTACTGGCAATTTACAAGATATAGTGCTCATTTTGTCAGCAAATATAGTCATTTTCTAAGCCCATAAACTTGGTGAATATGGTTCATATGCATAATTATGCTAGTCTTACTTACATAATAAGTTGTATAACATGTGAATGCATTTTACTATTTTATAGTCGGTTTCATGAAGTTAAAAAACTACGAGACTTCCAGGGAAAATATAACAACTTTAGAATGTATGTATATTTTAGTTTCAATATGTATATTTTTATTATATAACAGACTCTATGAATTAACCTGCGTAAGTACGTCAAAACACAGATTGTCATAGGTACATACATAAAAACCTAGACCAATAAATGTATGTAGGCCACACGAAATATATTTATTCCGTGCGGGAATCAAACTCACAACAACACAAAAACAGCCAACGTCTTTTTTCACGCGGACCCTGCAGGCAGAAACTACAGAACGCCATGCGGAACGATACTTGCTTACCAGTTTTTCTTCGTCCTCATTCATGCATCTTGTCATACAAGCGCACCGGTTGCGAGTAGGTACAACCTTACTGACATTAAAAATAACAAAAGAAAATTATAGTACCCTGTACAGCTACTATACATTTTCTTTTCCTAACAAACACACGAGCACATTAATTACGTACCCATCCCCTCATTTCCACATCCACAATTAAACTCCTCTTTTCTGCGGGACTAGGATCGCGTGAGTTTCAGGGGTGCTACATAAAGGTGATTTACGCCCACCACGGCTTCCGTGTCTTCGCTTGTAGTGGATAAAATTAGAAAAGATCTGCGGATGAGTGATGACCCTAGTGCCTAAGGGTCCCGAACGCTTTATTCTTATGAGGTTGGTTGGCGGTTGTAAAATATAGGGTCATAGTAGGTACTGATGAACTCCGCTCCCCGCTCGAAAAATTTAAATTAATTTAGGTGGATTTGTTTTTCTGTCTCTTGTGAAAGTCTTTGTAGAATATGGCTATTTGGACATATTAGAAAATAAAATAAAACTATTGGCTAGTTACAGCACTAAAACCATGTAGTTAGGGTACGCTGTTAATTTTTAATAGTTTTTTTGTTAATAGATCGTAATAATTATATAATACATGTACATATTTTGACGACCCGTTTAGCTCAGCGGTAGTTAACGCCGCCGGCTGTGCTATGGGTCCCGGGTTCGAATCCCAGTAGGGACAAATGTTTGTGTGATGAGCATCAACATTTGTTTCCGAGTTATGGATGTATCTATGTATAATATGTATGTATTTACAAAAAAAAGTATATATGTAGTATATCAACCAACTAGTATCCGTAACACAAGCCTCTTTGCTTACCACGGATCTAGACGGCGCGGCGCTGTGTCATAATGTCCAGGAATATTTGACTAATTATAAAAATAAGCAATTACCTAGTGTCGGTTATTGAATAACTGACGGCGCTTATACATATTTATTTTCTTCTTAAATAAATACCACGAAACTGGAAAATGCAAAGCGATACTACTCAAATTCTTACATGTAACACTCATTCGCCCATAAAACTTTACAACCAAATTCTCAATATTTATGGGCCCGTATTACCATCAATAAGTACACGAGGTGGGAACCAATCCGGGGATTTTATATGTGTAAACAAACACGTAGGTTTCACATAAATAATAGTGATGTACACCGTCCGGTTGTCTCGCGATATTTGCATCGAAACCAACCTGTTACCTTAGCACGTTACTAGCTACTCTGCATTCGACAGTGAAAATATATTTTATACTGGCTGGTATTGTCTTTAGTCGTTTTTTTTTGTTTCTTCTGTAATCTGTAACTGTCTACTGCAAGACTGTCAATGTTTTTAAATCGGGCTAATTGATTTTTGTCGTTATATTGCCACTGTATGGAAATTTTGACATTTATTTAAAATTGAATTAAAATAAATTATATAATATAACTACGCAAGGTATTGTATTAATGGAATAAAAGATCTTGCAGTAAATAAGAGCTCGAAAACCACTTGTTACGGCAGTTTCAATACCTCTCGGCTCGTTCTATGCATTGATATTTATAATACATTCAAATCCGATTTTCACTTTACGTAACAATGAGCACTCACTCATTTTATAATTCAAAATATGAACTCCACCGTGCGTTTCCCGTTCCCGCCATTCTTCCATATAATATAATCTTAATTCAGTTCCATTTCCGTAATCAACAGCCGTAGCCGGCGCCCCCTGGTGACGATTTGCACAACAATTGGTGAATTTGAATCACCTCTAATGCGCACGCCTCGTGTTTCTAAGGAAAGCCTCGTCTAAGCTAAATCATATTAGTAAGGAGTTTTATAGAAATCTGCGTAATGTAAAACCACAACCTCAGAGCCATAATTATATGTTATTATACCTACAGCCTCATGGCTGAATTGCTTCTTGTATGTCAACACAAATTCATTGTTAAATAATCGTGATTTCACACCCAGAACTAACAATATTTCTTAGTAAAGAAAAAACAAACTATTGACGAAATCCATGAAATGCAACTTAACAATTCATCGATTAAAACGGCCATTATTTTTTGTTGTAATTTCACACCAATTGCTTTAATATATTTAGCGGCCCCGTAAAATCACAAACGTCATCAAATACATCTAAATCCGCTATTGTATGGTACGGTGACAAAAAAATTGTAAGACGCCATATGGCGCGTCTGGTGACAAAGCGTGTCGGATTAAGCGTCGGCTAAACTTTAGTTAACAGATTGAATTTGACGCTACAATGAAAGGGGCCAAGCGCATATGTACGATTCAGAAACTATTTGTTACTAATTGATGAACGATTGTGCATTGGACGGAGAACGCGAAATAAACTAGAAACTGGCCGTCTGCCAACGTATTAAAAAAATCTGAGGAAGCTGCCAAAAGTTTTCACGTGCCGAAAAGACAACGGGGGAAGAAAAGTGTTTATGTTGGATTTGAAAGCTTACTTCTTAGGTATAATAATGTCATTAATAAAATAAAATGTCATTTTAGCTATTCAGTGAATGGCTTAAATAAAATAATGAAAAAGTTAAAAATGAGCATAAACGCGTTAGGACATAATTTATGGGTTGTTTCGTTGCTACATCATTCGTAAAAATAAAATTGGCACCGAAAAGCACTCTAGATTATTTTCGAGCTTAAATGAGAGTTTAATTTATTTATCTAGAAGCAAATTTTATGTAGCAGAATTGTCTCCCGCCGGGCCACAATAAAACCCAACAATTATAATACACTCGAGTACAATAGTAGGGACCTGAGAGGGTGGGAACAATGCATCGCATGTGCACCATGCCCAATATATCCTGACATTTCATAGCAGCGCTGTTTCCAAACACAAATGTCAAACACATGTCAAGATCAGTACATGTAGGTTTAGTTCCCCGTTTTACCACGTGTCAAATTATACTAGACAGTTCGTAAGGGCCATCATTCTTACATTAAAATCATTACAAATCGGCAACGGGCGCGAATCACATTACAAACAAAGGCGGACTATTTCCAGTGAATCGAGTTAGCTGAGCACTTTATTGAGTTAAAACGAAATTATGTGCCTCTTGTTAGATAAAACAAATTGGCGTTGGCTGTGATGCCGCTTTGAGAATAACATTGTTTTGTTTCATGACTTGGTACTAAATTGTAATTAAGTTGTACGTATTTTAAATCGTGGCGAAGTAACCATATAATAAAATTTGTAGGTACTATTTTGGCTTTCGTTTATACAAACAAGGCGATTTAGAGCACAGTAAAATGAAAATTAAACGGAGTGTAAGGTTGTTAGCCAGAACATACTTTTATAGTAGTGCTAGTCTAATACGATGCCTATAGTTATAGCTGTGAAGTAGTAATTCTTATACAGTAAGAGAAGATATTAGGTATAGGCACATAGTAAGACCGATTCTGAGTTTATTGAGGACTATGCTTTCATGTCAAGTAGTTACTTGACATGAAAGCATTAGTGAAACATGTTTTAATATTAGGTACCCAGTGGGCTCTCAAAAATGTACGCAGTTTGAGTACCTACCTATGTATAAATTAAAATACGTATTTAGACCCTGAAAAGTATGTACTCTGTCACTTATGTAGGTTCCAAGCACTCTCTAAAAATATATTGTGGTACGTAACTGTTGCAACTCGAAGCAAAAACATTATAGAAATTCCTTCGCCTAACCGTATTCTACGAAGCTCCATTTTGTTTGCCTAGTCAAGTGATCTTAATAGCAGGTCTAAATGGTCAGTGCCGTTCTGGTTGTGAGAACGCGTGCCCCAATCGCGGCGGGGGCACGCGCGGACTCGGCTTATCACGAAACAGTGCCCATGAATGCAGCTACAGTTCCATACGACTACGACAAATTGCATCTATTTGAAGTATAATGCTTTGTTTGTATACGAGAAATATTTATACAGATAGTCCTCCGTAGATATGGATTCTGACCGATTCTGTGTTGGAATAATATGCCAATTAGTGTGTGGTGCCATTAGTGTGCCATTTAGTACCGATGTAAGCAACTAGGCTTGTTATACGTATACCTACTTGACAGTTAATACATTATGTGGAAGTTCATGGCGTTGAGGATAAATTATTAAGTACTTATTTAGATCCCCTGCTTTAATAATAAAATAAGTGCTTAAATCACGTGACAACAATGGATACATGTTACAGTTGTTCGACAATAGAGCTCGTTACAGCACCTTAGTCCAGATTTACGGTCGTGGGCGCAGCAGGAACAATGATGTCAGTTATCGCGAACTGAAATAGCGAAAATATTTAAGTAGTTTATTTTATTGTGCCCCGCCCACGTCCGCTGCGCTTGGAGGCTCGAGCGAAATTAATATTGTAGGTACTTAGGCAGGTGAGGTACTTGACTTTTATGGTGTGTTGAGTATGCTTTTAGTAAAGGTCTGTTTGCTTTATGGGCAGTTTGGTATTTGCTTGTAAAAAGCTCACACATCGTACCTAAATGAAAATTGGATTTTGAAATCCACTCAATCATCACAGGTGTGAGAGAATTTTTTATTTCAAAACTTCGGTACTTATTTCTTTTACTGTTATTATAGCTAAGACCAACCAAGTTATTGATGAAAGTTTTGTAATGAAACCTGGTGTTATTTATTTACTGCTAAAAGTTTATTAGGCTAGATTAGGCATAATTATATACGCCACCTTCTTTAAGGAGCAAGAGTTCAAGAAAGCAAGTATGTTTCTTAGGATTAAAGAGTATTGACACCATAACATCCATAACCAATTATCTGGACAGTGGACGAAAACAATGCATGCGATCTACTCCCCTTTTTAACTTCAACAAAGTCATCAACCTTTTCAATAAATGACTTCAACGTGAGTGCAATACACTGCACTGCAAGTTATCACACTTTTCAATAAATGAGCTCAACAAGAGTGTAATAAATACACTGCATTGAACAAATTTCCCATACGCAATACTGATATCAAAACCTAATATGTAAAATAAGATCTCATTTACTATACCAAATTTTCCGTATAATTACTAACTAACTACATATTTCGTAACTTGACTTCCCTCCTTCTAGTAGTTTGCAACCCAAAATTCATTCTAATATAACAGACCGTATTTGAGACACAGCCAAAATCGGAAAACTATATCTACCAACGAACCAAGTTTCTACCAAGATTTCCTAAATTCACCCCTTAAAACGAAATCAGTGCGGAAATTCTGTGGTTTTCCATACAGAGAACAACGACGTATTAAAATTTAATCAATTTTGTGCGCTTCCCAATTTAATTTGAATATAAATGTGTGGGTAACAAGGTTTGCGTACATTAATTAATATCGCGACATTCGATACTGCCTAACGTATGGCGAAATCCGATTTGTAAATTGCGAGAGCGTGTTTTAGAATTACGACGCCGATAACGAAGGTTTATACGCTTTATGTACTGAATAATTTGCGATATTTTCACTTAAATTAATTGTACATATCCTCCTTCTTAATCCGGCAAGCACCGTTGTATTTTAGGTTTTAAATTGTGTGACATATTCATTCAGAGTTGTCGATAATTTATGAATGTGAAACTTTAATGAAAAAAATTTCAACATGCATAATTACATGTCGTAGGTTAGTACATTGCACCCTGCGATAGTCAATATCAGCAGCGGAGTTTACCCGTATTACTATTTACTAAAATATCAATATTTCTTATCTTCACATACCATTGAACAAAAGAACAGCGATAACAGAAAAGTACCTCGAAGTGTTTAAGAATGAGTTATACCCAAGAATATCTTATATCATAATTGTCATTCCTTAATCCTTACATCACTATAGGACCTTGCTACCATATACCATCATCCATTGTAAGGCCACCACCACCGTGAGTCGCGTACGTTCTTATTTCTGCGACAATTATTAGCATGGCCCTATAAGTTGGGTCCTGCGGATTCGCACACCTTTTTATAAATATTTTTTTTAACTTGCCCGGCTCCTAGACATTGTACGTTAATCCTCCATATTCTTTTTCTTTTTTTATATTTTAATATCAGTTCCAGATATAAACGCGTTCAAGAAACAAAAAACCAAGTCTTTATTTAGCTTATTTGTATATGACGATTGGTTAAAATTCTTATGATGTAGGTTAATAATTAATGTAATTTAATATCTATACTAGAGTTGCCTTTCCAGCAAATAATAATTATAACAATGTTGACTTGACCTATCTCAACATAAAACAGTCATCGTGGGTCTTATCCGTACATATGTATTTAAATACATACCTCTACTCTGACAAACAATTATTCTGGTTATTGATAAACATATGTGTGTAAAATAATTATACTTAAGTAGATAGCTCATTAACCAATTAGTCACTCGTAAGTTAACCGTTTAAGTGTTCAATTATTGTTTCACAAACGTCATTCCATTGTATCTTTGGCGTAAACTTATAATTCCGCTTAATCCAGCTATGGGTACCAAGAATAAATATTCAAAAATATAATCTAAAACCACGTACCAGAAATTTTGAGGGTTAAATAGATAAAATTTAAACGGTAAGGACATAAAGACAGGGCACACGAAAGTAAGGCACTGTTAATAACTTATGTATGGTATGTATGGAGGGTTAGACAAGAGAAGCGGCTTGGGCACAAATAGTTCTTTCAGCTTTGGGACAATGGTGAACGTGGGAGGAAGTAGTATGTAGACCGTACGAGAATAAAACGATATGACTTTAACTAGCTTAACCCAAGCTTTGTTCTTTAAATACTTGCTTCAAGTTTACGTAGAACTGTATATCTTTAACTTACGTTGTTAAGATTATCTCCTACAGCTACTTTATAGAGCTGTTTCATAATTTTTCATATTTATTAATTCAAATATCCTTAG
Source organism: Craniophora ligustri (assembly GCA_905163465.1). Classification (NCBI taxonomy): domain Eukaryota; kingdom Metazoa; phylum Arthropoda; class Insecta; order Lepidoptera; family Noctuidae; genus Craniophora; species Craniophora ligustri. The sequence continues at coordinate 13,257,815 of LR990955.1, forward strand.
ACATCTTTGTCGTAAGTAATAACAATTGCAATTGTTACTAAGATTACTCAAAAAATCTTAAATAACATTTAATATAAACAAACTAATGCTATATTCAATCAATGAACAACTATAATTACGAATATAACTGGAAGTACTCTGTTTTACAAAGTCAGTTTTCGAACGTAAAGTTTAAAATATCGGCAGTCGTAATACCGACCAGCTTAGTATTATCTAGGCAGCGACAGACGTGCGAGGTGATTAAAGTAATTGCCTGCTCATTGCTCACTTAGGAAGTACTTACCATAGGTCGGTGACCCCTACACGTGATTTAACCTACCTCTGTAATATCATTGTGTTTTTGAATAATTGGTAGATATCAAGCAGTATGGTAAACGGGTTAAAAGTATTGTAAGAATTATGGGAGTCTGGAATGTCTGGATTCTTGTGGGTAGAAGACACTCCATAAAACGATATTTATGTAGGTATTATTATAATGATATTGGCATGGACAGGTCAGCTCAAAGTTCCTATGGTGCTTTCTTCGAAAAGCCATTTCAGATGTTGATTTATATTGTTGGACTGATATAAACGTATTGTAAACTGAAATGCCCGGATATCAAATAGAAACCATGATTCTATGAGTTTATTCTGACATTGTTTCTTAGATGCAAACGCCATCGAGTTATAATAAATAAATAAATAATAAATAAGAATATCCTTAAATATGACTTGTAGAAGTGTACTAAAATTATCTATTTACAAAAGTAAAGTTGTCACTTTAGTACAGGTACTCTAGAATAGCAAATTCTAAAGATCTATTATGGAACCTACGTTTTCCATGGAAAAGTTACCAGAATTCCGCGAAGTTACATTTGTCATTGAATAAATGAAACAGTTCCATTCTTTACATTCAAAGTTACTGTGGAATTTAGTGAATTAACAAAATATTACTATCACAGGTTTCTCACACTTACCTACGCGAATACCTACTAGCCATTGAAATAAAACTAATTTGCTTTTTATTACTTTTTGTATATTCCATTTTGTTGTCTTTTAGGTGTATGTATAATAAAGGATACCCTATCTATCTACTTTTTACGAATTATCTCGGTCACGGTAATATCAATATATCCGTAAAAAGTAGTTTCATTTCAATTACCAATATAGGTTTCTGTTCGTGTTTTAAATTGCAATGGGTTTCCATGAAATGGAACGGCTTTATTAAGTGTTTTGTTGCCTTAAGTTAAGTCTCACTATAGATCTGTTTAATGCTTTATTCCGCTATAAACCTATACTAGCTGTTGCTCGCAGCTTCGGCCGCGCAATTTAATACTAAATGGATGGTATTTAAAAGTACCTACTTCAATTTATTCCCATTTCATTTACCTAATTTTGCCTGTGTTCCACCAAATATACTGAATGTGCACCAAAATATGTTCATTAAAAGTATTGTTATTACTTAAATACACTTTCTTGGTATTCAGATTTGGTTCTGGCGTTGTGTGGTCACGGTTCTAACCTAACCTAACCGATATCTGTATTTTGCTGCTAAATCAGTAATTTTGTCGCTCAATCAGTATTTTTGATGCGTGGTTTATTATATTCCATACTAAATTCTCTTTATTTCGCCCGTCAGGAATTGAGTTTCCTAAAACGACGAAACACGTATGCATCTATTTTTCTGAGGACCTTGAATATTAAATTTAATTCTTCTTACTTTAAAAATGACGGGCTTCTTATGTAAACTCTCAACCCCTATTTCACCCTCTTATGCAAATGCAATTACAAAATCCAAACTCCGAGCTGCTACTGAGAATTTCATAGAAAAACCCAATAACACTTTACTCGACCTGGGAATCGAACCCAAGACCTCTTGCTTGGCAGTCGCACTGTACGACCGCTAGACCAACGAGGCAGTTTATTATTATTGACATTTATTAGCGCTTACATTTTTTTTATGTCATAAGGTTGGCCTGATAGTAATATATAGTAGTAGTAGCGGTTACCAAATTATTACCGTAGCCCAAAGACTATAAGATTCTTGTTGCTGTAGCTTATACGCATTTGTAACACCAAAAGTGTCGCTCGCGCATTGCCCACCCTGTAGAAACCGTCTAAGTTTCTTAAAATAATGTAGTTACTAAACTGTCAGCAAACGGAATTCCCATGCTGTCAGTATAATCAATCACTGCTCTAATGTGTTCTGGTAACCTTACTCACTCGCAGAAATAGAACTATTGTTATTTCACTGCGGTTTTCTGTAAGGTGGAGGTACCTCCCCAGTCGGGCAGCTCAATTTGAACGAAGAATCTCGCTATAAAAGCTCTCCAAGATAAAGACATAAAAGCTCAATATTGTGTCCATGTTTAAAAAAAAACATATACATACTTATATCCTGTTGAAGTGTTATCCGCATACAGTGAGTCATTCTGAAACAATAGGATATTAACAATAACTATTCACAGCAGTTAACTGCGGTTTCACTTAGGTTTATTGCTGACACCGTTTCTTTTCTGTTCTTTATTAAACTACATATTTACCGGCTTTCACAGAATGATTCTAATATTTACTATTACGCCTTAAACAAATATAACCTAATTAATTTCAAATCAATATAATATTAACTGATGTATGCTGCCGTCTCAAACTCTCACAGATATGATACTTATTATATTGATAATTCTTAAATACACACATACATTTAAAATCTTTTATTAAATTAGTTATTAATTAAACAATAGGCCCATACGTTCCACCGCCTAAAGATTTAAAGATTTTTAGAAAGACTGAATATGAAACAAATATTAAATAAATAAGAACATGTATTGTATAACAAATTTCACGAAAAAATATCCACGAATAAAAGGTACCTTCCTTTTACTTGAAATTCACGTCACGTGTGGAATATCGAGCGACCTACAGCTACAAGCGAGGAGATAAGCCGAGTCTTCCGCTCTTATCACGTCTAGTCGGCGTCACGCTTCATAGGCACCGACGTGAAGGGGCCAAATCATCACGTATGTAGGCCTATTTCGGAGTCAGCAGACTAGATAACGTGTTAATGAAAATTGATACTTAATTTCAACAACTGTGGATGATGAACTGTGGATTATGGACTGGTCTCTATCGAAGAAGATGAGAGGAGACCAATACCCAGCAATGGAACAGTCAATGGATTGTTGATGATGATATAAGATGTAATGGACATCTTAGCGAAACCTAAAACCAGGGATTTCACAGAAGGAGAAGGAGTTTCACATTTAATTAAAAAAACTATAGCAGTGATTGACGAAACAAAACGATCAAAACGTTGAGATCCCAACCTATTAGGATTAGGTACGTATTGCAATTTAAATAAATGTCTCTGTCTTTGCTTTTCATCAGACCAAACCCAAACGCATTCAAGTTAACTTACATATTCAGTAACTTACTCAGATCGACAGAAAAATAAATGACTATTGAAATAAGGTTTGAATAGTTAGGTACTGTATATATTTTTATCTTCTCTCGCATCACTATGTCAAGTCCTAACCAAAATACGTACCTACTTATTTAATTTTAACTCACAGAAAATCCAATTAAATACTTACTACTTACTTCATGTACATCACAGTATAACACACTCATCTCAATCTCTTTGTTTTAAACACAAAACTCTACCCTCACAAAACACAAAACAATCTCACCACAGTTTCAGTAAACAATTACTTAACACCGAACCGCAAATCATCAAATAATTACATTTGCGCAGCAAAATTTCAGCAAATTTAATATCAGAGCACAACTTCTAAGCAAAAAGAAAAGTTTTCAGCGCTGATTATTATGGTACTACAAAACAGTCCAATGTAGCTTGACCGATTACAGTCGTTACCGCTCACATAAACAGTCGCGAATATTATTTCAGACTACCTTTCGCCTTTGTCCGCGTAGAATTTTTTCTAGGAGGTAGGGCATAGCGAGATTTCTCGCTCAAATTGAGCTGCCCGACTGGGGAAGTACCTCCGCCTTACAGAATACCGCAGTGAATCAACAGTAGTTGTTTTTCTGCGAGTGAGTAAGGTTACCAGAGCTCGTTGAGGAGTGACTATTCTGACAGCATGGGCATTCCATTTGCTGTCAGTTTAGTAATTCCTTATTTTAAGGAACCAAAACGGTTTCTGTAGGGGTGTGCAACGCATTTGCAAGCCTTCAGGTGTTGCAAATGTCCATGGGCGGCGGTCATCACTTACCATCAGGTGAGCCGCCTGCCCGTTTGCCCCTTATCGCAATAAAAAAAAAAAAAAAAAAAAAAAAAGAATTACTTTATCCAATATGCTTTTTCTACTATTTCTTATCTTATCCCTACTCTTTTAATAATTTATTCTTCAAACTGCTACTCCCATTTTCACCTTTTGAGGGATGATTTCCCGGATTAAATCTTAATCCTTTTCCAGGACTCAAATTAGATAGTTTGAGTCCTGGAGCGCTGAATTAAATTAGCTGAACCAATTTAAATGAAATTTGTCATAAAAGCGTGAGGAGGTAACAGACAGAGAGACAGACATACTTTTGCTTGTACAACATGAAGTATGGATTCCGTACATTTAGAATTACATTGTCGGGTGTCAAGTTACGCTGGGTGATCTATACACTCAAGTCGTACCGCTGATAACCCAGCGCGGAATTCAATTATTATTTTAGAGTAATTCGCGCCCCCGGTTCGTTAATTTCCCTTAATTATCGGCGGGTGTGTTTGTTTTACCGAAAGTGAGGTAATTGCGCGTGGCTGGAAGCGCAGACGTTGATTAATTATATTTGCTCTGTTTATATAAAAACGGTTCAGTGAACACCTTGATAGGCTGGCGTTGCGAAATCTGAGGGAAACGAGTAAGGGTCCGTTCGCACATCAGCGGTTTATTATTTTTTCCGGATCGTGATTTAACGCGAATTATTTTTATTTTTTATATTTAAGTGGTTTATAAACTCCTATGGTTCTATAAACATGCTATTGAATCGTGAAAAATTTCGAACATGGCCAATAAATACGATTTTTTTAGAACGAATCTTATATGCAAATGCACATTTCTGTTTTACTGTCACAAAAATTACATCAATACTAATAAATTAATAATAAAAAACTAGTAACGACAGATTTTTTTCGTACGACGAAAGTAGTACAACGTAGCAATTCTATTAGGCTAAAATGTTGATCTGTAATTATGAATACTTAGGTTAATAGTATACAGACAAATCGTCAATGACGGATTTAAGTGTGAATGAGCTTTGAGTACGCGCTTGCGATACCCAAGCCGTGTGAAGATGGCAAAGATCAGACACGCGAGGGTATAAATACACGGTAAAAATTACTTTATTAATTACACCTACTATTCATTAAAAAAATATAATTGAATTATACAATAATAATTGAATTGTATTTAATTGAATTTACGTAGCATTAATGTATCTATGGTTTGCATCGGCTGGCTAACCGCAAATGGAATTCATACTTCATGTATACAGGAAAGACAACTATTTAACTACAAAATTTACTCAACAGTAAGTTTCCCCTGACACATTGACAAATCCAAACATCATTAATAGTTTATTAAAAAAGAGCCGATGACCTTGAAACGCTTGAGCATACAGATGGTGGCTCTTAGCTTCAGCTTGTAGCTGAGAAAGACCTTTAAAAAAACGCATCTAAATTGGTCCATTCGTTTAGGAACTACAATACCACAGGCAGACAGACACACGTCACTAAATAAACCCCTCTTTTGGCATCGTGGATTAATAAGTTCTAAAAATACTATGCCGAGTTATTCGTTTAAAATCTACGCAGCATATCTCCCAAAATACTGTCGAACATCAAAAGCATACATGTAAATAAAACCTTTTGCCCTACCTGAGACATAATCTCTCGAAACAAATTTCATATTCGCACATCGCTTGGTGCGTATCTACGGGTGTAGCCAGGTGTCCCGATTTGCACGGTCCCCATTTTAAGGATTCAGGTGAAACGTCTCGATTCCCCCTCGATCGAGACGCGGAATGTCCCTATTATACACTAACTTAAAATTTATATGTACTGTATTCGATAATTTGAAAGGGGAAAAAAATTGTCTGTATACTAAAAACTCATATGTTTTCTTTTTTCAGTTGAACTCAGACTAGTCGTAATATAGGTACCTACTTAAATTATAAACTTCTAATTGATTGTATGCGAATTTTTGTTCTTTTGTAGATTCCCCGATTTGAAAACAAAAACCTCGATTAATTTAAACGTCCGCACCGAAATTTGATACGTCGGACCTGGCAACACTAGATACTTCGTGCGTATATACTCATATTATTTGAACACGTGAACACATGTCGTAGGTATAAAGGTTTGAAGAAAATGAAGTGACGGCTTAGATAAGCCTTTGAAGGATCCCATTCAGGAGAAAATTGTGAAGGTTTAAGTCATACCATTGGGTTTTATTTTACTTGTTTCGAATCAATATTACCTACGTACGGAAATGTCCGTGAAAGGGTCTTATTCATGTAATGTTCACACATATTCATGCTATCGATTTAGGGAGGATTATTTCTGCGTGTCTTCAAATAGTTAATCGATAGAAAATAGGTATTGTATTTCTAAGTTTGTATTTTTAGGTTTGTAATATCATCTTTCTTTGTTTTGAATAATAAGAGAGGAGCTACAGTTTCTAAGATGAGATGTTGATTTTTGAGAGCTGCAGGAGTAAGTCCAAACCCCAGTATCAATAAATTTTCTATTCATTATATGAAGTATGATAAAGTCTAGTCTTGGATTAGATTTTATAATAACTTAAAAAAATAAGTCCGCCATTTATTTTATTCTTTGTTCTCACTACGCAACAGAATTTGATCCTATCTTCACTATGATATATTAGGAATACATACTATAGGTATTTATAACAATAGATAAAAGTCGTTGTTGCAAGTCGAAAAATCCTATTACCAAGCTTGAACTTTCTGAATCGAATAATAAGCTGACTATTATTGCACAGTTACATCACATAGCTTGTAGAATAACATTACTAAATATAGACGTCAGTCCACCTTACCGGGGGCCTGCCCACGCTGGCAGTTCCAGTACGTGGTCGCCATTCTAGAACCTTCAAGCCCCATCGGCCGTCCGTTCTTCGAGCGATATAACTTAACAGTAATTAACTATTTATAACCTTCCTAAATGACTGAAATGCATTCATTTGCACGCACTATGAAATGCAGCCCATGTCTAACTAAACTAACCGTATAATTTAAATTTTTATTAAGAAAGAAAAATTCAACCTCAGGCGGAACTCGAACCCGCGTCTTCTGGATAAGTACTCTAGACGCTCTGCCAACTGAGCCACCGAGATATCCGCCTGATGTGTTGAATTTTGCCTTCTTTATGTTACTTATGTCTTACGGTGACATAGCAACATCGATTGGACAATTCTGTCCAACCCTTTCTTAATAAAAAATTAAAAATCTTAGCTTGAAATATGCTAAAAAATACAAAAAGATCGTATAATTTAATTTAAAAAATTTAATAGAACTGGAAATATTCTAGTGCTGACTTCGTTTTTATTACATATAGATAAGGGATACAACAGGGCTAAAACAATACACTTATCAACTCCCCTCGGAAACAAATATCTTCGAACACGGGACAGGCGGTTTAGCATAATGAACTGCTAAAAGACGGAACCAATCTCGGCCAAGTTTCATCGCACGAAGCTCGGTCTGACAGCTCGATGCACTGGTCCAAAACGAACGTGATGACAACACTACTGGCTCACGTCAGAAAATGGAGAAAAAAACTGTATTTTTCTTAGTAAGCACGCCAATACAGGTACCGGCACGAGTCGTGAGCACAAAATTCAGTTGCGCATTCCATACATTTTCGGTCTCTTTGGCGAAATGACGATGGCAAGGGGCGCCGAGGCTGCACACTATAGTTTCTGACCGGTAAACCGATACTGAACAAATTTGGCCAAAATCGTACATGCGTTAAATGGCTTTTACTACTAAAATCTCACGACTCGTGCCGACAATTATACGAGATTATTAAAATTGAAATTTTACGTCGCTATTGATATTATATTTTAAAAATCTTACATTTTTATGTGAGTTGTAACTCGTATTGAGCATATTTTAATCTAGGCATTCAGTTATAGCTATAGGCGTTGAAGCTGGACAGGAACTGAAAAGATTCTTGAAATAATATCGAGAACAACATTTTTATTATATTATTGAGACAAAAATAGCACTTCTAATCTTCATAATCAAATATTTCGTCATTTAAAAGTTACATCTAGCATGCCTACTTACCAAACAAAAGCATAATCCGCGTTAAATCACGAAAATTAAGAGATTCAGAATTGGAAACCATCAAATTGATTTTACAGTGACTTCCCCGGTTATCCGGGCCGGAGTTATGATCTTAACGAATTTTTGAAGACTTACGGGCCGCTGGGAATTCATTATGTAAAGTAGAAGGGATGCAGGGTCTCACAATCCGCGCCAAATGAAAGGAAAATGAAGTGTCACCTCGGTGGCGGGTAAACAGGGGAGAATGCGACCGGTAACACGCCGCACGTTGAGGGTCGACTCACGAAACCGCAAGCGTGGAATGTTTTCGCACCACAATGGCCGCTGTAGTATTTATAAACGTCAATGAGATCGTGTTCTATTGTCAAATTATTTTACGCTATTTCTTTTTTTCATACCTGTCACAAACTAGTGGTGTGACCAATGGACTGTGATCTCTAATGTTCTGATTTCGATCCCAAGACCACCACGGACTTTTCAAAGTTACGTGCGCATTTATTCCACGTTCAAACTGTGAAGAAAAACATCGTACGGAAACCTGGATGCCTGAGAGATTCTCTCGATGACATGTGAAGTCTACCAACCTGGTCTAGGCTAGCGTGGTGGACTATGTTCCTTTTAGGCTATAGCCCAATCTCTCTCAAATTAGCCCTTTTAAAGGATAATTTCCGGAACAAAAAATCTTATCTCCTTCCCCAGGACTCAAACTACATATCTCCATACAAATTTTTATTTAAATCGGTTATGGATATAATAAAATTCTACCATCTTTAAACTCAGCACCAACACATACCCTATTTACTCAGAGAATTTTTATTAACAAATCCCACAATTTCATCGATGTGCAAGTAAATTGATTAAAAATGAGAATGATTGATTGCGTGTCCCGCTCGCACCTGACACGAGCGATTTTACTACATACAATCAATCATTGACGACAGGTCAGTCGCTTACCGAGCCTCGAGAATTAATGACATGATAGTATAATAAGTTGAAATTATGCCGACATGTGTAATACGGCAGGTAATCATTATACGATAATGACGTCAGAATTTTAATGAAATCGATACATTGCTATCAGAAGCCGTGTTCGAATTTTGAATGTCATTCGATAGTGTTGTGTTTCTTTTAGTTACATCATAAGCCCAATAATTATAACTAGTGATCGGTCACTGGTCGAAATTTGACCATAATTAATTTAAGTATACCTAATTTTTTTTATGCATAATTTCAATCAAATATTTTCATTCTGCGCTTCTTCTCTTTATACACTGTAGGTAAGTGTGAGAAATTGTATGCTCCTCCGCAATTTTCGTAAAAAGAGGAACAAAGTTTTTGCTTCACGTATTAATATATAGATAATAATATTTATAATATAATTATTGTCCTACTGTTGGACATGGGATCACATTAGCCCCTTGCCGGTTAGCAGACTTCACCGTATGTAATAAATGTCAGTGGTACGTGTCTCAGGAATTCAGGACCTATGACTTCTCAGCTATCCTTTTAATTTCATCGCTGTACAATTATTTAATCGAGTAATTACCATAAAATGCACACACATTACACAGTCCTACTGCTTGTAAATAAATATTTAATAACAATAAATAATTATTAATTACGTGACAACTCACGGTTACCAATATCAATTTGTTATTCTCACTTCATGAATACAAATCGGTTATAAAATGTAATAGTGAATGCTTGTACCTGTCTTAAATGCACTTAATACACAAATTATAGCAATAGAAGTCCTTATTTAACCGCGTATTATGTAAATCGATGGTTTAAACAAGATAGCATAAACTAATTAAACGGAAATTATTTTGTTTCGTCATAAATATGTACCTATCGCACAAAACTAACCTATAAAATTCATCAAATAAGTGCCTGTTTCACTTCCCTTAAATAACTACCTACTGGTTAACGCAATTTCGGTTCTATTTATGAACTAAATATCCGATAGATTAGCACGTACGTGACGATTATTTGCCATACTAAAATAGGCTTTATTTTATTTAAAACTCGTTGATGACATAAAGAACTCTAATTACCCACCCCTAAAGCGTTATTTTCTTCTTCTAAATGATAATGATGAGTATCGTAAATCGTCGTTTTCTCGAACAGATTAAATAATTCCACTTTCACTCTCCATCCTTCAGAATAATATATATTTTTTTAATAAATGACTACAATTATCTGTATTAGGTAGTTTTTTCAATAGGCAACCAATCAATATGGAGTTAGTATTCAAGTAACTAAGCAAATAGATTTGACTTTTATGACGTAACGGCAAATATACCATAACATGGCCGCTGCTCTCGTTTTCGCGCTAAATTTCAAAAACACACATATTGATGAAATAAGTTGAACCCCAATTCTTATGCATTAAAGTTTATTTTGGAATAATAGTCAGTTTCGCGTTTTATTATCGTCGTTTTACGGTACGTACAAACAGTCGGCTAGTAGTTGCAGCCACAGAATGCTCATAAAGAGACAGTGCAGTTCCTAATATATCTGTAGGCCGCGTAATATATCTGTGCGTTTTGCAAGGCGTGCGACGCGTGATGCATTACTGCGCGCGGCTCGTGTCCGTCGCGGTCTCACTACAAACGACCTCGAGCTAGTCGGCCCGGCAGCGGGCCATCGAGTGTACATAAATGAGCGCTTGACGAAAACAAACCGCCACCTATTTTATTGTGCACGTCAAGCAGGCAGCCAGCACAACTGGAAGTTTGTATGGACGAAGGATGGAAGAATATTAGCTCGCAAGGAGGACGGTCGTAAGGCTGAACGTATTCGGTGTGAAGACGATATATTTCGGATTTTTGGATGACTCGGAGTTTGTACTCTAAGTTTTATATTCTAATACGATCTTTCTATTTTTACTTATATATTCTAATTACATATAAACATGGGTTCATTATCTTGTTGATGGATTTAGTGCATCCGTATACTCTTGGATGGCTATTCTATTTTTACAGTTACCTGTTATCCTTAATAATACTAATTTTCAAAAACTCATTTTATGTGTGTCTCGCAATACCAATACCAATACCGAAAATGTATGAATCATCAAAGGAATTTGCCGTGACGTTTAGCGATCAGCAACAACAATTCCCACGATGTAAAACGTACAACAAAAGAACAGTACAGTACTTAATATGCATTGTTATTCTAATTCTAGATGTACAAAATATAGGGTTCAAGTCTATATATTTAAAATACAGTAATTTGTACACAGAAATCTTATTTTTAACACGCATGTACACATATTTTTATGGTTATAACATATTTTTATTTTTTGAAAATGACATTCCCAATCTACTTTTACAATTTATAATGATACTAATTATTTACAATGGTACTGAATTAATTATGACAAGCGTAATTTCGTCGTCTCGCTACTTTATCAATACAATTTTATGTTTGACAATTATATATTCTTTAATTAATATATATAATAATCAATTTATATTCAATACTATATTCCAATTTGATTATTATTTGATTGTTGATTATTTAAAATTTATAATAAATATTATCAATTATTGCAATTCTACATATATCTTCTACAAAACTTTACAACTGGCGTTGCCATATAATATTTTTTATGACAATTATAATCAATTTCTATTACAAATTATTATTTACAAACATTATTTACAATTTATTATTTATTATATTTACTTAATTATGCCGTACCTGGCTACATTTGTATATAATATTTTGAACAAAGTTTGTACTAACATTTATAGTATAATAAACTACAATAATTATGACTGAAAAATTCTTTAAAGTTGGTTTGTTGAATGTCGGGTCCCTGGGCACTAAGCATGATGATTTTATAACTACTGTGGAACGTAATTCGTTTGATGTAATGGCAGTCAACGAAACCTGGCTTCGGCCAGGCGAGGATGGTCGAGCACCTGCTGTACCTGGTTACTGCCTACGCCATACGCCTCGTCCACAGTGCGTGCACGGAGGCCGAGGTGGTGGTGTGGGCTTTTATCTTAAGCGTGGTCTGAATTTTCGTACTTGGATTCACCCCGTTGACCCGAAACACAGGTCGGTCGAACAAATGTGGTTAACCGTTACCCTTAATGGGAAAAAAGTTGCAATCGGTACAGCATATCGTCCACCACGCTTTAAATTGGGTTTATTTTTTGATGCCATTACTGACACTGTTAGCTCTCTTACAGGGTGTGACCACTACATAATACTCGGCGATTTCAATGTCAATTTTTTAAATAAAGCCGATGACCGTGGCGAAACTAAGATAATCAATGATTTTCTAAATAGCCTTGGTCTTAAACAATTAGTTAGCTCTCCGACTCATTTCACAGATTACAGCGAAACATTAATCGACTTAGTATGTTCCGATCTCAGTCCTAGGTATATAAAAGTAGAACCGTTTGGATCGACAATTAATGGTCATTCGGTTGTTGTATGCGAATTTAATATCAAGCGTAGCAAGTACAAGCCACACTTTGTTACCTATCGACCTATAAAGGACATAGACCGAGATGTATTCCACAAGGACTTGTCATCAATTCGATGGGAAAACGTGAACGCCTCGTCTAACGTGAACGATATGGTGGATGTATTTAACCAATATATTCTTACAATATTTGACGCACATGCCCCTATCAGAACATGTTTTATAAAGAAACCCACTTACCCATGGATAACAGATAATATTAAGTTTATGATGCGGTTACGGGATGACGCTTTAGCTACGTTTCGTAAAACTAGGAGTAACACGAAAAAGGAGTATTACAAACAATTTAAATCTCTCGTATCAAGCTCTATTTTTCATGAAAAGGTTGCATATTATAAACATAACGTAAATAATAAAATCAATGAGCCCAAGGTATTGTGGAAAAATCTAAAACGTATCTTGCTGCCTCGTAAACAGACCAGCGATCTTCCACCTCATCTTAGGGACCCTAACGTAATAAATTCTAATTTTCTTCGAGTTCCTGGTAATCCTGTGTGTAGTCTATCACTACTCACTTACTTCGAGTTTGGTAAATTTAGTGAAGCCAGATTCACTTTGCAAAAAGTCAGTGCCGACCATATATTTCAGCTGATTAACCACTTAAAGACTAATGCTGAAGGCTATGACAGGGTAACACTTAATATGCTTACTATGACTCTCCCATATTCACTAAACATAATCACGGACATTGTAAACTGCTCTATAGCTTCAGCAACGTTTCCGAACATTTGGAAAATTGCAATAATTAAACCATTGCCCAAAATAGCAAATCCAACAGAATTCAAGGACCTTCGACCTATTAGTATCTTGCCCTGTTTGTCCAAGATAGCAGAAAAGGTGGCATGTCGACAACTGTCACAATATTTAGAGATAAATAATATTTTACCCGAGTTGCAGTCCGGCTTCCGTAAACTTCGTGGTACCTCTTCGGCTCTCCTGGATGTAACAGATAACATCTTATCTGCTCAAGATAAAGGACTTTGCACAGTCCTTGTCCTTCTCGATTTTTCACGCGCGTTTGATTGTATAAATATCGATTTGCTTTTGTCAAAGCTGAACTATTACGGATTTGATCACGGTACTTTGAGCTGGTTCAATAGTTATCTAAGCGACCGCAAACAGCTAGTTGAAGTTAATTTAAGTGATGGTACTTGCCTCTTTTCGCCGCTTACTTCGGTGAGTAGAGGGGTTCCTCAAGGCTCCATATTAGGTCCCATCTTATTTATTTTATATTGTGCGGATATCACATACTGTCTGAGGTATAGTAAATATCATATCTACGCTGATGACGTACAGGTCTACATTTCATTTAATCCTAAAAATTATGTTAGTGCTATAGATAATCTTAATGCTGACCTGAATAGGATATCGAACTGGGCAGAAAACAACGGATTGGTGCTAAACCCCGTTAAAACAAAATACATGGTTTTTGGAACCAAGCACCAAACTAGTCTACTGCCTCTAAAACTCAACATCATGTTAATGGGGGAGCCGATCAGTCAAGTCACCGAAGCGCGTAATCTTGGACTAAACATGGACAGTGAACTGAGATTTGAAAAGCATATTGCCGAGTCAGTGCGTAATTGTTTCTACAGGTTGAAGATCCTGTACAAAATGAGACCTTATCTATCGACAGCATTGCGTATACGACTGGTTGAATCCTTAGTCCTGTCTAAGATAAATTATGCAGACATCGTTTATGGACCTCGTCTACTGGCAAGAACTGATAGACTAATCCAGAGGGTGCAAAATGCTTGCGCTAGGTTTTGTTTTTCTATTCCACGTAGGAGTCATGTCACGCCATATTTAAACCGCCATTCTATCCTTAAGATGAAATCGCGTCGTAAGTTTCATTTGGCGTGCCTCCTCTTCGGGGTCATTAACTCTGAACAGCCCTCATATCTGTACAACAAGTTGAGTTGGGTAGGAAGTAGGAGAGACTGCCTACGTAGACAGTTTTCCCAGCAGCTTTCCACTGAACCGCACAAGACCACAGCGTTTAAAGGCAGCTTTCGGTATGCGGCAACCAAATGCTGGAACAATATCCCTCCGCCTATAAGAAACTTGTATTCGTTGGGGGTCTTTAAAAACCGGTTGCGACGGTTTCTTATTGACACTCAAAAACAAATAGGTGGTATTAACTCAAATATATCTATTATATAAGTAAAATAAAAAAAAACTATTATTGTGCACCTAACGAGTCGCGTTTGAGGTTCTACTATTTATCGGTAAGCCCACCTGGTTGCAGCAAGCTGAACAAATACAGCAATCGGGATAATTGTTTATTGTTAATGTTCTCTTTATTCTATTATTAATGTTTTATTATATTTTATTATTATTATTTTTATTTAATGGACATAGCGTATATTTCATCGTATATTTTTTACACATATATGTATTTAGTCACTAAAATAACAATTAATCAATTAATTAATTATTTCATATATTATTATTTTTTTTATATATAAATAATTTTAATTTTAATTTTTAATTTATTAATTTAATTGCCCTTAAATTGGAGTACATCGTGTGCTTAGTAACTAATGCTCGACATCTGTGCATTCGATACAGGGTTCTAGCAGAATATCAGAGCCAGGCATACCCTCCTGGCATACGCTGAGCTAGACACCTTTTTGGTACAATGTTGAGACACACATAATGAGTAAAACTTGTAATAATAGGTGTTTTGTATTCTTTTGTTATTTCTATTTTTTTTTTCTCATATTCTATTGTATATGTACTTTGTTAACCTTATTAGTGCCTCATATTTGTGCCGAATAAATGCTTTTTCTTTCTTCTTTCTTTCTTCTTTCTAATACGAAAAGTTAAGATTACCTTGTCCTCATGGAACA
The DNA here is from genome assembly GCA_905163465.1 of Craniophora ligustri. Lineage (NCBI taxonomy): Eukaryota > Metazoa > Arthropoda > Insecta > Lepidoptera > Noctuidae > Craniophora > Craniophora ligustri. The sequence continues at coordinate 13,273,466 of LR990955.1, forward strand.
TCAGAAAACTGCCAGTATAAAACCGGATGCTTTTACGCAACTATTTTCATGTTGCCAACCTTATTACCAAGCAAGTAGGTACATTTTACATTGTTTCTATGTTCCTTGATGTTTTTCTTCTACAGTTCGTTTAACTTGGCAAATATTTAAAATTAGAATTAAGTAGGTAGATACTGAATTGGAACATGTGATTTGTCATCATGTCATGTCGTACTTAAAGGTATATTTATGTATCAATATAATTTGAATTGTTCTTCCAAAAAAAGAAATAAACTTATTCTAAACATTTAAATTACATACGCTTACGTATGACGTTGCCGTGAATGTTAGTAAATACTGTATATCCAATCTTCCCGGCACGAGCAGACTGCATCCGAAACGTGAAGAAAAGTAGTTTTAATTCTATTCTGTCAGAAATATTTAAGAAAAAATTATAGAATAAAAGATTCTAAGACGCGGCTCCTAATTACGCGAACGCTCGTGTTTAAATAGGTGCGCAAACATTTTTCACAGTTCATAATGAGAAATTCCAGACTACCTGTGTTATGAGAAGCGCTGGGGTAATTTTCCCCGCATTTTCCACCAAAATTAGGCGCGTACGGAATATATTACCGCGACAAAAAAGTATTTAATTAGATGTTCTGATGAACTTCTGTTATTTAAGGTGAAAAGTTCGTGTCAAACATTCTTCAAGGTATAATTATTCAGCAATTAATTACAGACAGAAAAAATATCTTAAGTGAAAGTATTTAGAATAGGTATAATTGTATGTATGAAAGTATGAAATTGAGGATGTACATACATTTGTACACCTCTATCTTACCCTTCGGAGATGACAGGCGTGATTGTATGTAATTTTTTCTGCGCAATTTATGTCGAATGGAGGTCTGATCTGATCCTGATATCGTTGGCTGCCAGCGATGTTTAAAAGTTTTTGTTACAAGCGTATAATCCAATTTTTTTGCTGGACTTTACTGTAAGGCACCTATTTACTTATGTTACTATGTTAATATTCATTAGCTGTGTGGCTTAATGTGTAAGTGGAAAGAAAACTAGGTCATTCTATGACTTTGGGCACTTTCCGCACTCAGATATTCTTTGACGAGGGTTTGAACACAGTTTAAGTTCGCCCGGTTTTATATTATGCAGACTTTTTACCGCAGGAAAATTTCTTATCTATACGTACATATACCTAATAAAATTGTAACAGGCTGGAAAGGAGGAAGTAAGTTATAGTTTTTTTTTATTTAGCACTCTTTTTCTTTCTAATTGTCTGTACATATAGGTTACCCAGAAGATACCTAATATACAATAATTCCTACTATATTTGTGTACTGTATACATAAATTGAAGAAATGAACACATAGGTTTTTTATAGTCGGCGTAGCGGGTGAAAACTAGTCAATAAATATTAACACAACACATTAATCGTAGTTACGATTCCTTTTTCGATCTGTTTCTACACCATAAACAACAATTTTATTGACTCACAAACTACTATAGCTATATTTTTCTTGGATTTTAATTAGAGATCGCTATTTGTGATTGCTGTCTCCACCAACCTAACCACGGTGGGGTGATCGTAAGACCAAGCCCCATGGGATGTGGGGGTTTTACGATTTCTAGCAAAGTCATGCACTCACAGATAATTATTATTTTGATATCGTCTAGGTTTCAGCTGACTGACTAAATATACTTTTACCATTAAATGTATTAAAAAAAGGAAAAGGTTTAATTATAAATTGGTTGTATAAAGTTTGACTGTGCTATATTCCAAATAGACTTTCCTGTGACAAATACCTGCACGTTTATAAAAAAGTTTCGCTTGGCATATGCACATATTTTTATTAAAGTACTATACGTTTATTTAGATCACAATCTCACCTTATGTTTAACAACTTACCTAGAAGTAACTTTTTCACTCGTGATTTGAAGATTTCTCAGTTGTAAGTTAAAACGGAAAACACCTCCTTCTAAGATGTAGAAATACGAATAAATGTTTTTACATAGAAATACTTAAATAAAACCACCACGTGGATATCAAAATACTAATAGTAATTAAGCAGAACATGAGCCCTCGACCACAATCTTGTAATTTCCAATCGCGGTAGTTCTATCCCAGTCTGTTATCAGCTTTGCGAGGATTACATCCAGACCCCAACAGTGTTATCTGGACACAAAGACACCCATCAGTAATTACTCCCCCACGCTAAAGGACACATAACTAAAACTTCATTACATCCACAAGAATACGGGGATGGATTCAACCCTGTTTGATTAGGGTAATTTATCATTATTATTTTGTAGAAATAAAAATAAAGCTAAATTAACAAGTTAAAAACTTAAACTTAGCAAGTTAAATTAACTTGCTAAGTTGAATGAGTACTGCATCGTTGGCCACAAGCTCCACAAGTGTGAGGACAGATTTTCCAAAGCGTTATTGAGTAATTTTTATAACAGAAGGTATTCGTTAGAAGCTAGAATCTGTTCCCAGTAAATAATAAATACATAATATGTTGTCTAATAAATGGAACTTGATACATATCGACGCAATGTGGGAGTGAGTCCAGCAGCACTCTAGTGCCTACCACACCGGGGATAAGATGTGAGGGTATGGTGTGGTGGTGTATCTTCATGATTATATAGCCTCCGTAGGTACGTTACAATACGTACCCGTTCATTATTTAAATCTGACTAAACTGCACCGCACTGGCTGATTAATGTACCAAAAAGTGTAAAATACAAAGTATGGTAATGTAAATAATTATAATATATAAACAGTAATTTAACTCCCAGTACTATTACTCCCAACTCCCTCCCTGCATTCCGCAGTTTGAGAGCCGAAATATTTCCCCATTTTCTTAACAACAATCGACTATTGAGAGCCATAAGCGCTTATCGCGATAAAATGTGCGATGTCAGACAAGTAATGGACTCATTCTGTAAGAAGCAGTGAAATATTCGGCCCTAGCTTGACTTTATTGCCTATTTCTTAATATATCTGTAGATAGGAGGACTGTCTGTATAAATTATATGACTCACATATTTTATATAAAAGATAGGGAATATGTGACTACTAAGAATTGTCAATATCATTTTTTTTGTTGCTAGCAACTCAGCGGTGTTGAAAATATATAATAAATAAATATTAAAAAAAACTTCTAGAAATAGTTAAATTGTCTATTTAAATTTCCAGCCAGCCCCGCGCCCTACTCTAATGTTTTCTGTAGAAAAGCAAGGGTTCTAAAGCATGGGTAAAATATACATTTGAGATATAAATAAAATCAATGTTAAAGTTCTTAAACCTTTTCAATTTACATATATATATGCCATTTGTAAAAGTGGAGAGTGAAAAAGCAGCTAGCTAGATGCTATGCTAAATTTTCGAACATCACATGCCTTTAGGTGAGATTGTGGTCAAATGTCTTCCTATATTTCATTAAAAGCATATATCGTAAATTTAATATAAGTTTCACCTGTGATATCAAAAATTGGTGGCTAAAGAAATCAATCCACCTTATTACTCGGTGTATTAATGTAATTATGCAAATGTATGCTTGCCATTTTCATACTGATCCTATACAGGAAAAGGACGACTCGTACGGTGTTCATATCTTAAACCTGTCTGTACAGTTTCTTCTATGGTATAATATCATAAAAAGTACCACAACCATTTTGAAAAGATGATCTGCTCGTGTTAGCAGCACTTGAAATATTGTCCCCATGTAAGGCACAGATAGTGCCAACATGAATACACCTCGCATGATTTTTTGTCTCTTTCCATTTATGTTGAACATTATAATTCTAAATTATTCAGAGAAAAAGGTTTGATGATTAATATTAATGATGGCTTGCACGTAGTTGGCTCACTATAGACCGGTATGTTTCTTTTGCTGAGGTTAATCCTTTTCAATCCTTAGTTAAGGCCTGGCTTACTCTTTAGGCAGTATGGCTGTTGTCTTTGCCACATGGCAGGATTGAAAACACGTGCTGTGGCAATTACATAAGTTTGGTTCAGAACCTATCAGTGTCTATGACTATTGAGTTGTCTTGTTCTTAGCTTAGGGATACGTAAATAATAATTTCAAAATATTGTACATAATACTTTGGTGTTGCATGTAATACTTTTGGTGTTGCAAATGTCATCATGATCATCATTAGGTAACCCATTAATGTCCCGCTGCAAGGCACGGGTCTCCTGTCATTTGAGAGGGTTTAGGCTATATAGTCCACCACGCTAGTCTACTGCGGTTGGCAGTCTTGCCATGCCATGTCATCGAAAAAATCTCTCGGATATGCAGTTTTCCTCACGAAGTTTTCCAAAAAAAAAGGGCCACTACGCGGCATTTTCACGTGTATAAGTTTACTGCAGGTAGAACATAGGCATTCATTACATATAATCCATGTGAATTTGTTCCCATTTTTATGACCCAGCTCCACATCCGCTAATTTATAGCCCACATGGGAATTTCCGTAACGCCATATTGCTCGTAACACAAATAAAACGCCATATTAATGGCCTCAGTGACCATAGATAAACATAATTATAGCTAATTAATCGAGAATGAACAGACACAGTCGTGGCCCTGCGTTTTTTCAACATGATTAAAACAGAGTTTACCGCGCAATATTTTATAGGCAAAAAATACAAGCCCCTATTGCGTCCAAGGGGTTGGTTTGGTCGCATTATGGGAACACGCCATAATGATCACGTATACTGCATAAAATATTGCCAGTTCGAGCAATAAAACGATCGTTCCATTCACGATAACTATAACGATGGCTGATAAAAAATATTAACCAAAATAATCGTAATAAAGTGACAATGAATGTCACACAACACAAAAAGATTCGCAGTCGGTAGGATTCGAACCTACGCTCCCAGAGGGAATCTGATTTCTAGTCAGACGCCTTAACCGCTCGGCCACGACTGCTATATGAGAGAGGCCGAAATTAAACTGTGTAAGCTATAGAAAATTATTAAGTAAATCTTTGCGGATGTTACATAAAGAACTGATATAATAAACCATCCAGTTTGATAGTCCGATTGTAATAACATGTAGAAGATAAAAACAATTTCCATAGAGATTAAAATTAATTACTCATCACACGGGACGATAATTATTTTATTGAAAGTTATATTGTTACAAATTATTATTGATCATTCTTAATTAAACTGTATTTTTTTAACTTCATTCACATGTTGACTATTTTATCTAGTCTAAAAACTTACTAAAACCTACCACTTACAACCTTATAATGTAAAGAATATTCTATTATCAATTATACTTATTTACATGTTTTATACAACGATCAGCTATAATAATTATGTAATATCATCATGACTTTATCCCTGAAGGATTTGGCAGAGGAGGGGTGTACTGATATACCTACACATACGCAGATTGTCGATGTTTTTTTTTAAGGTTCTCAAACTCGACCTCAAACTTCAAGTTGTTACTGAGTATTTGAGAGGAGTACAAAAACGCCTGCTACTTTTTCTTACTCCTCCTATATAATTTCATGATTAAATTCGCTGTGGGTTCCAAGACAGTTAAATCCTTACGCATAAGTATTTGGGTTAGGTTTTTTTTAAATTAGGTAATCCGTCATTTATTTTTAAGTCGACCTGCTGCGTCTCAATATGATTATGTATTTATTAGTTCACAGTTGTCGCACGGAGCAAATATTCGTACAATATATCTACAGGTAGTTGTTCCGTGTCTGGGTGTTCCCTAATGTAAAAAAAACATATTTTTAAATACACACGCCACACAGGATAAAATCCGTTTAATATCGTTTAAAAAAATAAATATCATAGATTACCTACTAGTCTTTTGACAGTGTTTACGGAAGTACTTTTACATACAAGCACAACTTTATATTTTCGATTGCTTTTCATGCCATATCACATGTTTTTCTATTTGTGCTGTGATTTATAAAAAACACAACCCATAAAAAACAGCACTGATAAAATAATGAATAAGCAAACACATAACAGTAATGTGTTTACACAGAATTACTGTTATCATTATTTAAACATAACAAACAAATTGCCTATTCATGTGCCACATTGTAAATTCAGCTTTATCTCATCATAAAATACCGTGCGTTGATAGTTCTACAATGTATTCAATAATTTCGTCTGAGTTCACATGAGGCGCCGTGGCTTAGTTGGTTAAAGCGCCTGTCTAGTAAACAGGAGATCACGAGTTCGAATCTCGTCGGGGCCTAGGGTGGTATATAAACTTTTTGGAGCTTTATTTGTTTATATTTTTTGTTCATTTAGTCTTTTTTTAAAAATTGCTGAAAATTTCCGTGAGTACTCATGCTAATTTTAACCATATTTTGTTTTATGAGTGTGTTGATAAATATTGCCCTAAGAATATATTTATCTACTGAAGAGGCAATTACCACCTGTACCTACATAAACGAATTCTGTCCATAGTAAAGAATGCTTCGAATAATGTGTTTTAAAAGTATTCTATTATTTTTTGTTAATTATTCTCAGCCTCGCTGGTCTAGTGGTCGTAAGTGTCTAGTGGTCGACTGCTGCGCTCGAAGTTTTGGGTTCGACGCCCAGGTCAAGCTATGTCATTGAGTTTTTCTATGAAATTCTGAGTAGCAGCTCGAAGTTTGGATTCGTGCCTGTTGAAGGCAATAGGCTCGTACCCTATTACATGGGAACTAAAACATACCGGCGAAATATTGGTGTACATTAGTACACCTCTGCCTAACCCTTCGGGAACGACAGGCGTGATGGTATACAATCACGCCTGTCGTCCATATGTTTACATAGGTCCCTGTCTGTTCCGTGGGTCCCTACATAAATTGAAAAAGAGGACCTAACCTAACAAAATCCTGTAACATTTTGGGCACAAATACAAACTATCCCCTAATACGAGTTCGAAGTTCGATCGTAAGTTCTCGAAGCCCCAAACAGCTTTACATACGACATGTCATTTGTGTTTAATAGTGTCGATTCGAAACTGTAGTTAGGGCTTTTTATAACGAGGGGTAGGCAAACGTAAACATCGAAGTATACGAGCAATTGGTAGGTAGAATACAGGTTATAAAACCTCCTTGGATGTTAAGAATAGTACCAATGCTTATAGTTACTTCTCTAATATTATTTGTAGTAGAATAAGGCAATTGAGAGCTGTGGTAGCCTAGTGGTGTGACCAGTGGACTAAAATGTCAAACTCTACAAAGGGTGTAAACGCACCACTGACTTTTCGGAAGTTATGTATGTATCTATCACATGCTCAAGGGGAAGGCAAACATCGTGAGGAAACCTGCATGCTTGATATCTTATCGATGGCATGTGAAGTCTGCCAACCCGCAGTAGGCTAGCGTGGTGGACTATAGCCTAATCACTCTCAAATGTTGATGATGATGATGAAGGCAATTGACGCAGCGAATGCGTCAATTGCCTTCATCGTCATCATCAGGTTCCAGAGATCAGTAGCTCTACAAAGGGTGTCGGGATTCGTGTGTCATTAACTCATTATACATAGTATACTAACGGTACCCACCCGGTTTCGTATGAGGAGACGGAAAGAATGATAATTTTGTATTTTAAATTATTAGGTGCTTTATTAATCAAATAGAATCTATGAGGAAATCCGTACACTTTAGGCATGCTTCGAGCTTTTCCGACATTTTGTTGACAAAATTGAACAAAAAATGGTATCGGGACTTATGAGTTGGCATCTCAATAGTTGAACATAAATAAACAAGGATTTTTTTGTTTGTAACTTCTAATGAGTTCTATGGAAAATGTGTGATACCTTGGATTTGGCATTATTGTATTGTATTTACATACACTCTAAATAAAAAAATACTGCCTATGTTACTATTCTTGGCAATGTAGCTTTCTATATGTGAAAGATATTTTTAAATCAGTTTACTAGTTTTAGAATTTATCAATTAGATTTTTTTTTAATACAGAATAAATTTATTAATTACTCTAAGGAAATCTGTGACAAAGACGTACCCATAAATTTCTGTACCAATAAACGACCTAACTCAATACATTACAGATGTATTTTGCGTCGCGGTAACAAAATCGTGGTTCGTGTGTGTATACAAAGCGAATGAGTCACCAATATGTAACCTGGGACCAATGACATATTATTATAATATCATTGGGGAGGACTATATACATTTTTTGTTTGAAAAACCGTCTTGCGAAAAAGGCGTAAATGTAGTGAACGCGTATGTTTGGGTTTCGGAAGTCGCCAATTGTCAGCAGGTAAGTAATTACAAGTTGGCGACCACGTACTGGAAGACACAACGTGGGTAGGCCCCGGCAAGATGATCGACGACATGGTAAAACTCGCTGGAATCCGCTGGACCGGTCATCGCGGCGATCCTTGGGAGAGGAGGATCTAACGGTTGATATGATGATGATGATTGATTAAAAGTTCTGAGTTTCTTAGTGCGGGCCTAAATATGATAATGTATGTATACATAATATATTATTCTGTTAATAGAATCATCATTGTCCACCCCAATGATTAGAATAGAATGGGAATTATATTGAATGATTGGTTATTATTGGGAATCGTGCGATGCGGGAACAAACATTGGATGGGATAGAGAGAGACAAAAAACGCGTGTAGAATATTAATCACTCATATATTCACATTTGTGTCTTACAATATTTACACATGTACAAAATGTATTGCTTTCACAAACAACAAGTTTAGTCATACATTAGCCATATCAAACTCTGTTTGGAAAACTTTAATAACGAAATTATTGACAAGAACAGTTCTAGATTGTAGATTTTCTTCGCAAATATACAAAATTTATGTTATTATTTGCAATGTAACTTTAACTTAATTAGGTAATAATAACACAACATATACCTTTTTCTATTTGTTCATGTGAATGCATTAAAGAATTGAGACTGAAGAAACAATATTTATTTGTTATTGATAAACGACAATATTCTGGTAAATTTAATTAAATCCTTTCAATGATACAAAAGTGTTGTCACACGAAGATTTTACAATACAATCACATAAGAGTTAATTTCTGAGATATATTGCGTTTTTAACACATTCAAATTTATTTACCTTGGTGTTACAATCATAAAACGTCCGATAAATAATATAATAATATAAAATTATACAAGTATATCTTTTAATTTTAATTAAACATTAATAAATTTGGTTACGTTCAAATCCTTTTAATATATTTTTTTCTAATTTAATCAGTACTTTGTTCTACATTTTACATGTTTCAATACTTTGTTAATGAGAATTAATTACATATAATACATATAATTAAAATTTTATTTTCATATTATTTTATCGAGATATTGTTCTGTTGTTTATGTTTTATCGTTACTATATTTTGTCCAATGTACTGTAATTAATCAAAGAAACAATAAAAATATTGATTTTTACAAGTGTGCAGATAATAGACGGTCATCAACTGTCAAATCCAAACCAAAGAGTATAGATGACGGTAGAGTGATTAAATTAAATAGTTTATGGTTCTAGTCCAGTCTTAATCAATAATTATAATACTCTAAACACTTATAAACGTCTTGATAAACTCTGAGGCACATTCAATATTACGTATCATACAACTCGTCACTATACGCTAGGTATAAATATTTACAAAATTTATCTATTCTAATATGGCAGTTTTGAGGTTCAAATAATATAATGTCAATTTTCTAACTCGAAACAATGTTTCCTACGAAGTAATTGAGAACTGACAATAAATGGTGTCAATAGTTATCACATATTTTAGGATTGGATAAACAAGGAATATTACAATTACAAAGTTGTTATAGTATTTACCAGTGTAACCATCAATACAGTTGACTCAGTCCAAATGTCCCCAGTTAATTTTACTTCTAACATCATCTTTAGTCATATCATCTTAAGGTTCGTTTTGCTAAAATTGACCTGACCTGGAAAGTTTTGACGGGTGTGGTGTACATTTGTTGCGAGTTGGATTGCAAATACAGTTGAACCACTGTATTGATGAATTAACTGTGGCGTGGTCAGTACGACTTTTGATTACATCCGAAAAGGGCATCTAGTGCTATAGGTATAAATATCATTTTCGAATATTATGAAAAGAACAGTAAATCATGTTATGTATATTATGTTAATACGATTCAATTTGTGTAGTTCAAAACTGAAAGCGTGGGTAGAAAACAATGCAGCGGATTCATGTAATTCTATTTTATTAAAGAAACTGGCTTTGTTTTGGACTAAAAAATTGACTCGACCATGATTTTATCTATACGGAAATTTTCAACCTTGTTTAAAGTGAACTTAAAGAAATACTGTTTTAACTAGAATTTATTGAGACTTAAGTTGAAGGACCCTACAAAAAGATATAAAAATAAATAAAACAGTACAAACCACTTAATTCGTCCACTGCGTTGCGTTTGTCTACGATATCTAAGTGTGTTACTTCTTCTAACTCCGGTACATTCGGTATTTACATAAAACCTGTATGAAGTATCAAATTGTCGCAAAACACAACGTAATAAACGAGAAAACAATTATTTTAAATCTGGAACAGTACTAACGTTGACATAACCATAGACAAAACAGTAAATCCATAGATAACAAGTAGGTGCAATAAGTTGAAAACCAAATATGTGATAACTATGCCAATAAATTAAATTATAAATCATATAAACGCATATAAATCAGTCTCTTTAACACACTGTACACAGTCACTTAGTCACTCGCACTTCACTGTAAGGCCTCTACATCCTTCTATATATCACTGTATTTGACTTTATTTAACACTTATTGTCGTCTTTGGGATGTCTTTAAGAGTTTTATAAGGAATGGTTTACACGAATCTCGTGAGCTGTGTGTGGAAGTCCCGCAGGAATATCTGCAGTTGTGGCAGCGTCGGCCGGTCGTCGGGCGACATCGCCCAACAATACGCCATCACCGCGAACCTAGGGAAACAAACAGATTTAAGTATTTTTGAAGTGGGGTACTGCTAACTGCTGAGTTCATACACGGACAAATATACTGCAGTTAAGCAGCAGTGTAATGGGGAGGCTTTTGCCTTGTTCAGTTCTTCCACTGATAGGATGATGAAGCAGTAATATGCTAACATTGTTGTTGTGGTAGTAAGGCCGGATCGAAGGAAATATTTGATATAAACATGGACATTTGTATATATGAATCATGTTTTTTTTTTGTGTACAACATGTTTTTACAAGAAAAAATATCATTCTAATGTACCAACGATCTAGTATCCGTAATAAGAGACTCGTTACTTAGCTCAGAACTAGATGGCACTGTGTAATGAGTCCAGATATAATTATTCTCTAATGTCGCTGGAGTTGTTAGCATTTACAGAATAAGGATACCGCTTGCCATCAGACAGGCCTTATATATGTGTATTAATGACATAGAAAAGCTGTTTTAAACAAGGCCTCCACACTTAGAAACGGAAGGTGGTAATTGAGGAGAATGAACTTTACATTATCGAGTATAAACAAAGACGCAACAACCAAAATACTATTAAAATTGGCTGCCGCCCAGACGTAAGCAATTCACATTCTGAAATACATACGTAATATAAGAATAACTCGTAAAATTTAAGGGTTTTAGTCAAAAACTTTGTAAGACTATTAACTAATTGTAATGGGCGATATACACTTTAAATGTAAACGGATCGATTGAAAAAGTAAATTATGCCCTTTTCTAGGGCATCTGCCCTTTTCTAGGGCATAATTTACACTAAATAAAATTAAAATGATTTTAGCACAGTAGCAGACGTGTCATGGCATCTCTTTCACTGACTATATCTATCTCTATCATTATGATATAAAGAAAATGAGACGTATATAAAAACACTACTTACAGTTCATCAGGGCAGTTGGCTGGCTGCTGCAACCGGTACCCATCCCTCAAGTAAGCCGCTACTTCGAAGGGGTCCACTTCAGCGTAAGGTTGATGTGCTAACGTAGTGAGTTCCCACAGTAGCACACCAAGAGCCCACACGTCTGCTGCAGGGCTGAACTGTCTCTTCGTAAGGGCTTCAAGCGCTAACCACTTGATCGGCCTGTTCTCATTGTCGCCTAGACAATGGTAGTCGGCAGGAAACAGATCTCGTGATAAAGCGTTGTCTGCTATCATCACTCGGAGATTTTCGTCGACTCTGTTGAAAAAGGATTGGTTAGAATTTTGGATAGTGCTTGCCTACTTTTTATATGTTTTATGTTTCATCAGTAGCTTAGAGTTTGAATTTGTGCCCTATTAAAGGCGAAATGCCTGTGTATATCAATACATCTCATTAGGATATATGCAAAATTGTTTGCATAATATAAGAATACAGTCAACTTACATGCAATTCCTGGCAGCGATATCTTTGTGTAAGACATGCTGAGAGTGAAGGAATAGCAATCCATCTAACGCATGGAGAGCCATCCTGACAACGTGTTGTGTCGTCAGCGGCGGCGGAGGAGGCGCCCCTCCCGCTGCACCCCCCACTGTAACTCCTCGACAAGCTAGAAGGAACTGTTTCAAGTTCCTCCAGGTCGAATTCCAGGGGTAAAGTAGGAAAGGAGCCGTTTGGTCCTCAATGCTCACACCCAAGACTGATAGTACTCGCTCGTGGTGAAGTCCGTATAACATGCAACCTTCTTGAAGCAGCAGTGATACCTAAGAAATAACATTAGGTTAATTCTGGATGATCTTGAAATATTGTATACAGGCTTTACTTTTAAACATGTTTTTAACTGATTGCTAGTTACCTGTACTTGAGAAGCGTGTTCAGCAACAGTCTTCACTAGTACTTCTTGTTCTCGTGCATCTTCATCAGCGTATGTTCCTCTGTACACGCGACCAAAAGTGCCCTCCATAGCCACTGAGCGTAGCCTCACTCGGCATCTTTGTATCGTTAACTCTGCGATTCTTTGTTGCAAATCCCTTGCTTTTTCCTCGGCCGCCGCAACAGGAATTGATGTAGGACGACGGTAGCTGGTGTAGCTGGCGGCAGATTTGCAAGAGGAGTCAGGTAAGAACGCATGAGCGTCTTGTTCATCACTTCTTGCTCGTCGCAACTTTCTCGCTCTTGCTCTGCAGGCTACAGCAGCCACTGCGGCTATTAGCAGCGCTCCGCCAGCACAACCAGCTCCCGCGTAGAATATATCCGCGGATGTAGGCGCGTGCGGTACACTATCCACTCTAACGGCCGGTCTCGGTGCCTCTTTAAGACATATCTTTTTCCGTCTGAACCGTAACGTAGAGGAGGAGGAACCCAGTGACACGTTCAAGAATATAATTATGTCCACTTCGGCGGCGACGGTGTGCGTACAAGGCAAGTCTACTCGCCAAGTTTGCGGTTCCGTCGGCACGTAGCCTTCGTTTGATATGTTAACGGTTGGTGGGTGCATGGCATCTGCGTGTTCCGTCACCTCCACGTGTAGTGTGTACGGCAACTGCAACAAAATATAATCATTCGTGACTCAAGTCAAACAACGTTTTGGTATAACTAAATGGATATGACACATTCCTAACGGTACAATCACATCACGATGTAACTGTATCAGTCAGTACGCGCAATTGACGGACAACGGCACGCAACGCGACCCTAAACGGTCCATCTGTGCATCCATGCCATGTCAGAAGAGATCAAATGTCAAGTGTAACCCACCGTGAGAGCACGAACATCACTCCTTTATCGGTTAAATAAACGACATACTTTGTTACCGTTGGGCATCGGCTATATTTGCATATGTAGATGTTGGATCGTTCGATGTGCTTTATGTTTCCCTTATGTGGATGACGTGAACGTATTGTAACGCGTTGTAGCGCAGGTAGCCATGTTGGCCAGATGTGATATCTCGTCAAGTGTGTTTGGAAGCCGGTTATTAAATATTATGATCATGAAGCGCTCGTTAGGTAACTAATCATCACGCGGCGTTACATGAATTGTTAAACAAACAGCATTCGCCGCGGGCCCTTTGGCCATCTCATCAGCCATGCATCGCGGAGGCAGCGGGCGCGGCTCGTTTTGTAGCTGCAGAGGTGCGACACCGCGGCCGCTAATTAAATATTATCAGTCGGCAGTCGGTGCGCACAAACAATGGTGGCCGCAACGTTCATCGGCGCTAGTTAACCGCCTCCCAAATATTTGCTTTGCCTAGTCAAAGGCGCCGCCATATAAATAAGGGAGTAGCGCGGTGAAGTGAGGGGGATTGGCAGATCTGATAGTGGCGGCGCACAAAGCTCGCCGAGATGCTGATAAGGAGCTAAGGGCTCAACCGCGTGATCGCAACCGAACCATACCAAGCACTTTATTTATTTTTCAAATTCAAATGCTCGCCGCTGCGGTACAACAACGATTACAAAACGGTTTAAATATTTATTCGTGAATAAAATCCTGATCTTAATTCTAAGGCAACATAAACTCAATGGCATCCATTACATGTAGGCGTTGTAAATAAAGTTAATATAACTATAGCCATTAAATCCTACAGACGGCGCCATGAATACATTCAAATTGATGAAGCATCCCGTAATCTGGCGAGCGTTCGTATGACTTGCAAATAACATCCTAAACAAGCAGATGTCTTATTGACAGGTTCACTGAACTTGTTTGCGGGTACTTCGGATGCTACTTTTGTTGGTAGAGAATTGAATATGTAAAGTGAACGTCGCGTCGTTCCCGATCAAAATGCAATGCCGCTCAACTGATTTCTTTTAACCCGCGTTGCCGTGTGTGCTGACGGCTATGGATAAAATAAATAAATGCACATAATATTTGGTTAGAGATGCAGCGCCCGGGATACGTACTGCATAATGCGCTGCTGCGTCGTGATCAGCCAGCGGCGACATTAGCATGAAAAGCGTTGCAATTTGAATTAGAACCAAACGAGGAGATCGTCAAGAATATTCCAGAAAACAGTGTAATCAATCAAAAGTCGAAGCAGATGTTGTTGTAATGATTTCATAGAAACTAAAAGAAAGTTATCTAAATTCGGGCAGGGGCTGCGGCATTAGCATAATAATGGCTCGTTTGCGGTTCGTACACGTAAACATGGAATCCCTAGTCCCGGCAACTTGAAAGAATGAACTTTCCTCTCCAAGATAATTACACCGACCAAAGTTTGTTGACGCCGCGCAGTTTCTAAGGTAGATAAAGTAAAAATTCTGTACAAAAACAATTCGCTAATTGTTTAATGAAGTGTTGTTGACTTTCGACGTGCGATAGTCGATGGTCGTGGGTTTCGTGATCAATTTCGCATTCGTTCCGTGTCCCGCATTACCATAATAGTGTAATTGTTTCATCAAATCGATTGTTCGTAAAACCAACACAGCTCTATTTCTATCGACTGGTTTTTAACTGGATATGTTTTGCCTACGCGTTTTTCATACCGTTATTGACATTCCTATGTAAGTACTTAATTGTTATTTTAAACCAATAGAGTAATAACCGTGTTGCTAAACTCGTGTGAAAAGTAAACGAAGAATATTATTCATCTTCATGGTACTTTGAAATTTAAAACAAATACCTAATAATACGGAGACTGGAAAGGAAGCAAGCTATGAAGTTAAGCTAATATAAAGGTTGATGTAAAACTCTAATAGACGCTGTTCCATCGTAAAGAAAATTCACAGTAAATCAAGATGAAAAATGAGCTATAAATTAGTACAGCGCACATGTATAATTACCACCGAAAAGCTGCTAGTTTTTTAAGAGAACTCAAACGCAATTTTAAGTAAGTAGCTCTCAAATAGCACCTATAGAGCTGTCTCTTTTACTTTGCAGGTTAGTGAAAGAGTCGTTGCAAAACATTGATTTTTAATTATACAAGCATATTCTCGCACCGAGGGCCGTAACTGGACCCTAAAATTTCAAGATGTGCATGACAATTATGATACGTACAGGTTTCCTGGTGAGGCTTTGCCAGGTGAAGTGCAGCTCGCCGATGGTGGCTGGCACAGGCACCACGAAGTTGAGCGCGTACTCGTTGATCTGACCATCGCGCACGTAGAACAACTCAGCCGTAAGACCTGATGACAAGGGAGAAAGATGTGATGAATATATGATAAGAATTTACAGCTATTCACAGATAATCCGCCCAGCATCTATGGTAATAGAGGAAGATATTTTATTGTAATAAGCGATATTGCTTCTTTCGCATACTAGCAATTTTTAAGGTTTTGGCTAGGCTTAGATAATCGCACCGGTTTACTACAGGATTTTAGAAAATGTGTTAAAGAATCCAAGTGTAAGAAGAATAGGTCTATGACAATGATTGAAGATGTTCTGCCTTCTAAACAAGGGCTCTCTACAGATTAATTTATCTTACCATCGTTAATATAATTTGAAGTGGCTACTTTGTAAAAAGAGAAGAGTTTCAAACGCCACAGCAGTAATTCATATAGGTCCTTTTGTTAAGTTTATTTGTACCCGACTTAGTTCCTGATGTAATACGAACACTTCATTGTTCATTCATAGAACATTTAAACAAAACTTATCAGAATAGCATGTTATATAGGTACCTTTATAGTGACTTCGAGAATTCATATTACAATAATACGAGAAATATGACGCCAACCAGTCTACTTGCTTTCAAAGCTTTTCTAAGCACTACCGAATCTATTGAAAGTTCACAACAAATCAGTACGCATCAATATCGAACAATTTGAGGCAAAAACTTTAGTACGCCAGCGCACAATGCGGCGGCGAGATCAAAGAGCTACCCACAAAGACGCCGCGAAACGATGCCCGCGCCACCTGTCCACAAATCATGAGAACTTGGTTTAGAGAAAAAAAAGTTCAGTTCATGGCCAAAAACTGACTACTGAGTGGTTTTTTTAGCGAAACTTCGGTGGCTGGAGGAAAGTTTTCTGTACTCCTATGATCCGATCTTAAAGTTAATAATAAACCACAAGAATTCTAGAAGATTCAAGATAATATTATTTGTAATTACATATTTTCATACGCCTGACTTATTCACTTCCCTTTAACTAAGCTCAGTTTTAAGTGCACAAAAGCTCTTATAAGCACTTGTAATATGAATAAATGGATTTCATTAATATTCCTAATCAATTACGTGTACGTCAAATGGCAATAGACTTGTCTCCTATTACATGGAACCTTAAGATATACCGTTAAGATGTTGATGAACTAACAAGACTCGTGTAGATTGTACACCTCTTACATAACCATTCCAGAATGCAGGTGTTACACGCACTTAATGTTCTCAATGTAAAAAATGCAGCGGGTTACATACAGTTTAAGACCAATTTATTTGGCCAAATGGAATCAGCTTCATATCTAACTAAAATAACAAGCTTCAGCAGACACAGTAAGCTATAATATCTCTGTCATGCTACAGATAACCACTACCTAATATGATTTCCTGTGAACGGCTCATTTCTCCGAACTCGTGCGGTTATTACGTGTCTTGTTAAGGACCATATCAAGTTCCAACATCATTAACTTTACGATTTTTATGCTACATTTTTTTGGTATCAAGTTGCTTCTGAAGTTTATGTGGTTATAACCAATGCTGGTGTCCTTAAAAGGGTTTTTGGGTGTGATATGCAGAAATACAAAAATGAGATAATCGAATACAAAATTGAAATTAAAGGATTTTTATGCTACTACGCCTACAAACTAGTTAACGCAAAGATCGCGAATAAATCTTCTTTATCTGGCTTGAAGGTACATCATTATGAAGTTTTAATTAACTTGCTTTCTTGGAGGTAGTCTGTTCGAGAGGAATTTTTGTAATTATGTAGTTTTAAACGAGCTTCCTAATAAGTTAGAGACTAGACTTTTTAAACATAGCCTAGAATTAGAGGAAATTACAAGAAAAATATGAAGAAGTTACATTAAAACTAATGTATGTATAAATTTTAATCTGTTCTAAAAGGCTGATGTAATTATTTCTTAATAAGCTGCAGCTGTTATTTATTTTAAACTCGGTTATATTATAATAAATATCTACACTAGACAGTAATAAAAAACATAAAAATTCGATTCCATTTCTTCCCATTTATTGTGAATATCCATAATCATAAACAAGTTTAAATATTGTGACCGGTTCTACATTCAGCCAACAGGATCCTTGCAGCGGTTATGACAGCGAAGGTACTCAAATAACACTATTATCATTACCATAAAATAATAAGGTCCTATCTAAACATGGTAGGTAGTAAAGTACACGGGTATACATGCAAATGAGGTACCGAATCGGTAGTTGATGCGACGATATTGATAATTTTAACGCTTTTAATGGGTATTTGTTTATTCGTGGCGCGATAAAGGCGATTAACCGCTAACGAGTGACAATAAAGAACGATATAATTTGCATACGTGCCGTTCACGACGACTCGTCCCGACAAATCGGTACGACATGCGCAAGCGCTGCGTTGGTGTTTTATTGCACCGTTGTTTACGACTGTACCTATCATTTCCCCTTATTACTTTTTTATTAATTGGATGTTTGTGGTATGTTTTATATTGATTTTATAAGATAAACTGGATGTAACAAATATGAAACGAATGAAATAAATATTTCGATAAAATACTAGTCTTAGATATCAATATGACGGAAAATGTTACGATCATATTTTATGCAAACAACCGATTTATTAAATTCCTTCCCATATTTATTTTATCATTCACGTAATATAAACCACTTTGTAAATGATTTATTGTTTTGCTTGAAAAATGGTTATAAAACGAAATCGTGGCACAATAAAGAGGTTGAAGAACTTTCTAATGGAACATCCAATTTATTTTAACAAATTCAACAACCGGTGTTGCTAGCTTATCTTGTCAAGATATCTTACATAGTTAAGCCAATACCTGAATACTGTTTTAATAGATTGTTTCCACGAAATCGAATCTCTACGCGGTAGTCTTGGAGTAGGAATGATTAGGACAGACGAAACTTATCTCGAACTTTTACGAGAAGCTATAAAAAATAAATACGTATGACGTAAAGGTGTTCTGTTACATTCCCACATAGGTAATAAGCAGCAGGAGTGCTACCGTGCGCGGCGTCTTTGATGCGCCGGCGCAGGCGGCGGCGGAGAAAAAGAACTACTTGATACGACAAATAGGAGAGATAACCGGCACCCGCCACTACCGGCGCCTGCTTTTTTCTGCTTACTTCAACTAATTCCCAGCACACTAACGGCGTTTTAGGCTCTTATCGCGGATTCCTCTATGCGTTGCCAACCCAAATTCTATTTATAAAATTTAATAACTCGAATGCCAACCAAATGCCGCGCGAATCGCGTGCTCCCCACTATTGTACATTCTACATTCGCACCTCTAGATAAAGCCTTCATTACAGTCGTACAAAAACCCATTTGTAAGGAATAAAATAGAATGACGCACAATGGACGCGTTGATATTTCGTATAGAAAGTTCCCCTTCGAGGAATGGATGTAAAGATTTTAGGCCACAACAGAAGCTTTATTGCGAAATTATGCGGACGAGGCGTCCAAGAAAATAAAACAAAGTGCAAAGGTGTCGATGAAAATAAAGATGAGAATAGGGACGTGCAAATATGATTAAAAATACTAAGAACTGGATAAAATACGCATTTGTTTTTTATTTTTTTTATTTACTCAGGTGTCTGGAGATCTTTTACTGCCGCTTACCATAAAGAATAAATAGTCAATAAGTTTTAAGTGGATTCCAAAAAACGTGAATTTTTATAGCTCGATTTTAATAAAATTAATAGCAGAACAAGCATTTCTAATATAACCATGAACTATAAATCACGAAAACTAGTTTCGAGTAACGTATTAATTTTATATTCAATAAATTATTTATTAATCGTCATTACTAAGTCTATCGTAATTAATTAGTCGATGATGTTACGAAATGGCACATCACTAAGAGATTTCGTTGCGGGCTGTTATAAAATATGCTCTTCAGCTGGTCGAGGGTACATTCCAGAGGCGGGAAAAATGCCGCCGTTTATTATTTCTCCCACACATTTACATTATGAAATATATTTTTGAAGGCAGAGGGAACATGCAAGCGGCCGGAAAACCGCTAAACAAATAACTGTTTAACATTTTACAGCATTACCACATCCAATAACGACATGTGATAATAGGAACCATAAAAATAGTGTAATGTGCTAAGAATAGATACTGGACGTAAAATTAAAAACGTTTTAGGCAGTGCAAGTTGCTACAGAAGTACCGAGGAAGAAATTTTGAAGGAGGTTTTAAAGTTAATGGTGTGCAGTACTTATTGTGTGTAAGTATCAGCAGCTGCAATGAACATTATGTTGAGTCCATTTGGTTGACATTCTATTATACCGAAGTGCCTGTTAAGATATTTTAAGCACGAAACTTTTACTAATTTTATTTCCTCAAGAAACATTGACATTTTTGTTATTCCTGTGTCCAATCGCCAGTTTCCATTACTCAGAGCTCAGGCGGGCGATAGACAGAATTAGCTGTTTGTAAATCTGTGACACGAGGACACGACACGAACCAAATTTGTCGCCTTCATTGTAAACAGCTATAAAATATGGGATCGAAATGCGCTCGGGATGATAGTCGATTTGCTCGTAAAAGACGCTCGTAATCGGTTATTTATCGATACTATATCGATGTTCGTAAAAACAAAATATGCACTATAACCAACTCACATCCTGACATGAATTTATAAAACAGTTGAATTTTATGATTCTGCAAAAAAGTATGGTAGGTACCCATCGGTTTGTTAAATATTTCATAGTAATATAACTTATTATTCAAACCAATATGCATATAAAAGTGAACAAATTACACAGTGGAACAGAATCTTTTACCTACAGGTTTCCGTTGTAAATGTAGCAAAGACAAAGTTTAAAAAAAATATTGCTCCACTAAGTATAGTTGCAGAATGCACTAGTGCACTACACAAAATTGATATTTAAAAAAATGGTAAATATAGAGCTACACATTACATGCCAATTGAACTGTGAAATGTGTGTAATAGCATTTGTCGAAAAACATCGGACAGAAGTGTAGTCAGGTGTAAAACTTTGAGGTTTTCAGAGTCATTGTTCCGGAAGTGAGGTGGGGTAATGTGATCCCTCATTGTTCGTCTCTCAGTCTGCCTGGTCTTTGTCCCTAACAAGATTTGGTCGGACGTCATACGATCAAAGCTGATCTGCGCTGCGACACAAAAGCTCTGTGAAATTAAAGTCTGTAAGAACGGACTAAGGCGCGAAGAGCTCATTTTATTTTCACAATACTACTAAAAAAAAAACGCTGCCAGTCTTAGATTCGTTTTTTTACTTGACATCAATTTATTTAGCACAATATTCTTACTTCCAGATAGTAGTATAAAACGAAAACCAAAAGCTTTAGTTTAATTTAAAAAAGATCGCATTTTCTGTAGACATAAATGTTGTCTAAAAAGCCATTGGATCTTGGGAGATGTTATTATGTTTTAATTAAAAAATCCATTATTATGAGAGGAATAAGAATTGTAGGTAAGTACTGTTAGTTTTCCTCAATAAAATCAAGATGCAGTATCCGAGGGTGCGCCGAATATACAGGCAACGTCTTGGGGCAAAATAATGTGTGCAATAATCACCACCATCTTTCACCGCCCGCGCAGTTACGTGTACCATTTGCCCCGACCTCCCCTAGCTATTTAATTATACACAGGAAAGCAACAATGTGTCGTGCGCATTATTAAAAGTAAATTTAACTAATTACAATACATCATTGAACTTTACAAAACGATAAAATTATTGGCATACATTTCTAAATTTAATTCGTGTTTTTTTACCAAACATTAAAATCTTATCTTCCGACAAGGAAAATTAGGTCACAGCGTCGTTAAAAAAATGAAAGAGGTGTTTGTAATGAATTAATTCGAATGAAAACGATAATTAATTGAGATGTAATCACCAATAAGCGTGATATGCGTGCCACCGCCCATATCAAGCAAATTAGCCGTGGTTTTTCTTTTATCTCAAACGAGTTCCGAGAGACGGCTGGAATTATTGTGAGTATACATTGCCGGCAATATTCAGGACGTGGATAAAATAAAACAAAAGTTTCCAGCGATACACGGGCATCGAACGATTGAATAGTCGAAATGTTAAAAATATCCCACAGCGCATTGGCGCGTTGATTGATGCGTCTTTTTGCCCGCGTGCCCTTCAAACGTAATCCCGACGAATTAGTTTGACAGAGGGAATCTTTTCCCGATTTTTTGTCGGTATTCCACAGACCACGTGTCTATTGAAATCCCTCCCTTAATGATGTGCAGCGATACGGAAACAGTGTCGATTATTTACATCTTTGTATAATTAACAATGAGTTATTTACATGCGGGCAACGAAATGACGATTGTGGTCGAGAGCAATTATCAAGTGTGCGTATGTTAACGATATAATAAATAAGTGTTGTAACAATATAAACAGTATGTGTTTACCGTCAGATGCAGAGTGTTGCGTCGACAGATCTACGAGTGTACTACATACAGAACCCACCTGTCGTTGAATTATATCGCGAAAATGTAAACATTATCGTTGCATTAACGTTATTTAGGAACATCAAAACAAACACGCCAGGTTTGTTTACGTGTGTTAAGTAGCTGACATACCTAGTAGGTGGCGAGGTGATCTACTAGTACGATAGAATAGACACCAAAGGCAATAAGAAGTTGTATTACATCTGGTAACCGCAAAAGCCCTTACGGCTAATCCCACTAGGTGATTTGAAATACTAAAAGAAATCATATGTTCACGTTGATGAGAATGTAAATAAGTTATAGTAGTTATAAACTTCATAGGTCTTGTTATGTTTTTATGGCACATAACAAGACCTATGAAGTAGTTCCACCAGTATCTTTATGTGGTATAACTCTAAATAGGGTAAAACAGTTCAAGTACCTTGGTCACTGGGTTACGGAGGATGGCACTGATAACTGTGATATGGAGAGAGAGCGCAGGGCGTTAGCCGTGAGATGCAATATGCTGGTTCGAAGATTTGCAAAATGTGACAGTAAAGTCAAAATATCCTTATTTAGGGCGTACTGCCAATCATTATACACCTGCAGTCTTTGGACCAGATATACGCAAAAATCGTACAATGCCCTGCGCGTACAGTACAATTATGCTTTCAGGATGCTGTTGTCGCTGTCGCGTTTCTGTAGCGCGTCAGAGATGTTCGCAACAGCGCGTACGTATGACTTTTTTGCAATAATGCGTAAAAGATCTGCATCGCTGCTACGACGAGTGCGCGACAGTGACAATAGTCTCCTAAGTATTATTGCTAGCAAGACTGAGGGCCATTTGATGGGGCACCTGTGCGCTATACATGTGTTGTTGCCTACTAGATCATTTAGTTGGTAGCCTGTATATGTCCGTACTATGTCTGTATTTATGTATAATTATTTGAATTACGTCCGTGTTATGTCTTATTGTCTATGCAATTATGTATTTCAATGTAGTATACTAACATAGTTTAAGTAAATACTAACAAAGTGTATGGGATGTTTGTCCTGAAATAAATATAAATAAATAAATAAAAAAAATAAACAAAACATTAACCGTTGTTTTTTTTTTGTATTTATAAGTAAGATTTACTTAGAGCATAATATTCGGTAATGTTTATAAGTTACATCACGACGCGACAAATTAATTCCTATTTAATTTATCATATCGTTTCTATTAATATTTCTATCCCGCTAATCTTATTTACTTACGTGAAAGTTAATACACAGTGCCCACTAACTGAAGTCGTGACCACATTACGCGACCAGCATCGTGTTCGCCCGCGGACCACAAAAACCGCAACTAGAACTTCAAGCACCGCTATCGCTCCGGGAAACCGTCTAATAGCAACGCCGAAAGATTAAATTGCCCGTCCCTGTAGTTCCAAACGAGACATAAAACTCTTACAAAAAATTACCCATTTCACTCAACAGCTCAAGGCATAGCTATGTGACAAACTCAACCACGTAAACTGGAAAAAAAACTGAGCACGAACGCGGTCGTGACGTGTTTGTAAATGTTAGCAGATTATAACCAACCCCTCCGCATGAATTTGTGTCTTGTATCATTTATATTCCAATTATAGAGTCAGGCCACGTGCATAGTACACACAACCACAAATTTCTCGGGCTTATCTTTCAGATTACTACAATCCTTCCGCAGAGGTTATCGCACAGTAGCCCTGGCTGTACAAAATCGTTGCGTTATCGTTTGATATTATTTATTTTCTACTTATCGTCCGCTTGATAAGAAATATGTTCAAATATCCGACTGCTACAGTAGTTTCCATGTATTTGGGAAAATAACTCGCATCGTCAGATGTACAAACAAACAGCTGTATGCGAGGGCCACCGCGTTCCTGAAAACTCCCATTAGTTTGTGTCAGGACAATTCAAATAGAAACTGTGTGCGGAGTGGAGGTGTCCAATAACAAAACACACGAACACGCTTGTCAAACAAGGCTCACCAAATATTATCCGACCGCCACACTGTATTATGTCGTGGATTTGTACTAACACAACGAGTGTATGGGACAGAAGCACGACGACGGCGACTGTTTGCTTTGGGAGTTAGAAAGGTTATAACGCTCGGTAGGAGAAAAATATTACACAGAATGGGCAAATACTTTCCTGACATTTTGACACCAACGACGGGCTTTTATTTAAATACAGAATAAAAGGAAAATACTAAAACAATACAGTAGGTGCGGGCCGTTTAAAAAAATCGTCTGTTGGGCAAAGGCTTGAAGAGAGCAGTTTGTGAAGTGCACTCGACGAGGGCTCTCAAAACGAGCGTCGACGCCAGCCAACGTGCTTAACCTGCCCTGTTTACACCCAGCCCGGCGAACGCCTACGTATCATATACACTTGTAAACCGTAAGCACGGAATCATGTTTCAAAAGTTAAGAACGAAGGAACGACGTTATAGCCATGTTAAAACGAATAATGGAACGCCCGATGCCACGAAATAAATTGAAGGCAATCGAAAAGAATCGGACACACGATCTGGTATTATCGAGTTGGCAACCGTTCAGAAAATATAATTCGATCCTCCGTCGCCGTCAGTCATAATGGAAATCATAAAATTTTAAACATCGCCCGTAAAGTAAACAATGGGCAAAAAGAGCAAAATT
Source organism: Craniophora ligustri (assembly GCA_905163465.1). NCBI lineage: Eukaryota > Metazoa > Arthropoda > Insecta > Lepidoptera > Noctuidae > Craniophora > Craniophora ligustri. The sequence continues at coordinate 13,298,584 of LR990955.1, forward strand.
TATAAATGGTGGGTGTAAGCGAAGCCTGCCCTCCGGTGCCCTGCCGCGCACTCGTGTTATATTCCTCATCTCGACTCTTATAAAATAAAATTGTAAGCATCGAAAGCAGCGAGCTGTTGGTTACAGGGAAATTTCCATTTTAGGAGTGATTCAGAAACTCGGTAGACAAAAGAAAAAGTAAAGACTTTCAACAAGCACACCGGCAGTTTGTGAAAAGGAAAGCATTTAAATTATCTTCAGTTTATATCTTATGTGCAATTGTGCAAACATCCTCTTAAATGTATATTAAACTTAAATTGTAGATTTACCTTCAGAAAAATGGAAGTGACGTAGTATAAACATATGGTTTATACTACGTCATGACTACTACAAAAAATCTTATTCTGTCGGTTCTGTCTGTATAACGAGGTATGCAGCGAACAAGTGTGTAGGATGAGGTGATTTAGCTATTTAATTACACGGTTCTCCACGCCTTCCGTCACGGGACAGTTTCCGGGTAAAGCGACAATGCTCACCGCTCTGCTCCGATCCGATCACAAATTGGACGCGCCCCTCACTAACTAGCCGTGTTCGATGCCCAACAGACCAGAACAAGATTGGGCAATCAACACTAACTACAAATGTAAAATGATCGGTTTATATCACTCCTACCATTACGAGCGACGCGCTTGAATATTAACAAGCCAGATAACTTGCTCGTTGAATATTATCCAGCAGGCGTAAGTAGTTAGTTAAATTCAAATGTGAGAATGTTTAAATATGCGTGTGATTCGAATCGAATAACAAACAAAACAAATACAATTAATTTCCCAGCCATCGCCGCAGGATAACATCTGTTTTGAATATAAAATACACCAACACGTACGTCGTCCCTTGTTCAAACCCCAATAAAACTGAGACCCACACCATTGGTTTTTACCTACAAAAAATAACTATACATAAAAACGCCTATACTGTACATCTTAAGTTTTGATCTAACGACCCTGAAGGATCCATTATTATTAATAATCGATGTCTAAATAAAACATACGGGCACCATAAAAATATTGAATAAAAAAAGGAGGATAAGATTTTTTTTTCCAATACGAGACATTTATTAACACGGACGCGCAGTGGATCGAGATAAAACAAACATGGCGGGCGGCGCGCGCGCATATAAACATGGAGTTTATCGTGGGAGGCTGTCACAACACGCGCCCATTGGGCATCGTTGATGCTCCGGTGAAAGCTAAGGAGACAACGTACGATATTAGACGAGATGATATTATCTCACACTAACATTTCAAACCTACGCATCGCCTACCTAGTGGTCATTTTTACTGGACACAACTTGGGATTCCAATATTTCGATAATCATTAACACGCCTTGATAGTCATCAAGTTCATGATTTAGATAAATATTCGTTGGGCAACATTCTCAAATATTTACCGTATCTATTATCTTAACTAGCTTAAGTTTGTTCTTGTTTGGAGATTGTTGATGTCGTCGGTATAATTGACGAGATTGTTCACCAATCCGATTAGTAAACTTAATCATGACCACGTATTCATGGCTATCAATTTTCGTTCCCAATTCCAAGGATTTCCTAAGCCAAGTATTTTACTCCTATATTTTTAAAATCGTAGATACGTTGAAGTCCCTCATCTTCCGTCTTTACTTTCGAAATAAGCATTGTCGATCTACGTGATTGAATAGATAAATAAACCACATTTCACCTCTAGAGTAGAACCAATTAACTTCACAAATTGGCTATTCAAACGTAACAAGGTTCTAACGCGGCGGAAAAAGCGGTGCGGACGAAACGCGTTTATCAACAAAACAAAACAACAAAGAAATGAGTCGTGATCTCCATCACAGATCCATCATCGAGTACTGGCTGCTGAGATGGATTGCCTTTATTATCACAACAAGCACCTCCGTATAACCGACCGAGTTTCAATTGCCGACAATTTGTTCAAGTCAACTCTTTGTAAGGCGCTCAAATGCTCAAGGAACAACGACCAAGCATAGTTTATTCCTAAAAATTGCCGATGTAAATACGAATGGACTTATTATTTTTTAAACATTCAAATTTAAACTATCATCTTGCTGTAAAAGAGTTCCAGATAGTATTTTAAATGTTTAATTAAGGGTTTTAATTAAGAATTATGAATGAGTTAATTGATATTATGACTTAGGGGAATCCAACCGTCGCGGGAGATGTAGCCATAACTTTATAATAACAGCATGCGGTGTCTATAAATCAGAATTAAGGACGTTAGCCAAGGGAGTTTCGGTTTCGGCGTCTCTTTAACTCGACTCGAAAACAAACAGGATCTCTGCCACGCCTTTAGTTTTTTTAAAGCCTTCGGGCGAGACTGAGTATTATTTCACTTGGCTGATGCTATTACAATTAGACGGACCATTTTAAAGAACTGCTACCGGTTCTAACCACCATTGCACGACCAGACACATTATCATTAACAAATTTAAAGTCCCCAAGTCACGAAATCGTTGGCGAAAAAATAAATAAAAATAATGTACAGGCCACGCAAGGTCGCAGACTATCTACGATCAGTTAAAACGGTAGCGTTCGAAAAACAACAGCGAGAAAAGCGGATTACAAACGAAAACAAAAACAGAGTAAGCGGCGGTCTCGCCTGTATTTAAAGTAAAAAAATACTACAGTAGACTTAAATGATCAGGAAAAGTAGAGGTCCCAACAATCGGAGTGGACAAAAGAAAGACACCAATCGAGTCGTTAATGAGGGAACATGTAGCATAGGGATGTCTGAAAGTCTCTTGTGAATTATCTGATGGTTTAAACTCGAGCGGGTCTAATGGTAACCGCCGACGACCCTAACAACCCAAACAAAACCACACATTTTGATTGCAGTACCCTTGGGTGTCTGTGGAAGACATTAGCATACTAGTCAATATTAATCTTTCGCACGACTCCGCTACACTGGCGAGCTGGCAAATAAAAAACATAAAGCAGTAAAAGAGTAGAGTAAACATTTCCATTCGGAATATTCTCGTAAATATTTCCGAGTTGGAATTGAATTTGCATTTGCAAAAAGAGTGGTTGGTGTGCGAAGCTTGCTGCGCCCACACCTCGCTCACATTAACTGGCGTACTTGCATACCTTTTCATAAAGCGGCGCCAAACGACACGTCCCCACGCGGCGCGGTTGTAAACCAGCTTTGAGAGAGAGATTTTTTTCTTCACCAACAACCATTCCATAATTTATACATAATGTATAAAGTTAGTATAAAATGCAGCTGCGGCGGTAAATCCGTATTGACTTTTATAGCGCATTATTTGCATGAGTTTTTATGACTTTTTTTATCCAGGTAAGAAACGTGACCGTAGACCGGAGTCGAGCATTTCCCCGATCACGACCGGTGCGATGCAATCAGAAGGCAGTGGGACACTCGTACATGGTAATGTGGACAGAGCGCACGAGATCGACGATATACCGACAGACACAATTAACCTAGCAACCTAGCATACCTCGTTAGCTTTAACGTTCTCCAAATGGAACTTGTATTTAAAGACTACTGATTTACTGGAGATTAGGAATTTAAATATTTTGCTCGTTGATGGTTTTGATGCATTTCTTTCAAAGTTTAGTTATGGTTTATAGACGACTAATTGGGTACTGTTAAACATTCATTATTTAATCATTCGTCAAGAACCAACACGATAACTACACTCGTAAACCAATTAATGTATTTCATTACCCAGAAACCTCATTAGACTTATCAACACCACCGCAGTTTAAACTTAATCCGACAAAATTGATGGACGAGGCGAAGAAATGACGTACTGTGGTACTGAAGCCATCTTTTAAAAATCCACATGCGGCCGTAACAAGACGAGTTACGAGCGGTTAAATAAACGCAGTCTCCCATTACTGCATTTAATATGTACGATTGCCTCGAACCAACTGAGACAGAAATAAAATTTAACCCGAACGCGGACGTTATCGTATTGGGCGACATTACGAATTAAGGAAATGAGTTTTAGGAACGTTTCTCTACCGAATAACAGATAAATTTAAATCTAAAACGTTTATTTTGTACCGTACTGAGAATTTCAGTAATGTGACTGAATTTTGGACACAAAATGAAAAGTTTATTTTTACCTAACTCAGTAGAATGCATTCTGAATTCGGACCATTAGATTTTTCTCAGGAAGAAGTAAAATTGTATAGTACGGTTACGACCACCTTTAACTAGTAATAACGACCTCCAGTAGCCAAATATTAGTCCACGCGCACCTCCGAACGGATTCAACCAATATTTGTACTCTACGACTGCTTCCCAAAAGTGTATTTTCTTATTCAACAACTTCTACCGTTCAACGCCCGCGAGGGTGTCACGATGTTTGACTAACCTGCCTTCACTAAGCAAATATTAAACTTTTCATCCAGAAATCATAAAGTAAGTACTTATTCTTTTGTTTTATTGAGTAATCATTTTTGGACTGTAACTTTAGGCAACTGGTAATAAAACAATTGACAAATAATGCTTTCTCAGATATATACGGCGTTCATAAATATAAATTCCATTATAAAAAGGTTTAAAAAAAATAATATGGTAATGAAAATAAATTATCCAGTCACGTCGTGCGAACGAAACGGCTGGTAAATGTTTATTTACTTTCTTAATAAAATAAACATGGACACAAGAACCAGTTCGGGAGCCTAATGCAAACAAAACTAGAGGACAATACACCGGGAACGGTCCCAAAGGATCACATAGACAAATTTGTGTTTATATTATTGATTCTAAAATGACTAGACGTTACCTAGTCGACGAGTAGAAGCTCACAGCGCATAACAATAACCCTTATTCGAAGTAAGAATGTAAATTTTGGGGCATGCGGGTCCTGACAGTGGACCCCGCACAGCGGGGACTCAGACCCAACGGCAACACCATTACTTGACCCATCTCTACGCCATGCTGCGAAACATACGAATTCACTTTGAGATGTGTTAAGATTTACTGTCAAATCAATCTTTGTCAGATTTTGTCAGCTTAAAGAGTTGTCTCAACAAAACTGAGGAGGAGGTCCAAAGGACGCAATATTATGGGACTTTATTGTGATTTAAGATAACATTAAGATGCCAATTCCCGCTGTGTTTTAGAACCACTTTGGGTGGCCGTCCCCTTGATCACGCTAATATGTGAATTCTGACACAGCTTCTCGTCATCTTTCTGCATCTAATAATAGCAACACCAAACAACATTTCCTGCCTGAAATTGAACCACAAACCCATTGTATTAGCAAGACACTTGGTATTTTTATTGGAAAACATAAATCCAGGGACACTTTGGTTATCCATCGACTATAAAACGTAAGTGTGCATACGTCAATTCTACGACGTCGGGGGGCTATAAAATGTTATTATTTAGAAGCTCATAACTGGAAAGATTTACTGATCATAAAATAAAGCGAGGTGACCGCATGGAGGATTGATTTATTCATTGTTAATCCTAGCCGAGTCTCAAGTGTTACGTTGACCAAGTCTTCATTTAGAGGCACATGATGGATATGTTCGAGTGGCAGCCATATCCGGTGCAAGCAAATTTAACTCCGAATAGCCTTGTTTATTCAGGGGTGCACTGAACCATTAAAGCTCAGTTGAGTCGTAACAACGTCGACCGCGTTAAACTCTTCAATACTATCATAATGCTCAACTTTAATTGCTTTCTTACGAACCCATAAAAATTGAAAGTGGCTGCAGTTCAATATTAACGACGCCCGAGCCGGTTTAAATTTTAAGCGTAACGTTATTAAATTGAAACAATTACCACATTAGGGAAGAGAACTCCCATTATTTACTTAACTAGTCTAAGCAATAGATCTAATATCGGCACCATAAAAATTTAAGCCCTTTTTTAATGTCAAAACCTTTAGTGCTATATTGACACCCATAAACATTATCACAAAGAAACTTGTGGCAAAAAAATTAAATACAGTCGCGACCCCATTGATTAATTTGCTTCGCCATTAGAATTCTCTTCACGGGGAACAAAAATGTCCCGGTGGAGAGCATCGCAGCCGAATTTTGGGGCATTATTTATGGTGTGCCATTCTCTTCAAAGGACTGTATGATTTACAGCCGGCCATACAAAAGCCACTGCCTTATTATGACGTGCTGGCCCGTGCTTTGTGCCAGCATATTTATACGTCTGATTGTACGCGATGTTTGTTTATTTTCGGTCCTTCTTCGTAAATACTACACTGTCACACAAAAACTACGAACGATACAATTGAGGAGGACCATATTTCACGGTTCTTAATTATAGTAATGGGACTTGACAATAATGTTTTGCCAACAAAACACATTAGAATCTTTTGTAAAAACCTTTTAAAACTCTTAACTTAAAGACATAGAAACTGGAGAAAAACTGATTAGAAGAAATTGTATAGTCAAACAAAATGAGTAGATACTAGTGATCCGTGAAAGTACTTAGAGTTATCGAGTTGTTAACTAGGGAAAGAATGGCGTTTCATAATGATAATAGCATCGTTTTTAGAATTGATTAGCACCACGCACGAGTTAAGCGGGTGTGTACACATAGACAGAAACTGGGAGAGGCTGGTATGCTCTGTGCTGACGCCAGGCATGTTTGCGCCCGCGCACCCACCAAAGCATGTGTGTGGTCCCTACCTATTTTATATTATAAATAACCAACTAACAAATACATGAAGTATCTAATTTCCGTCGAATATGTACTACCTATATAATAGACACGCTTAGTTTACGATGTGTGAAATGTTAGCATACTAATGTTTCTCCATACTGTCTCTAAGTGCATTATACAAAATACATAATGTTTCGCAAAACGCAAAAGCTTCGCGAATATTCACAACATTAAGAACCTTTTAGTATCATAGAAAGAGAATAACGGCTTTGATTCATTTAATAATGTGCGTATACATATATAATAGTACATTAAAGAGACACATTTATTTGCAACAGCGGAACGCGGTCGCGTGCGCCACCCGGGTGCCTATTCAATTACGCTGCGTGGCAAAAGTACCCTGTGTGCGTATCCAACAAAATTGTCACAACATTATCTCTAATGGCACAATTTTGAGCACCCACAAACACAAAAGAAATATAAAATAATACAGACGTGCGTGTGCCATCTCTACGGGTGTTCTAATATTGTATTGGTCGCGTCATAGCCACGCAGCGAGATACTTCCTTCGAAACCTATTAAAGCAGTCATTAACTATGGAAGTGAGATTATGGGTCAACGCCGGTAATCCTCAGCCCAAAACAAACACACACCTCATCTTTAATAGCCGAACAAAAACAAAAGTAAGCCGTAATGTCATTAGCTAAATCGTTAACGAGTGTCCATGTCGAGTCGGCTGCTATTTCGGTTTGGGCACATTCCACACCGCCATACATCATCTATCATGGTCGGAGAACTGTCAGGTTTTAAACTGAGCTTAAACTGGGTTCGGAGCTGGATCGTATGCGGTGGCAGTTGATGGACGCGTCGTGACGGCTCGTTGACGTGCGCTTACCAGCCGGAGGGACGCGCACAGCATCTGACCTCTCTCCAATCTCTTTGTTTTTACATATAACGTATGCCATCATAACATGCTCATAGTAATGGCACTAGTTTAAAAGTATAAAATAAAAGGAATTAACTCTTCCCAAGCATGTCTTCAGACTGTTTCAACTGTTGTTGCCTTGTTCGTGTCAAAGTTTTTTATAACGAATAAAAGTTGAATGAAGGCAAACGTTAAATAAATTCAATAGCTTTTACGATCTAATTCAAACAGAATGCATGTTTCATCCATAACTCCATAAGGTACAATGTAAACAATACAAACTAACGTGACACAGTTAGATGGCGACACAAAAAGCTCTGCAACATATGCGCTGGCGCAGCATCGCTGATCGATCGAAGCTTTTTGTCGCGTTGACAACTCCATCCATTCGGGCAAATTGCCGAGCGGGCACAAGACCGAGGTGTGATTGAGAGGTCGACCCTTGCCGACGCCCGAAACCATTATTTTGAATATGTTCAACTATCGATCACGCGGAGAAAAGTAATTTTAGAACATTGATCTTTCCACGAGATATGTACCACGTACGGTTTGAAGATTTTTCATTGTCAGTTCGATAGATGAACGAGCTTTCTACACGTTTATTTTATTTCAAACATCAAATATGACTAGATAATTATTAAACTAATTTTATGGATGAGTTTTAATTCATTTTTACTATAATCGGTAATTTTAGCGATTGACGACTTTTCCATATCTCAAAAACCAAAGGAAAAAAATTACAGATATATGTATTTTTTCGAAAACTACTCTAAAAGAACGAAAGATGATCGTTGTTCATAAAATATGAACCCTAACGTATTTTTTTATAAAAGATAGATATTTTAATAGGTCCTGCCACTGTCGAACTTACTACTTATATGCGCATTGGTTTGAACGCCAATGTTGCACTGAACATATTGGCCGCACCTCCTCGGCCTTTTATTACCCGATGTTTCGCGTTATTTATAAAAGATCTATTTATTCAACTGTTGACTGACCTGGATACTTTGCCAACTGTCACTATTACTTGTACAGCGTTTTACGGTTTACTTTCAGTCTTTGCATTCGGGTGTACCTATAAAAATTGATTACACAATTCTGGAATTGTTGACAAAAAAAGTAAAACAATAAAGTTCGCTTTAGTTTTTATTATTTGAGTCATGGACAAATTAATTAATCATCTTGACGTGAGGGTATTTTACCACAAACATAAGACATAAATCATTTATTCGATCAGGGACATAAAATGTGCGGTCATATTGATGGACACACATCATGTGTCCTTATATGTCCGGGCAAACTCGTAATTGAATTAAAATCCTGTCACATTTTAGTTATGAATAGACCGCCATTACTAAAAATCTAAGTTTAGAAGCTAACGATAGAGTGACTTGGGGGAATTTTATCAATAAAAAAACGAGTATCCATATATGACACATCGATATTAAGGAAGATGCAGCTCCCGCCTGACGAGTGTGTCAATCAACCCTGAGCGTAGAAGAACAGATAGACGGGATCTTCTAACTATATTTTCTGGTTTAATGTGTTGGCAGCCCTAGACGAGAACGAAAATGCATGACTATAAAGTTTCTATTCCAAATTGACATGCTTGTAATGACGGGAACGCGGGCCTTGACAACGCACGTGCAGCGCTTGTATTGTTTAGTTAGCGTATTTTAATCGACATATTGGACACTGCGTAATACGCGGCTGGTCTATTAAATAGATACGCAATTACGCAGAATTATCTGCGTAAGGTCGTAGGACTCATTACAATTTTATTATCGTGTTGTGTATAATAATAAGTTAGTGTTTTGATAATAATTAATAACATGTTTAATTACATGACCTTTAGTATGGATTGTATTTAATTGATTAAACATATACTTTTATAAAAACAACAATTTAATTGTAATTATTTCCTTTACTTAATTGCATTTTAAATATTTGGATAGTTAACTACGTTTACAGGTAAAATAGAAAAAGTCATATTTAAATACATTAAAATAATTGTACTGAAACGTATAAAAGAACTTTCACCTAATCTAAAAACACCAAAGTACTTGGAGAGAAAAATAACCATCACGGCTGCTAACTCCATAACAAAGCCCGTATCAGCTTGTTGATCTCACACCGCTAACCGCAATGTCTTGACTGATTGCTGTACAGAATCAATGGCGTAACAAGACACTACACCATCTAGTTAATTACCAACCAAGCAAAAACTTTCTACTTGCGTACCTATAAAACAGTTTGTTAGGGCTGTTTTCCATAAGAGAGCAATAAATTGGTGAAATTCTTTTACTGTTGATGTGATTAAATTGATTTATTAAAATATAATTGGTTAGTTACATAAAAGAAAAGCCAAGAAAGAAATAGAGACAAAAAATACACAGTGTTAGCAAAAAAAAACGAATAAAGCAATTTTATTTGAATCACTAGGAGAATAAATGTAAGTGGTTTCCTTTGGGACACGTTCAGTAAGTCCAAATCAATAGATAATAGAGAGAAGATCGCAAAAGGTGATAAAATATTATTGTTATATTTTTTGGTCGCGTCCGACATTGGCGCGCAAAATCCCCACCATATTATGCTGAATTGATGGATCATCCAATACACACAGCATCAGTCACCTTCGTCACGGACGCCTTGTTCAGACATCCATCTTTTAATATAACACTGTTTGTTATTCAATCGACAGCATGTGTAATATGTAATATTATAAACGCGAAATTTTGTTTGTATGGATATATGTGTGATGTTTGTTACTCTTTCACGCAAAATCCGCTAAACGAATTTGGATGAAATTTGGCGTAAAGATAATTGTTTGTGATTATTAGCTGCCTGTATCAACACTGCTTTTTAACTTTATTCTACTCGAGCAAAGCCGCGAGAGGGAGCTAGTAAGTTACCTACTAAATAAACTGAAAATATGCTAATATATACACACTTAGAAACCATTGTAGAATTATAGAAAGCGAAATCTAAAACACAAAACCAACACGTTACAAAGCTCTTGTAGCATTTGCATTTCAGATTTCAACCTAATGAATGGCAAAACAACATGCATTTAATAAAGCTGTGACAATGACTAATAATTAAAATTGCAAGAGGTGTCGACTACAATGGATGCAGAGCTAAAACGATTAAAGCTAAGCCGGCCTCGGGCATAATTGAAAATAACGAGATGCATATTCATGCAGTGTATAACTGCACATAGCTAGGCTAGTAGACCGACTGTAATCTGTCTGTCGCCAGCCGGTTGCAGGACCGAATTTGCTTCTAAACGATCCTTTGTTTCTACAAGTCTTGCGCTAGAAATAACTGATTTGATTGAGACTGTCATCTGCATTACATCAGTGCGGTGGTTCAGTAGAACCTAAAGTGTAATCAAAGTGCAAAAAATCTGTATTGCAAGGAAATAAATAATACTTTGACTGACATTCATTGAATGATTCAAGCTGATACTATTTAACCGTTCTTATTTTGAAGTGTTATGCTTTACTGCCAATGGTTCCGAATTATATTTTTAATTAACCACTTTCATTCTGATCACTTAAGCGTACAGTGATTTCGATAAGCTACACCTGCCGGCGGGTCACAATATCACACCCCCACAGAATAAAAACTGCTACGCAACCGTCCATGAAATTAAATTTATTTAGGGCCCACTCCACATCATCCCGCGTGTCAACTGTATTTACATAAAGAATAGTTTCGAGAAGGACGTGAGCCCATATTTATACTGCGCCGTCGTTGGCTGTTTATTGAAATATTTCATTGTTAATTCTCTAAACGACGTCCGCGTCCTAGGGGACGAGATCCGAATGGCGCGAGCTGAATGCAGCATTAATAGTATTTATTAAAATAACAATGAATATTCCGGACTGTTTTTATTTATTCTATTGTCGCCTCATACCTGAATGGTAAGAGAAAAAGTTATCTGTAAAGATGATGGCCCGGATGGGATGGATAAGCTCTCGACTGCGAGGATTTACACGTAAGCGAGTCAAATATAACATGGCACTGATAAATATTCGTATAGGTCTAAGAAAAGAGCGTCCTTTAGATAACAAAGTTAGATAACGTGACCGGAAACCCGGGCAACGCAAATAAGAAATCCGAAATGATAATGTTTTTATAAGTTACCTACAGCAACTTTTGCCGTAGACCTCTTTTGGAATTTATGCCTATAATAATAAGGGGTGAATAGAGGTCTACCGCAAAAGTAGCTGATCGGGCTTGATCGTAGGTACTTACGAGTATTTATCTGCTGGTATTTTTATTTGCTGTTACAAGTAACCGTGTGAGGAGGTTACCGGGACCAAATGGAACCCTACACTGCACCTAAGTATCAAATTACGCAAGCTTTTTTGTTACGTGCCCACCACAAACAGCTCTAGCTGTGAAACCCAAGACGAGCCTCCTTATGTTTTTACCATCGTCTGATGTAGAAACCCAATATCATTTATATACGTAGATATTTTCTAATACAATAATCTTCAACCAACTAATTTATAGTACAGTTAGGAAATACTTGTTACGTTATGTAATCTGGCGAAAATACTGTGGTTACAGAAGGCATGATTGCTGTAATCAGTCCAACTGTGCTCATTTTATTTCGCTTTTATCACCGCAAAATTGCCTTTGTACTCTGATTCAAACCAAACTTTCAAATAGCAAGTTATAAGTAACGAGTTGGAATTATCTCGGCTGTATCGAGCGAGGAAATATTGGTTTGCGCCTACGCTCCTGCTGTAAAGTCCGTTCCAAGAACAATGCACAGCTACTTTCCTTCAACAACAATATGATGGTACAATTTGTCGGAATTGAGCGATTTAAAAAAAAGTGTTTTTCCAGTCCCGTCCAGTATTGATTTATGTGCACCTTTTATTCAGTCAATAAAAAGCATATTATGTTCGACCGTCGTAAAACGAACAAGTGAAGGAGATAAAAGTTTAAACGCTGACCTCGCAAGACTTGAATGTTTGTTGGTTCGTAACTTGGTACAGAATACAGATGAATGATAACAGGTGACCATAAACTATCCTGTCGTCTGATACCGGCTTGGCTCGCCGAGGGCGCGCGGGCGTCCTGAACTAACAAGTAGCAACGTTATGTCCCCAGGACTTTCTGCAATGCTCAACCCGAATAGTTTGTGAGATTCAAATTTTCAAATATGTGTTCTCTGCGGGTTATTCTTGATGTCTCTTTCTTTTTGTGGTTAGTTTTTTATGTGTGTTTAAGACAACTTGAGTTTGTAAACGCACCCACGATAGAAGATAACATTCTAGTGTAGGGCAACGTTTTCAAATTTATACAGTTTTAAATTAGAATTTCAAAGATCGTTATACAGGTTCACGTTAATTTATATTCTGTCTGAAACTCGGTAACATCAAACGTGTGGGCGTCGTATAAAACGTGAATATGGCGACTAGGAAAATAAAATTTGATTTCGCAAACGTGTTGTTTCTAATCAAAATATTCGTCCCATCGTCGTGTCGGTTTACGCGTTTTGGGCGGCGAGTTTATTGGCTTTGCTCCATAGGATCTCCATAAATGTCATCTGCAATAAATTACATATACCCATTATTACCCATCTACCCGCTGAGTCGATCGAACCGCCTGATACACCGCCCGGACTCACACCATAGATGAAGCTTGAATAAAGATACGTGATATGAAAATTTGTATATTATTACTGTTGGACGTAAATTGTAATTATCTTTCGTAATTTAAAGCCTTCCAAGTACGACATGTGTTTGTTCTTCGTAAGGAAATGTTGAATTTACATATACTTATAATAAACGCACTAGTAAATCTGTAGAGAAGGCGTTTAAGCTTTCGTCAAGTTAAGTGTCCTATTTATCAAGTAAGGAAAGCGAAGGTCCCGTTTGGTCCTTAATATCAGTGATATATTATTATTCTAATTTTTAAGCAAGAACAATAGGCAGATGGTTCGGTCGGTGACAAAGATGGATTGCAGTCTCTATGGGCAAGGCAGGTTAGTAGAAATGGTACAATAGGCGGGAACAAAAAACCTCGCTCATTGTAAGGAGCGTCACATCGCTAAGCCCATTACCTGCGCGCGCGCACGGGCCCTTTCAAACATGTCACTCCAGCTTACCTCAAAAGCATAAATGACAGGTATTAGTTGTGACGTTCGTCTAATTAAAATCGTGAGGATTAAGTTCCTAGGAACAATGTACCCGCTGGATGTATAATTGTCTATTACACTTAACCGACAGTGTCGATGGTACCGTTAGTAAAAATATACAACTACAAAAGTACTGTTAATTCTTAATCCCCTAATTGAATACTTATTTTCTATACTATACTAATTGTATTCAATTAGATGGTTAACATTACTGTAAATAGGCGGGTTTTTGGTATTTCGATTTATATTATGTACTAAAAAAAACAGATACATAGGTACCTACAATCAGACTACTGCATTGACTATTTTTGGACGTTATAATATTATTTAAGATAGACTTTTATATATATAGTTTTTTTTTAATTACTTACATTATTTTATAGATAGAATATGTATATGAAATTGATTGTAAGTAATTGAGTATTGTAATAAACGTATTTCTTAAGCTTATACCTACATAATAATAAGAGTAAATAGTGGTTAACAGCAGAGAATTGCAGATTGTACCTAGTATACCACGAAGTAATACTTCGTATATAGTACATGATTGTACGCTGTAGTTTTTATTTTGGTTTCCTTAAGTTTTGCAGGTATTGTTGGTCATTGGTATCGCGATTTCGGAGTGTCGATTTAGGTTTTGATAGATCATTGTATGGTGTGTTTTTTAGTTATGTCGGTCGCATGTCTAAGTGGTACGATATTATCAAGAACGCATAAAATGTGCCAGCTTTTGATATTGTCGCAGAAATATGATCATCAATTAATGATGATTACCATAGATGTACTTGAGAAACATCATTCAAATGTATTTCGTTTCCTACAGGTATTTCGAGACAATTAAACAAAAATTTGTTGAATTAATATTACTGACATGAACCTACTTCAATAAAATAAACGAAAACGCACCTACATGGTATGTATATCTACCTAGATATTTAGAATATTCTTCGTTAGACCAGTTTCCACCCTTATTTCATACACATAAGGTTCCAAACTGGACAACCCTAAATGTTGCTAATTGCACTAAACGAAGCTACCTACCATGTTTTCCAGTTATCGTAAATTCAATGCGATGTTCTAAAATTAGTTTTATGATCCGTTTTCGCATACATGTACAAGATGACTGACCCAAAAACTATCTAATCAAATCACCTCGACTTCATACCTACGTAGTTGTAACATATTTTTAGCCCGTCCACAGCAACGGCTTATCATATCACTTAACTTATCAATAACATCAGAAACACCTTGCAGATTTGTATGCAGTTGTTTTATCGATAACACGAATAGTACAGTTGCACTCACCTAATAACCTCCAAACTTCGGCGCTACTCAGGTAAACATTGAGGTGTGCCATGCACGCAGGCAACAAAAACAAGAACACCAGACACCTCATGCTGTCAACTCCAACCACCACAAACGTCTCAAAGTACCAACTCCAAGTCCAACACCACGTAAAGTTCACCAACACACATTTGTTTCACATTTTCATCCACCGTCCCAACAAAATCAACGATGCTGAGTTCTCGCCGATACAAGATTACACACTCGAATAAAACGTACAAATCCAACAGAAAACCCAAATAAACTCGCGAATTAACACGGTAATATAGAAAAGTCTTGAATTTTATTCATGAATAGATGACATAGTTTCGATATGTTATCAAATTCTGTTTATAAACATTGTTAATATCAATGTTACTTTATGAAATAAAGCGACACTACCACCACGCGCCACGGTTCCTGTCAAACTGGTTGCTTGTGTTGCGTTGAGCCACCCGTGCGTGCGTAAAGATATTTCTATGTGAGTGTTGGGGAACGAATACTTTTGTGTGAGTGAGAAAGGAGATGAGTCGACAGAGTTGTGTGTATGTATACAATTTATTAGCCGTTGCAATGCTAAACCGCGGTAAAAAATAATCTATGTAAATAAAAATAATTATGTTAGTATGTATGTAGTAATATTTTTAGATAGGTATAGTATAATTTTTAAATAGGTAGGTATAATATTGTATTAATTGTTTTCTCGATGTTATATCGAAAAGGTACTGTACAGTGAAGATTCCAAGCAACCTTTAAAAAAAGGAGAAATTATACTTCTCTAGACTCTAGGGTACCTAATAGCGATACTTAATTTATGAGAATCGAATGAGGTAGGTATCTACTTAGTTTGGTAGTGCCATGGATGCCGTGAACGCTAAACGGTGTGGGACCACCCACAGCCAACTACCATCTCATAATGAGAAGCTCATTGTGACTAACAGGCGTGTAACTCGATATCGATTCACGAACGAGTTAGTTACGATCGATGGGGTGTGAAAGTCGCTGCACTTGCCACTTGCATCAATACAAGGCGACTGAAAGATCTAATGACTCAACGGTTACGAGTTGACGTCAATCTCATTAGTTTATTAACAATTCATTACTTTTATTAATAGCTTGAGTCTGGTTTTGATTGAAATTAGCAAGTGTTCATAACTTATTTTTGCATATCAAAACCCATAAATATAATACATAGCTTTATTGCAATCGTGCCTCCTCGTTACCTCAGTGTAATATTGATATTTCTTATAAAAAAAAATATAGTTCAATCAAGGTCGCCCCTGAAGGTCTGAGAAAAAGCAACACTCTGCCGACATAGAAACCATAGATAATATAAATCTAATAGCGGTACGAAATTAGCGGATAAATCAAATTGTAATTAAGGCATATAACTTTAACGAGATCGGTTGTCTGTCTGAACATGGCTCTTGTTTGTTTCTCTCTGTAATTGTGTAGCCAAATTATAGGGCACGCGGCACCGCCGCGCTGCGCTTCGCCGCCCGCCTCCACCGCACGCTCCTCGCTCACTCCGCACAGTTTAAGGCACGGGCTACCTATAGACTATTTATTTATAAAAAATAGTATCTAAAGCTAAGGGTCATTATCTTCAGGCAGAACCCACGAAATTTAATGCGGAATGTGTAAAATTAATTAGCAAAAATAGCATTCTACTTCATCTTAGGCATAAAAGAGTGGAAACCATAGTAATCACCGGCTACGTAATTACCTATATAACAAAAATAATATAGGAAAAGGTGTTATTGAAATAATTGATGTTGTGACTCGTGACCATAGCGGGGTAGTGGCCAATGGGTGAACAAACACTAGAAAAGAAGAAAACGTAAGTTGAGAACCCTGATCAAGTAGCTCTTGACATTAATTAATGTAACATTCGAATGGTTAAGTTCTGGAAAGCTTATTACTCATTTATATTTTCACCGGGATTCAAACCCGGTAGGGTCAAATGTTATTATCTACTCTATATTCTGCTAAAAATTGATCCTGTAGTTTTTGCGTGAAACTAATTTCATATTATATTTAACTAGCTTCCACCCGAGCCTTTGCCAGCATGGTATAAAGATAAAAAGTAGGTAAGCGTTAATCCAAGTAATAAACTATCCATGAAGCGGTTTTTGCGTATCAAACATTCATACATACATCCAAACAAGTGAGACATTTTAGAAGTTAAATTTACTGTACTGCCATCTGTGTTCTTATGTGGATAGCTATGACAAAACCTCCATGTTGACGGCACATTGTATACATGTACATATACTAGATGGCGCTGTACATAAATTAGATGATGAGATTCAGAATAATAGTTGAAGAAAAATGTGTCATTATGTCGGTTGCTATAACACATAATAACATGTAGGCACATAGATATAAAACTTATAAAAATATATTGTCGTCGTTACTATCAAACGAATGTAGATACTAATACATCATTTTGACCAAACAAGTACATCTTCGGTAGTATAGTGGTAAGTATCCCCGCCTGTCACGCGGGAGACCGGGGTTCGATTCCCCGCCGGAGAGAAACTTTTTGTTTTTTTTTTTTATATTTTCTTCGTTATAATTATTAGACTATTCATTTATTTAATCAATTCAATGGTGACTATCAGATAAGATTGTGGTCAAAAGATTAAGATGAACCGTGGTAACCTGCATATATCTGACAAAAAAATGTGCGGCGCAGGAAGGCCTTCATCAGAATTTATGGTGTATTCAGTTGTATTTTCGATCGGGAGGCATCATAATTATCGCTTCTGACTTCTCATTATAATCAGATACTAGGGCACACTATTCGGGCAGATTACAATCGATTCGTCGCAGACGTGGCGCGCTTGCGGTTCCCGTTCAGCTCGTCTCCAAAACAAGATATCCGCACTGCTTCCATTCACACGACGCTCTCAAACACAACGCACAACAGCCACTCTCAAATTTGACATTATTGACGACGCACGCATGCGCCGTCATACTATTTTATGTTTGACTAGTGTATGTTCTGCTGACTTATTTGTAAGTAACTACGTTAAATACGACCAAAGAGTATAGTTAGCTCGTCAGATTAATTATAAATATAACTTAATTAACAAAAACACAAAACTCCTTGCTCTGTCCGGGCCCATTGATGCTTTAGTAGTGTAATGGATCCGAATTATAGCAATTAAATAATATTTATAAATCCCGATAAAATATCTTTATATGTACTTATCTACTTATGAAGGTGTTTTGTTGTATGACTAATACTTATTCGCGTCAAGTGATAATAAATTTAATTTCACACTTCTTTTCCCATAATATGGATTAATACTTACGTTACCTGTATAACTTCACGGTCCCCATTTGTAATGAACCGTTTGCAGGAGACACCTCGGTATCCCAAGCTGCAAGATTCAAACAATTGTCTCGTTTGGGAATTGGGGTCCAATGTAATGAAAATTTCAGGTTTGGAATTGTTACTGTTATTGTAGTAGCCGAGCGGTGTGACCAGTGAACTGAGATCTCAGAGGTCTTGAGTTCGAACCCAAGGCAACCACTGACTTTTCGGAAGTTATGTGCGTATTTATCACATACTCAAACGGTGAAGGAAAACATCGTGAGGTTACCTGCATGCTTGAGAGAATTCTCGATAGCATGTGAAGTCTGCCAACCCGCAGTAGGCTAGCGTGGTAGACTATAGCCTAATCCCTCTCAATTTAGAGGAGACCCGTGTCCAGCAGTGGAACATTAATGGGTTGATGATGATGATTGTATTCTAAAATCTATCTATCTACTTAGGTAAAGTTATTATGTAAACTTTATATAAAAAAAACCGGTCAAGCGCGAGTTGGACTCGCGCTCGAAGGGTCTGTACAAAATTAGGCAAAAATGGCGTTTCTTGTATGGGAGCCTCCCTAAAATATTATTAGCCCCCTAATTTTATTCTAATTTTATTAATTAAGTTAAAATACAACTGAGTATTTTGTGAATATTTCAAGTGCCTACCTGTTGCCATTATTGATATCGAACAAAAAAGGGCAAAAAAATCGCGTTTGTTGTATGGGAACCCTTAAATATTTATTTTATTTTCTTTTTAGTATTCGATGTTATAGCGGCGGTGACAGACCGACAGACGGACGGACAGACAGACAGTGAAGACTGAGATAAAGTCCCATTTTTAACCTTTGGGTACGGATTACGGAACCCTAAAAAGGACAGAATAAATAATCTCAAATTTCAAATATATCAACATAATTATTTACTCATATTATATCTATTTTTGAATACCTATGCCTCCCCAGCTATAAATATCTCAACCCCGGGCGGACGCGATGTTATAGGTACCCTGCCTAGCCTATCAAGGGAAAACCGGCGTGAATATATAATTAGATTAATCATTGTAACCTTGAAACCACGTGGTGTTTGAATTCTTTCTCTATCTCTGCCACTTGACCGCTATTTTTTATCTTTACCTACATTATAATAATACCCCAGACTATACATAACAATATCAGTTATGTATGTATGTCTAATGCGTGCGTATCAGTTATCAATACCGTGAAACTAATAGTATTTTAAATTGATAAGATTATGCATGAATGATCTTTTCTGAAAACTTGTTTTGTTCTAGTAGGCTATTTGTTGATATCATTATTATCGTTTTGATTCGATTTCGCATATTCTACCATAAAGTGGCATGCACACAATTTATTCACGATTAACACAGAAAGCAATCAAACTATCGTGTATTTATTTTTGTTAAACTAATATTTTCCATAAAATTTTATTAGCGGCATACAGTCATTCTTCCTTTAACTTAATATATAAATTTTCAAGAGTTAATTTAGTGTCTAGATGTATAAACTCCTCCTGTAATATACCTACGCTGTTACCATACCACACTATGCCTATTTTACATGAGATCTGAGATTATCTCTCTCGGGAATGGACGGTTTTTTTTTCATAAGTCAATAATATTATGCATGCTGCTGAACCTACTTATATTTGCTTTATACAATGTTGTACAGCTAGCCTAAAATTAGGGAAACCACTTTTGCCTCGACCACATTCATACATCTCGTCATGCACGCGCGCTGGTTACGAGTACTGCGCACCTGACCTTTTTGAAATTCACCAATTAGGTCGGTGTATGTCCTAGGGTGCACCCAGCGTTTCCACTAACACACCCGCCTTATAAATTCCTTCCTTGAGTTAGATTTTACAGGCGATGAAAGAAAACGAATAGTATTCCAAAATAGACTTTTAATATAAAATTTCATAAAAACTTTCGTTTTCACAATAATAATAAATACGTCTCGTGCTTTGGTTGATCAAATTTTAGGACAATAAAGCCGAATATCACTGTTAAAACATAATAATCATAGAATTAATAGAAAAGTATAAAAAAAAACAAACTAAACAATACATTTTCCGTGTGATGGTAAGTAGGTATAAAAGTTCATCTAACATAAGTATAACTTTATAATAAAAAATACGCGATACATAAAAGCATAATTATTCGAAAATTAAATAGACATTTATATTTAGAAAGGCTACGATTATGGCACAGAGGAACTATCGAGAGCTCGTCGCGGGCGCTCATTTCTCTTTGGGTTTCTTTTCCTTCTTGCGCGGCGGCGGCACGGGTGCCTCGCTGCCGGTCGCGCCCTCCTTCTTCACCACCTTCTTCACGACCTTTTTCTTGGGTACGTCCGCGGCCGGAGCGGCCTGCGCCGCCGGCGCCGGCGACGCGGGCGTCGCTGACGTCGGCGGCGTCGGCGGCGTCGGCGGCTGAACCTCTGTGATCGAAGACTCTATCTGCGCGGCGGTGGTGGACTTGCCCTTGGGCGTCTTGACGCCGATCTGAGCGAGCGACACCGAGCCGATGGGCGGCGTGGGCACCTCGGGCTCAGCCACGGCCAGCCGCTGGAGCTGTGCGGTGGGCGGCGAGTGGGCGGCGGCGGGAGTGCGCAGCTCCCGCGCGATGATGTCGGAGGCGAGCGCGGCCGCGTCCTCCAGCTCGCTGTCGGGGGTGGGGAGCGGGTCGGCGGCGGCGGGAGGGCACAGCTTCAGCTTGCCCGCCGGCTTGCGACGCTCCTCGGCTACACAACCAATTTATTCTCGCCTTTATTCTCTCGAGCGATTAGACGTGGCGTTAGTATGGCGGTCACATTAGAGAGCAAGCTCGGTTAGGGCCTGGAACAAAGTCGAGGGAAAACATAGCTACTGGTTAATTCGAAACGAGCAAGCAGAAAGTTAGAACTGTGTCAGTTAAGTGGAGTCTCAAAGCTCTATGACCATTACAAGGATTATTATTTTATTTGTGGATTCGGATTTCTAACTATTAGAACGGTTCATTATACTAATTTATAAATCGATAGGAGTAATCAAGAATAATTAATTGTCAGTAGGTAGATAATCATAAAAATAATAAAAAACCATATATGAACTCATTGTGTAACTACATGAAGGTGTATCGCTATGAAAAGCATTGAATAATGTTCCTTGCAATGTGTGAAACGGTAATGTAAAGCATAAATAGATCTGTTACAATTTCGCCGGGAGAAGGAGTAAGCGAAATTATAACGTACCTACTGGGTGCATCACACAGACATGCGAAGTTGCAACAAGGAGTTAGGTGCAACTGCACGATACGTAATAGCTCATTTAGCTAATTATAGTTCGTTCAGCATAATATATTAAAGGAGAAATATCACTATTAAGTTCTCCAGAAATAGCTCAATGAGTGTTCGAATAAACGTCCCTACTATCTGCATCTACTTGGACGCAACCCAATATCTACAGAATATTTCAGCAGAAATAGAAAATTGTATAAACAACAAAGAGGAATTTCAATTAAACTAATGACATGTGTCTACTTTTATATCAGTACAGATTTATTCAGATTGAAATGAAGAATAATCGTGTAAAGAATGGCAGACTAAACAGAGATCGAACTTAGTTCCTCCACCGTAACCCAGTCAGCGCAATGTGAAGTTGCGTTGAGTCCAAGTAAAATAATATCATTACCTGATCTATCAAAGCCGCGTCTCTTGCGCTGCCTCCTCGGAAGCTGGGTGAAATAACAACGAATTTTGAAACGTATGCTGATAAAAATAAACATAAAAACCAAACATCACAAAACGGCACAAAAAGAAAACATGTGGGCACATCGAGTTACGTGGCACCGGCGGGCCGACCCACGTAAACGGATGCAGCTAAACTATTATATTAGTAGAAGTCTGAAAACTGCAAAAGAACTCGGTGAGAATTGACAGTGCAAAGCTGTTAACCGTGAGTTGGGCCTTCGCCCTCGTGGCTATACTCACATTTGGCAGCCGGCACTGCTGGTATTTCCTCTTTGGACGGCGTGTTCCCGAGGGGCGGGCTGTCAGCGGCGGACAGCTTCTCAGGAGTAGCCGCGGTGGCGCCGGCGGCCTTCACCTCGGGCACCTTCGGCGCTGCAACGGGACTTTTAGTCTTTTGCTCCGGCTCCGCGGCTTTAACAGGTGCTGGCGGAGTGACTTCTACTGGCGCGAGGGCTTCGACGGGCGCAGGCACATCTGGGACGACGCCTTCTACAGACACAGGAACTTCACTTGGAGCGGGAATTTCAACAGGTTCAGGAACTTCAACGGATGCAGGAACTTCAACGGATGCAGGAACTTCAACACGTGCAGGAACTTTAGGGGATTCATGCTCAGTGACTGCTTCTACAGATACAGGCACAACAGGGGGCTCCTGCACCGGGGCAGGTGCTTCAACAGGCGCGGCAGTCTCCACCGACACCGGCACCTCCGCAATTACAGCTGGCGTAGGGGCAGCCACCGCTTCTACTGCGGGCGCAGCACTCTCAGCAGGAACAGCCTCCTTGGCTACTTCAACTTGTTCAATCACCGGTCCCTGTACAACTTCACCAGACTGAACTACGACCTGTTCGGGAACGGGCTGCGGGGCAGGTTCTCTGGGAGGGGACTGTTTAGCTGGTGACGTGCGAGGCTTACTCAGTGTCTGCGAGATCTTAGCCCAAATGTTTTCAAAGGAGTCGGCGCCCATGTAGTCAATGTTTCCGGCTTCCCAACCCTGGCGACGTGTCAGCTCGTCCAGAGCCTCACGCTGTCCGGCCGCACCGGGCAGCACTCGGGCCAAGTTGCCAGCCACACCAGTCTGTAACAGATAACTTTTATGTAATCTCACGTACTGAAAACAACTACATGGTAATCGATTTTTTATTTACATCGCCTACTAAAGGTATAATGTTAATAAAGAGTTACGTACGTGCAAAGAACAATCAAGTGGTGTTGTGCATGCAAAGCTTGTCTACAAACTGGGAACTTATACATTTACAATTGCAATCACTCTCGCGTGTAAGCGTAAAAACAAGAAAAAAGTTTTACCTGAGTTTGTTGGGGTGAATATTTCTAGATATAACTTACTTGGTTTTCTAACGCTTTAGTTTCCATTGATCGGTCCTCCAGCAAAAGTATATCATCGTTTATCGGCGACGGAGAGTCAGGCGGAGGGGAAGGAGACGGAGTAGGTGGTACTTCATGCGAGCATACTTTTCTACCTCGAGCATCTATGGTGACTTTGTGCCTTAAATAGAAGTCATCGTAAGGGTGCCTGGGCATTATATATTCCTCACTGTCAATGTCGGATATATCCCCATTCATAGCTCCATGTTCTGGACAAATGTCAATACAATGCAGTCTTCGATTATGACGGCCGCGTTTCTTATCTTTGCCCACATGAACATGATGTACCGACATTTCTTCATACACCGCAAGGTTTTGTGGAGTGAATGGTTCAGAATCATCATAAATCTGTTTTGTATGTTTATGTTTTTGACCATCAACGTGGTGTGAGTGACTAGAGTGATCATACTGATGGTCGTGTGAATGTGTGTGTGGGTGATGATCGTGACTGTCCCAGTCTTGATGGTTTTCTTGCCAGTGATCGTGGTGTTGGTGATTTTGATCGTCGTGTTGGTAATTTTGATCGTTGTGTTGGTAATATTGATCATCGTGTTGGTGATTTTGATTGTGTTGTTGTTCATATTGAGAATCATGGTGCCAATAATCTGTATGATGTGTTTGACTGTCTTGATTTGAATAATGTTCTGTGTGTGGAGGTTGGGCTTGTGTTTGGTATTCCCAAGCGTATTTTCTGATTTCTTCTCTATCTTCATTCCTTTCTAAATCCACATGTTGGCTGGTTCCATCTTCTGTACCTGGCGGAATATTTCCTCTATATATTTGCCAAGGATCATGGAATTCTGATACATCTATCTGTTTGTCTCGAGATTCTTCCTTAACTTGAGCATCAGGATGGTGCCAAGCGAATTCTGATTCAGGATCCAGAGTTGGTTGATAGTGGTATTGGTGGCGGACGTCTAGTGGCGGTAACGCTGGTGGCACGTCACGTGTACCCTCCACCTCAACCTATCGGTTGAAGTGAAACAGCTCAGTAGTATGCATGCACATAAATTACACTTGAACCAAGCTTCGCGCACTAGCTCAGTTACTATATAGTGCAAAAAACTTCGTCCAAGCAACTATTATTTTTTATTAAATTAGCGTAAACTAAATAAACATACTGAAATAACAAAGTTCCTATAGGAGAAAAAAAATAAAGTAGAAATAACTATTTGTTTTAACTAAAGCTGAAATTTGAACGGTTTATTCGGTATGTTTATAAAGTTTTCGCGGTATTCCACCAAAATACCAACACCATCTACTCCGTGTCCCATACAGAAATTAAACAAACCGTGCGAAAGCAACAGACATGAATTTTGCAAAAGTTAAAATGTTAGTATTTTGGAGAAATATTATTTCACACGGGTACAAGAATGCTTCAAACAAAAGGGTGCGTCAAATAGCAGTACAGTGCACAAGCTCAGAGTGCAAGCTAAATAATGTTATAGGTTGGAAGTTACTGTTTAGTCACTCAATTATTCACAGACCCTAACACGGTGCTATAATAGAGAAAAAATATTAAATTGAAACACACCTACGTTGGAATAAAATTCACTAAACGCAAGGTGAAAAGCTGAAGTTGTAATGTGCAAGTCTCACCTCTGCAACTTTAGAATCCTTCCTTGAATGCTTGGAAAACATGTTGTAGTGTTCAGATCAGGGCTCGGAATGACAATGGATCGACTTACTGGACCGTACGAGGTACTATGTGACAACTCGTGGTCAGACTCAGAACAGAAACCGCAGACAGCTGGTTTCGATTTCAACAATGTGTAATCGATATGGAAATTAATATCTAGACCAATCGTAATAATAATATGAATTACTTAAGATATCTAGAGGTTGATTCAATAAATGTATTATTTTTATTGTAATTCGATATTTGATTAGGTATCGATTTCATTTGCTCTAAATTCAACATTTATTCCTGTACACACATCTAGCTACTTATGTCTTGAGTTATTTATATCATTCCTTTTACTTTCCTATTTGTGTTTGTAGAAGTATCACCAAAGCCAATTCGAAGGTTTGATTTTAGATTACAAGTTCCCTAAGTAAGTAGGTACAATAATTATTACCTATTTACAGAGATTAGAGAAATCTGCTTGTCGAATCTAATATTTAAAGATGTATAATTAAAGTGCTGAATGGCTTACCATGCCGGTGTCAAGCTGAGTGTGGACGTGTCCGACGAAGATGTCCCACCACAGTTGGAGGAGGCCACGGATGTGCTCCGGCGCATCGACAGAGCCAGACTCGAAGTTGTACTGCTGCAGCCATGGCTTCGCGGCGCCGATGAAATGGATAATCTTCAAGTTCTGCCCGAAGCTGTAAATTGTAATCAAAATATTATTAGTGCATCTACTATTATTATTATTATTATTATAATCTTTATCTTCATCGCCATAAGCAGTAAAATCAATTGCATTAGATACGAATACTTCATTGAATGGTAAAGAGAGACGGAATAAAGGTGATCTGTGGTTTAAGAATTCTTTGCGGTTTTCCGTACTACCTATAACCTCGAAGATGATTAAATCCTTTGACTGATCCCAAAGTAAGGTCTTTGGTTAATGCTTTATAATAATATACTTATCATTAATGCTTTCATCATCATCATCATCAACCCATTAATGTCCCACTGCTGGGCACGGGTCTCCTCTCAATTGAGAGCGATTAGGCAAACTTCACATGCCATCGAGAATTCTCTCAAGCATGCAGGTTTCCTCACGATGTTTTCCTTCACCGTTTGAGCATGTGATAAATACGCACATAACTGTCGAAAAATCAGTGGTGCGTGTTTTGGCTTCGAACTCGAGACCTCTGACATCTCAGTCCACTAGTCACACCACTAGTCACACCACTAGGCTACCACAGATCATATTAATGCATTATCTTATACATAAAATTCTCGTGTCACAATGTTCGTTCCCGTACTCCTCCGAAACGGCTAGACCGATTCTCATGAAATTTTAGCATATTGAGTAGGTCTGAGAATCGGCCAACATCTATTTTTCATACCCCTAGGTGATAAGGATGTCTCTTACCAGATTTTGTTTTCTTTTTTTTTGACAACATATTTTTGTATATTTTTTTTTTAGATTTGGCATTAAAAAATTCTTATAACCCTAATATTTTACTCTTCTACCACCAACCCCCAAAATGTGGCAAAACAACGTTTGCTGGGTCGGCTAGTACAACTTATAAAAGTGAAAAACTTGCTTCACAAAAATCGAAACTAAGTACCTAAGTATATAAATTTACCGTGTATTGTCTACTTGGAATATTCGGGTACTGTCAGAATAGAATGTAGTAGTCCGTTGTGTTAGCCGCTTGTAGTATTAAGTGCCTATGGATATAGACTATTGACATTTTATGATCACTCTCGACTGCATATGTTACGCCCTTTTTGGCAACTCAATGAAGTGAGTTCAAAATACGACGTAATAAATGACTAAAGTAGTTTTGAACACAACTACAGCGCATGTCCACGTGTTCTCTCAGATTTATCGGTAAATAACAATAGGCCCTAGCTTATTATTATTTATAGGGGCCTACCCTATTAGATGGGAAAATGTAACGATGCGACGTTACGCTCCAATTGTACGATAAAAATTTTAGTGATTGAATACTTTTTAACCTCATACTCATTATTAATTAAAAGTACCGCCAAAATTTCCTACTTGTACATCAGTACACCTCTAGTTAACCCTTTGGGAACATAAGCGTACGTGTGTATAATTTTAGTTGTAATTGTGTTCAGTATTGTTATTTGTGATTTGTGACGTAATCAGTTCCGATGTACGTAGAAATGCAAACAGCGATAGTCTCTACTTGACTGCAAACGTCAATACCAGCCGTGTGAATGCATCAGGTAACTCCACTCGTGCGGATCAAAATGGCAAGATAAAAACTGTTTCCCTCAGTTTTAATGAAACTCCAATGACTCATTCGCAATGTGTGATATAATACAAATACTCAAGTATATATTTTTTGCAATTTCACCTGCACAGTTTTCAAAAATGTATCTTTTAATTAATTTCGTTACGCTTAGTTAAACATGTATCGCGGTCTAGTAGTTACTTAGTAACATGCGCGGTCGCTAATTGTCTTGATAAAAAGTTTTATTTTGTCATGGAATACTTATTAGCAGCAAAGAGTTTTAATTTATTTCTAGCTAAATGCACGTTGGCTCCTATTGAGATTACAAGGATGTCAAACTGAAGAACAGTGTAGGTAAAGTCTTCTGCCATTTTTTTCTGAAAACACGGGCCGTGACACGGTTACTGATCAAAAGTATTGGCTGTAAACGAATTAAACAAATTTGGAACGTGACTCACTGTTTCAAAGCGGGCAGGTAAGAATAGAAGGCGGCAGATGTAACGTTGTACAGGAAAGGCAGATGCTTGTTGATGTCTCCGCGCGCCCAGTCCGAGAAGAACGAGTTCAACAGACCCTGATCGCCACCTGTCACCAAACATTAAGGGAACAAATTGATAAATTGCCAGCACAAATAAATGGCGTAGGAATAAGTGAATCCGTGTTGACTTCCATGACCCTGACAAGGATATAAATAAAAGAACTAACTAGAAATAACAGTTTGTAATCAACAGTATCTATAAAAATATGATTAATTTATTCCAGCTGTATAAATAATAGCTGATAGAGTATCTGTTAAATCATTATGGTCTAGAATATTATAATTTTAATGCAGAATGGATAGATCTAGGCGAGATATCAAGTTAGATTAAACTATATTTACATATTTTGGGAGATACGAGATAATGCGAGATATAAAATTGGTCTAGCAATATTTTAAAATGATCTTATCTATAATGATCTAATTTATCTCACCATCGAAGCTGCCACGTTCCTGTGCGAAGGTGATCAGCCTGCTGAAGGTATCTGTGGACGGTGTGAACACGAACACTCCCGAGTTGAAGCAGTCGGGCCAGCCGACGTCGGGTGCTGCCGAAAGCTGTTCACGTTCAAACAACTCATCGCTGTTTTGAACCACCTACGGGAGGACAAAATTCGATCTACCTTTATTATACTCGGTACACCCAAAATGCTGACTAAAAAAGTCATTTTATTAAAAAGTGAGTACAGTGAAAAATAGACCCTAATCCCAGAGCTCATCTGAGAAACTACATTCAATTTACCGAGCTATATAGTGTATCGTCTATCGTTCCACAATATATCGCAGATAAAATAGCCGTAAAGTTTGCAATGATTTTAACGGAATTTGAATGGCGGCCCTTCAAGATCTGGAAGTGTGATATTAATGTGTCCAGCGACATAATTTTATCGTCACGTGTTATCTCACCTCTAGCCTTTGTTTCCGTACGAGAATTAGGTATAATGATTACACGGCACGCATGTTTTAACTGATGGAGTTAAGACTTTTTTTCCGAGTAATTAAGTCCGATCTTCTACTTTAAGTGCTGATAGTTACTGCTTAATGCTAATCAAGTTTTTGATCATTCAAGTCATTAATCCTGTATCTGAGCTTACTTGGTACAATTTTTTTTTCATTTATCATACATCAACGCGATGTACAAATTTTAATTTAATATGGAACTCAATGGACTTTATAACATTAAGAAGAATAATTTGAAATTTCTAAATCTTCATAGCACTTAGCTATGCTGTATGTATTCGTGTGTGATCATATATTGTAGATCTTTATCGATGTTGAACAAAATAGCAAACGTTATAGATCTAATCTAAATACCGAATAGTCATTAAGCAGAATACATAATTTCGTTACGATACACGTGAGGTAGTGACAACTGGTATAAATATCAAGAACTCTTTATCTGAATAATGATAAAAACTTAAGTTGACTCAATAACCTGCGATAAATAAAAACTGAACGAGGCAGTGGATTCTATCGGGACGCTATCTCATTGTTTATTATTGGAACCTAAATGTTCATGAATTGGAATGTTTTTCTCGTTTATATTATGTAACTTTATGATCTAGATTATATGGGCATGGGAACGTGGTGTAATTATGTTATTACTTTTAAAGCACATGCGTTACCTTCATAAGAAACGGCAGAATGAAAGTGTAAGATATTGGAGTTGGTCCAAAATTGTTAGGAACAAAATATTTGGGCCACGGTTATGCGTCTCGGCATCTCGTGTTACTGCACCAACGTCCACATCCGGTAACATTGACTTTCTTATCGCATAAACAGTAATAGATCAAAATAGCTTTAACGAGTTTTACATACGGTCGTTAATCAGAAATAAAAAATCGACAGCGCTTTACAATATACATACTTGTTGATCTAAAGTCTGCTATCGAGATATAAATGGACAGTGGGTGACATCACACATCAAATACTCAAACATTTGCAATTTGGCTGTGAAAACTCAAGTGCTTAATATTTATTTGACCGTCAATTTGGCCAATACGTAGAAGAATGTTTTAATCTTATTAAAACATTCTTCTACGTATTGGTAACAATCTTGTCTGTTCAGTTGAACACTTTATGGCAGGACAGGATACAATACATTAATTTGAGACGATCGTCCCATACGAGACTTGATTGAAGAAATCATCGGACAAATAGCGTGTATCTGAATGGCTATTTGGTCTTGTAAAATATTTGCACTCAAAAGTTTGTTTTGCCCAGGATCTGATCATGCCAAATAAACTTGCATGCTAAAATGGGAAAATGACGCGATCACATTAAATGGTAACTAAATCGATGCCGGTAAACCGCATAACATGTACGATCTAATTTAGTTTAATTCATTAGAGCTGTCGGCGTTATAGGACGCTCATTAATTAAAGTTTAAGAGAGAAGACAGATACGTCTGAGACTGCTGCCAAGAAAGCTCACCAATGTGTCGGCATCCAGGAACACGCACTTCTCGTACTGCGTGAGATTCCAGCAGTGGATCTTGGTGAAGGTGATGCCCAGCTCGGGGCGCTGCAACAGAGCGAGGTGCGCGGCATCCTGAGAGTCCAGTACGTCCACTATTATCACATCGGCGAACACAGCCCGAAGACGGTCTCTGTGAACATTCAATACAATAAAGTTAACTTTTACCCATATGACTCTTCTATGTAGTACTCTGCGTACTCTACGAAAATCATTCCCTACAAAAGTCTACCAGCCTATTGCACTAAAGTTGCGAAAATCCAAACCAAGCAATTAAATATTTCATATTGCAACTTAATACGACCTGCGAATCGGACGTAGGACATCTACCAGTAGTCTATAATTATATATATTATATCTGCGGAGTCTATAATTATATAGGCTCCGCAGACAGACTGATACTTCAAAAGCATGGAATCGATGGATTTTGAGTTAGCCCCTTCTACTCATAAAAGGATAGCAACAGCCAATGAAACAATCGTGAACCATATGTTATATCGAATTTGACATCTAGCGGTACTTACTTCTATATTTTTTTTCATCATTAATAGATACGTCTTACGTACATAGTTAATCACTTAAGATCAATTGATCTTGATCCTCATTTATCAGTTTAGCCCTAAGCTGTTAGTATGTGTAGGTATTATAGCTGTAGGTATTATAAAGAAAATTATATCGTGTTTTCAGTTTGGTACGACTCACTGTCTATATTTGCATTTGTACTGTTTATAATCTGCACACACACTCAGATTATGTAATGATTTGTGTGTATCTGCTAAGTAAATGCCTACGTACAATCGTAGTTCTTACTTCCACAATGAATACATAAAAACTGGGTATTGTCCGTGTAAAATATATATGACACATTATTTAAGTAACTGCCTATTTGTGAATATTGACGAATGAATACATAATTCACGTTACTGAAATTTGGGAATAACAAGTGTTAAGCAAATGTAATGGCACAGTGATTATGAAGCATGTTTGTGTTCGACAATCGTAGTCAATAGGCGACCTCCGTAGGCAAGATTCACCGTATTTACAACTGCCAATTGAATTGGAACTGCACAGTCGATTCAAAACGCAATGTGTGCACTGGAACACAATATAAATGATATATTATAACGTTGTACGAGCACATACGACTGCTGTATAGGCAAAGTTCTTTAATTTAACTCATAAAATGTGTGTCGGTCATGTTTTAGTTTTCTGGACTATTCATTTATAGTCTCCAATATCATGTCACTCACTTTAATTTAATCAGTTGAATAGATTATGAGCTTTGTGCGATTATTTTTAGGCTTCCGAAGTCAACAAGGAAGCCTTGCTCTTAGTGCTCAAAAGTACTGTAATTTGGCATATTACTGGCGTGATTAATCACGCCAATAAAGTAATAAAATAAAATCTTGTAAAAATGATTTTTCTGTATCGACCGGACATATAATATGGGCGGGCTATATTTTTCCTCGTCTATTGCATATTGTGGAGTGTGGATGGATCGTGAAAGAATATTACGGGTGTGAGAAAAATTTACCATTTTTTCGTTTCAGTGATTTGTCTGCGATATCCATCCTTCGTACCAACCTTCTATTTCCTGGTTTTAGATACGTGTAATTCATAACAGTATATAAGGCAACTACGGAAACCTGCATTGCGCTTGGATATAGGAGACCATTTTAAATTTATCTGTTTGAATGGTTTCGATCGACGACACAGTTAGTAGATAAATATCATGTAAGTAGGATAAATCGATTCGTTCTTTGAGTTAATTTGGCGCAGAAGGATGTTTGTCGTCACTAAATAGCATTTGTGACGTCATAGCATTAACACGTAGAAAAAAATTGGCATAGGTTTTCATACAGATCTTGGTATTTGCGTCATGTCCTTTGATGTAGGTCTGTGGTAGGAGGTTACCCACTTATGACACAATTCCCTCATTTTTTTCTATACAACTCACTAACAAGAATACGCCGTTTATTTTTCCTCGTGGGTGTCAAGCGTCGACTCGGGAATTATTTATAGTACAAATGGGCAACAAAAACCACGTGTTGTTATTAACATAGGAGTAAAAGTCAAGACATGGCCACAATTGACACAAATAAAATGAAATCTATCCGTTTACTTACCTCATCCAGCCCCAGTCTCGAGGTTGTCCAGCATATCGTATATTACAGAACTAGATAATTTCAGGCACGTACATCTGAGATTGTTAGGAAAATGAACTGGATGTACCTCATTGGGTCAGTGACAGCTGGCGTGATGAGCACCACGGCTGGGTAGGTGGAGGCGACGCGTCGCAGCGAGTGCGCCAGCACCAAGGCTCCCAGGCCGTACGAGTCGTTTGTGGCTAACGTCACCCATGCTCGATCTGAACACAAAACAACAGTAAGAAGAAACCAAACCAAACATACCTACAACTACTTAAACCAGCGTTGTTTTGTCAACAGTGGCGGGGTCACTGCCATCGGGCGCAGCGAGTTCACAATTTTACATAAAAATGTGCATACTGCACTTGAATATTGTCTCCCTCATCAATTGCCGTTCAATATAGAATACACCGGATGCTCTCTCACGATAAACTAGTATTTAGTCGATAACGTTACTTTCCTGTATGCAGTACTTTCAGTTGAACAATCGGAGTATTTGTATTTCCGATAATTACTAACTGGGCCATACGAATACAATAATTCTTGTCTATTTTATTCTAAGGTGAAAAGCTAGCATTCAGTTCTCATAATATGTAGGCATGACGCAGGCTCCATTATGAACTAATAAAAGTATGAAAAAAAAAACTAATGAAAAATTTAAATATGGATTTGCAAACTTTGATTAATAAAACCATCAAAGGATACAATCACACCGAACGTGCGAACCCAGAAATCATTTTTATATTGTTTATTTTTATATGCCAGCTAAAAATCTTAAAAAATATATTTACTTGGAGTTTGAATTTGAATTTAACAGATGCCTGAGGGTGTTGAATCAATTTCCTATATGTTGCATCCAAGATATCGTACAGTTTTGTCTTTTAACTATTGGAAAAACCAATAAAACAACTTCCCAGACAAATGCAACAAGTTTATATAGTTCATTTTGTATGCTCATCGGTCTTTTTGGAATCCCACTGTTGGACACGGAATTCAAATCATCTCAACCTGATTGGAATTCCTTATGAGTTTGAGAATTAGGTTTGAGTAGATTTTTTGAGATGAAATATCATTCATGCGTAGACGAAAAGTTACGTTACATCTGCGTATAGGTACATAACCTAACCTAACATAATATTGTTATTAAGGTTATAATAAGTACATAATTACGATGTTATTTTCGTTGACCAAATAAATTATTGCGATGAATTTATGTTAAACGGGTAAGATATTATGCTCTACGTTGTTCAGAAAGCAAAATGACGTTTGCATTTTATTTGTAAAAAGATGATGATCAAATATTTGCTGAAAAGAAACGAACTTTTGAGGTAACTTGATGTGCTAATAATTAAAAAAAAACACTAATTAAACTGCAAGCAAAAATTAAATTAACCATTAAATATAGACATTAAATTAAGTCTTGATGGAAATGAAACCATTTTCTAAAATAAGCGTCAGTGCTATCTCGGTGTGTTAGTAACACGTATAATTATATACGTAACTTTCCTTTAAAGGCAGTTATTTAAAATAAAGAAATAATATAATTCTATCTTAGATTGAAATAGTTTAGAGAAAGTAGACACTAATTAAATGAAAATATAGCATTATTAAACAAAAATATAATTAATACCAAACATTAATACTTATTTTACAGTATATTAACATACTATTACGCCTATCGTCCCCGAAGGGTTAAGCAGAACTGTACTAATGTACACCCACGTTTCTCCGGTACGTTTTAGGTTCCATGTAATAGGGGGCGAGCCTATTGCCATTCACCGGGCACAAACCTAAACTCCGAGATGCTACTGAGAATTCCCAAACCCAATAACACTGCTGACTTGGGAATCGAACCCAAGACCTCTTGCTAGGCAGTCGCACTGTACGACCACATTACATACCAGTTTACATAGATACCTGGAGGAATACCTGGATACCATAAAACCAAATCGGGAAGAGCAGTATTAATTAATTCGATTTTATTTTTTAAACATGTACACCTTACATAGCTGTACTTAAAATCCTATTCATTTTCCTGAACTGGATGGCTAATGTCATCCAAGCCAATGCCACACTTCTATAAGTTCTTCTCGAGGACATTAAATAATGAAATCTTTTGATTGAGAGATGATCAATTGCGATGCAAAACGTCACGTTTCTCTATAAAAGTGAACCATATTGTTTGTGTACGTGATATAATGTGCCCAAGCGACCGGGAAATATTATATTAGATATTATCTAGAAATATACATAAACATAAACGTCATAAACAGATTTATTATATATATGTTGGTTGGTTTATTAGGGAAAGTGTGTACCTAAATACGGACGTCCGTCACACCCAATTGAGCTAGTTATTTATAATTTATATATCTGCATTAACATTTATGTCTAATTTACAAACGCACGAGTCTAATCACATTTCTGTAGACGTCTTTGGTGCCAAAGACGTAAACGTCTAAAATAACTGGAGAAACGTTGTTATGGAGGATTACGTAGAATTATATTTTAGCATTCTGTCTGTTCGTGTCGAGACGTCGTCATCGTAAAATGCCATGAGGAAGTGCGCAGTTTCTTCCTCGCGAAAAAGACGCAGGCAGGGCATCTACATATGTTTAGTAGTAGGTAGATACAGTCTTATAATGTAGGTAGGTATTATAATATTGGAACTGTTGGCACGTGTTACGGTGTTGGCGCCGTAGATGCGTATGCGCAATGCTTATTTATTCACCTGTCAATATTACCACGTGTTCATATTAAAGACTTGACATTCAATCTATTTAGGAAACATTTATTGTCTACTCATATATTTTCTGCCATTTATTAAATTGCTTCAGTTTTGTAAGTAGGCGGTTTTGTAATTATGAACAATAATGTCAAATATCATTATCATTGGCTCTATTATTTACAAGTACGATATGGCGAATCGCTTGATATTTCTACTGAAGTATTCACGGGAATAGCTCCGGCATCCAGCCCGCGTGGGCCATTACATATACCACCATGTAATAGACAAGTGCCGCACGTTCAGTTCCGAAATAGCGCGACACAAATAAAATTCAAAATAAAACTACTGTGTAGCGTTAGATATTTGGTGTCGGGCCCGTCCACGCCTATGTATTCCACAATTAAACTCGTAAGTCTTCTCTATCAACGCGAGCTGCCACTATGTAGTGACGTATCAGACGTAGATATAAGACCGTGCGGTAGGAATTCCCGACGCTATGTCAGCAAAACGCCTATATTTGATTATCCAATTTCATCTGAAAATGTTATAGCTGCATAGTTTTAAACCGTTTCAAAGCAACGTTATAGTGCCGTATGCAATTTTCAGTTTTTAACTTGCACGCTTTCAAAAGCTTAACTCTAACATCCTTCATGTCATAAAACTATCTAAACATCGCAATAATTTTAACTCAGGAAATTCCGTTAATTTTCGAGGCCATATCTTGGTGGCCAGAAGTCTACTCATTACGTGTTTTCTTCAGCATTTAATGGTCTATAAACATCGTAAAACCGCCGAATCGGTTAATTTTTCAAAATGTCTGCCCGGTAACTCGCCGTATAATTATACTAAAATATATAATGCTGAAAATAATTTGGTATTTATTTAATGCATACACACACGCGTGTATATATACTGCACTGCATACACTGCTGGCAGAAGGCACCCCAACAAGGCACTCGAGAGTTGAGATTCAGGATCAGGCGAGCTCGGGAGCAATGTCCCTGCGGTTTCTATTTAGGTGCAGCCGGTCCGGCGGGATGGAACCACGCGAGCAGTCGACCGTTTAACGGAATAAAGGAATGCAATGATGACGTGTTCATCTTTTTATATTGTCACACGTGTGTGTCTAGTCAATAGTAAGGTAATCTTTCCATGTTTGAAAAAGTAACTTATGCGATCCACGCGAATCTAAGTTTGCCGATGCTAAGTCAGCTAAATACGTTTCACTTGGCCATTATTTAATTTTCAGTTCTGTAAAGTGAAAACCAAAGACTTAGTCGTCTCGTCTAGAGAAAGTAGGGCTCGTTTTACGATCTGGGCTTCGTACGAAAGCCATAGAAATCTTTTTAAGTGCCGGCTATTGCGCTTTAAATCTGAATAATTTGGTGTATCGTGACTTTCAATTCCTTCTGAACATGATATAACAATATCACAATAAATTATAGCTCCATTTGACCCCTTTAATTTTATTGATTTATATTGGTATCAATGGAATATTGCCATTGTCTTCAAAGTAGAATGAATAATTCAGCTAACATCAATACATCAAGTTGGTATACTGGCGCCGGCGCTAGTTTAGCCGCAATCAGGTCGGATGAACCTTTGCGGTTCGTATTGAATATCAGATATCAAGTTGAGTTGGAAGGCCCGAGCTCGAATCCAACGATAATAATCACATTTATAATAACTGTAATGCTGTTTCAATATGAAGTAAAAAATGATAATGGAATGGACCCTGGAAAATACATACGTCCACGGACTATACTATAGCTCTAATAAGCGGAATACTAACGTCCTGTAGTGAACAGAGTGGACTGAGATGATGATGATGAGTGTTTGGCGATTATGATGTAACACGTTCTGATAACTAACTGCCCCAACTGTTTCACATGATTATACGATACATACTTATATCTGGATGTTGCCTCATACTATATTATTTTTTCAAATTTAATAGGGAAGTTATATAATAACTTATACCTACATTTTGCATAATCATGAATATCGTAACCGTAATATACATTGGTGCAGTTTCCATAGCAGTTGACATAGCGTAGTTGATAGGCTGATAGTCCCAGTGTTTATGAATGTAGTAGGTATTTGTAACAGATAACGATACTCTGTTTACGATCTCTCATTCGAGATATGAAAGGAAATTAAACGTAGGACCGAACAATTCATAATCTTTTCTGTTAACGTAGAAGTGACGTAGATGTTTGTGGGGTCAATAAAGATAATCGAGCACAAGCTGGAATGACAGAATATTTCAAGTTCGTCCGGCTTCTCCATAGTTCATTTAATGAAGCGAGAATATGTGTAATTTAATAACTTTGGGCTAAAACAACGTTAACAAATGAAAAACGTATTTTAAGGCATAACACACAGAAAGGTGAAATGTTTCGTATTTTAGAATACCTGTCTACCTACTTATTTAATTGGTAGTTGTAAGCAAAAATTTAAATCGTGGTGAGTAAAAGAAATACCTAATATAAAATAAAAAAAAATTACCAGTTACAATTGTTCGTTTTCCTCGAAATGTAAGTATTTTACGAACTGAATGCATAGTAATTATTTATTAATAGATAATAAACACGTTAATTAAGGAATTAATATTAATGAGGGTATTTTATACAAATTCTTTAAGCCAATTATATAAATAATCAAAATGTACTAGTCTTTAATTTTTTCTTATAATTTCTATTGAATAATTGACGCAAATTTTATACATTATCAGGTTCTAGGATTAGTTAGGCAGGCATGTGTGAAATTGTGAATTACATAAAAGCCGGTATTATAACTTCAAAGCTTACTTGACATTATGTGGCCGGGTGTAGTCTCGTGTGTGACAGTTCCAGTCACCTCTAATATCACGAACTACACGCGCTCTTCGCGCAACACTAGCTAATGCACGCAGCGTGCGCGACCGGCGACCGCGACCCCCTCACCGCGCCCGACACTCACACTACCACATCGACGCTATTCTGTACACACATACACACACGGGCAAATAAGCCCCATGCGTGTAAATAAAAAGCCTGTTAACGAATCAGTATTTAATTTAATAACAATTTTAAACACATAGGATTTCAATAAATTGTAATAAATTATATAAGTTCACGATTTTTTATTTTTATTTCTATGCTGGCAACAAATCCAAGACCAACACTCAACAGCTGTTTATAGCGATCGATAGATGTCAGTGGGTGTCGCTTTATTTTCGTTGCCGTATATAGCATAACGGTATCCGTAGTAAAATCTTTATTGTAGTGATGTTAGTAGTACTCGGAAACATCGATTGATAACACATTTTAATTGAATACAAAAAATAATATTTCGTACTTAATATTTTAGATACTTCTTGAAATTTACAAATCTTATTGATTTCTTACACTTACGCGAATATTAGACATTGAAATAAAACTACTGTTTACGGATTTTATCGCGGTATATTTTTTTATATTATTTTAACCCTACGCGACGTTTCGGATCCTTTACAGCATCCATGGT
The DNA here is from genome assembly GCA_905163465.1 of Craniophora ligustri. NCBI lineage: Eukaryota > Metazoa > Arthropoda > Insecta > Lepidoptera > Noctuidae > Craniophora > Craniophora ligustri. The sequence goes on from LR990955.1 coordinate 13,337,361, forward strand.
CACGGGCAGACTGAAGAGTTGGTCGTCTTGAAGTTATAATTACTAACAGATACCCTGCATTTTTTAAATCCGTAAAAAATTGTTTATTTCAATTTACAAATCTTTTTAAGTGAAAGTATTGCAGAAAAATGCGTAAAAGCAGGATTTGTTAGTGTTGTGAGAAGGACTGCAAACTAACACATTATAGACGTGAAATTATATTCATCCAATAAAATCCTTAAATTAGATGGCATGGGACACTTAAAAATATTGTTCAATTTCATCATGCGAAATGTCTATACATTTCGTATGACCTGTATGATTGAACTCCACGCCGTTTTTATAAAATATATGTTTTATAACCGGTAGATTTATACCACAAATTAATTGAACTAAGCCCTATTATTCTGGTTATGAAAATGCAGTATATGATAAATATGGGGCTTACATCGATATCATTTTATCGATACCCACATCAATGCTTCCTAAACACTTCCTACAACCCTACATCGCTATCCAATCCAGTAGTCTCTTTCATACTCGGGGACGTTCCGCGGTCTTCTTTGATATTATTATACGTGAAGTCGGGTCGATGAACGAATTTGGAAAAAAATGAGGGACAATATTATGCAATACGGCATATTATGGGGGATTTGTAATGACGGGTTTATAATTGAATACAAAGAAAGGTCATTATAGACGTAAAATGTCGTAGTAAAACGGCAGGTTAGCGTGTTGTGTTTGTTTTCGGTGTTTCGGTGGAAACGATGGCCAACTCTCCGACTAGTATCGAAACACAAATAGACAGTTTTTTGGAGCAATTTAAGAGGAGTGCGTCGAAGGCGATGGAGGAGAAGATGGACTGGCCCGATGGTCCGTCCCCAGGAGCCGTGGTCAAGTCACGCAGTAGCTGTTTCGCCCTAGACGCAGCAGCTGGTAAGTATTAAACCTAGACTATAACTAAATTAGACACCCATATGACGTCATAACAATCGACTACTACGAAAGATTCATTATGTAGGTATAATACCTACTGAAAGACACGAGAAAAGTCTGTTACTATTACAGACGCTAGGAAGCAATAATATTTGAGGCAATAATAATATAATAATAATGATTAATGAAGGTAGGTGGGCAAAAAACCCTTTACTAAGTGCTCAGTAAATATAAATATAATATAATACCTGTTAGTCACATATTTAGGTACATACTTTGGCACATTTAAGGTAATTTATTTTTATTATTTCGTACTCACCCATGTAAACAATAAGATTTATGTGATGATAAACACAAAGTATTAAGATAATGAGTATTTTTTTCCAAATAATTGTACATTTACGCGCAGTCCACTGATCCACTCCCACTTTTTCCCGCATTTTTATTCATCGGCCGATGACAGAATGACAATAACTCACTGACAATCTAGTTTTTTAGGACTTTAGGGTGCGTGACCTTGTTACTTCCTGTCCTAACCTTTTTTTTCATGTACTATGATAACAATGATTCAATATAATACATATTTATGCACTACTACACTATAAAATCTTTTACGCCATGCGCGAGTGCGAGTAAAATGTTCATTGGATCAGCCTGAGAATTATGTGCCTCATCAATTTGTTCAATTCCGGCGTTACAGGAAATGTAGAAAGCAGATGTAGAAAGGAAATACATTTAATAGACAAATACCCATGGTGGCAGCAGTCTGCTAGTCACAGAATATTGTGCCTATGGCCCGTGCATGAATATTCGCTTATATTTGGTAATGCCTATTTATTCGAAATGCTTAATCGACCTTTAGTGGGGTCTACTTTGGCCCAGTTTACGATATTTTTCTTGACAATATAAATTCTAGATAATATACATACTTTAGACTTATCAAAGCGGGTTTGCTGGTTTTAAAAAATAACTTAGCTTATTACATATAAATCATTACTAGTGAATTAAAAAATCGATTTATATTTAAACTTCCCGCCACAGCATGCGTTTCTTCGAAATGTCGGTTTAATATAGCGTTTCCATATTGGGCTTTGTTCCACCTCGTTGCGGACCCTCCAGTATATCGAGCTCTGGCCCCTGGTATATGTGTGCGATATTATTATTATATACTTTTTTACTTTAGGTGGATACATATTATTTTCTTACTTTTGTGATCTCGCTGTCGTCTATACATATATAAAGTATTTAGATATTTTATAGGCAAGTATAATTAAATTTATAATTATTATACCCTTCCCTAAACCACGCTCTATAGTATATACTATTAACGAAGTTATAATGAAGGTAACAATATATAATATATTTATGTTGATTAGATCGATAAAATTGAGTCGATGCTACTTACTTTCCTTTTTCCCTACGAATACTTATAAGTGCGTACAGGCTATTGATAAACACTAAGTATAATGAACGAATGACGCATAAATCAAAAACAGGGTAGTAAAAATGAATGAGTAAATGATGTTTTCTTCATAGGTAATATGCTTGATACTTAGCTTTATTATATTTTAATTTAGGTAGTATATACCTCATAAAAAATATTTAACAATATATTTTCATTAATTAAGCCTAAGTTCCGACGTCGATAACTTGTACACTCACCTTGTCTCGCCTGTTTTGAAAGAGGGAAGTCATATTGTAGACTTTATGTAGTATTAATTAAGCGAGTAATCCTATAATACCTAAGATAGTGTAAACATGTATTGAATAAATACATAGATTAATATATTTTTGTATTACGGCTAATGAAATTACTGTATAACGTTTTCAATTCAAATTCTGCCGCGCTGTTTAGCGCCGGTATCGTCGATACGGAAACGCGATCTCAGCGCTGTCTGGTGGTGGCGCACTGTACTAATTACGTGTTCTACGGCGTCCTCCGATTTTATTCACGGAAAGTGTATCGCCATATTGCTTCCGTGAACTCAGTGAAATATTTGTGCATTTCTCTTAAATTATGACTGTAATATCAAAATGAAGTGAATTAAAACAAACCACAGTCTGTAAGAAACTGTGGGGATACATTTATATGCATCTCAGTGTCAGATATATCGTGAAATAGGTGAGTTTTATTCTTCCTTTGCTATGACTATATGGCCCAATATTCCACGGGAGTTCGATCCGCTATGCGATAATGAAACTTAAAAAATGCGATTAAGGTTAATAATTGCGCGGTTTTTGTTATGTTTATTTACATGAATTTGAAAAGTTATCGCGGTTTTTCTTGTATTGTGTCTTGGGGTTGTCGATTCTCCTAGCGGTCGGGGCGGGTTTGTCGAGTAGCTTAATACACACACGTATGTACATACATGTGATTTGACGTGAACGATCGGTTGTAGCGTCGAGCAGGCAGAATGTCGTTCGAAAAAATGGAAGTTGTAAATCCTGCTGAGAAAGAGGCGAGCGAGGTCCTGCATTCGCTGCTTTCTGTGGAGCGGAGGAGCGTGGACAGCAAGGAGGCGATAATTGTGTCCATACCAGCGGACCAAAACGGGGGAGGCGAGTATGGCGAGAGCGCACAGTGGCACACTCCCGTCATGGGTCAGCACTCGGTTTTTGAGATGGCTGCAGGGCAAAACATGCAACAACATAACTACAATGGCCACCAAGAGCAGGTACCTACATTTTGCACTCTTACCATGTAATTAAGTTGTACAATGTCACAAAGCCTTTTAATAAGAATTAAACTGATTGTAACCTTAATTTTCAGGTACTATGGCAAGGGCACACAATACAAGTGGAAAATGGTGCTGCAAACTTGCAGAGTATTCCTGGCACCTACAGTATAGAGTTTGAGCCCCACGTAGATGGAGATCATGGAGAAATGGAAGTTGATACTAAACCAAAAGTTGAAAAGAAGATAGGCAATAAAAAAAAGAAAAAAGCTGAGTCTGACAGTGATGAAGAAGTACTTGACAATAAGCTGGAGGACAATCCTACACAAGTAAGAACTTTATTTTGCAATTTGAAACTCACTCCAATGTGCAAATTCATGTTAATTTTACTCAATAAATATATTTGAGGTTAGCTTATTGAGCAACAACTCTAACATGTTTGTGTTTCCTCCATCATAATTTGTATATGATATAAAGATGTGCTGCAAGAAGTTAATGTATCATATAACTTATATATGAAATTTAATTACAAGTTATGTTGAGAGATATTGTTTTATGGTATTTAGTCAGTACTAATGTTAATTCTACAATAATACTTTATTTTGCTGGTCGTGTCTATGGTCATCGCTAAATTGTACAACCCTAAGATTTCTACTGCAGTACAACAGTCCTATCAGACAGAGTTATTTTAAAATAAAGTGCTAAGAAACAATATATTATTCTTTATAATAAACTTTAAACTATGATATTTCAGGTCAAAGAAAGACTGAGGAGAGGTTGCGATTGTAAAGACAACTGTTATCGTGGACTTAATCCAGAAGCCGTCTATCGGCATAGACTTAACATTGCTGAACTCACTAAGAGTGAACATGATATGTACCTGATGGGCATCACAATGGCAAGCCTGGCAAATCCAGCTGAGACATCTAGACATAAAGTGAGGAGGAGACTGAGGGCATGTTATGTTTATCAAGGAAGGAAGGTGTGTCTTGAAGCTTTCTTATATCTTGAGAATGTAACACATTATCAACTTAAGCGTATCAGGCAGCATGTAATGACGCATGGCGTCGCACCTCGGATACACGGCAATGTTGGTAAGAAGCCATACAACACCTTCACTCTTGATATATACAAACATGCTACTAATTTTTTGAAGGAGTATTTAAAACAACATGCGAGCTCACCAAAAGATGTCCAGCCATCAGGAGAAAGCGGTAAAAAAGCGAGTAAGACTGTCATTATTCAAGGAGATTCACGGAAACATTTATTCGAGGCTTACAAAGAGTATGGGGAGATTTTAGAGCCAGGTGTTAAACTTATGGGTTACTCAACTTTCCGAGCATTCATGAAGGATCAGTTTCCTCATGTTAAATTTGCAACCAAGAAGCAGGATATTCCAAAAGACATGGTGCCCTTCCGCAGCGGTAAATGTATGTCATATGATAAGAATAAGGATCCTATCAGACTGCAGCAGGAGAAAGAGAAAGCCGACGCCAAAAAGGCAGCTATGGAGGCTAAGAAGAAAGAAGAACATGAAAGGGAGCAAGCGCAGCAACAAGCCCAACAACAGCAGCAACAACAGCAAGTCCAGCAACAACAACAACAGCAGCAGCAGCAACAACAGCAACAACAACAACAACAGCAACAACAACAAGTGCAACAAGTACAGGTTCAACAACACCAGCAGATGCAAAACCAGGCTCATGTTGTCATACATCAGCAACAACCTCAGCAGCAGCAGCAGATGCAACAACAGATGTTGGTTCCACAAGTCAGCCAGCACCAACAAGTGCTTACACAGCAAGGTGTGCAACAAGTAGCACAGCAACACTGTGTTCAGCCTCTGGGTGTCTCGGAGGAGGGTGGCCAGCCAGTAGAAATGGCACAGCAAGTGATACCACTGGCTGTAGTCCAGCAGCCACAACAAGCTTATATTGTAACCCCCGTTTCACACTTCCAAACTCGTGTACAGGGAACCTGGTATAGGCATTGACGGCCGATCACAGTTACCGCGTAAGTTTCTCTAATGCGAAACCAATGTTGCAGATGCAAAAAAAAATGACGTAACCTAAGATCTCGCGACGACTGAACTGTTGTAAATTGTAATGGTTCCTCGGAAAATCTGTTTAATTTGAAACGCCACACGTAACTTTGGCAATAAGTTAGCAAGGATAGTTAGGTAACACCTTTTCAGTATTGGTTGAAAAAACTAATTTAATAAAACTATCTGTAAGTTTTAAAGTTAATCATATTTACACCATTTATATTAGCAATTAGCTATGTAGTTTATTTTAGAATTTTGTGTAATGCGGTACTCCAACAGATACAAAAATTATTTTTATTATGAGAATAGATAGATATTGAGTAGTAGCTTCATGGAATGAATGTATGACGAATATATTGTCTTTGACTACAACAAACAAAAACTTAAAGACTTAGTAACCATCATTTGAGTATTTTTCCGCTGGGTGGCTTAATTAAATCATTTCCTTTTAATGAAAGTACATATCTGTACTAATACTAATTATTAATGGCAACTAAAATCTTAAATCTGTTTGCCAAAATTTAAGACATCTCTCTGATTTCTTACATGTACGCGAATATTAGACATTGAAATAAAGCTACTTTTTATAGGCATACTACTTGCCCGTGCCCATGCGTGCTGTGAAGGATCCGAAACGTCGGAATTAAATTAATATCACTGTATGCATTGCAATAACACCTACAAAAATTGTTTAATTCAATATCTCATCTTTTTACGAATCTTTTAAGTCCATGTAACCCATCGTTAATAGTAAATAAAAGCTACTCAATGGATTCTAAACCCAATACTAATATCATTAAAACGTAAATTAATTTGCTTGTTGTGCTCAAAGTAGGGGGAGTCACCAGAAGAAGGTATTAATATACAGCTAGTAATTTTGTAGAGGATTATGTTACAATAACGATCAATTAGTTTATCACAATATTACGATCGATGTCTTACTTTATTTATTAAAAAAAGCAGTGCCTTCATAATATGATGTGGATTTTGACATAACTTGTGCGATTATAATTTCGGATTTAATGTTTTAGGATAAAGTAATAATAGGATTTTAGTGGAAGGTGATGTATTTCAATGTTATAGTACATTTCCGTAAAAACAGATTATTATTTTGGTAACAAGCATAAACTACTTATTTCATACATTCTTTATACCAAATGAACTATTAAATACATATCAAGGTGTAATTTTTTTTGGGAGCAGATGAATTGAAATTTACAAAGTGTGGTGTAGATGCGCCGGAACATATAATTTTTTAAATTAATTGAAATTCAAATTAGTGTAGGCCACATTTTAATAGAAAGCTTGGAGAAATAGTGTTGTTGATTTTTATTTACCATCTAATTTAATGAAAATCATGATGGGATAGGCCATGGTATGTCATAGTATAATTTTTTGGCTTTTAATATTCTGTCTTTTACCCACCTAATTCAATGAGTTAAAAAATATTGTAGTAAAACTGTTTTAAGTTTTGCAATAGAGCATCACTGACCAAAAACTTGATGAGAAATATGTGGTTTTTGTTTTAATCATCATAGAAAATTCATGAAATCACAAATAAAGAACGCTTAATACATTTAAAGACAATTAAATATTAACTTAATTTATATATTTACTCAAGTGATATCCTAAAGCGCACTTTGTGTTTGTTAAATCTGTCTTATTGTCGATCAAGAAGGCTGACTTTCTGAAATTCGGTTTCCATTAGATCTCGGCTATGAGTTCGTAATGTTAGTAAAGCTTTATTTAATAAGTAGTTATTTTATTACACTAAATTTCTTGGTATCTAGTTTTTATTGATATCACTGTGACCAAACATTGCAATAAAATCGATTTTGAAAAACTATGTGATTCATAGAAATACAGAAAGTGTATGCTAATTATAACACCTTTACATAGTGTAAGGATAGTGATCATTTGTAAATTATTTTTTAATCACCACAGTGTGCATAGTGTTACAAAGGATTGTCACTGTCACGTTCGGCGTCCTATGGTCAAGAGGACGCATCGCGTTATGTGAGAACATCATTTTAGTCATGGCAAACATAGACAATGCTCAAGGTTTTTATATCCGATTTTAGACTACCTGTGTCACGAAATCTTAATTATTTTAATTGGTATAATTATTTATCCCAACGATATTTTACTTATAATTGCATACGTTCAATACAATTTCTTTTACTGATTGGATTCCTTATCCACATATCTATAGCAGAGTTCATGTCCTCGCGATGACAAGCCAGAGGCAAATTTGAAAATCTCATTTTGTTTTGAAATAGGTTAGATATAGTATAACTTATGTATAACTGATAGAAGTGTGTAATCATAATCAACTTAATTATAGACAGTACAGAAATGTGCCTAGAAACTGCTTATCCGTGTATTTTTATAGTGCAATAACGTGTTAGATTCGGAGCAGATTTTATAATTGAAATCGTTGATAAATGGAAATATTCTTATAATAACAGCAATCTAAAATAAGCCGAGTAAATTAAAAACAAGTAATTTTTAACATAAAATAAAATCACGATCACAAAACAGTATTTGCTTCGAATCGTAGTGATTTGCCCTTAGCAAAATATTCGGCATCTATGTTCCAAAATTATTACCGTAGGAAGACATGATGTGATAGAAATTAAACTTTTTTACGCTACAATATGTGTTTCAATCATCCCGTTCAAACCAGGGCTTTGGGACGGTAGGTGTGATCGGGGTCGAGTCTCCCACGCCTTCCTCCAATAGACCGGTGTTGAGTTACAACCGGAGATTGTCCGTCGGGGGTGTACGTTCGTCGCACTCGTTCTGCCTCGGCTCATTGGTCTCCTGCAGCCGGCCACTTCGCTCGACAATTTAATAAATCCTCCGCGTCGTTCATTTGTAAACAAAAGTCATTGTTTCGGCCCCAATCGGACAGTTTGACGATGGTGACTTGCCTTAGCGGGCGCGCGCAGTGTTATCTCGCTATTTGGTGACTTCTAAGAAACTAAAATAATATGAAGTTTTGGAAGTGTTGTACTAAAACCGAACGGCGAACATCTGCTGTTGGTGAGTGTACTTTGTTTTTTTCTAATATGTACCATTATGCTACATGAAGGCTGAAACTTATGTCAACACGAAGAAAAAAATATAAACAAAGAAATTCAGTTAAATTTTATTATTCGATAAATCTTTCATGTTTTGTGAACCTAGTTGCGAACTGGGTTGCAAGTTACAATAGACATTTCTGTAATTTGTCTTGATTGAGTACGTTAAGATCTACAGTTCTACGTATTGTAAACGAGAATTCTCTGAACCATTTATTGGCTGGGTTAATTGATATAAAGTAGAATTTCACATATGTTATTTTCTTACCCAAAACCTGTCTAACTTGGTCCAACAATGTAGTATCGTCTAGACTAGACATTTAATTGAAATTGAAATCGATGATATAATCGTAAGTTGACCTTGCATCTAAGAAAAATCATGTGGTGTGGTAGTCACAGGAATTTATTACAAATTTCAAATTTTCACTACTGATACAATTCTAATCGTATCAGTAGTGAAATTTTTTTAATATAATCAAATTAGTAATAATTTCACAGTATATCGACGCAAATCCTAAGTTAATCATACTATTTTGTTTTTCAAGTTATGCATAGAATAAACATAGCTTACGTCTCTTAAACAACGGCAGGTAGGGAAAATTAATAATAATGAGTGCCTAAGTTGTTTATTCATTGCTTGAGTCCAGTATCACGCCTGGGACACTTCAACTAGCAGGAAAAATCATTTTAAAACAAGGTTCGACATACAGGCCTGTAGGTATTTGTAACGCTTTGATTTCTCGTGTTTCAATTATTTACGCTTTAATACTTATTATTATTTCAACGTTTGCTTTGGATATTTTAAATCAATCAATATTTTATTTTAAAATGGCTGAAGTCAAACTACTATTAGTCCAGTGCTTAGAGCGGGAGCGGACGCGTTGGCCCGCCGAAGGGTGTTCCGAGATTCATTCATGGTTCTATAATAACAAACATTATTAATTAATAGAAGTTGCAGTATTAAAACAGTACCTAATTCGCGGAATAGTTCTAATCATTCATGTTTATTTTTAAATGTGAATTGTGTAATTATTTTATTTACAAATATTTTAGAACATTTCGCCATTTTCTGCCATAAAACTTAGGCAGAAACTTTAGACCCACGCGCTTTGATTATTTTATTTAACCGTTCATTATCCAATATTTGTTTACGTTTTCTTATATTTATGTTTACCTATTGCGAGATAGGTATACCAACTACCCGTTACGGAAACTTGTTAACTAGATGTTGGCAGACGGTCAGACCGTGACCGCCAATCTTTATTAAGTAAGTACTTTGTGTATAAAACGAACCTTTCTTTTTGTGCTGATTCAGTTGAGTTCGTTTATTTCACTAAGGGAAGACAAATGGGTCAACAAACAGGCATATAGTATTAAAACCGGTTATTACTGAGCTTTGTGACTTATTTGTGTCGTGTGTCAACAGTCTGATAAAAATCTAACTGGCACATAAACGGACGTTAAAATCTTCGACCAGTAGAAAGATTAAGTCAGTAAAAAGTTCATGACGGCCAGTCTGCTGTCATCACCTCACTCATCAAAGTGACGTCAACTTTTTGGACGGTTCATAAAGTAATGAAATGAACACAGCAAATGGAATATTAGACACGTGCCAATCAGCTTTATAAAATCGATGCACGTAACTTTGGGCATATCGAGCCTTGTTGCCTTGTCTATGTAGTAGGCTCATTCTGTTCGGCCAGTGTGTGCCCATGCCCACTATACCTATAGATAGTCTGTGCAGTACAGCAGTACAGGCTCCCGGCTGATTGCTATGCGAGCCGCAGTCCGCGAACCATCATCGGCCTTTGTTTGCGTTTCACATTGTCCTATCCTTCCTTTCCGTTCCAACTTTTACTGAATACGAGGCATTGTTTGATTTTTATTAAAATTTCATTGCACTTTATAGCCGACGCTTGCAATGATTTTAATCAATTTAACAATACTCACAACTTAACGAGTAACAGTGCCTCATCAAAGAATATGCTTGGTTTTGGTCCAAGAATGGAAATAGGTTTAATTAGTGTGATCCTCCGATACGATAACGTTAAATTTAAAAATATTTTTATAGATTTCGCACTAATCAAGCTACTATCCTCCATTGTTATTTACTTTAACGTTAACATCAGCCCACTGTTCAAAGCCAGAACATCGTAAACCAACGTAGACGAGAGAGGCGCGAACTACACAATGAGGTCAACAGCTAATGAAAAAGAAGTTTAATTTATTTTATCGTGTTGTACCTTCTAAGACAGTCGCCTTTCGTTGTTGTAAGATTTTGAACACGAAATCAAATTCAATGTTTCATACTCTTTTATTAGGAGTTTTTAGTACAATTTAGCACACACGAATGAAATGTACACGCAGCCGCTCGATTGTTCTTTCACAAAAAAAAACTGAACTCAGCCAAGGCGCACAGGCCTCTCTTAATTGTAGAGCTCTGCTCTTGGTGGAGCAATCACCACCAATATCTATTTCTGTCTACTTCAAGCTAACTTACTAAATTATTTTATAATTTAATCCGAATTGAATGTATGCTAAAGTTCTTGCTCTTTTATAAACACAGCAAGAACTTAATATATGACCGTGAACTACAAAATGTAAATTATAACCTAATGATAATGAAATCATCATATCGTACCGTAGAATAGGTAAAAGTACTTACTGGTAGTCCTACCTAGCAGAGGGGTGGTTAGGTGATGAATGTCCTGACATGTTGTGTAACATAAATTGTTTCAAAAATGAATCCGTCGCGTGTTTTCAGGAAGTTACCAACATTATTATTAATTTTGAAGCCATGACACAATGGGCACGTTATGAATACAATAGACTTGAATAGACCATCGTCTTGTCCTAACATAGAATGATATGACGTACCTACGTATACAAGTACCTACTTAATATTTTTATCCAAAATTGGACTCGAGTGACATCTATGAACTTGCTAACTTGCTTTCATTATTTCCTTAAACGAAAAGTTTGTGTATATAATTTTGAAGAAATTACTAAATTAATATAGTATACAAAAAATGTGTATTTAACATTCCGACCTTCACATACGGACGACAATCCTAAAATAGCATTCTATCCGATGGATTCATGCAGCTATTCACCCGAAGTAGGTAAGATTTTAGCGACCCAATCTTTCTTCTATAGATAAAAGGTCCACAAAACTGTTCCGGGTAGACTTTTGGTCTATATTTGCAAATTCACCAACAAATTTGTCAACTAGTTGATAATATAAATTGAAAGCTGGAATCGGTGTCCAGATGACTTATTGAGTTAAAGCTTGCATTGAGGCTAATAAACTTGAACGGTATTTTAGTGCAGTCGTCTTAACGAGTAATCCAATCGGGGGCTACTTCCTAGACGAGTTCTAAACGGGTGCGAAGGTGTCGGCACGTCGACAAACTGTCTATAAATAGAGGCGCCTTTTGCAAATGTACTTAAAACATTACAATATAAATGGAGACCAATTCAATTCAAAGTTGAGTTCGTTCAATTGAATTTAAATGATTTATTTCTAGTAGAGAAATACTACAAGTTATAGGTATTGAATAGGTACTTAAAACTGGTTTTAAGTATTCAACACCTAATTCTTTTGGATTTCAAAAGTTAAAGTCCTTGGAGAGGAACTGAAAGAAACTTCATAAAAACAAACTTCTAAACATATAGGTATAGCGGTCAATATTTATTAGCTTTGTTTAAATTTTTTAGTTATACCGTATGAGAATAATGCATTTTGATGTGAAAGATTATGACCATAGGAACAATACGATTGAATCATGTATCGTGTGTTTATAATATAAGCAAATTGCCCAAACGCCTAGACCCGGAACAACTTCCTGTAGTTCATACAAATATTTCTGTGCGGGAATCAATGGAGACCACAATAATTAACTAACACAGTTATAATGGCATCTGGCAAGACATTCCTTGTTTAATACAAAAACAATCGGCGGCACCTCATCCGCACTTTATGTCAGGGGATATCTGTTATACGCCAAAAAGCAGTCTGCGCCATACAATATACAGAACTTTTCGGTGGTTTATTGCAAAAACGACCTGCTTCAATCAATTTTACTCACATAGTGCGCAATAGGCAATCGTGCTGAATTGAGAATAAAATTGACATACATTTCGCCGCTGGATGGGTAGTAAAATTCATCTCTAGACCTTGTTTTCAGATAAATTACAAACAAAACTATCAAAAGAAGGGTTTGGCTCTGTCATTTGTCTATGTTAGTAATTACAAGCATGACTGATCAGCGTGAGGTCCTGTATTCGAATCCCAGATCGAACAGCGTTACGAGGTCTTTTTATAAAAGTCTACACACTGAAATCGCCGCCAACAAAACCTTTTGGCCTTGTCGGTAGCTGCCGATCTCGTTAAAGACTTCAAGTTAGAAAATATCGCGGAATGAAGTCGCTTTGCAATTGACTGAGTGCGTAAGAAAATCATAAATCTCCCCATCATAAATCGACGGCGCCAGTCGCCGACATAATTAATAAAGCCTGGAGTTGAGGTTTTGATGTTGAGAGCTCCGGAGAAAATTTCAGTAGCAGCTCGGAGTTTTGATTGGTGCCTCGTTAATGGCAATAGACTCACCCTTTTACATTGGACCCAAAGCATACCGGCGAAATAGCTATACTACTAGCATTACATTGATTCTATGAAACTTGCACGCTTGATAACGATAGAAACGACAAACAAGTAAAAAGTAATTTGTGTCCCTTGGATAAACAGTTTTCCTTATTCACTATTTTTTTTGCTCTCTTCGGTGTTTACTAAGTACAAACAACTTTCTGGATATTAATACAGATCTTGATGACATAATACTTTTCTTCTCATTCATAAATAAAAGGTTAGGCGGATAAACTACTGAGGAGGGTTGTAATATTTAAAGGCCAAAGTAAAATGTTGTTCTATTTTACCGGAGAAATAGGTACCTGTTATTTGTTTTGCCAGTTGGTCCGGATGGTGCGTTTTTCAAATTTTCTTTAAATATTACGTCTGAACCTGACCAAGAGGTCAGGAGAATATTATATTCTTTGTAGTTTTGCAAACATAGAGTCAGGTAAAAGCTCTTCATATTTTACATTAACACCATATATTTTTGAGAAGCTTATTTTTTGCTAAGCTTATGATGAATACCTATTACTTCGGACGTAAATTGGGTCGTCACGTAGGTGACTGTCCTATTGATGTGTTAACTGAGCGTTCAACTTCTAAACCGGAGGTGTTGGTTTGATTTGAAACACGGAACAAGATAGCCGTAACGAAAAATGAAACAAAACAAAGATAAGAAAAAAACTGATTTCGAAAGTATATACTAATTATATTCATCATTCGATAATTATAGCAGCAAATTTAAAATCAAGCCTCTACAAACGAATGTATTCCCCAGGAGAGGAATTCTAGATATATCGAGAGATACATAATTATATCCCTATAACGAGAGATATATTCCCTATAACATATGTCTTCTCTACAGTCATTTGCATATCAAAAAACACATTGCGTCCCCGTTCCTCAGCAGTTTCAAGGCTGAACGTGTGCGGAGTCGTTTATGTAAATTGCATATAATACTATCGCGAATAAGGACCTACGTGCCCACGTAATAATTTACCTTTTTCATTACAAACGCTTCACACCTTAATGCTACTGAATGAGTCTCTTTCATACTGATATCAGTATGTAAGGGACTGCTGCTGATCGGGTATTTATTTATAAAAAAATGGTGCCCCAATTCCTTGTGTCGTCGCAGCGTTTACTAAAATAACGGCCAGACAAGAAGCAACTATCCGTACGCCATCCAAATATTTGTTCTAGGGAGAAATGAACCCATTGCGCTACCTAATAAGAAATGTTTTCTTACTTCCTGCTGTGATTATTTCATACATATAGGTAGTCCGAAGATGATGGTAAATGGTAAAAGGTTTATCCTCAGTTCCGTAATGAAATCTTCATAATTCGTTAAGAAGTCGCAATAAGGGCGATAAAATTGTTCCATTCCATTTTATACTATATTGCAACATACTTTGAAAACCTTAATTTTTCTTAGCCTATTTAGAGGTTCTAAAGCGACCACAGGGCAACGCGGACTCCAGGTGACATCCGGGCTTCGGCCTACTATAAGGCTAGATACTGTTGTGATGTAAGCGACCCATTTATACTTCTAATTTTTATTTTATCTCACAAACCGTATCTAGCAAACTTCCTGAAGAACGAACGATACATGAAGTCGATAGGATGTCCGAATAGATCAATCCGAAAGGTTTTACGAATGTGTGAAGAACATTTCCCATAGATTTTGTCTAAATAAGGTAAAACAGTTCTGTTTATGTTCCGGGTGATCAAAGTTTTAACCTGAAACAAACTTAGCGGGCGATCATTAACTTCAAGCGTGATTTTAATACACGTACATAATTATATCAATCAAAGTTACTAATTGCGACGGACTACCATAAAGTATCGTTGTGTATAATAATAACGGTATCCTGTATTAGGTATATCATTCAAGTGCAATTCCTATTCGTCACAGATGCCTCATTCACTCGCTTCCTGGTGCCTGATAGACCGGTGCTCACTTTGTCTTGTTTATTCGTTCATTCCTTATTTTTACACGAAACATTTCGAAAGCGCTCCGTCTCCGCTCGGATGGAAATATTGGGAGACATATTTTTTTTTACAGTTCAATAGATAGTAGTTCAATATTTGTATTCTATTCTGCATATACAAAGAAATTAGGTACATATCGTATACATAAAGTTATTTGTTATGCAAATTAACTTCAAATTGATCAGTAGATTGGCACTGTCTGAGCTATTGGCTGCACCGCCACAAGTAAGCGGTTTACGTACGGTGTTTGTCCTACTGGTAATTGCTGCAGACTAAACGGATTGTATATCCGAAAATATGTGTTTTAAAAGCACCCTACATGAAAATATACTAGGGTAATGTAATGTTTTGTTTAAACAAAAAAATTCATCCTCTGCTTGTGCAATAGGTGGCCAGGTTCCAATGAACTGCTCCAGTTTGTTTTCTTTTGTGTCCCTACGCTCACAATGTTTACAGTACTGCAGTGAGCCTTTGTTTTAATAACAAACTAATTTTAAATTTACGGATTCCAAAACAATTGACAGTCTGAGCGTAGCTCTTGACGAGTGCGGTGCGGTACGCGAAAACGTTAGCGATCGCGATAAAGTAATAGTTGTGTTGTGACGTTGTGCTATCGGTTCTAATCTGTGTGTGCATTTCGTCACATGCAGATTACATCACATCTCACGCGTCGCATTCAGTATAGATGTAGCGCGGCGCGGCGGGAGCCATCCCATTGCGGAAGGACGGCCGAGCGTTCAGTACGCGCTCTGTTGTCACCGACGAATATCCGATCCGCTCCATTGCCCCACGCGGTGCGACGTTACGAAATTTAAAATTCGAAATTCCACCGGCTCCGAAATTATTGTCTATTTTATTGTCTAATAATTATTGTGTATTTTAGTGTCACATGTGATAGGAAAACGAGTGATATGAAAATAAGGTTCGAGGTGCCGAACAAATTGGAGATAACGTTCGGAAGAGGTACACAAATAGTGTTATGATATTTTGTGATTTATTTGTATATTACGATGTTGTTAATGCAAGCTGTGTCGAGACTTGCGAGAAAAGGTAAAATAGTCTTCATTGTCAAGTCTACTTACTTCATGAATCATTTATATTTATTTGCCCTAACCAGTTTGGTTTAAGTTTATGTGAATTCTGCTTGAAACTGGTTACCTACTAGTAGGTAGGTAACCAGTTTCTTTTTCAAAACCAAAGACCACTTTCATCGCCAAAAACGGTTAAATACTTTAGTTTAAAAAGCAAAGGTTAATAGAGAGAAAACCTTTCCTTCTTATCCTTATACGGGATTTTGAAACGGTTTTGACATTAGGCCACAATTTTATACCTCAACTTAAATCTTATCGTAATAAGGGTTGTTGATTGAAGTGAAAACAAATGAAGGTTCTCGCAAAATAAGCTAACCCCACATTATCCGTAATATATTACAAGTATGTAAGTGGTAAAGTAAGTACGTAACACGTTTACTTAATAGAATCTATGTAAAAGGCTTTATAAGTGGCGCCGGTTATACTCGCCCTCGCAGTGTAATGCTTCCCTTATAATGTTAGATTTACAAGTAACATGTAGTGTAGGGCTTCAGCTAAATTACTTGCGTGAATAGTTTTATTAGCTGTAAACACGTACCTACACATATATCATATAACATCATCACGCTTGTATTCAACCTAGGGATCAGTTGAACTATGTTGTTAAAAAGTCTACCATATGAAAACAGTTACGATATTTTTTATAAAATTCACATTTGAATTTTTCTTCAGTCGTGAGTCAGTTTGGTATGTTTTTTTATGTCTGCAGGTATAATTACGAGATTATTGTTATTTTTGTATAACTCATTCCTCAATCTAAAAATCGAACTCAGGGGGTCTCCCGATTAGCAGCTGTTTGCTACTTCTAAAATTTATAAATATAACCTTAATAAGGTAACCTCTTTTAACGGCTAGTCAAAACTTCTTTAGTCTGGAAAGATTTATATCGGACAGAAATAATGTGAAGTCAAGTAGCAGCTGCCGTGCGGGTTGTTTGCTCGTCAACAAGCCCGGTGCCGTGTCCGGCCGTGGTCAGGTAAATGTTTGTGACCACTCGATAACCGCTCGACTAACGGTCGCCAGACTGAACGTTAAAACGACACTCAAAGATATGCATTTATCTGGATGCCAAGACGAGGCCTATTTTATAGCGTCTGTATAAAAGCTAGCACTTAAAGTTAACCAACATTTGTGTTAATTGATTTGTTGGAAATGTCTGGAACTTATTCGGAGATGGGGAAACAGGCACTAGTTTAATTACCTGCCAGACCTACATCACTTTATGTACTGTTTTTGAGCATTTGACATTTTAAATACTTATCTAGATTTATAAAAATATTAAATTGTTTTGTAAAACTCAAAAACACGACCTGCTTTAATTTTTTTTATCTTTACACACAATGTGCCACAGCAAATTGTAGCTAGTAAATTATAATTATAATAATTATAATAAAGAAAACTGCGCAATATTTTATTTTCAATAAGTATACATTCATCCAGTAATCCATCAGCCAGAGGAAGTCTACTATTAAACAAAAGCCAGAAAAATCGCAAAAAAAAAAAGCATTACAGCCACTATTGTCATCAACTTATTAAAATAATTTCAAAAGTAAGCTACCTGCCGCTTATGTGGTTAGACTAAACAGTCTGTCGGTTGCGGCCATCCGCATTCAGGATCATTGTTGAATAAATCAAGCTGTGACCGTGCTATCCGCGGCCTTGGCCGTGGATTTTGAATTGCTACATATGTCTGCATAGAACTAGTTCAACGTCTCTTTCTCTGATCACTATAAAATAATGAAGGCAACATACTGGTTTCTCTCACTTGCGTGAATATTAGCCATGGAAATAAAACTTCTTGCGTATTTTATCATGGTGTATTGATATTATTTAATCCGCAGTCTGCCAATCACAATCAATGTGGTAAAGGGTCCGAAATTTCGGGATTAAATAATATCAATATACACAACAAAAAATATTTCAATATTCAAGGGAACTCTTGGCCCACTAAATTCAAACTTAATTTGGTTGTGAATCTATGTGCATATCAATAATACATTGTGGTTTCTCATAATAAAAGATTTTAGTACAAAGCTGTGAATATGGGAGACTAATTTACTTACGCCATTAATATTACAACGATGCGTTAGTTAATCTACGATTTGCAAAAACAAAACATTCGGATAAGTGCAAAAGAAAATAGAATGAAGCGTACCGCTTAACTTTTGGATTTATCCAAACAGTTAATTCGACATACATCTAGTTGATACAGTTTCTATTAAAAGGGTATGATAATTTAGTCGATTTCGATTTGGATGTGTGCTATAGAAAGTAACGGCAGCCTGCGTCCCCTGTGAGAGATACTTCATTGAAAGTCAGTCACTGCCATGCGTGATGTCGATGATTCTATATTGATGCCTCATCGTGAGAATTTGATGTTATCGACTGATTTTGTTTTACTAAAATTACTAATGTTCAAAATGCTGGTAAATGGGTGTTTGAAGGAGGCTAGTAACCGTTTCTTCTAATAACAAAATTTCGACTTCAGCATGGGGTTCTTTAAAGGAGTGAAAAAGTTTTAGATGTTCGGCAAAGTGCGAGCGACACCTGTTGTTGCAAATTTCCATAGGCTACGGTATCCGCTTAGTATCAGGCGGGCTGTTAGCATATTTGCGACCTTCATGCTGTACCTAGTGACCGAGTAGCTAGGAGACAAAGGGCCCAGGGCCAAAAAAGGACCCCTAAACTTTTTAGGTTTTATCAATGTACAGTGTTACGGTCCTGGTGGCCCCGGGGCACTGCCCTGCCTAGCCCTCCGGTCCGTTGAGTGGCTTGAAATATCAACGTACTTCTCTGAGGAGGACGTGACTCATAGTGCCATATGAAGATGGAAAGGGGGGCTGGGTTAAAACATAATAAAAAATAACGCCTCGTTATTATGTATCACTAACACTTCTGGATTATTATAATATTGGTTTGTATAGAGGGTCAATTGAATCGCTGCTTTTTTTTCACATTGTCTCTCACCCTCACACGCATTTCACGCACATATTTGTATTTGATTGACAGCTTTTACAAATGATTTATTTCACAATCTATGGTTTTAGGTAGGTGCTCTTTGGTTTTAGTAGTCTAGTTCTTTCGAAAAATAAATGTGCAATATCATATTATTCTTAATTTTTTTGTTCGTTCTTTCTATTAGTTTAAGATACCTATGTAAAATTATAAGATAGGTACACGTCTGTATTAGTTAAAATATATACCATCATAATTATATTCAAATTTTAAGGAATATAACAATCCTGATATGAGAATTCCACAAATATACACATCATTGTTATAATAACGTAGTTTAGGTTTTTGTCGTCAAGGCAACCAAGGTTATTCTAATTAGTTTTTGAGTAATAAGATTTCAAAGTTCAATCATTCTGTTTTTTAAATAAATCTGCATATACATACCATTACGCCTGTCGACCCGGAAGCGCTACGCAGAGGTGTACTAATGTACCCCACACTTCGTTGGTATGTTTTGGGTCTCATATAATAAGCGGCGAACCTATTGCCATGAACCGGGCACGGATTCGAACTCCGAGCTGATACCGAGAATTTCATAGAAAAACCTAATAACACTTTGCTTGACCTGGGACTCAAACCCATACCACTTGCTCAGTAGTTGCATTTTACAACCAGACCAACGAGGCAGTTTTTACCCGACTGCGTCAGACGGAGGGTTATATTTTTCGAGTGTATGTACATATGTATGTAAGTATGTATGTATGTATGTCTGTTTCTTTGGCACGCCCTACAGCCCAAACGGCATGGTGGATTTTAACATATGGGATGTCGATAGATTCGTATTGACTGCGGGAGTGACATAGGCTATAAAAAATGTTAAAAATCAAAATTGCCGATTTTGGACGCCATAATGTGAAAAAGAAAAATAATAAAATCGATGAACAATGTCAAGTGGGGTATCATTGAATAGGTATTTGAAAATCCTTTTTAAAAAGCGTCAAATAAAATAAATTAATATAAAAATAAAAAAGCTCGCCGTCCTAAAAAGTTAAAAATTCGGAAACCATCAAAAATCCGGCTTACTAATAATGGGTACCGACTGTCGTTAAAATCTTTTACTTGTTTTTTACTTTTTAAGCAGTCAGGTTTTTTGTTAAATTAGCTAGTCGAAAATGATATATTTTGGACTAGCTACATTACATGATATATTTTCCACAAATAGTATGGTGATTGTTATACATTTATAGGGTCATACATAACAAATATGGTACATGTATGTGTGGTAAAATTCTGTAGTTCTGTTGGGAATTCATTGCAGTTTATGAGCTTAACGATGATTACAAACTTTAGAGAATTGGGCAATATTGACTGCAGTCTCATTGTGTGTATTAGTGCTATGTAGATTGCAAGTTATCATCATACGCAGTTTTTGTGCTATAGCTAGCAATATGCTATTTTACCAATAGCATTGCCCAAATGCCATATCTTAATGTTCAGGAAACTAAACCCTGATATGCTTATATGAGTAATACTATTTGATTCATCGTTTCACTCAAAATGCGTGATTAATCGTCGTTGCTATTAAAAATCAATGTACTGTCATTATCAAACATGATCATCGGATTTCCTGAGGCTGATGGGAAATTAGATTACAAAGTGATGGAGGCCCGAGGGTGCTTTCTTTAAAACGTAAGGATAATAATGACTTGGAAATCTAAAGGCGATACATGCCTCCAAAATGTACAAAAATAGTCTTATAAAGCATAATTATTACCTACTCTCCCGCTGTTAGGTTCGGTCTAAGAATAAAACCTTAATCAGGCCACACTAAGCCATCACGTAAGCCTAGTGTGAACAGATTTCACACACTTTCGCGAACTTAAGAGAGTATTAGGTGCGCAGTTACATCTATCAAGTTGGCTCAATGTTGAATCGTTGTTCTAATTGCAAGTAGAGCTCTATATAAACGTAAATATAGATGAGTAATGCACGAAATAACAACCGTCAACATTTTAATTCGAAATCATTTGATGAAAAATACGGGCAAATAAGAAAATAAAATATTATAAGTAGTATAATTTGTTGATGATCTCTCACATTTCACAACTCCATCTATTGCCTGTTATAATTACGAGAATAATTATCCCTCGTGTTGTACTTGTACATATACAGACAACTTGTATGTATTCACACATAATATGTATTATGACACATAATATCCATTATTACAGGACACAAAGCTTCGCTGAATCTGGGTGGCGTTATCTGAGCGTTGTGGGCGCTGATGCGACCCTGACTTACAGCGCGTATCGATCACACGCGACTATCTAAATGTAAATAGCAACTTACACTACACGTGACAGACACTTTGGATAGACTAGGTTTGGTTTCAACCAGGTAACTGTTACATAACAATTTCCCAATTGATTTAAATCACTTAAATCAAAAGGTATAGGGGTGTAAAAAGTGTAAGTACAATTAGCAGTGTAAAAAGGGTCTGTTATTCACCTATCACAGCATCCTTCCTGTATCCATTACATAGTGTCTGAATACATGAACAGTATATTTTTGTTGGGTTTTTAATCCATTAGACTCCATTGAATAGTTAATGTACCTACTGTGTTATTAAAATTGCTAAATAGTTGAGGCTTTCAAACGAACGACCGGTATATTCGTATATTATCGTTTGAAAGCAGTCTATGATTGGAAATATAAGTTGGAGTCTCTTAAGCTACCTGACACACGACCTTCGTGATCTTTTTTCATAATTAAAGTTAAGACTATATATGAGGGGTCCTTTGTGCGTCACAATTAAAAAAAAATATATATAAAACATTTTTGTGCCAAAATTATGAATGCTTTATTATAAAAGAAATTATAAATTAGCAAAGTATTTCCGGTTCAAGTGCGTAGTGGCGAGGTTGGTATGACAATACTGACAATGCGAGGATGCGCGTGCGCCGCCGCCGGCACCAACACCACTGTACAGAGAGAGACACTACCCATGCCGTCGACCAAGGCCAGATGTCAGCTGTACAAATATTACCGTTTACATAAAATATTTTAACGTCGTATTAGCAAGTAATATATCGTGGTAACATACTATTGAAGCCATTTGCCGAAAATAGCTTTGTCCCACGGGCTTTTTCAAAAGGATTCCGCTTTAGGAAATCAAAGAAAATCGTACGTGTTAAAGTGGATAACTGTTTCGTCTTGTGAAACACGTGAAGAAGCAATAAAAGGGAAATGGGTTAAGTAATAGCGCTCATAGTGGATTGTTTACAACTTTACAAACTGTCATCATTTGTGAGTCTCTTAGGTACTGGCTGTGTGACTCAACCGGTATGAACAGAACGCAGAGCAGGTTGAGCTCCGATTAGGAGAGATAAGGGTATGCATTATTGATTCGACGAAAATAATCAATATTTCCAAAGGCATGCTGACGAACTAAATGATAAAAAATATTGACATTGATTTTCCTCTGGCTAGACTTAATATTTAGAAACAAAAATTATTGTGCTTGGCGGATATTAGACCACGGGCAAAAACTGAACAGACAGTAATTGTGCCAGGTGCTTTTCTGTTTTCTAATAACTTGACATGCGCCAGACATTTCGTGTAAAATATTTGTATTCAGGTGCATCTGGGAATACTGGAATCCAAATCTAAGAGGAAGGAAAAAGTAATTAAGTTAGATAAATGTAAATAAATTCGTCGTAAACATGACATTTGGCAGGTTCCCTAGTGCTCCGGACTCATTAAGCAATCACATTCTCACTTTTGTCGCGTGCAACGATTGTTTCCATATTCCTCATCGATTGTTCCCTGGGTGACATAAACACTGAATAATATTGTTTTATTTCTCATGGTAACCCGATTGTTTTGTTCGCCGACATTTTTTGCGCCGTCCACACGCCCCATTGAATTTAGTTCGGTGAATAGAATGTACGCGATGTATTGAGATTTTTTGATCTGTGGGCTTCTGTTGTTTCTCAATGTAATTCCTTTATCAAGTAAAACGATAACGAAATTTCACGTGGGTGGTCATTTATTTACATAAATATTGCAGCGATAACTTGTGGAAAGACCTGTAGGATGTTTTCTTCTACATTTATCGTTTTTAATAGTCGGTGCACGTTGTTCGTACTTGTAGTTCATTATCTCGTCTGTCAGAAAGTCCAGTTTAGTTAAAGATCGGTGTTCCAGTCTGTTTGCCGGCATTCCGCAGCGCGGTGGCCCCGTTTGCCTCTCCATCGGAACCGAATCATTCGGATGTCTGCCTACATTCCGACCGTGTTCAATCTGAACTTCTATTTTTTGCGGCAGCCAGTTTACCACGGTACCTATTTACTAAATATTTCTTTGTATCTAGCACAGTTTACATATATTCTTCGTTTATAAAACAAAGCTTGCTTCCTGTCCTTCATTTCCACAGACATAGACTTAACAGAAAGTATTTTTGAACGTATACGTGAATGCCGTGCGATCGATAACTAATTAAACATTGACCATAGACATTTTGGTAGGAATGCTTGAATTTATATTGCTGTTAAAAACCAAAATGTTGTATTATACTTGAATGTCAGTTTTTTAGGATACAATTTTCCTTCCCCATCAATATCTATATCACGCAATGCAACATTACACGATAAATTTGACAGATATTTTAGTTACGCCCGAGTAGCTACTGGGAAATGATACCCAATGCGATATCTGAGACAGAAATCATCTCTTTTTGATCCACGGCTTATCTCAATGATCGAGAACTGATGATAACAAATGCTTCACTATAATATTGGACCGTCAGTTTCGGATCAGTGCGCGCATGATACTGTTTGTAGCGTACTCTGCACCTTATTACTTCGTAATAAAGCCACACGCCGTGGCTAAGTCAAATGTAGGTAACAAAGGTCGTATGTCAAAGGGTGATTGTGATGTCAGAGCGTGACAATACTAGTGTCAGTGTGGCAGCGGGCGGCGCGTGCTGCCGCGTGCGCCGGAGGATGCAGTGCTTCGGATTCCAAGGTAATACCATTAATTAATATCGAATGAGCACGCGCGACATACGCACGACAGCACAATCGCTCTTGTGACGACTGTAAACTTAAACG
The DNA here is from genome assembly GCA_905163465.1 of Craniophora ligustri. Classification (NCBI taxonomy): domain Eukaryota; kingdom Metazoa; phylum Arthropoda; class Insecta; order Lepidoptera; family Noctuidae; genus Craniophora; species Craniophora ligustri. Next base: position 13,361,857 of record LR990955.1, read on the forward strand.
ACGCGATGTGACGTTTAGTTGAACATATTTTCGCGATTCGAGAAACGCAACTACGCAGGCAAATTGTTTTTAAACTTTGATCGCATTGAGGATTGCCGATGCGTTAAATCGATTTCCCGGTTAGTTTTTGAGTCCATGGCGTTAGATACTTAATTCATCTCGGATCTCGCAAGTGATTGAAGAGCATTTTCAGTGAGTTGATTGTTAGAAGGCGGGAAGCGCACAGGCTTGCGCACGCGCAGACAGATGTGCCGCATTGTGTTTCGCGTGTGGTTTCCACAGATGCGACTGGGTTTCTTTTTTATTAATACTGTGAAAATAGGCAAGTGATTACGTTTTACTTCAAGTTTTTGTTTATGATTTTACTGTGCGTGATTTCGTTACGAAATAAATGTACGCGTGCACAGTTTTAGGTGTGAAGTTTATTTATGTGTATAAATTTTAATGAGTTTCATGTTCGTGATACGCTCGAAGAAATTGTATTATTGTAACTGGGTTTATAACATTTTAGTTGTTATTATTATTGTGACGACGGCCTTTGGATGAAGGAGAGCATTTAAGGCATGTTCTACTGAATGTAAAGTTATGTGTGTTAACGTCTTTATCCATCGGTTAAGATCAAAGGAAAGGTCTGGGCCTTGGCTGAACGTTTTACGGGTAATGTTGTAAATGGAAAATATTTTAACGCATAGTCCATCTTTCCCTACTGTGTTATTAGGTAACAATATAGAAAAATAAACGATCACGTAAAAAGTACTAATCTAAATGGCATTAACCAATAATATTGTTATTGGATTACTAGACTTCGTCAATGAGTGGCGTCACCCTTAAGTAAAAAATAATAATAGATTAAAAAGGACAATACAATGTGAAACAAAAGCGATTAACGGTAAACATAATTTATTAGTTAAGCGTGATTAACACGTGGGCGTTTAATGAATTCCGATAACGTGCCAATACTTGGTGCAACGTTTATCGTTATAAACGCGTTACTTTGTTTCAAATATATGTTGAATATTAATAATAATAAAATTCTTTATTGATATAAAGTAGGTACATCAAATGCATAGGATCCCCTAACACCTGTGCTAGTAAATACTGTCTTGCATTTCATTTAACTTAAGTTGAACCTTACTTGCATGCTAGTTTGTGTGCTACTAAAGTATTAAAATATTGAGGCTGTATAATTTATATTCAATAGGTTTGACTAGCAGTTTCCACTTATTGTGAGTGGATTGTAAAATACATAGATTATTAAAAAGGTAACGAACCTCTATTTACTTTGAAAGGCTTTTTGTTCAGCTTCTAGTATATTGGAGATATTATTGAATATCTAAATCCTTTATCACTTCAGGAACCCACATAAGTTATTGCACCTTATTTAAAGTAAGTACCATTAGATAACGTTGTAAAATGATTTGAAATCGTCGCTATACTGTCATTTAATTTAAGTTCTGATTATATCATTTGATTTATGCGAGATAATTAATTACAAATGGTTAAATTCTATAGTATCAAATTTATAGCGTTCGATTAAATTTTCACCGGAAACAATAATTGCCGGACCGCAGACGGTCATAAAATATTTATTATTATTATTATGTATCATAAAATATGAGTACTCTTCTAGTATCTATTGGTTGGCAATAATTGCTATTGCCACCTATTGTTGAATAAAGAAAAGTGTACCTACGTCTGGAACCTTCTTCTGTAATATTTCTATGAGTAGATTCTCTTTATCGTGTTCTTTGAACTATTTTAAATTTTGCATGTATGTATTGGATTGTATTTCATCTATAAATATACCGAATGTACTACGTGGGGTTATCAAACATCAACCAGTAATCTTAACACAGCGTTTCAAGAATATTCAAAAATGGATAACGCCGTCTATTTATCGGCCAAAAATAGAGTATTTTAGCGTGGAAAAAATTACAATGGAGATTTCGACTGTTAAATCCCGCTCGTAGGTTTCCACGAACACTCAAGTGACCATAATCATTATAAATGACCGTCTAGCGCACCCCAAAAAAAGTATATTCTGCTGGGCCATACCCAATTTTTTTACTAGACCATTTATGAACTGATATTACCGACTATATTGCCGATCAAATACATATAAGAAGATATAGTATTTTTGTGTAAATGCACACCCAATAAAAGCATCTAGTTTATAGCTTATAGTAGGCTTTAGTTTACACTCATGCGTTACTTAGTTATAAATAAATAAATCTGGTTACTGTACGCGTTTAGACGCTTATGGTGTGTGATTGAAGTCTGTCACTGGCAGAAAAGATCAAAGATGGTGGTGATGTTGCTCCCATTACTGTTACACTGTTTTGAGTTATCCCATCGTGTTGTGCAATGAGAAAACAAGTTGTTAATACTAGGTTAAGATTCAAAATCCAAAATCTGTTTATTTGTACACGTATCAAAAATTCAGTGTCGTTAGTTTATTCAGGCTACTGGAATCTCGACTTTCCATTTTAATAAAACTGATCTTGAAGATAGGGTGAAGGTAATTTAAACGGTACAAAATTTTAGAAATCTACACAGAATGGCGTTCGAAAATTGTTCTAGATGTTAAGGCCACAAATTTTATACAGTTCGTTTACTACATAGGAGATACAAAAACATTTACTGAAACAAATTGCCTAGATATATATGTAACAGACACGCACATTATTACATCAGACCGTTTGCAATGTATCACCAGCTCTCAGAAAGAAGATGAAATAACTTTATCTCGCCAGGGGGTTGAGATAGTTCTGTGTGGACGTAATAGGGTTCAATCATGTCGAACAGGTTGTGTTATTGGAGAAATAACAGTATTAGATACATCTACAAGAACGATTTCGGTAGGACATATTTCTCTACGGTGTTAATCTTAAAGGATATTAAATTTTCATCAAGTTATTTATCATCAATTCATCAATATATTAAATGGTCATTCCATTAAACGCTCCAAAAAGTCTCGTAAGACCAATAGAGGTACTTTTTAAATGCACTGTGTTAGTGCGTAGATTCATTATAATAGATAATAATCGAGTTACATCAAATTACATACCGAAATTCGTTGGGATATTCTAGTCCAGTACCACTAACATACTTATAGAAGCATCAAGACAACATAAAGGGATCCCGGGATTGTGTAGCACGCCGCATATCAATGAGCTCGAAATGGCAATTTGAGAGCTCTTCGACCCACAATACCCTCCATTGATACTATGCTGACGACGCTGCCTCCAGATTATCTGCTAACTGAATAATCTTGGGCTCAACAGCTGTTCTTCAATATTGAATGCTCGGACGAGGTAGATATTTAAATAGTTAATGACAATGACTCAAATTATGACGACAGAAATTCCCAAAATTAAGTTGTTCCGTATGTGTATAGATTCTAAAGAGACATGAATCTGTTGCTAGAAAATTATTACTTTTAGCTTCGATGTTCCTTTTCCATAACGATAACTTAATCGTTTGCAGTTAAGTAAATATATGGTATCGATACTCACATTAAAGGTAGTTTAATTATGATAGTGGTTAATTTTCTACGTAAATTTGGGACGGTGGAAAACTTTAACAGACAGGTTATCAACTTGAGCTCTCTCATTATCTCATCGTTTGAGATCAGCGATCTAAGCCAGACGATTGAGTTTAATTACCCAAAGGATGTTCGTATCCTTTGGAGATGTTATCTGCATTGAGAACAAAGGGAACCTAATAATGCTTATAGTTTGCGAAGTCGTGGGAATATGCGCTATAACTAGAAACATTGTTATTGTGAGAAACTTGGCTTTGGATACTTATAAAGACAAAGTAGACCATTGCAGAAATATTATTGCATAACTTTTCTTAAACAAAATTTTATCTACAGGCTTTTGCAAAACAAGTTAAGACTACATTATTTGGTTTTTTGAGCTCATCCACGTTAGTTTTTATGAATGGTTCCCGTACGAGAGTTTCTCAATTTTCCATCAACATTATGTATCAGACATTTGTTCTGCATTGAACTCTATCATTTGTATGATTAAGAGTTACGCGTGGTATCCCCGCCATCGCATCATTATGTCGTGGTCCAATAACTGTCCCGACAATGTCGATGATTTGAATATCACGTTCGTGTCATTAGAGTGGACTATGAGGCGCATATTGCGGAAGTTATTCCGCCATACTGTCGATAATATCAGGTACCGGCCAGGAATACCGTAACAAATAGTCTTCTTATACCAAAATGTACTTAATATTGAATCGTCACCGATGACAGCAACAAGCTACGATTCAATACTAGAGATTAACATTACACTACAGGAGGTACGAAGCCAAATACGTATACGCATGATAATTAACCTTATAGCATTAATGGTATTCGTAAAAGCCTGCCTGCTTCGTACCTAGTAGATATATGGGGATCATTGAAATGACACAGGACAACAAAATAAAAATTCACATATCAGAACTCGTTGTAGGCACTTTCCTACAGTATAAAGGTAGTATTTTATTGTGTGAAAACGTGTTAGCATTGGTTGACTGCGATAAAATATAGATGATAAGAAAATTGTGAAGGAAGTACGGAGCTATAATTTTTACGGGCGATAACGTTGCGGATTTTCTTGTTCGTAAGCAAAGGTCTCTCTTAAGTACCAACGCAGTATCTTGTAATATCTAAGTGGCCTTGTAGAAGATCATTGGAACTGTAATGCAACTGTATGAGCCTTTATGTCTATTTCTGCATTGTTAAACTTCACAATACATCATGACCATAGTACATGGAATCTGCATATACATATGTCGACATTGTTTCCTGGGAGGTAACGTTGGAATATTTATCTTTGAATACTTTATTACTACATTGCCTCGTAGTTGTTTAGTAGAAACACCGAATATATCATCTTCGCAAAGTTTCTTTACCCTTATCAACCACCTTCGAATTATACATATAGCTATGGCTAGGGCCTGCAATAATCTCGCTGCCGAAATGACTCCTAAAATCACTGACAGACTACATTTTAAGATATTTATTTTTTACTTGATTATTTACGTCAATATGCTTATGATAATGAATATTGGTCAAAAGTTTAAATATTTCGTGTTAGAAAAAACACACTGTTTATAAAATAAAATAAAAAAACCAATAATATACCTACTCGGATTCTGTCCCCAATGTGATAAATACATATTATAGCGTAATCTGTGTTCCAGTAATATTTACTTGTATTTATCAGGTACACGCTACAATGTTAAAACTGTATGTAAATAAGTGTTATCTAACATGTTCTAGTTGATCGCTAACGTACTATTATTACGTCGCTATTTGTGTACTAAACTTCAAAGTAGTACAAACATTACGTGTCTACAACGTAATAAAAATCAATGCACAAGTAAATAATAGTTTTCAGTTTCATCTTTTGACTTCGAGTACGGAAAGTCAGTTCCTTTTTTTAAGTCTTTCTAGTTAGTCACTCACTACCTAGATAAGCAAAGTATCTATATTCTGAATCTACATCATAACAATCTAGTTAGTTAGCCCTGCGACCTCTCGAAATGCAAAAAAAATGTCTTCATGGATATCTATGATAAAAGTACTTACTATCCACGTATATCTGTTAGTACTTCTAAACTATGCAACGGATTTTGATATAAGTAGTTTTTTCTTCTCATTTCCATTCTTCTCACCGTAATGTTCTTAATGTTTATCGATTAACTGTACGGGAAGATGTTTGTTTTTGTCGGTATTTTAAATATTAATGCATTCCCAAAATTCCGTATAAGGCTGCAAAACAACAAATAAAATATTTGGTTAAACATGTTAATATTTATAATGTTTTTTGTTATGAAATATATTATGTTTACGAAATGTAACACTGTATTTCACAGTTCTTGTAGTCTGAAACAACAACGGATTAATATCTTGTCGCCTTATTCACGTTCACACTAACAAGTCTTTGGAGTTCCGCAGTATTCTGACTGGAACTTTGTAAACTAGACCAAATTCACAGCGAGGCTGTTTGGTGTCCGCTTACAGGCATTCTCCTTTGAGTTTGTGTACTTAGTGAATGTTGTACATTGTAGTTTTCAGTTCTCTGATTTCTTTTTAATTAATTACTTTAATTAAGAAAATATTTAGGAACAATGACGTAGTTTGATAAAGTATGCAACTGAAATTGGCATTGATATAATACAAGTTGGTAATGCATCGTAACAGTTAATATTTTTTTTACAATAGGGATATATAATACACTACATTGGAAATTGCTACCATATGTAACATCAATTCATTCGAAATAAAACCTCTTTTTACGAATTTTATCACAATATATAAATGGGAGCCTGTCCGTGACACTGGGTGCTGTAAAGAACCCGAAACATCAGGATTAAAAAATATCAATGTACGTTTATGGAATCTATAAAAATATTTTTATTTCAATGGCCTACTATTCGCGTAAGCAAACAGTATATCAATTGAATGTCAAAGAGTAGTGAACAAGTCATTATTTCATCACTGTGCACTCACAAACTTATAATTGCAAGTCATTGATATTGTTACATCACATGTGCATCTTGGTCTAGTCTAATGCTTGAGAATACTCCACCGCAATACTTAAACCTTGCTATCTGCACCCAATAAATCAATATGCTGAAGCGTTACTGCATTCCTGATCAAGCTACAACAACCAGCCTCTTGTTACTTGTACTCTCAGACTGACTGCGGTTAAAAATTAACCGCGGCCGCGTCCTTTAAATTTTGTCTCATCAAAAAAGAGCTTTCAACATTTCCGCATTTATCTAATCTAATACACATAAAATTATGTGGACGCTCCTTTGTTTGCCGAACTTGCGATTCTTTGCGTTGACTCGGGAGTCGGCATCAATTATCTTGACCTTTGCGCACGAGTCGCGCGGTCGACGACCCCTATTTGAATAATGGCCGTTGGCAATATTATTAATCGTCAGCACGTTGTCTGCCAAAGTTTGTAAATAATATAATACTATTATATATTATCCGCCATCAATAACATGAAGTTCCGCTACATAAAGGTACCTATTACAATAAACATGTAAGTTTTTCTAAATATTTTTTTAATTTCCTTTCGTTTTTATGTAGGTAAATTGGATAGAAAAGAAATAACGAATGAAATGCTGGCTAATGGCAAATGTATAGAAGAAGACTGTAGGTACAGCGCTAATCCTTAGCACGATCTTCAAGCTTTGTAAAGTAGAGGTTGGGGATCCTATGCTTATAGTATTTAATACGGATGAAAAGTATTTTACTGCAAATGCTTCCGATGCAGAAGGGTACAGGCGCTGGATGATGATAATCAAGCATATAAAATGGCCTTTAGATTTCGCCATAATTAAATTCCACAAAGAAAATAACTACGATCGAAATTCCCTAGAAACTAGCGAGATTTAAAATTTTGCTCAGAAATCTCTCAACAAAATTTCCAGTCAAATAAATCCTCTTTTTCGGTTATCCATTCAAGTTTAAATAATGCCTTTGAGGTGTAATTTTGCACACAAAATTAACATACTTATACGGGTTTTCTTATTAGAGAACAAACCAGCGAAGCGAGCGAGGTGTCGGGCTTGCCATAAGCGTAACAACTAAATATAATTATAATGATCCTTAGTGACTTATAATGGCCTGGTACAATGTTATGTATTCTGGTCCAGTTTGTGAACCATTAGATTGCTGTGGTTGAAGTTTATAGCGGTTAGGATTGCGTAACTGTTTGTGTACAATATTCCTTGTAATTTGGGATCTTCTATTTGAACTCCTTTGAGGCATGCAATGATTGGTATGTGTAGTGTTTAACAACTACTTCGTAGAGGATCCGATGTAATGTCGTAGAGGTCGTTTACTTGACCCTAGTTCCTATCACGGTAAAAGTTATTCTGCGTGTCAAAATGAACAAGATCTTAGTTATTTATTTGAGATTAGTAGAACGTCTTTCATACTTTTCGATTTAATGATATTTCATATTATGATGCTAATTAGTGTAAAATTAAGTCTTTTTATCGACTAATAAATACAACTTGTTCTAAGCAACAAAAAGAGATCACAGCCAGAAACGTGTTTCTGGGGAATTTGTTACGCCGTTACTTTTTTCTAGCAAAACAGTACTAGGGGACTGTGAAGAGTTTTTGAGGGCTGTTTTAATTGTCGACGTTCAAAAAGAGCCCAAGCGCGTCTTTTAATAATTTTGCACACCATTGTTATTGGGAGTTTTAAAAAAAGGTTTGCTTCCACTTCCATATTGCCTGATACCAAAAAATGGGTGTACATCAGCACGCCTCTGCCTAATCCTTCGAGGATTCGGGCGTGACGATATATTATTTTAACTGACCCTCAAATGGTAATAAAGCCTTCCTAAATGCTCCGTTGCAAGCGTAATTGAAACTCGGCCTATCACGGCAGTAAAGAGGTCTTTGTACCTAATACTCAGGTAAATGGCCTACACGTCTGTCCAGTATTCGTTGGATACATTGTCCGTTTGTATGTACTAGAACTAGGTGTATTCTACTAAGTAGGTTGGGTCATCCCTGACCTGAATGCTCCGCTGCTAGATTAATGAAAATATTTCAATTGGTGCAATGCTAAATTGTCTACTATTCAGTTTACCGCATACCTACGTAAGAATGGTTTTTTTTTACCTTATTTAATAAACAATATTGGATATTCTTATTAAGTATATGGAAGTTGTAATACGTTCCTAGAAAGCGGTGAAGGTATTCTGAATAAGATTTATTGGTCAACCGAACTAGCAAAATGTAGTTATAGGTAACCACTGGTTGTGGCTACTGGCGTATATACGCATGTGTGACATTTCTACTAAGAAAAACTTGCTCCAAATTACATAAATGTTGATTTATTTAAACTGTTGTAGCTCAGCTCAGGATTACTCAGATACATGCGATATATTAGTGTCCTTAAATCATTTCTATTACAATAAAGTAACAAAAAGGTCGCAGTTGTAACGATGTCCAGATATTAGATATTTTTTATGAGATCCTGATTCTATATCAACATTTGACAGTGTATAATTTATTATGTATTATTTCAGTCTATACAGCAGAATAAAATTCTTACGAAACGAAAGTTTCGGTAAAATAATATTCATAACATTTTCTTTTCTGCGAAATTGTTTAATATTAAACCTTCTCGGTCAAAGTTAAAGCAATTTACTTGATTTTATCAAGGTATTATTACAGCTAGGCATGCGACAAAAAACGCAAATCATTGTTCCTCTTTGCACATATTTTACGACGCTATTAGGTGACCGAGGAACGTGAGCGTTTATATAAATTCCTGAAAATCCATCTTGATAAATCCACCACAGCTGTAACTTAGCTTCTTTCTACCCTATACAATTAATTGTAAGGTATCACGCGATCACGCTTTTTGTAGCTAAGTAAGTTAATACAGATTGCTTACACAGCAATTTCTACAAGGATAAATTGGTGTAATTTATATAATTACCCAAATTGACTTCGAAATTGAAAGTTATTTGATATTAGTAGCTATAGAAATATTAGAGGATCATTCAACTACTTTCTTGACATAGGTATAGAATTATGATATAGATAAAACATTGAACTTTTAATGATATTCTAATATAACGATTCGACTGATTACACTAAGGATACTCTTTCCTGAACGTTTCACAATGCTTATTATTTTCTGTGGTAAGTCTATGTACGACCGTAAAGACTGTTATTTGTAGAAAACCGTATCAAATTATTTAGGAATGCGCAGTCACGGCATACATACTTATGTGTATACTTTTACTTTTAAGCATAGAGATATAGGAAGAGGTATTTTAATCAATCCACATCTCGTTCGATAAAGTTCTCAATTATTTGAAAACTCTAATGAAGTGAACTTTTTCGCTGCAAGCTCATTTAAAACATTTCTACTTGGAGCTAAACGAATCCTCCAAGTTAACTCGTTAGTGCGGCAAACTCTTTGAAATTGACGAGCTCATTAGTCAACCAGCAAGCGGATATTCATAATATTTATTTAAAATTAAGGTAAACGCATAAGTAATCATTTTGCAATTAACAGCACTAGATAAAATAAAGGCGAAGGTCGCGGCGCGGCGCTGTCAAAGTCAAATGTATTTTTATCCTATATTAAATCATACGTAATTAGTTACCAACTACTCGTAGAACTGGCAAAAACTAGTAAACCGGTTTCAAAAAGGTGTCTTATAAAGAACAACTTACAAGAGAATTATTCCTACGAATAAATATGATGGAATGGATGGTTATACTAAATAATGCCAAGTTATTATAGTGTTAGTGTTCGAAGAGGGATACGTCAACCTGGTTCAAGCTCGGTTGATACAAAAAAGGTCTCTCAAGAATCCAGTTTGCATGGTCAGCATTTTTGTGGCCTCGTGGCATGTACGTCAAGTATTATTTTACTGGGTACGGGTAATATTAGTAGGTACAAAAGCCAAAAACAATGAACCTTCTAAATTTTATTCTATACTAAGTACCTATGTACTCTCGGTATACAATATAAAGCTTTTCCACAGAGTCTAAAAACTTGGAATATGTATATCTCTCAAGTGCGTCCAACTTTTAACAACAAAAATACAACATGTTAAAATGTCTAGCGTGTCCTAAGACAATAAGAACTTGTGGCTGCTACAGCAACGGCCGTAAATGTAGAAAAATACTGGGCCAACATCATACGATATTCTGTCTAAAACGATTATCTCTTTCCTCGTTCCTTGCATTCTGTTTGTTATCGACACACTAACAAGAGTAGTCCCAGTATCACTTGACAAGGGGTTAATTCTTTGCATTCTTATTTTCAGAAGCGGAGTGCGATGGGTGTGGTGGTGATGGAGACGAGGGCCGCAACGTCAGCGAGCTGCTGCTGCCGCAGTACGCGCTGGCGACGGGGGGACTGGCGCGGGACCACCGCCCGCTCATCACCTTCCCCGACAACAACAACTTCCACGTCATCATGCCCTCTGAGTACCGGCGGCTGTTGCTTTACCTCACCTCTGTACCTTCGTAAGTACTTCCTTTTATCTTGAGGAATGCTGCATTCTACCCACCCGTAATGGGCAAAAACATCGTTGTTCTCTATTTAGGATGACCAGACGAACGGAGTCCGCGAAGTCTCATTACTTTTCCTTTTTGACCGTTTTGGTCGGAACCCCGCGTACGGATAGTAAGCTGCATTTATTAATTAATCCTAGAGTAAAATATTTCGCGTTTTTGTAGTGTGTAAGTTTAAATTCAAAGTTACTAAAGAAGTGGCTTTTAGACCACCCGCAGAAATTGTCATGCTTCACTGAGCACGTAAATGACGCTATAAATATTCTTATTGAGTGGTATAAATTTATGTACATAATTACATATTGTTACGTTATTTATTAGACAACACATTACAAGCATGTAATGAAACGAAAAAATATACAAGTAAACAGCCACGACACGGACACGATAATGAAGTATATAACGTGAGTGTTATATTATATTCCCAATTAATATGGGTAGGTACATAATGTATTTATATAGATAGATACCTTCAGTTTATTACTTTAAAAGAAAACTACATCCTAGACGGAAGGAAAAAAAACAAGAGACAAAATAAATAAGAAACATTACATTCGTACCTACTTATTAATAAAAATGCTTACAAAGCGTAGGTGGAATTGTAATTAGCTTTGTGCACAGTTCTAAAAGAATATTGTTAACAATGTATGAGTACCGCTATTACAAAAAGATGAATTAGTCCCGGATCGTGTAACATATCGCATAAGTTCTGAAAGGTAGTTAATAAAAGCTATGAATTAATTATGAAAAATGGGTAGGGAAGGACACGAGTCTGCGCGAGATATTTTTTCTTTTACATCATCATTGACCACCTCTCGTCAATAACATCTATTCGATATTCGTGTCTAATATCAAATTTTACAAAAAATACCAAGTTATAGGTAGAAATACAAAATATAAATTTGCTATAAAATACGCCTTTTGATGATAACATTTACTAGACACTTATTACAGTATAGAATCGATACCAGACAGAATTCATAAGTGATTGATAACCAACCGCTAACCAGCACAATCGATATTCAGACACATTATTAAGGAGCGTCTTTCTGTCATTACAGATTATTAGAAGCAGATATGGGCTTCCATATTATAATAGACAGAAGAAAAGATCGATGGAACTCCGTCAAAACAGTATTATTAAGGATCTCAGTAAGTATTTTTCATATACACCATGACTAATTATTGCTATATTGCAAACGTACCTAATTTGTATTTAGTAAATATTTTAAAGTACTTATATAGAATCTATTAGTCATTGCATGGATTTTAGAATAATATTCCTCTCGTACTATTTGAATAACTATCGCTTTTAATATAATATTGTCCTTTTTATTTTCCAGGAATTCTTCCCCGGAGTAATTCACGCAGTTTACGTGCTTCGACCAGCAAGTTTCCTACAGAAGGCGCTGTCAGAAGTCAGTAGTAAATTATTCAAGGAGGAGTTCAGGTTCAAGGTGCTAGTCTGTTCGTCGGTTGAGGAGTTGTACGAACACTTCGATAGGTCACAGTTGACCCCAGACCTTGGTGGGGACCTACAGTATTCACATGCCGAGTGGATACAACAGCGGATAGTAAGTTATCTTTTTAATAATATTGACTTTATTTATATGGCAATTTACTTCTGACAATGCAACGATTATAATAATCAATCAAAGTGGATTTAATCCAGTCACAATACAATAACGATAAATATAAATATTACTTAGAATTCAAATGACCGCGGCCTTGACATTTAAAAACAGTGGCGCCATCTATTTGATTAAATGTACACAATCCTGAATCGCGCTATTGAAGTTTTTCACTTTAGTTTGTTGTTGTCAGAGTAGCTAATAGGTTGGGTAATGTTTAATGATGTTTATCCTTGCGCACTTAATTATTCGTGCAGAAATATAGGAAATTTCATACGGTGCCGATCGCCTGTTTGAAATACTGAGAACAATTACCTGAATTAACTATTCAAGCGTGTAATTTTGCACCTTACCCAAGTAGGTAGTATTCGTACATAGTGGTCATAAAACTTAATGTATACTTATTACAGGCACTAGAGAAATTTTCTACGTTAATGAAGGAAATCTCGAGTAAACTGGACGAGTTTATGCATGAGATTGTAGACTGCGATATGGGAAACGACCCGACACAAACCAAAGAATTATTAGACTGTCAGGAAAATAGGTAACAAAAATTATATCTGAGTACATTTCTAATAAACCTCAGCTATTTTATGGTCGTAAACTTTTATGGTGATTATTTTTGTTTTAGGTATAAAGCTTTAAAGTCTGAACTATCGTCGGCAACGTCGCAAGGCGAAGAGTTACTGACGCAAGTACGAAAACCAAATCTAACTTATAATATTATCAGCCATGTTGCTGCGGTTGAAAGGTAATTAAAACATAATGTATAAGTAAGTAGACGACCCAGTTAGTCCAGCGGTAGTTAACACTGCCTTCTGTGCTATGGGTCCCGGGTTCGAATCCCGGTAGGGACAAATGTTTGTGTGATGAGCATGAACATTTGTATCCGAGTCATGGATGTATCTATCTATAATATGTATGTATTTACAAAAAAAAAGTATATATGTAGTATATCAACCAGCTAGTATCCGTGACACAAGCCTCGTTGCTTAGCACGGAACTAGATGGCGCTGTGTGCCATAATGTCCAGGAATATTTATTTATTTATTTAAGTGTAAACAATATTAAGATATATCTTATTTATGTGTGCCCGTTTTTTTGTTTCTTTTACTGAACCAGGTTATATGTTGGAAATGCCAAATTCTTGACCCCCTTTTCTGATAATTAGTGCTATTTGGGGGTCTCTAAGTCACGAATGAATAGGTAACATGTAGGAAATCGTGCAACATATTAGATCTATCTAACAACTCAAATAATTTAAAAAAGGTCTTATTTAGTAAACAATGTTCACATTATATAATGTGAAATCTACCAAAATATAATGATAATGATGTGTTCCAACTAAAAATTATAAATATCTTAAGAAAAATCGTGTCATTTTTTAAATAGCTACCAATTATTAATTCTTACCTCTGTTACAGGTTGTTGGTGCAACTGGAGGAGACTGAAAAACAATTTGACAATTTCTGGCAAAAACATTCCACGAAGCTAAACCACTGGCTCAAATTCAGAACATTTTTATTAAACTTTAAACAGATGCAGGTAATGTTCGCTTAATTTTATTTGTCTAAAATCACTGAGAGAGAGAGAGAGTAAAATTTTGTTATTATGCTAAGAATGCACCGGTCTGAACTGGAAATGCGCCGGCTGTTTATTCCTGTTTCGAAAGTCAAACATTGGTGTTCTAGGTGAACACACTCTGTGTGACTGGTCAGGGTCTTTTGCCGGACGAAAAACAAAGTCTGACACAGCCCGGTTCGCCACCAAGTCTGAAATATCCATACATTTCTCTTTACTATCCATGCCCTCGAAATTACGAATATCCTTCCTCTTCTGAGCATCCAATTGGAAAGTCAACTTCTGTATTTTTCTGGACTTCTCCTCTAACCTCGCCTTGAAATCCTCCGCCTGCTTGGTCTTTTTACTGCATTCAGATTGTAAATTACTAATTTTCCTCTTACACGTCTCTAACTCCGCTTTTAGCTTTTGAAGATTCAATGTATTGATTTCTTCCATACACTGAAGTTTTTCTCTCGCGTGTTTTGCCAAGCTCTCTTGATATAACGTCTCTTGTTCGACCTGGTACGCCCAGAAAGACATAGCTCGCATAGCAATGTCCATTATTGTATCTGGCCTCATACCCGCCAAAACGATTGATTTGAAAGTTTCATTTGGTCTAAGATCGGCTTGTATTACATCAAACTTGTCTCGTAGTTCTGTTCCGCAAGCCGGACAAGTCAGTGAATTTTCGGCAGATCGCTTGAATTCTCTTTTCCCGTGTTCAACACAAAATGCATGTGAACATGTCGTTACCCACGCTTGATTTGATAACGACTTTCTGCATTTGCGAAAGTTGCACACAATTTCCATAATTACTAATGATATGTATCACTTATTTTATGTAGTTTTTCATCACAGTTGTAATGTTTAAACACTTATACTTATTATTAAATCAAGGTTAAAAACACAAAATCGGTATAATATGTTTTCTATACTCAAAACACGTTACGCTGTTAGTGTCAGTCAAATTCATTTGGATTTTTTACACGAGTTGGCAGTAGCATTGGCCGCGATCCTCCGTAGTCTAAAAAGGTTTTATTTGTTTTCTTATTATATTTTGGAACAGACAATGGGATCTAATAGTTACTTAATGCCAAATATGAAATTACCTTATTGTGTGTTTTATTGCTGTACTCTGTTTGTTGAACTAAAATCTAGTTAATTAACTGTTAAATGTAATTTATTTATTGATTTATTCTATGGAAGACTTACATCTAATAATAAAGTAATAAACACTAATGAGAAAGCATTTGTTTTAGGCTACTTTAGACAATCATCTAAAGACAGCATGCGATATGACAGAAGTTGGCGAGACGGCAATCAGGGTTGACAGCCTTCTTCAAGAGGCGGGTGACTTTGAGAAACTTTGTAATTGTGATCTTGATACGGCATCTACAGTTATTGAAGACGGTAAATAATTATTTTTATTACCTATTAAAACTACACTCGTGAGATATGCTTAAAGAATCAAAATCAAAAATAGTTCCATTTACAAGATTTAAAAAGAAAAGAAAAAAGTCTTAGTTCGAAATTTAAATTTGTAATTACGAAATTAAATTTTGTTTTTCTCAATATTAATAAGAAACATTGTGTAGAATGCTACTAAATATTTTGTTAATGTTACTTACTTTGTGCTTGTGCCAATGCTACTAAGATTAATTTTTACTTGTTTTCCAATATTACGTAACATTAATTGTTATTCCATACAATATAAGCGTACCTAAACATGTACTTTATTTCAGTATGAACGATTTATTGCTGTTTAAAGTTAAATTCTATCTAATTTATTTATTTTACATTTTGCTACAGGAGAAAAATTAATGCAAGACCCGCTAAGTCAAGTGGACCATATAGAGTCAAAATGCGAGGAACTAAGACGAACGAGCGCTTTACTCTTAGACAAGATACAAAAACGAAATCTACTTCTGACAAAAGCTAGAGAACTTATGGACAGGATAGACAAGGTATGGGTGAAATAAATATAGTAACTCTTATTAAGGTCTGTAATATATACGCAAAAACTATTACGTAAAATTTAAAACCAGGGGTGTTATAAGTTCAACGTGTGTCAACAATCGCATAGTCTAAAACAACAGATTTATGAAAAAATTGAGCCAGGGGAACTGCCATACATGCGTGCTAATGCATGTGTCTTGCATGCATACAAACGTTTTAAGAACTAAAGTATAGTCTCTGGCAAACTTGAAGTAATGACAATGTATTGTACTTAATTCAATTCTATAAAAAGTTATAATTAAAAATAAGTTTAATCGTCATTGTGTTCTATAAGATTTTCTAACCAGCAGAATTATATCGATATCCTAAAAAGTACTGTAGTATTAGTTTTCAAATTATTATAAATTAATTAGGTACACGTTTGTCAAGCAGCAGAGATTAATGAAATCAGGAGAATAAATATCTATGACCGAACTTATTTGCTTTCTTGGTTAGTAGGACTCACAAACATTTTCTTAAGCTGATTTGAGTTTCTTAGGCGAACGAATGGTGCGCGACTGGTGTGGAGATCCTAGCCGGGGAAGGGGGGCTAATGGCGGTAGATAAGTTATTGGAAGATGCTCAGAGCTTCGGTCTGACTGCCCCGGACCAGTTCCGGGAGATGCTGATGCAGTCCGCCACACAGGAGACCAGGGCTCTTGTTACTCAGGTAAGCATGACAGTAAGATTATTATCTTCATTTTTTTATATAGGAACGTATACCCTACAGCTCTATAATTATATCCTAAATATATACATACCCTTAAAGCATTTTTAGTCTAAAGTTTCCAGATTTAAGAAGAGATGAAAGAGAGAGATGATGTTTATTTACAGTACGAAAATAAAATGACCTACTTTACCATTTAGCTTATACTATAATAACGCTCAATGTAGCGAAGTAACAATAAATATAGAACTTCTATTCTCCTAATGTGCATCAGATGTGATGTATTTTGACTTCATAATATTCTTGACATTGAAAAACCATTCAAGATAAGTTACTTTTTTTGTGGATAATATTCGATTCGGTTTCTGCCTTTCCCCATGGGAAGAAGGTGTGATTGTATGTGTGTATGTAATACCTACAAAAACAAGCAAGAGGCTGCAGTTGTCCGAACAGTTGATTTTCAACATACTTAACACTTAAGATATATACCTATGATGTACTAATATAATTATGGTAATAATTGATCAGGTGGCGCAAAGGGTTGAAGATGTGTGGCTGATGGTGTCCGTGAAGCGTGCAACTCTCCAGAGGGCAGCCGCTAAGCCGGCGCGGCCCGTGCAGTCAGTACCACCGCAGAGCGCTGCCGTACCGGCTACAAACCACCAGGTCAGTTGAAATTGTGTACTCCCAGGATCCTGCCTTATAAATCTCTTACCTTTGTGGAAATGTTATTTTTTATTAGGCAAGCAATAGTTTCAAAGACGGATTAATAAAGTTACTAGCATCCAAGGGGAGTTCCAACATCCAAGCTATCGTCACATAGTCGTACGTAGTTACACAGGCTCCAATTCGATTAAGAAAGTGTTTTATCGTCGACTAAGACCCAGCCCAGGGGGGTCGTGACCCCTATAACTTCACCCCCTGGATCCGTCGTTGTGTGCATCCAGCATAGCGTTAGGATTTTCTTCAACAGGGTCGGCGCGGGCGTGTGAAATCTCTTTGCCTGTACAGCGTAATAAACAAACCCCTTTCAATCCAATAGGAGAGCATTTTCCTACGAAGTATTAGGAAATGGTTTCATGATGATAAACATGTGCCAATTTAATTCACTATCTGTGAATAAAGTTTAAAGTTGTTTAAAGTAACAGAGTAATTGAATTTTAGAACAAATGAATATTTAAGTTTTATTACTAACAGTGGAACGTTAACTGCATTTAGTATTAGTGACTACTATTCATCACAATCTAAGTACTTAGGCTTCCGACTTTCGAGCTTATTTGCACAGTATTTACAAGCTTTCACTAATTACAATTACTAATTTAACAGTACCTAATTAAAATACTGTACAAAAACATTTACATTTGATTAATTAGTAGCCTATTGAATCAACTCTAAATAAAGACCAACAGTCATAAACCACATTACTTTGTCATAAAGCGTGACGTAATTATATCAAGTGCACTGTTAAAGTATGCGACACCTGCGCGACCACTTTCTTGCGCAGACGCATGCGGTGAGCACTGTGACTGTGACCGATACGCTATATTTAATACTAGCTTTTGCCCGCGAGTTCGTCTGCGTAAATTTCATCTAAATCGGTTCAGTGGTTAAAGCGTGAAGAGTTAACGGACAGACAGACACACTTTCGCATTTATAATATGAGTACCAATAACGTACTATGAAAATTTACTAGATACTTTTGGGCACTAATTGTCGTTAAACTTTTAATTATGTTCACAAACACTACTTAGATAAACTAAGTACTAAAAAGCCTCTGTCTCCGAAGGATTATATTGACGTCAAGTACATCGTCGTGAAAATTAAGAAATCGTACACGCACTGCATCTTAATCTCTGAAAATAACTAATTATTATATAAAGACTAAATCAATTATAATAATATAATGTTGCGTTCGCAAAATATACCTAATTACCACTAAGTTGTTAGTTAGCAGTAAAAAAAATATATGTATAAATGTCGAACTTGGTCTAGAAAAAAAAAGGCTCAATTTTAACTACACATTACTATTACCAAATAACGTTTTGAAATTGAGAATTACTATTTTTGAGACACCTCTAATTACTTTAGAAACAGTTAATGTGGGCAGCCAATATTTGAGGGCTATTTCAAATTCCCAAATAAATACAGAAAATGATAAACGAAAATTTGTATCTGTCAAATCGAAGTCTAGTTGGTTGATAGCAATATTTTAGTCGCTATCGAAATAGCTAATCTGCATTATTTCATAAATGACAATTGCTATAACACATAACATAACTAGACAAGCCTACTTCATATACCTTATCAATATTTATAAGGTACTGTGCGACTAAAACCAGTCCAAAGCAATTACCAACAGAATCAGCATCAAAAGGTAAACCAATAATTCTGGAAAGCCGCCAGACGTGCTTCCGACTGTAAAATAAAGTCTCGTTATTGCTGATGAAGACACGTGTATCACGTGTTTTATGGGCCGCAAAAACCCGCGTACATTTATTCTATCGCGTAGAAAGTGCGCGCGACCCACAAAGGTCGCGTACTGCGCATGTCAAAGCGCAGCCGCAGCGGCTTTCATACCATAGAGGTTGTAATTGCAGTGACGTCACTCGTTTGTTTGTTTTCTAATACAATATTATGTGTAGCGTACGTGTTTGTATGATCATACAGTGACAGTAATGGAGCCCCTCAACAGTAATTATTAATTAGATAAAATAATGAAATGAAATACAAATATTGATAGTGTACCTAAGTGCTTAGGATTTTTAGAAAACTGCAGCTAAAGTCGGCGACTGATATTTAAAATAATGATTTTGAAGTTTGTAGTAAGTATTCTCCACTTAAAGACTTTCTCCGATTAAAATTGTATACTTCAGACTATCTACCGCTGCAAATAAAAGTAGTTCGAGATAACAAACTTCTCAGAAAAGTTCAAACACGACACGACTAAATGTCGCAAAACTTCTATTACGTTTCAAAACAGATTATATCTAAAAGGGAGAAATCGCTCAAAACCTGTTAAACTAGTAAAAGGATCGCGTGCGTTCACAAATAGGTATGTTATGTACACAGTTGCTGTACAAAGTGTGATTTCCTTAGGGACTTTTCAACTCTTATACCTTATCTGAATAAGCATCTCTCGTTGAAAAGGCAGACATTTCGATTATAAGAGGTCACTCCACCTTAAGAACATGTAGAGAGAGCCCGTTTAGAGATTCTCTACAAACTAGGTATTCTATTCGGTATGTCCATATCCAATAATAAATCGCTTCCGCGACTATTTTTGGATATTTCTTTCGTCTTCTGTCTTCGTTACTTCAACCTATTAACTGACGCACGTAACCGTGTCTAATTTTACGCCGAATCGAATCTTGTGTCCTCGAGGTAAAAAGCTAATCGGTTATCGAAAGCAGATAAGAAATGTTTGCATGGGTGCGCTGTAGTTACATCTTATTTGCTCTTTATGGAATTTAAATGCACACCTCGGATTATAAGCATAATACCAACGTATCTCTGTGAATTTCAAGTACCTACTTATAGCTGCGTACTAAAACGTCCACGGAGTTTTTACTATTTGGTAAGTGATTACTAATAGACAAGCAAATACAACCTCTTTGTTGACTTTAACTTTTTTATGTAAAACAAATAAATCCGTTGTCTAAATGTCTTTTAAAAATATTACATTCTTTAAGGTAAATAAGAGGACAGCAATTAGTGTCGGAATGAATAGACTGATTAAATTCTAGCTTCGGAACCATAACGATGACGTACGACTAACTAACTACTTATAAAATATAGTTCCTAATATTCGTTCAATCAATGCGTGCATTGTAAAACTTGCACTTTCTTTTTTGGAGAATTTTAGGTTATTGAAGACAACGTACCTATGTTATAATATTCATGTACACGTGCGCTATAACAATCAAACATATCGTTTTCTCTTTATGACGAATACTTAATAACATTTGTATAGTTCCATTAAAATACATTGTCATGTACGGAATATATTGCTTTATTACCTTTCTTATAAAGAGATCCGGGAAATTTGATGAATGAATGTACCCACCAACTCAAACAATCTCATCAATGTATCCACCAAGAGCCCAATATCTACTAATAGTACTAATACATAGTATATATTGGGTTTTACATTTTCCAATCAACGTGTAAACACTTCTAACTTTGTACATAATGAAATGATAAAATGAAATTATATTTTGTTTCATTTAATAGATCTTTTTTATCGACACTTTAAAGGTCAATCTCTTAATCAATATTACATGTTTATGTATTTGTCTCACACAAATATAAATTCTCAGTTAAATGTTATATTTTATTCGGATCATTATGACAGGTCACACCTAATATCGCCACCTAATTCCGATAGATTTGAGTCGTAGTTCGTATTTCCGATAGTTTGAGTAGTGGCCGTAGAGATTTGGTCGACATGGAAATCGAAACCAAAATCTAACGCTGTACTACTACTACTGCCACTACAAAACCAGGCACGCAGTAATGGGCTGAATTTGCGTATGGTTGAATTAAGATAAATAAAGGCTGGCTAATCCATCATGAACACACATCACGAATCAAGCGGCAATATATTGCGGGACTATATTGCCCATCAGTATGTAGATATAATAAAACGTATATGGTGTACCATTGACAAATATGTCGCGCAATAATATTTATGTTGTAAGTGAAAGTGCAACAATGATGGTGCCGACTATAGGGTGGTGGCGCAATATCCGCCATACACTGCCGTAGTACGTTTACGTCTAGCTTCTTTCAATCTAAATAACATATATTATGTATATAATATTAATACATAAAATACCATCACGCCTGTCGTCCCCAAAGAGTTATACAGAGGTGTACTAATCTACACTCACATTACACCGGTATGTTTTGAGTCTCATTGTAATAGGGGGCGAGCCTATTGCTATCAACCGGACACGAATCCAAACTCTGAGCTGCTACTGAGAATTACATCGAAAAATCCAATAGCACTTTGCTGGCACTGGTAATCAAACCCATTTACTCAGCAGTTGCACTCACGCCCGCCCACTAGACCAACGAGGCAATCGTAAAACTCTAAGATGGTATTAATATACAATATTAAGATCAAACAATCTTATTATATGTAATAGGTATCTGATCTTAAGCTTTCCAAATTCTCGAAGATCTGACATTTTGTTTGATCCAGATATTTCCAATCACGTTTTTTTCTTACATTCACCCATTACAACAGTAGGTATTAAGAAAGACAAGTTTCTTACTTCATATACTCCGAAAGCAACAAATCGAAGTCGGTCACGAAAATGTTAATACAAATATATGCAAAACTTTAAATTTAAACAAAAAAGGTTCATCTTAGTTAGATGTTACTTATCATTAACTTTCCATAATATTGCATAATTATCCGACATGGGATGAGACCGTTAAGCCTAAAACCTAGAATCTCTAGAATAAGGACCTATGTACACAGTTGTGCAATAAACATATCTTTATCTTTAGAATGTTAATCGACTCCAAGTGGAATAGAAGGGCAACATCTAGCCGGGATCTTGCCCTTCTTTCTTACAATACGGTAGAATACAATATCTTCACAAATCTATATATTATGTATATAAAAATGAATTTGTGAATTTATATCAATTTTGGTATTGATAAAGATAGAACCTTGGAGAAGGATAATTATAAGCTACTTCTTATCGTCCTACCACTTGGGCGGAAAGTAAGTAAGCTAGTAGTAAATAAATTAATTTCCGGACTATCACACATCACTGTCTAGTTCCCAGGAGATACTAAGGTACGAGGCTTGTGTAGTGGATACAAAATAGCCAATAAATAATAATACAGAACGATGACATGATCATCATCACATCCTTGATTCGGGTATAAATGTTCATCGCATCACATCTATGTATATGCCGCTCCCGGGTTTTGAACCCTTCATCATCATCATCATCAGCCTATATTCGTCCACTGCTGCATGTAGGCCTCCCCTAGTGAACGCCACAGAGCTCGATCTTCGGCTCTTTTCCTCCAGTAACTGCCAGCTGCCTTGCGCAAGTCATCGCTCCACCTGGCCGGCGGCGGCCGTCCTACACTACTTTGAACCCTTAATGCTTCCAAAATCAATCTTAACACCTAAACCTGCCCTAATCGGGATTGTTAAATTCAAATATTATACAAAAAACTAGTTTGGTATGCGGTAAGTATAAGTTACCTATTAGGCCTTTAATAATAAATAACAATAAAACTGTTCAGTTTCGTATTAACAAGAAAACGCAAAATAGTCAAAATATAAATGACTTCTTTGTTTAGACGTCTCGAATGATTAATAAATGAATACTTAGTATAGATTTGATTTCTAAACCGACAAATTTGCAATAGGACGTTGTCTATGTCGATTACCACAGTTCATCTTCCCGCGTTGCATTGACCCAGTGTTAAAGTTTAAATACAACACTGAAACTAGTATTTCTACTCATATGACACATCGACGGAATATGACGATATACTGCTTTAATTTAATACTCTCTCGAAAGTATTAAGTAAAATATGTTAATTTAAACACTTCTAATAACATATTGGCTGAAAATAAAAGAAAAACGACTGTTCCAGAGATTCGCAACATATCCATTCCTCATTTAGATATGTTTATTACTCCTTCTTTTTTTTTCTTGAATTAATATGTAATTTTAAAGCTCTCCACTATAATTTACTATCGACGGCAAAGCAATACTATGCAATAGAATAATAGTACGCAAATTAAGCGTTAATAACAAATTTAAAGTAGTCAATATACATAAACACGTCAGGTATATCAGCATGCAAGAACCGCGTTACTTTCCAGTTTGCAGATAGAAAAATGTCAGTATGTAGGTAAGCGTCAGATGTGAACAAATTGAACCGGTTGTAGCTGTTCGCACGTCGCAGCGCAACAGCTGTGAACAGTGGGGCAATCCGAATCAATTGAATCAAGGAATTACGCGCCTCGGGCCGCTGTACATATTTGTAAAGTTCACGACCCTTACATTAGTAGTATTCACTTACTGGCATCATCGCACTCTCTTTTATATCTATATACTCGTATATTAAGCAACAGTAACTATATGTTTGATATTTAAGTCTTAAGTATTTTCATGTTGCAAAACGTAGCATTCGTCCTATTGCACCTAAATTGATTATAGTATAAGATCCATCAATGTACACGTGATTGGCGATGGACAAAAGGTCAGCAAAAGTATATACATATATATGTATAATAAAGTATATATACATCACCCTCATACATTAGGATAAAGCGGATGTCAGTGGAACTGGAAACATCGGGAGGGGACGCCCTAGAAGGACATGCATCGACCTTATTGTTGAACTCCTCCAAAAGGTCAGATGCGTGCCTTGTATTTATAACTTACTTGTAGTGATGACAAAACAAAAAGGAGGTCAGGAAACCAAAAACTTTTGCGTACCTAACCCCATAAAAAAGCGCGAGTGTATTAACTGTACTACTTATGCTCCATTAGTTATTGGCGAGGATATTTTTGATTATACATATTTAAAATAACATGTTATTTGAGGTTCTAACTGCGCAGCCTCGCTTGTCCAATAATTCTTGTACTGCGCGAAGGTCTTTAATCACAAATCGTAAGTCACTAGATCCTTCGAAATAAAGGATAAGGAGAATTATGAGGAATAATTTATGCATTCGTTTGTCTAAAATTTATTAATCTTACACAACAAGGAAAGATATTTCCTTGTCACATGGAAGAGAAGTACTCAATATTTTAATTATGCACTACGTAATCCTTTCCAATACTGGCACCACTTCCCGCTTCAAGGAATGTTGGTATCAAGGCGAGTTGGTGACAGTACCGACCCAACGCCTTCGATGATCGCTGATACCGAACACAAACATTATATTCTCAACGTGGGAGTATGTTTCGTTTTAAAACACATCGAACAACATAATGCAATATTTTTTTAATGTGTGGGCTCAAACATAGGTAAAATAAAATATAAGTATTTAGTTACCAAAAATGTAGAAATATTTCAAGGTTCTACAGTTTCCTTGCGTTCGACAATCACTTCACTATTTACAGTTGCCGATGATATTATTTAACTGTTAAATTTAATATTTATGACGATGTTACTTAAATATTCCATATAAACATGTACAAGCTGTTACGGGTTGAACGAACTTTCTAAGCTTCAGTTCACAAGTTTTATGACCTTAATCCTCATAGAAATAAGACTGATTTTCATCGTTCCCTTATATGGTTTTTCCTGTCATAGAAAATTACATTCCCGATTGTACAGGACTGCGCTTAATTGGATTTGAGATGCCTTTACGTAAAGCGGTCCTGGGAATATTATAGCTTTGTCGTTATATACTGCCTCGGACGGCCTGGTTACATAGTAAATGGTAACATTCCATTCTCAAGGTGAGCAGATTATGGTTCTGTGTTTAGTACATTACAATTCATAAAAATCTCTTATGTCATATCCTACAATAGATACGTAATTCACCGCATTGAATGCCCTGGCAGTATGCATTGACAGAAAAAATAAGATTTATTAGTGCTCCATTTCAAATGTCGACCGCAAGTAATTATTATAAATTGTATGCCATAAAGGCCTAACTAAGACCTTAAGTCACAATAAACAAGTGCCTCCTACACATTAGTATTTTTTTTGTATATACGTAGAGGTCGTTTGCAACAACTATTAGTTTCGACGTTTTATTTTTTATTAATTTCATTTAAAAAATGGTAACTGGTACGTAAATTATCCATTGTATGCTTTGCCAGTTGTTGAGGTTGTCAAAAGTACCTCGACACCTACATACAACAAATAAAAATTGGATGTAAAGTTGAATCTTAGTTAAATAATATTTCGATTCAAATTACAGAGAATAATACAATAAGTGATCGAAAATCCTTTATTTAATACTAAATTATGCCTAGTTACAAAAATCACTGCAGTTTTTACCAGGCTTTTCCATTGTAACAATGCCATTGACACAATGTAGAATGAACATATTTCTTTGGGCTGCACCTGTTTCCTGCCAGTAGCTGATGTATTGTTTTCGTTTTTGTGTCTTTTCCGTTGCTTTATTAAACTCTGTTCGATTATGAGTGATCTATTATGTTCTCTCGTGTAAGCGCACTCTGAACATGAGCTTGAATTTTACGTGGGAAATTGATTACTTCTCAGATCTTATGGGATAAACAATTGATACCCAGATCCGTTATACTGCAGTTTCTATACTGTCAATATGAAATTACTCAATAAAGAAACCCCGTGGGTCTACTAGTGACAAGGTTTCTTTGAATCACAATGGCAAATATCTGAAGTTTAATTTCTAATTTGTTATCAACAGTTCTGTGGTTACGTTATACTATTGTAATCCGGCCTGTTTTGAAATTGCTTCAAAATTCACCTTTTATTTACTTTTCTTTTCTAACTTACCTAGGCGTACTTAATGCATCATGACTACGCATTTCCAACGCGAACCTCTTTTTAACAACCTCGTATTTCCAAATTTGTAATTTAAATGCTTCAAGTCATCTGCAAAATCTCCAAGTATGATGGCGTGTAGCCTAAATGCCGTTCGCCCACTTACGACCATATTTAGTGTATATCAGTACCCTGGTCAGTTAAAAAGACTGCTTTAGATACAGCGACTTAACGTTATATTTATTAACAGCGAATTGATTAAGTTCTGTAGTCAATGACCAAAGAATCCCTTCATATGTGAAATGATCTCGCACAAACCTACTCCATACTCTTTGTTCACAAATTGCTAGATTTCACATGACCATAGTTTACGCCAGTCAAAGAGCAAAGCCAAATTATGAATATAAATTGTTTACGACTCATAAATTCTTAGTGGTCATACTTAGAATGATCGTTTTAAATGTTAGTGCGTGCGGCAATAAACAGTCACCCTGTGATTATGGGTACGTACTCTCGGCTATTCAAATTTCAATTAATTGAATATCACAGCATCAAAACGGTGTTAAATGAATGTTCAATGTCAATAAACAAAATAACTCGCGTATGATAAAGATAAATAATTTAATAACTACATATAATGTCCATTATTATTGTTATTATACACATATACTTAAATAGTCACCAAACCACGTTCTCCTTCATTCCACCCACACCGGCCGTTCACAGTCGTTAACTTAGGAGGAATTTATTTGCAATGTCCTAATTTACCATAAATACTCATGAGAAAACTTTCTAAGAGGAAACTTTGTCTTCCCGTTTTCATAAATGTCATTAGAATTAAAAAGTTCTGTCCTTTAGTCTGATTTATTAATCGTTAATATTTAAAACAATGCTGTTTCAGAGAAAACAAACATGAAATTCTTTGAAAATTTGCAAAATTAAAATAATGTATCAATACTTTATCGGTGCGAGATCACGATTTCCAATTATCGAACTAATTCGATCATGTTACTATCTACACGTCTTTCAATTGACGGCCACCATTTGAAGTTCAATGCCACAGACAGCAGCAGCAATAAAAACGATGACTTGGCACCTCTAAACAAAAAAATGCTTCTCGTTTCTGCCGAATCATCGAATAGTATTGATACAATAAAAGATCGAGTATGTCTGAGTGCTACTAACCCAGAACAATTAGATGAATAATCCAGAAAATAACCCAGAAAATAGATGTTTCCGTTCAGCTCCTTTACATGAAATAATTGGATCTAGATGTATTTTTGCCATATGGCAAATTGCTATTTACGTTGCACTTGCATTTGATCAATATGAATATGGTCATGGCAGTCGCAGCCGCTGCTGGCGCAACGGTAGAGCGGAATATGCGCTAGCGCAACCGGTAATTTACAAGGGTTTTCTTATCACACCGCTATATTTAGAAGTAGTACTGCTACTATCAATTAGAAAACTTTCGTTGCCGCATTCCCCTTTGCAGTTTTATTAGATGAGGACCATGTTGAGAAATCAAAGGAAAGTGTTTGCCATTTGCTTTCAAATATACCTATATAAATCACAATGCGTTTGTGATCCAGTTTCCAAAAAAATATGAGTCACGTACTCAAAAAGTGACCGCAGGCAGAATACACACGCGTCCATTTCTGTGGTCCGTTTAAATGATTGAATTAACCCTGAATATTGGCACTATGTCTGGCAAGATTTCACTCATCCTTTGTTTAGAAGCGAAAGTATTTACTATATTTAGTAAAAAAAAAATCCTGTATAGACATGTTTATAAATACCTGTTTCTCTATTATTATCGATTATGTTAAGTTAATATTGTCATTGATTAATTAAAGTATCAAGTAGCTACCTTCTTAGATTTTAAATTGAATTGCATACCAGTATAGATCAAATATTGATGAGATTATGAAGATAGATTCCAGCGTGCGAAACAAATACTGATTGGTTTTAGTTTTATTATTGTTAATATCAGTCAATATAAAATAAAATATTTATAATCTAAAATAAATAACTTTATTATTTCTGTCTTCTACATCTATGAATGTAATATTGGTTAGTGACCCAAAGGTATCAGGCAAGGGTTTAAATTGTTACATATATTCAAATAGCTCACTATAAATAACATTTATAATCTTACACAATTAATGCTATTAAATTATTATACTCGGTATCTGTAATGCAACACGGCGTTACCAAATTACTCAACTGTTTCTGTTAATTAATTGTAATTGTATTACCCCATTTTATAGTCTTAATCATTTGAATTCGTGGGAAGTTCTTAATTTTTTTTGCAACGCGTGCGACCGTAAATGAAGGCATGCGAATTGTTCGTTTACTATCGTATAAATTAAATGGAACTTCATGCCGATGTCTGTCGGTGACTTCGTTGCATGAAATTGAACTGAAGAATGCATGTTTGTGGTAGATATTTGTCAACAAAGCATCATATCGCACTGAATGAGATATTTACTACGTGATTGGTGGGTTACCTCGACCATTTAGTTTCGTCATTATCGTGACAAGACTGTTATCGTATCATTGTTATGGATTTTCATGCAATTCTTAGCTGCAGTGTGTTGTGTGCCGTGTTTTAATTATTCAATTAATTTTATGCATAATGAAATTTACTAAGCCCTTGTCAGGTTTGCTATCAAATATCGTCTAAACTATTTACTGTTACAGCTTTTTATTGCGGCTCTTGTTCCAGTTTACACGCTGTTCGGATATATTTTCTATTTTAAGCGAGACCGTTTTGGTCGTTAGTTCTTCATATTCAGTACTAATATTAAATATTTTATTATATATAAAGTTTATTTGCTCGTTCCGTTGATGGAGGTCTTCCTTGCCCGAGGAGAGTGCCAGGCGCAGTGAGTTCGCGCGCGTAGCAGTCTGTCCGATGAGGCGTAGCGCGGCGGTCTTGCCGCCTCGCGCACTTAACCCTAGCATTGCTCATGTGTATAAAACATTATTTTCGACAACATTTAAAAATCGCAGAATGAACTCAAAATTATAGAGAAAATTGTGATGTTAAAACTGTGCTTGTGTTGAAATAAAGGATGTGTCAGTGATATTTTATCCAGTGTGAAGTGATGAATTGGGACGCCTACACAATTAATACACCTTGGTGATGTTGACTACTTTTCAAAGGAATCGAGTGTTGTTGAAACGTTTTATTAGTTATTAAGTGTGTCGTGAACCGGGAGATCATCCTAATGAAGCGTTCGACGTGGGTGGATGTGGAAACGGGCGGCCGCCTCGGCTGCAACGGCGAGATCTTCTGGAGCGAATGCGCTGAATGCGATTGCGCTTACTGCAACCCAAACTACGTTTGTGTCTGTAGTGACAAGGTATTGTAACTAACTATCGATATCCGTAAAAGCTACTGTACTGAAGCAAGAATTTATTGTTGCTGCTTTTGTAATAGAAACATGTCATTTGCAACACCAAACAATAGACTGTAAACATTTCGAAATATCATGTTATTTAACACTGCTGCTAGAAATGCTAAATAGGTGTTCTTTTAAATGATGCGTTGCAACGCACTTCTATAGCAGACGGTAAGGTAGTATTTCTTGCTGATAAAGCAAAGTTTAAACATCGTTATCTCGTTAAGTAATGGACAAATATTTACTAGCTCACAAACTTCAAGGTCCGTCGACCTTTCAAGTCGTGTGAAATAAAATAAAACAATGAAACCATTCTTAATCCAATTTTGAAAGGGGTTAAATATTATGGAATACGTTTGACATACAAACTTGCGTACAAATTATAAAGATCAAATAGATAACCTACTTTCGTCCACACATCGACAAGTTAATGTACTTCGTTGAGGAAATCTATTGAGGCAAATC
This sequence comes from Craniophora ligustri, assembly GCA_905163465.1. NCBI lineage: Eukaryota > Metazoa > Arthropoda > Insecta > Lepidoptera > Noctuidae > Craniophora > Craniophora ligustri. The sequence goes on from LR990955.1 coordinate 13,392,126, forward strand.
ACCTTTAACTCGAAACATGATGAGACTTTGATGGTCGCAAAACTTTGGCATGCAGCTTCATCAATGAATAGTGGCTACGTATCTGTCTTTGTGTACGTACAACTCTTGTCTTGTGTTCGTCTTTGTGGCAAGTTCATGACACCAGTAAATAACGGCCGCATTTTTGTTTAGTAATTATGTTCACATAACTTCTTCCATTTATCAGTGTAATAGGTGAAATACCGTTGATTATTTTCAAAAATATGATTATCGCAGTAGAATATTAACTAATGCAGAAATAGACCAAATTTAAGAGGTCATCCTCCATTGCTTTTGTGTTTTACGACACCTCCAAACGACTCTTATTTCTTTGACAGCCTAATTTTGACCTTTTTACGACAGCAAGGCTTTATTAATTCAGTCTCAAAATGTCATAGTACATAATTTTTTAGATTCGTTACTAGCACTTAAGTGCTTTAGTAAAAAAAAGATATGACAAATTAACGAAAAAAATTCGGTGGACGTATATTAAATATTATACGTTCATCTCTCTACCAGTCTCACCTTGGAGTTAATGTAAAGTCAATTCATCATCATATTTTGCCATTTAAGTCACGCCTACTAAGTCTTATACTCCATAAATAGCATCCTAATGTCCAAACTTATGAATAGGTACTGTATATTTTCCAAAATGGCCTGGTCTCTTAATGTTTTAACAGTGGTTTAAAATGTTGTAGGTAGTTAATGAAGCCCTTGGTAAAAAGACGTCTAGTCTCTATCTGTAGAGTACAATACCGCTTCACAATACACGAGGAAAGTGAAACTCGAGAGGGGTTTTTTCTTGCCCTCCTCCGGCTTTGTGTAAATCGCACATGAAACACGTGAAACGGGCTGTTTTACCCGTATGATGCCTGGGAAAAGCTTTTATGATATTGTTTATCGATTGGACGATAATATTGCTGGGAAATGTTTGCTCAATCTTTCTCGTGATTTACAATGATATTACTGTAAGACAAGGTGTTTCATTTGTGTTACGCACAATGCTGATTGCCGTGCTTTGTTCTCAAGAACGATATGAATCGTTTGTTACTATAACTTACTCACTTTTGCAGTTGTTATGTCTAGAAATATGATGCCTATTATGCCAAAACTTATTTTGTATTTACATAACAAAGATTTAAGTAACAAAACATCAGATTTTAAACGGTTTAAGAACCTTACGTTGAAAGAATACGATACTTTTGATCAAAATGGTTTCTGTAAAAACTATTTTTAGTCAGAAATAAAATGAAAATTGAATAAAAAATATCGGATTTCTAAAATGAAGTTCTCAGAGAGACACTTCTGTATTATAAGATTTTTGTAGACGAAGAATTCACATCTACAGAAATCTTATCAACGTTTTCATAATTTAAATTCTGAACAATTTTGTCTCATCTCGGAAATCTTTAAATATTTTGCAATCATTAATTGCTTCTATTTCCCCTTATTGCTCTTCTTCCCAAATTAAGATAAGAAGAGATTCATTAATATGTATACTTCATTGGTAAACATAATTTATTAATGATAGTAGCCGGCCCAGCGAAGTTCGTACCGCCATATTTTTTTCGTGAATATGTTTTAGAATTTTCTTATTCAAACTTTGTCTTGATAATAACGAACAAAAAATCCGATTTGGTGCAGAAGTTCGGAAGTTATGCACGCACATACACATATTTTGGCGATCGTATTTATATACATAGATTTCACACCATCCACCCATTTTGTCTTTAGACTCACTGTTGCTTAATTTTCATCAGTTCACGATATTCGTTCTCCTAACTTTTGTAGTGCTTCGTATTTCAATATTATAAATACCTGACACTAAGTTTTACTAAGTTTACGTTTATTAAATATTAGCATTTCTACAGATTTAAGTGTGGTTCATGCATTGACTTCTTACTTTTATCTGGAGTACTTATCCAGAAGACGCGGGTTCGAGTCCCGCCAGAGGTTGAATTTTTCTTTCTTAATAATAATTAAAAATCTTAGCTTGAAATATGCTAAAAAAATACAAAAAGTTTGTCTAAAGGTAATGCCATATCATCCGGAATCTACTCGCTGTAAAGGGAGTATTCTGGGTTGGACAGAATTGTCCAATCGATGTTGCTATGTCGCCGTAAGACATAAGTAACATAAAGAAGGCAAAATTCCACACATCAGGCGGATACCTCGGTGGCTCAGTTGGCAGAGCGTCTGGAGTACTTATCCAGAAGACGCGGGTTCGAGTCCCGCCTGAGGTTGAATTTTTCTTTCTTAATAATAATTGACTTCTTATTATTCATAAGTTAAGTTCTGCTTACGATCTTATCAATGTTAATTTAGGTTTATTACTTTCCAAGTAGGTAACACTATAACTTGTATCGACTAAATCAATTACTAGTAATATTATCTTTAATAAAGAAACTTTCCTTAATTATAATTGCCATTTTCGATCATCAATATCGTAACAAGATTAACCATTATCTTTCCGTGAAACCCTAATCTTCTAATAGCTTCGAAAATTCATTAAGAGATACCTATACTTATTTTCTAATAATATATAATTTTTTTATTGTTTTCTACTATTCCTTAGACAATTGAAGAATAATATAAATATAATAGTATATTCTTCAATTATCAGAGGTTGACAATGATGCGACACCTATTGAGGACTGCTTAGTGCTTTGCTTTAGCGTTGTCATATTGGATAAACCACTTAAACCTTTAAAATAATATCAATCAGGACAATCGATTTATTTATGATGTAATTTGAGTGATGTTATGTTATGAGATATCTTGAGTCAATTGTTTTGTGCGTGTTGGAGATGTAACTCCTTGACTGATGATGTGATTCAACAAAACTGACGAAATCGCTGTTTTATGACATCATTTTGATGCTAATTAAATATAAATATGTTATATTTCATTATATGAAACAAGATATAAGTATAGGCAAGAAGGATAACATCACATAAGGTTTAGAAGATCTGCCTAACCCCATGGGAAGTATGAATATCTACAAAACATGAAGCATTTTTATAGTACATAACTGTGTTATTGGACCATGTAACATAATTTGTATATACATATATACATTGCTTTATAACATCAAAACCCCTTCGATAGATATCTTATTTTTAATTATAAATAATATCCCTACAATAAAATATAAAACAATAAAAATCTTCTTCGATGTTTGCGATGGTATACCACTTATCGTCGTCGTTCCGTGCCGGGAGTCGTCAAAACTGCGAGCTTGCCGTTTTCTGATTTCTAATAACCACATTACCATATGTTGGCCTTTCACGTTCTATGTGTTGGATAACTTATGTGATTTTGTATCAAACAAACGAGACGAGCAAGTGTGGCGTCAGCTTAACAAAAAAAAGACAAAAAATATACGACACAACATACACGATTCTATTTAAAATCCCGATAAACTGATTGGCATAATTTTACTGTATATCATTTGAATGTTAAATTTATTGTATTTTTTACTTAAATCAGCAATTTTTTATATTACCGACGTAATTCTATGCTTTATAAATAGATTATAAATTATTGTCAAACAAGGATAGTTGATACAAATTATGATGTGTTTCTAATTCATCAGTTTTCCTTGACACCGTATTGTTCACACGCGCGTGCGTAGTAATGTCAGAAATTTATATAATTATAAAAATTGTTAAAGTGAATATTTGGTTTAATTGAAAAGCAAAATTATATTTTAGTAAATATTGTTTCTGTTTTGAGGTTACCGTGTGAAAGTTAACATTCGTAGTGAATATAATCATGAATGAGGAGTGCTGTTTGCGTTTCTAGATCATTCCAATAAGAATAATATTTGATTCGCAGTTGATTTGTCCGTATTACCTTTGCTTTACGAAGGATTTAAACTTTCTTAACGCTATATTTGCAATGTCATACTAACGAAATTCTAGATTACATAATACCTATATAAAAATAACATAGGCCAGTGAAGATTTTATTAACATTCTATGTTGTGTTAGAAAAGAACGACCTTCAATGTTAGCTAGCATATGCCCGAACACAGTAAACAAAGAGCCGTTTAGCAGCCGAAGAGGCGCCAACTACATGTTTGAGAAACAAACACGCATTGCCATTAACACATAGCTTTGCAGATAACGCGTCGACTACCGGTTGTTGTATTAATTTTCGATGATCGCATACCTAATATACATAATTATACTGCCTAATTATAAATAAAATTGTGGTATTTAAAAGTAGATTATGTATTGTGTTAAGAATGCAACATCCTTCAAGTGCAAACAGCAATTTAATCCATGTAGGTACCACGGTTCGAGTGGATAAATATGTTGCATTGTTTCCAATGCCACCAATTAATTAACTATTAGATATAATAATTACCTAACAATCCTCATATTATATACGATATTAGACTGATTATTTTATTTGACATAAATAATTATTTCTCATCACAGAAGGTGACAGGTCCATCCAAAGAGTTTGTCTGAAAATGATGGCTTTTAGTGATAAGACTTCTCCAGCAGTCTTCTTTGTATCACGATTACTATGTATATTACATTTTTATCCTAATTCGTTGCTAATAATCTGTTCAACATTCAAACCATCACTATTATTATCATCGTCTATTCTGTGATTAATATTGATACTCCGAACCACTCAAACTGTATCTTATTGATTTTCGTAAAGGTATCGACGTCTTGCCGAGACTACCAACAGATAAATTAACATTTGCTAGATGTAATAATCATTTAGAATATTAGAATGTGATACATAAGTACTGCGTAAGAATTGGGCTTTGAATCAATTCTTTTTTCAGACAATCACAAATTAGGATCGACAGCTCTAAAATATTTTCAAGTCAGTCACATTAATTCATAGGTACCAAAACTATTTATTAAATAGCGTGCTTCATTATTATCGAGTACCAATTTCAAAACACGCACGTAAAGCGTGACTTTATCCTGTTATTAAATGTTTATTTTTGTAGCCAAACTTTGAGTGTGTAATTTAAATCCGTTTTATAACATATAATCTTTGCTTTCCTGATTAAGTATCTATATCTGGAGTTTATTTTTTTTTTGTTTACGTGGTGTCCGGGCGTTGCCCTTTTAGTCTCACTTTATGAGATAGCCGGGCCCATCTCCGCTGGCGGTTCAACTTGTTTCAACTAGGACGACAGGGATGCGGTTTGTGGTTAAAAATTCTTAGTGCCATCTTGGCCATTTTTATGAGCCTGCCGGGTTTAATGTTCTCGTGTTCTTGCCTTTTATATGCTTTTAATGCTTGACTAACGGTCGTATTAACTGAAATTTAATTAGTTTTCAACTATAAACCTTTCACATAATTATGTCGACGCAAATTAATTCTTACACTTTGTTTATACGATTGCAGGACTAGTCAAAAAGTAATAAAAATATTTGTTATTTGGCAGGTTAAACGATTTCTATTGTGGGGTCTCAAATAAAGTGAAAACAATTATAAATCTTTCTCACAAAACTTAAACTTTTTAGCACGTGCATTCATGTCAAGAAGTAATTCCATGATCGTTTCGTTTCCTGTGATTAAAACTCGACAATTACACAAATTACTCGTTCAGTTCGTCGTGCTTTAATTACAAACTTCGATTTCTCACTACTAACGGAATACACTGGTCCAAGTGAAAGTAAGCTTATTGGACTTCTGGGCTTCGGCTTAAACATTCATCAAATTTAATTCATATATCACTCGAAGGCAAACTGGTTACTTTAATGCATTTCATTAGGCCTATCAATTAAGAAAAGAATCACATCTCATCTTGGTCAGATTCTTTTTGTGAGATTATTTATATTATTCACCTGGTTCGATTGAGGCAAAGAACAGCACTTTACGAAATCCATTATACTGAATAGTCGGAAATACATCGGCACACATTTAATCAATTTAAATACTCGTTCAGTACTTATGCGATCAATGTACCGTTCTTGTCAGTTTATTGCAATCGTGCATGACGACTTTCGTGAATTCTTTTGATCTGTCTGTAAGTGACATAAATCCGTACACGATTGTCAATGAGTTCCTAGCGTAACTGTTTATAGCGTTGCATGAGCTTATTAATGTTGTTCTCATCTTCACAGAATCAATTCCATTGTTGTCACGGATCTAACGGGATTATAACCATGCGTTGGTGCACCGTAACTTTTTACACGGATGATTTATGACGCTATTTCCCTCACATAAATGTCGGCAGGTATAGCGGACATGATCCTCGCACTTCGCACGGCAAAAGCTTCCACCACTAATGTATACATCATGTTAGCGTTTACCATTAACAATTGAAAGCAACTGGATAAATGACAAAAGCATGTCCATTGGAAGTTTTCAATTGACCGTAGAAAGTAGTGTTGAGAATTATTTTTACCCAGAAAAATGTTACCCAAAAATAGTCGAACATAGCCGAACAAATATTTTTTTTTTATCTGATGTACTTCGAAACTTGTTCTGGCGATTTGAAATTTCCTTTGAACGTTCTCTCAAAGTCACAACATAGCATAGAATCCTAGTTATAATTACATAAAAGGTGCAAGGTTTGTAAGACCTGAGAGGATTATAATGTCATACTTTATTGCCATCTGGTTTGAAGAAAACTATCATAACAACATCCATGAGGGTATTGATTACGTTTAAGAGTTTGCAAAAAACAGGAGAAACCCGTTCACGAGTCCATGTATATTTTCTACGTAAGCTATATTTTCAAGCTTTTTTTCTTTGCATATTCGTAAACCTGTGTGAATATTCAATATAGATTGTCCATGTGTCAGTCGTTCCAAGTTTACATTTCGGATAGTTTCTCCACGATGCATTCTGTTTCATTTACTTATTGTATATGTTTATGTTACTGTTTTATGTAGACTGGTGATCGCTTAGCTGTCAAAAATCATCCGTCTTCTTCTCGTTAAGCTTCTTCTTCTTTTTTTTTAGGTTATGTTTTCTTGTTTTTCGCTTCTCCATTTAATGCCACTACAAAGATTTCACTTTACATATAATGACGCACGTATACGTTATTATATACATATAAGTCTAGCCAACAGAAACTGACAGAAGAAAAAGGAATTGAATTGTCTAGTTTTGTGATCAATTAAAACCATAGTTAGTTTTGTATATCAACATAATGATAGAAAGGCAGGACATCATACCTCATCTTGTATCAATCACTATGAAGTGAGTGTCTTGGAAACATTGGGGTCAGGTTTTAGGCCAAAGTTCAAGCCAATTATCTGATTCTGGGACGAATGTGATGTAACTCTAGGTACTTCCGTTCTGTAGTAGGTACTTGTATCTGCTATCCAATGTTTTATGTATTGAGATGGCCCATACATTAAATTATTATTTATAGTTTGGAAATCAATAAATTGAATAAAATTGTTGTATAATGACCGCAATCTTAAGTCGCTTTTTAAAGTAGATACTAGTCGATTTGCTTAATGTTTTGCCCTAATTTATTGGTTTAATTGCTGCCTCGGTGTTTAATCTGCGTTATTAACCAATACAAAGACTTCATAACAATATCTAGACAGTACTTTTTTATACACCAAGGTACCGCAACCTTGAAGAATTTGATTTCTTAGCTTCATGCATTCCTGAGAAAGAAAGTCTCTACTGACCCGACAGATAAACAACAGTCTTCCTATAATGGTTTAGATTTTCCTTTTGCGATAAAAAAACTCAAAAATGGATGTAGGTTCACAATATTGAAAGTGTATACACGTATACCATTCATTCGTTTTATGTATACTATACTATAATATAATAGTTCACACTGTTATATTAAAAATATCAAATACTGTTGTAATTGATCTATTGAACTATCACGACAATTGGCTCGACTATGCCACCCGTAGAGAGTGTTTTGAGAATTCGGTCGTTAGCTTTTCATTTTATTCAAATCTGAAGGTCGTCTGTATGCTGGTCTGCATGTAAAGTTTCGAGTTTCTACAGTGTTGTCCCACTTCCTTGCTCGTTTCCGCGAGACCGGTTGTTTTGATTGCTCCGTGATCGAGACTAACAAAAACATAGTCGCGGAACGGTATGAACGAGCCGCTGCAACTATCCGGGTCAATCGAATTCGTTTTCGACAATTTCAAGATTCGTCATCTTATTAATATGTTTGTTAATTTCCTACTTACTGATAGGTAATCAACATAAGGTGATATGTGATACCATGATTTTACGCAAATAAATATGTATATTATTATACTGTACCTATTAGAAAAAAAATACATTTAATTATTATTTAAAGTCTAATCACGATTCACGCCGGATATAATCTGTCCAAAATAAAACACCCTCATTGTCTAAGATGAGCTAGCTAGCTAACGAAATTTTATTATTATCCTAATATATTTATTATCCTAATATAGCTAAAATGTTTAATATAAAATTTCGTCGTCTTAAATCTATAGGTTTACACGTATACATATACATTTATGCTGTATTAACATAATCTAATTTATTGGTATTACGCTGGTTATTTATCACTAAATGTTGCCGGAAGAATACACTTCGACCCCATTATAACTAACACAATTTACGTGCCTATCACAAAATTATGTGATTACTGCTTATCTGAATTGTCATTTGTTTGTTTATAATTAAAATGCATCATGCTGCATCAACGAACTTCAGTTGTGTATGTTGGTGAACAAGGCAACTGTGCCACGCGGAGTTTTAAAGAACTAGTAATGATACAATGACGTCATCAGGGCCAAAAGAACATTCAGAAAGTGATAGTGAAGTGACGAACAATAAGGAATCATTGACGGTCAAAATGGGAGGCTCGAGGACGCACTCGACACCCGCCTCCCCAAAGGTTGTAATGAGGAACAATTCACAACCTAAATTTCATGAACCTAGGTTGAAAAGTTACCATATCGGATGGGCCCAAGTTATGGAAGAGCTCTCATGGAAACTAAGCATAGTGAGTGAATGTTGATTGTGATTCTCGTATTGTCACTAACCTCATGAATTTAATTATATCTACTTACTGAATAAACTAATATCCCCTTTCCATCTTACTTAGAATGAACATTTTAGCTCTTGCAACTTGAGTTTTATATAGTTAAAAAATGCAACATAAATAATATAAACCCCTTTTTTTTTATTTCTCCAGTTATAAAATATTTCTATCCTTATAACTGTTACGTTTTTTTTTTTATATACGTATACCTAATATTGACAGTTTAAATTCCTGTAGAATAATGAATAACATTTATTCGGATTTTATTAGGTGCTTAAGATGAAAAAAATTGACTTCTTACTTTTCACGCTTCCTAACTGCTGTATTATTATTATATACATTTCCTTATACCGTAGCTAGTGAATATCTAGGACATAACTACCTTTACAGTTGCTTGTATTTTATACTAAAAACAAAATACCTAAGTACAATGCTTTGCTCGACTTGTTAGCCAGAAAGGAATGTATCTGTCAAGCAAAAATCACACGGCAATCATTGTTACCTACTAGCGTGTTTACATAAACTTTTATCATGAATCTTATCCGTACGTACAAAGTTAAAGTTTCTTCCTGTTACGTGTAATATACAATTACATTAACATCGTGTGACGCTAAAAATGAATGCAACCTACCCGCTTAAATTGTGAGGAAGTGCCACATAACGGACACTCGCGATCCCCGATTGTGATAATCTTACATGAGGTTAATTAAACACTAAAGCCCATAACTAAACCAAAGAAAATAACTTGAAAAATAAGTACGAAGCAATGTATGTGCCCACTGATAATAGGCGGCTCACTTGATGGTAAGTGATCATCGCCGCCCATGGGACATTTGCAATACCAGAAGGCTTGCACGTGCGTTGGGAACCCTTGCAGAAACCGTTAAGTTTTCTTAAAATAGGGAATTACAAAACTGACAGCAAACGGAATTCCCATGCTGTCAGAATAGTCACTTTCCCAACGAGCTCTGGTAACCTTACTCACTCGCAGAAATACAACTAGGTATTTGTTGATTCACTGCGGTCTTCTGTAAGGCGGAAGTACTTCCCTAGTCGGGCAGCTCAATCTGAGCGAGGAATCTCGCTATGCCCTATCTCTCTTTAGTTAGTTAAATTAGTGAATGATTGTATTGACCACAAAACGCTGACTTCTTAAGATATTGATAATCAGCTTCATACTAATAATTAACTAAATACCTAGTCGAATTCAGCATTAATTTGACGTAATTAATTGAACTTACAATGTACTTAAAGCAATCAATCAATGGTCACATTTTTGACGACCCGATTAGCCCAGCGGTAGTTAACGCTGCCTTCTTCGTGCTACGGGTCCCGGGTTCGAATCCCGGTAGGGACAAATGTTTGTGTGATGACTGATGATCATAAACATTTGTATCCGAGTCATAGATGTAGGTATCTATGTATAATATGAATGTATTTACAAAAGAAAAGTATATATGTAGTATATCACCCAACTAGTATCCATAACACAAGCCTCGTTGGTTACCACGGAACTAGATGGCGCTGTGTCATAATGTGCAGAGATATTTATTATAACCGATATATCAATATCGTTCATATGGCTGCTTATATAACGGGTATAGAAAAACGTCAATCATGGTATAAAAATCTGTTTTGATACCTACATCAAAAGACTTATCACGGAGAGAGGGACCTTCGTGTCTCTTGGACGGAAATAAAGAAAAACAATTTATTGAAGTATACGATCTAAATATAGCAGATCTCTTCTCACATCCGCTTGGCCTTTACGGGATGCCAAGTAAGTAATGTTGTCAATTTATACCCTCTTAAGATATTTTTTGCACGGCTGATTTGGCAATGCCTTCAGTGAGATTACTTTTCGACGACACTTACCTTATAGAAACAAAGGTGTAGATTTATTAATTCTCTATAAAGTAACATGAGTTCCATGTAACAGTGATTACAGTAACGGTCGGTGTAACGGGAGACCGTTCCAGTTACACCACGCACTTGCGCAACTGCTGTTCCTGGAAATTTATTAAGAAAACACGTTTTCGTTCATGATACATGTCATGACATAATTTCAGTAATGTACTACTAAAAAATATTTGGAAATTGATATTTTCTGCAGTTGGTCTGTAGAATGTTCCGGAAATACGCAATGCCATACTCCTTCAAAAGACTCCTTTAAAACGTTTTGCACAGCATCATATTACGAATGAGACGCCTTCCAAATAGAATTCAAAAGCTGTACACCGGCTACTCCGTAAGATGGGTAAAAATATTAATCAATATAATAGGCTATTGTTTTATTGACTATATTTGCATATTATTTCGAATATATCTCAATTGCCATTATATAAAAATGCAAACAAAAAAATAATTTGAAAGCTAATTCGTGTGATATTGATAGCATTGACATCAATAGTTTACTTTTCTTAAATACGTTAAGCTGTCTATACTTATTTTTTTTGTATAAATGTTACATATCGCGGAAATAAAAGAGTGTGCCAAATATAAGATGAAATAATCATTTGCATAATATTACTACCATAATTACTTATGTAGGACATTTTATTGTGACTTATGTGTTATAATCGATGTTGAGAAATGCCGATTAATATTCGTGTCATCTGGTACTGGTTGATTAAGTTTATTTTTATTGTACTTAACTGATAAAGACCTACCGAATAGTGCCAACAAAGCGACCAAGACTAGGAGTAGTTATATATTTTTCAAATTAACTCAATTTTGTACGTATGTAGTTTTATCAAAATAGGACTCTGTTGAAGTTCTATGCATTAAAATATTTTCTGACGGCAAAATAATTCTCATTAAGGTTATGAAGCATTTATTTTATACGTTCTAAATACCTAGATACGAATCTGTCCAGGCTCATAAAGCCAATAATAACAATAATTAACCCTAGTAATGTGTACGGAGTCTTCGGTCGTGGACCGCTCATTAATCTCCTCATTATTAATTAATCTACATATTAAGCACACAACTTTTCATTGTAATTGATATCATACGATTGATTGGATTCCCAAATGAATAAAATGAATATACTTAGGTATATGCACCGATTACTAAGTTCATCGAATGAATCACAGTACACGGCGCACGGTGCAATTGAACGCATAATATGGTCAATCAGTTCAAGTGCATTTACAGTCGAGGGTCATGCATTAATAAAGACGCCATATTTTCCATTTGCACCAAACGTACCAGATGTCGTTTGGATATAATCCCATTCCGTAGTGAAGCACATAAACCGAGTTCAATCTAAAAAGAGAATAAAATAAATAATTATTTAAATGGTAAACTGATGCTATCATGTAAAATCTTCACTGATGTGCCGACAATAAAGGCATATGGCGAAGAGTGCAAGACATATAATGGTTTATAAATACCCTGACTTTTCAAGCTAAGATAAAATTTAACGTCATTAACATTTTAAAAATTATGATGCTTGCTTTTATTGGGGGAGAACATAGGTTCTGTTCTGGTCTGTAATATGTATACTGTTACAAATGCCTCCTAACATTGCTCATCCAGGTATCCAGTTGTTTACATGACGCCTTATGACACAAACGCTACTCACAAGGGCTACTTAAGATAAGCCTTTGAGTAACCATTAGACTATTAGATGAGGACATATTAATACTGAATCTGAAAAACAAGAATGCCAGAGTATTCATACCTAAATTATACGATAATAATTTTGTGTTGAAGTTTGTGATTGATTTGAAGGTTGTTGAGTTGAAGACCTGGCCTTGATCTTATACCAGAACTAATTGTCACGTACGTGAACGTCTGGCCGTCCGCCTTTAATACAAATACTATAACTGATATTCCCACCAGCACGAAGCACGTGCTCAAACTCATGTCCGTCCCTTATACAAAACAAAGGAAATCCACAGATGTTTCGGAGAAATAAGATAAAAAAGAATACAATGAACCTCGGCTTTAGTATTTCAGATCAATAGCGTTGAGTACAAAACGTGTAGCGAGACCCTTAGAACTACTAAGATGTTGGCAGGTGGTGGTGGCCTACTAACACGAAGGTAGAGCTGGTATACATACACGCACACATAGACAGGGTCCATACAACGTGCTTGGTGTAGTGATGCCTGGCGCACGTAGCTGCACGCCGCGCGCCCTTATTATCATTGTACTGCTACGAACACTGCTCTACTTTAATAAAAATATACTTTCATGAGAAATAACGAAAGTACATCACATATCAAAATAGTGACCACTTGAAAGTCATCGAAGGCATTTTTTTAAATTAACAACAATTCCAATCATAACTGATTGAAATAAAAACTTATATTTTTAACAGCTCCAATGTTCTGTAAGCTTACGTATTTAATATTATTTTCAACTAGATAACCCTACGTATTCCTGGAAAAAAAGGGCTGGCTACCCAAACAGACGGACGCACAACGAAGTGATCCTATAAGGTTTCTGATTTTAATTTTTAGGTACGGAACCCAAAAAAAAAAACTGCTATATTATTTTTTCGCCGTGCAAGCAAAACCGTAGCTAAAAGTTATTCTGTAACATAATATTACCTGTTAGCCTCGCTGATTTATATTGAATATGATTTCTTTATCAAATATTTCGTCAGCAGTATTTCAAAACCGACGAAGCACTTTATTATTTTCGTAAACAATTTAATAGCAGCTTCCAATCGCTTAGAGAGATTTCCTTATAGCATCTCTAAAACTTTATAAATAACACGTGTTACCTATTTAATTGCACATTGGGTCATCTTTTCGAAATTTCAAACATTAAACGAGACCACATACTTGACAAGTTTTTTATACAGGTAGTCGACGATGTCCCTTTTATCGTCGTATAAATAAAGTAGAGCATCTACCGTGCCAGTTTCGCTGCACAAAAGTGGAGGCAACAACTTTTTTTATGGTCCCAACGTATTCCCGCGGCCCCTTCCTTCATCCCGTCCCAGTGCCATCAGTTCCTTATTCTTATACACATTTAACAGACACAGGCACCATGTGCTCGGTTTTGACTTCCAACGAACTGATTACGCTCAAAACTGATTTGAAAAAAACTTTACTTTGGACAACATAATATTTTCAGTGTATCCCTCAGTGAAACGTGTTTGTTTTTTGGTGATAAAAGGTTAATCGTTATTAAGAATGGATACGTTAAACGTTGTGCTCAAAACTGGATATAAAATTGTTAAAGATTTTTCAGAACAACGTAAACCAGTAAGTTATTTCGCTATATTCGCGTATAAATATTGAACAATATTACCATTTTGTCCCACTTTTTAGGTACTTAACTGTTGCGTGTGTATTTTACTCCAATTCAAAAACTACTTAAATTTCGAAATACTACAACAGTAAACAATGACGACTCTTTATGATTTTTTTAAATTGATCGTATACTTTTTTTCACCCAATTGTTATCAATACATTGGTGAGTTTAAACTGAATTAGACACTTTACTATAATGTGGCTTTCTAAATCAGGCTACCTTTGCCCCAATACGTTTTAAATTTTAAGAACGTCAAGAAGAATGTCAACGTCATCTTACTGTACTGAACACCAAAAATGCCAAAAAGTAACGATACTCAAAGTATTTTTGAAAAAAAATCTAACGCTAAATCCAAAACAAATCAAACATAACCCAAACAATAAGAAAAAACATTTTTTTAACATTAATCTTATTTTATTTGGAGACTTAAATTTCAGTGTGTTTCTCGGAACTTTCTCAGATTCAAAGGTTCTATACCAAACACTTTATTTAAAGTAATTTTAACTGCAAACATTATCATCATAATTTACTATATAAAGCAGACAACAACCTACTCTTAATCTCGTAAAGCGTTAGTAAACCTTTGTCGCTGCTATAGTTTATATTTAACCTAGAAGCCTAATATTATGTCCATAATACTATCTACTTAGAAAGCACAAACTAGTAGTCTAATCACTAGTGAACTTACATTATTACTAACAGTAGTTTTTTAAAGTGTAACGTATGGAAATCCGTTTTTTTTTATGTAGAACTAGTTACCTATATTACAATATATTTTATTTCATTTTATAAATTGTTGTGTCTTATAAATGTTAAGTCAATATTGTCTTTAATCAAATATGTATTTATTATAAAATATCGATAAAACCAGAAACCTTAAGACATCAGACGCAGCCGCTTGAAATTAATTCAATACATCTTGCCTCCGGTCTAGGTTAATTCTGAATACTTAATGTGTAAATTAATTATATTTGACTCAGTTAATATTATACCTACTTATTTAATAAACTAGGCACAGAGACTAGGCTATTTAACGGTACATAGTTTCATGACAAATGATAAGAGATTTTTGTGCCATACGTCGTATCAAACTAGGTACTATTTACGGTACTGACGCATAGTGCATGATAAACTAAATATTTTTACTATAATTAACAGATGGAGACATCGGGTGGGTCAGAGAGTTCGGGCGGTGAAGACGCGGAGGCGCGGCGGTCGCGGCGTGGTCACGTGCTGGCCGAGCTCATGCAGACCGAGCGAGTCTACGTGCAAGAACTTGGCTCTATACTTAGTGTAAGTACTCTGGTACTCTCCATGAGACGCTAAAGAATAGAATATACGGTATGATAACGGACAAGAGTATTGTTCTTCATGTACTCACGTAATGATATACCTAAAAATAACTTCAGATACATAATTCCTTTAAATCTGATAAATCTCTCCCAGCGTCATATTTTACAGGATAAAGGATATAACTCATTTTATTGAAACGGATGCTCAGTTTTATCGCATGATGTCATGTGCCAAAATGTCTATATAAAAACCAAGACCACTAATCTGTCAGACGAACTCTCTTGAACATTCATATATAGTGTCGGAATACAAAGCGAAAGCAATCGCGCCTTTCTCTGGTGCCAGGACCATGCAAATTAACAGTGGTGATAGCTTTGTCCAATATGGGCATGCTATTATTATGATACATCAGTATAATGCAGTCATTAAACCAAATCGGGGTAACAGGTAAAATTAATCACATTACAAGTACGTGCCATGCCTTAACAATTACAAACCACCTGATAGCAGTTGTCATAATATGTTTCGTCACTGTAGGGCGAGGCAAATTGCGGCAAACTATACCTATAAATGGTATTTAGATCAAACAATTATTGTTCTGTCACGGAAGATTAGTTCCGATAAAACATATAGTACCATTCCATGCCATCGCCGCGCTCTGAAAAACAAATGTGCCACTACCATGTATGTAGTGCGTGTGCTAAATGTATGTGTCCCTCCCGCCACGCCGCTTGCGGACAAGGTTGTTTCAGTACTTTTAACTAGTGCACTGGATGCACCGCACGCAACCGACTGCGTCAGGCCCTCGAGCGGAACGCAATGCATGCTGCTCATTCGCCAACTGCACACCAGTGCAGGCTCTCGGTCGCTTGTTACACTTCGCCACTCTCTGCACCATGAAATATGGAAAATACGACCTCCATAAATCTTCCGCGGATCTCAGCGTTGGCACTTCCTACTCGTGGTATTACAGAAAAAACGATAACCCCACCACACTAAAGAAGAAACGCTTGACTAGAGCCGCATCCGACTCCACACTCTTCAGTGATTACGCAAACCAAATATCCTTGTTTGAAAAGGGGAAGCTACGGAACAAAAAGTGCAAGAAATCAGTGAGTGATGTGGGAAAAAGTAGTCGTGTTAAATATAACTCGCGTAATATTAAACCAGTGCATATGGAACCATTCACTGGGAACTTTTTTTACGGTAAACCACTACCCGGTTACGAGTATACGCAAATAAGCGAAGAGAAAATAACTTACTTGCCGGATTCCGACGCGGTCACTGCCTCGGAGGATACTACAGGAGAATCACTTACTACCACTGCGCCCACAGTGCTCGATGTTCCGGAATTGGTAAAGAATCCACTGTACGGGTGTCGAGATGTTGATCTTTCCACACCAGAATATCTGTCTAGTTCAGTAGTTTCCAAAGATTCCCAGCTTCAATCATCAAGCTGTACTGAACTAAGGAATACGATGTGCAGTAGTAAAAACTCTAGTGATATTCTAACAAGCATTCTTAAAGATTACAAAAGAATAATGAAAGAGTGGAACCATACTGTAAAAGATCATTATTCATCAATATCTCACTGCACACATAAAAAACGAGATGCATCAATTTATAGAGGAAGTAACACCGACAGTTACGTACGAAGCTTACATTCTACTTTGTCTTGTCGGAAACCAAACAAATGTCTCAAATCTTTGAGCAGCAACAATCATTATAGTTACGCGTACGCTTCACGTAGTAGATATCGAAGCGATGTACATGACTATAGAAAAACGCAAAGCTTAAATCGCAATCAAACATTTAGTAATTGGTCATCGACACTACAGAATTTAAAGAAAATGACAAAGTTTTGGAAGATTGATCAAAGTTTGTCGCCTTCCCAATGCAAATGTTTGGAAGCTATATATGAAGACTATGATAGACGATTGCAGGACTGGTGTGATACTATAAGCCATTGTTCGTCGCTTCTAAATCCGGTACTTTTACTCGTTTTGTGACTTTACTAGACCTAGACTTAGAATTTGTTTATGTTTGTATTAAATAATAATCTTCCTTACAAATTATCTTTCAGGGTTACAAAGAAGAGATCGAAAAACCAGAAAACCAACACCTTTTGCCTTCAACGCTAGTCGGACAAGCTGATGTATTGTTCGGCAACCTACACGAATTATTTACATTCCACCAAGACGTGTTCCTAAAAGATCTAGAGAAATCTATTTCTGCGACAGAACTCGTCGCCCTATGTTTTGTGGAAAAGGTAAGTTAGTATTTTGATATCATTCATCAGTAAACATTTTTTAAGACCTTCGTTATACCCGTTTCCTGTATTATGTACTAAATAGCAGCTTAATTCAAGGAAGGTACGCTCTGCTTCCTTCAACCTTTCCGTTTCGAGTTCTGATTGCCCTTCCTAGCGTTTCGATTAATTGTTACTTATACAATCTTAAAAATACCAGAAATAGCCAAGCAGGTGTTGTACTATAAGCATTTCTCTACTCTACGTATTCACATAATCAGCCAGAAATATTACTTAGTACCTATAAGTTCCTTTAAACATATTATGGTATATGAAATATCTTCTATAGTGCTCGTAAGCAGGTTAGTAACCTGTTACTCATCCTACCTATTACGTACCTACTTGGAATTCACTGCAGTGCTTTACACTACAAAGAGCGTATCATAGCATTTTCAACGTCTAAATCTCTACCTATTATTTTTATGGTAAAAGTTAATAATATATCGTTAAAATAATCGTCGAGTCATTTGTAATTCAATGACAAAAGTTTCGAACATTCTATTAAACTAACATTAATATAATATTGTTCATGGAGGGCGCACTGCATCTTAATATTTAAACATTGAAAATAATGGTTGGGTAATTTAAAGCTCCTTAAGCACATCGACCTAGTATGATAAATAGGCAGATGAACGACCCCTTTCCAATTATGTTTGTTTTTGTATTTCTCAGAGGGACACATTCTTCCGGCTGTACAGTTACTACTGCCAGAACATACCGCGGTCAGAGCGGCTGCGTGAGACGCTGGTGGACACACACTTGTTTCTACAGGCGTGTCAGCTGCGTCTAGGACACAAGCTGCCACTCGCAGCCTACCTGCTTAAACCGGTGCAGCGGATCACCAAGTACCAGTTACTGCTTAAGGTACCTGTAATATGTAACGTAACCATTCAGAATTAGCATACATTTCTTTGTATGTAATGTTGCTAGATAAAACTTACATTACATTTCTGTCTAAGTGTTTTTATTCCCATATGCCAGTAACGGTATTCTACGGTTCCTTTCAATTCTGCTCATTATACCGAATTTATTGCAGGATCTACTGAGGTACAGCGAGTGCGGCTCAATGACGACCGGGCTTCAATCAGCGTTAGACTGTATGCTTGTTGTACTCAAGTGTGTTAACGACTCAATGCACCAAATTGCCATCACAGGAGTCCCTGTGAGTATCTAAAGTTATAATAAAATAATTTATATTACACACATCGAAATGACTGGGTAAATAAGACAACAATACATTTTAAGGAAGCATGTTCGTATAGTGCCTCTAATGTAACCAACTTGCAAGCGGCCTTAGGTTATGGTTGCCGATTAATTACGATTACTGCAAACCGTGATGATAGAAAAAGTGGAATGTGGAGAAACCAAAGTGAAGCGTAAAATTATATAGTAGATACCATCGTACCAAACCCGCATATTAAAGTTGTACACGCCAATACATCGTTTACGGTAAATAAACTAGATAGTGCCGGATGATTCCTGTTTCAACTTCCATTGATGAAAGCAAAATATTATTGCCTTTTTTTGGGATTGAAAAGGGCTGTCGAAGGATCTAAAAATATCAGTGATTGGGTCTCAAATTATTTACTAATAATAGGGAATATTAATTTATGTTCACTCAAAATATAAAGTACGCTCTCATTGTAACATTATAAAGTATGCAAAGAAATTATGGTGCATTAAGTGAGGCATGTCATTATGGATCAGATGATTAGCTCATTAGCGTATTCATGGCTGCACTACGGCATGCGATACAGTTATAACTCAATCGCATGGCAATTTTGCTGCCACTTTCATAAGATTGATGATAATATTATGACAAAGAAGCCCCCTCTATTAAAAAATCCTAACGATATTTTAATTTTGTATGGTAAAGCCTAAAGGTAAAAAGAAAATTGGTTATCATGAGCCTGGTTTGCCACAAAACTAAAACCATTATTACAAAATATCATTTTATCTTTATTTATTCGTAGTATGTTATCTTTGAGATGAGCAAAGATATATAGCCACTTTTTAACCGACTAGGGTGTCCAAAAAGATAACCTCCTTGATCAATTAAAAAGCTTTCCATACAGTCGTTTCTTTCTTGCCCACTCAAACGTACAATTCAACCGCAGTAGTTAAAATTTCACCGTGTGTGGTTATTGTACATGATGGAGTCGTCCGACGATTAGACGTGAGAGCCACAAAATAGGCGTTTGTGATGTGGTCGAATGCTCATGAGCAAATATAGCGAATGGTCTTGTAATTTTCAGCGTGGTCGTAATCATTGTGCTGATTTTTGTTGTGGTTAATAACACTACGACGTACTGGTCTGATCTAGCGTGCACGTTAAATCGGAGTAGATTTTTTGTAACTGCCACGTCGATGCACGAAGAAATACTTTTATAAAATAAAATTATTACGATGATTGGGTCACCTATTCTATAAAAGGAGTTTTTTTTTAAATTATACTGACATTTCATCAAAATGATCTTATATGAATATATATAATGAAATATTTCCATTTTACCAGCTGGACCTAAGTCAGCAAGGCGAGCTGCTGATGCAGGGTTCATTCCTGGTGGTGTCAGAGAACAAACGTGATTTACGGCTAAGGATACGGCCGCGAAGGCGCCACATCTTCTTGTACGAGAAAGCGATGCTGTTCTGTAAGCCGGCCACAAAGAACAGCCATAACAAAGCCACATACCATTTCAAACATGACTTACAGGTGAGTTTGACAAAAAAAAACCTCTATAGATTCTGCACTAAAAATATACCGCACTAAAATCCGTAAAATTTAGATAATTGGAATGTCCTTATATTTGCGTAAGTGTTAGAAATCAATATTTTCTGCTCGTTACAAAAAATGAACTCTTTTTTTAGAAACTTGCTACCTACCAATTACAAAATTTTTACGTAATTCTATATCAATTGATAGATAAGAGTAGAAATTATTCTGAATAATCATACTGGATTTCATCACAGTGGACTGGAATCATAGTAGACTTTTGACTTTTCTTTCATTCATTGTATTTCCATCGATTTTTTTGTTGTACTACTTTCTATTTATTAATTTAAGAGCTCTTGTCGGTGGAGCAATCGCCACTGTTCTCTATCTCCTGCTGTCTGTTTGACTTCTTGATACGACTCGATTCCCACTTTTTCCTTCACTTGATCAACAAAACTTCGTCTAGGTCTTCCCCTTCCTCTCTTTCCTCTGTACCACTTTACAACCTATAAATATTTCACTGAAGCTATTTCATCTATGTCGACTGTTCTCTTTACACAGATGTCACAGATCGGACTAACGGAGTCGGTGAAGGGCGACGTGCGGAAGTTCGAGGTGTGGCGGCAGGGCCGGGCGGAGGTGCACACGCTGACGGCCGCCAGCGCGGACGTCAAGCGCGCCTGGGTGGAGCGCGTCAAGCGCGTGCTGCTCGACCAGCTCAACGAGCTCAAGGGCGAGCGCGTGCGCCAGTACAGCGCGCAGCACAGGTACTGCACACAGACACATTAATACCTACTAAAATAATCTAGACATCATTGATCAATTGTATCAGCTAAAAATAAACTTTACAAACGTCATGATCGAGAATCATTAGTCCTATGTATGATATTTTTATGTTCAGTGCTGATTATGACTTCGATTTCAGATTTTTATTTATTTTATTCATATAAAATCACGATGTTAAACATGACGTCATATGAATTTATTTGCAATAGAATAGAATAGTAGTGCAAGCGAGAGCGCGGACCAAGCGATAGAGAGGCACGATCAGCATAAGAGTTCGGCTTGTGAGTTGTGACGTATCTATCGTTCTTCCACTATATCGGCCGAACGTAAAAAGACAACCATTTTGCATATTTGACCCACTATTGTTATGCAGAACGCTAATACAGACGAGTTCATGGGACATGGGCCCGCCGGGCAGCCAGCCGCTGAAGGCGCCGGCGGTGGGCGCGGGCGGCGCGGCGCGCGCGGCCTCGTGCGACGCGCACGACGAGCCCTGCTGGTCCACCGACCCCTCCGACGACGACGACGACGAGCCCGACCAGCCGCCGGTATGTACACACGCACACCACATTAGCCTGCCTACAGGGGTGCCCGGAGGTGGATTGGCGTTAAGGCCATCGCAACTATAGCTTGGCTAATTCGTACGTGACACTCCCGTGGTCCGCGGGCAACGGGGTATGGAAGGCAGCGGGGGGGTCCGTCAACGGCACACGACGTAACTTGTGTTTTTGGGTGCGGATACTTTAGACAAAACACACACGATATCACTACATGAAGACGAATCCGCCGATAGTCAAAATTATTGGATATCAAGCCAAACATCTCTTGGAACATTCATATATAATTAATAGATACAGCATAATAAACCGAGTCACAAGAATATATATTTGTGTATTCATTTGACCTATAATTGGACTTCTAGGGTTACTAAAAATACCCTTTGCATATTGTTAGTAATATTTTATATCTACAACACATCATATTCAATATAACGCAATAAATTAACTTATAAGTAATTTTACTCAGGGATATCTGCAGATTAAGTCGCACGTAATTTGTATCATGTGTAGCGGTGTAAAATACGTCATCGGGTAATAACATGCCCCGCCACCGGCGTGGACCATGGGAGTGTCACGTACGAATTTGCCAAGCTATAGGCGGTTTGCCAACACACGTTACTTCCCCAATTTTGGAAGTTAAATGTTGAAATGCCGTGTGTTAACAAACGGCCAAATTGCCAAGAAAAAAGCTTTGCATAAAAATTACGCCGCTATAGTGCCAACATTTAAAATAAATCTTCGTGAAATTCATAGTCAACCGATTTTCCTTTGGAAGTAAAATTGTAATCGTAATTAAATGTTTTTGTATTATTAGGAATTTATTTGTATCTAGATGTGACTTATTTGGGAAATATGTGTCGAAGTCCTCTAGAATTCCAAACCTTATCAATCTATATTATTTTTTCAGTAAATGTCAGTTATGTTCTCTGCGACAACGATTACTAACATAGCTAACTTACTGTTGGGGTAGCTTTACTAAACCGTGGGTTTCTAAAATTAATGCCAACTAATTTTGGGTTTGCAGTGTTGAGTGAAGTGAACCCACTCTTATGTAAGTGTAAAGTGTATTTTTAAAGGAATGCGGGCTGAATAGTCACGGGTAGCGCATGAAAACGCTGGCAACCCCACGCACATGATGCTTCCCGATAACATTACTATCAAAATTATGGATATATACGGGATTTAATACATTGGCTAACGGTGGTAGAAAATTGCTCATCGTCAGAGAATTTGCAGTATCTGCTTACTTAGTTCTAGCCATGTAAATCATGTAAATACTGCAAATTCTCAATTACGATCAAATATCAAAACGTGTCCTACCTTAGTCCAATAGGTTTCACGCCCTCACAGCATAAAAGTTAAGTTAGCCATCATCGCTTTTAGTTTCTTTTAAATGATTTAGCGACACTAGCACTGAAAAAATATATAATTAGTTTCTGCACGGTCCACGTGGCACCTCACCAGATACCAACCACTTTACCCAAAAGAGGTGTTTATAGATATAACAATCCCTAGCAGACCAGGGCCGCATGTTGTCGGGCGTTGTGTTAACAAAATGGCCGCCATGCTCTAAGTTGTGTTGTTCAACAGGTGACAGAGGCGACAGCTGTCGCCGTCGGTCTCAACGGTACCATACACAGAATGGTACAGTTCTTTTCTGTGGCGGGCTCCGCACAAGCCACATCCACGTTTTACGTGTCACAGTACTGAATGTAATAAATGTTTGCAAGCATACAGCCAATAGAGGCTTTGTACATAATGAAAAAGAGACTGAGTTTATATCCAAAGTTTAATACCTAACCAAAGAGAACGTGGATATTTCGGTTGTATTCGCTGAACATTAACTATCGTGTAAGTCATGTTTTGTTTGTTATGTCACTCATTGTCAGTGTGCTTATTGGTTTTATGTTAAATTATGTGCTTGCTTCGATTAAATGTTACCTACCTATACATCAATGTCAATGAATAGTATTCTATCTTCATAATTTTATTATAACAATATCATGTAACGAACACACTGTACTTATATTATGTAATACATACATATTACATGTGTAAGTTATAATATTTTATTCAAATGTTACATAAATACATTTTAGTGCATCAATATTTCGCTTGATTTATATAACGCCATTGTGTGCACCATCTAAAACCAAATTAACATATGGTGCAGACATTGACCGCAATAATATCAAAGCGAATCTGAATACGACCTCCTTTACTAGACTTTAAAAAAAACATGTTAGTTTTACACAAGACGAGCTAAGAAATTGATAAGACGATATAGTTATAGCGTGATCGGACACAGCTGAGAACGGCATCACACAGCTTGCATCATTCACTGACCACTGCTTTCAACGTGCAATCTACTAGCTTATACAGTAATGTTTTATTTACTTCAGTGTGACACGATTTGTGATACTATTTATACTTACAAACATTTCTACTAACTACTTATCTGAAAATTGATGAATCATGTTATAATTCTTACTTAATTGTTAACCAAATCATGACTTACCTACCGACATATGAATCAACCCTAGGTTGATTCGATTCACTACTGTATGTACAAACCTACAATGTCGGCAGTGGCGTAACCACAAGGTGGCAGAGCTGGCAAAATGCCACGGGCCCCCAGCCGTATGGGGCCCCG
Organism: Craniophora ligustri; assembly: GCA_905163465.1. Classification (NCBI taxonomy): domain Eukaryota; kingdom Metazoa; phylum Arthropoda; class Insecta; order Lepidoptera; family Noctuidae; genus Craniophora; species Craniophora ligustri. Next base: position 13,416,711 of record LR990955.1, read on the forward strand.
GCCTGGAGAGCCGGGAGCTTTTATGTCACAAAGGTGGCAAACAAGCTTACAACCCACCACCCCACTTGACCGTCAGAATCCTTAGTATCTACATACTATTTTTACCTGGGGCCCCATCCAATTAATTTGCCACGGACCTCGGATGGTATAGTTACGCTACTGAATGTCGGTGGAGGAGCAATTAGTATAATATTAATAGTAGTAAATTAGCAATTGGCAACCTATTTTTTTTTTAATATTCGACTAAAGAATTCCCTACATAATTCACACGAAAGCTCATAATTATGATCGTCAATTTTCTGATACTTAGTTACTTAGCACTCTAATCAACTGGACTTATGGACGTGTATACTTATAAGTATTTATATTTATATAAATGTTTCCTCTGGCGTGTTTAGAGCAAACTTACTTGGAAGCTGTCTATAAAATATATTATTTACTTATTATATAATACTACATGTAATATATATAAAAAAACTATAAATATGGTATCTATATGTTCTTCAATTCTGTGTGTTTTCTAAGAATATTATCGTTGTCGTACTAAAATGACGAACTACATATGTTTATTTAAAAATATTAATGTGTTTAATGTTATGTGAAATCGCTTTACTATAAAAATGCATGGTCTGGTCAAACGTCAAACTAAGAAAGGGAAATACTAAAAGGTAACATTTTGTATTACTTATATAAAAAATGCATGTTTGTGTTCTGAAGGCAAAGTCAAATTAATGTCAAGTATCGAGCTCGTTTATTTACAAACAGACGATAGTCGCCTGACCTTAAGACATGAGGATATATAGGTATACCTAGAACTGGATAAAACTAAGACAAAAAGATATAGCAAATTTTATACATTGGTTTATTTACAAGTGTATGTTCAACCGAACTTGTAATTTGGTATCCTGGCCCGCGGGCTATGAGACTACCCCTTAAAACACGAGTATCTCTAGATATTTGGCTTTTATATGACTGCGCCTTAAGTTTGACCAGTGGGGAAGGAATGCATGTTGATCGATGTACCTACAGAATGAATGGTGTTTATTTACTCCTTTATGACCGCTACAAAGTCATATCGCTAGCATCACGACAGTACACAACACACATACTTTATCTTGAGCCATATTGGATCCCGCTGATAGTTAAGACAATAAGTTTGAAAATCAAGATACACTGAAAAAAAATAGAATATCGTCCTCGTCACAATATACCTGGCAGGTTTACCTTATTAGACTTTCTATTCTGTATATCAATATCTCATCATACAAAGCCATCACATGCTTCGATTTAGCTGGCCCCATAGACACTGACTTGTAGCCTTACAGGGCAGTGTCTAAGAGAACTTACTTACTGCACAGATAAGATATTGAGGTAAACTTTTCAGGTGTACCGTTGTGTTTGACCAATATAAATGACAGTAAAACAAAGTCACTTAAATACATATCCAGCTAGAGAGTACGTAGTGTGTGTGCCGGTATGCGGTATTAAGTATGGCGTGGTGTGTGTCAGGCGGTGGGGTGCGCGCTGGCGGCGCTGTCGGACTACACGGCGGTGGGGCCCAGCGAGGTGTCGCTGCGCGAGGGGCAGCACGCCGAGCTGCTCAAGGTGGGCTGCGCCGGCTGGTGGTACGTGCGACTCGCCGGTACGTAACGTACACCTATATACTTAAACTACACTTGTTTTAAATCATGAGAGCGCGTCATGAATTATGCGTGCATAATTATTTCTACCTTATTGCCACAAAAGTTAAAATTTAAATTATTGCAGTAATAATACGTAATAGCTCATGTGATAAATGATAAATCTACTGTCCGTATATGCATGCTGTAATCGGGATCCGATACGTGGGAATTTAAATAGGTATTATGAATGTACCGGGAAAAAAAAGTCAAATGTTGTTTTAATTCTAAACAAAATCTTTTACCAATCTAGGTTGTGTATATGCGGAACCTACAGCTGGTACCTATACAAATCTAAAGCTCACGGTTTGTTTGGCAGGTGGTCAGGGCGAGGGCTGGGCGCCGGCGGCTTACCTGGACCAGCGGAAGACATCGCGCTCGTCGAGTCGCTCGCACGACCGCCTTCACGACCACTGAGGGTCGCCCCGCACACCCGACCAACCCTAACGCCCGACGGCTAGTACAGCTTACTGTTACGAAACCGACTTTATTTACTGGTCTACTCCAATCCGGGTAGAAGTAACATCTAATGCTCGTCTTTTCCTTTCCCCGGTTAGAAGTAGCGCGGTTAGCTTGAAGTAGGGGGTATGTGTAGAAGACCTGTCCATCACTCAGGTGAATGTGTAGACAAAGTGCCTCAGATAGTCTTCTTCGTCATCATGTTCGGTTGGTAAAGGTGTAGACATTCAAGTTGTTTTGTAGCACCAGTAGCGAACACCCCGGAACTCCACTTGTTAATATTTTTCAATGTATGTAAATGTTGTTCTAAAAAGCTTTATTGTAAATTAGTTTTAGCCATAAACGTGTTGTCGTTACGATTATCCAAAGCTATATATATAGTGGCGTAGGACGTTGTTAAGTAGCTGTGAATGGTATCGTATCATTTCTGTATATAATCTACGTTTATTTTTTTAACTATAGTTATTTATTTGATGCTAGTTGAGCTTTCGGTGTTCATTCGTGTTTTTACGCATCAATCCCCCATGACAGTCCTGTACAGTACCTGCTGTTTTCCTGTTAGTAGGGTTTTATACGGTGCCTATAATATAAAACCGTTTTTTTGAAACCCACATCTCGTTTAGTATGATTGATCGTTTCCATATCATTCGTTATCATCATATCTTTAAAATACGTCATTTGGTGCGAACAATATAGGTATACCTAATTAAAATGAATTGTCTAAATTATAGAAAATATTTCTGGTGTAATACTTTGAGGATTGCACTAAATGTTAATGTGTTTTGCTAGTCGGCGTGAATTGTTTTTACGGCCATTTATCTTGGTACTATCCGATGTCATAAAATATTCATTTGCTTTTTATTTTTTTATCGTCACGACATTTTATTTCTGTTTCGCCTCGGTAACTGTGTCTCATTGTTGTAAATGTAAAGTCAAATTTTCATAATATTATTTGTACCTACCTACTATAATTATAAAAGTTCTTTTGTATAAAATTACGTTTATACTTATTGAAAATGATCACAATTACACTGAATCGGTCCTTATTTTGTGTTTCATTTACCATTTTTTTTTCAGCATTCATATAAATGTTATGTTCATTTAATCACCTAGATAACCCATCAGTGACTTCAGTTTTTATTACTGTCAATATTACTTAACATACATTATTGCTTAACAACTGTATAAATGGGGTAACTTCTGAGTGGGTAAAATTGGCTCTAAAATAATAAAACTAATATACCTGCTTGGAATTTTTGTGTAACGTGATTACGTGAGTATAGCCCAGATATTTCATTAAAAAAAACAAGCCAAGTCCAGTCCTGGATTACCCTATAAGCTATTTAAGCAATTGCTTAGGGCACCCTGTCTAGGGGGCACCTATAGACGACCGAAAAGTTCACCCCACTTTTATATAAGTTGTCTCGTTATGTATTGGTAATCTAAGTGGGATGAGCTTTATTTTTTTTTAGCCAGCGCCCTCATTTTCTGGGTATAGTTTAGACTTTCGAGCATCCAGTCACCTTACCTGGCGGCACTGGCCAAGTTCAGACTTTCTCATTTATTTCACACAGACAAACTGCAGTAAGAACTTAAGATTCATGATTTGTTTTAGGTTTCTACCTTATTCCACGCATGTTATAAATAAATCTTTCTTGTATTTTAAAAACAACTAAGTATTGTACCTTTTTATTATCTATGCTTCCTGCGTCTATCAAAAAATACTTAGGCTATAATAAGATAGTAGGTAAACACTTAGTCTTGTTCTAAAATTTCTATAAAATATAATATGGTATTAGATAGATTTAAGTATAGTGTGTTGGGGTAAGATTGGCACGGGGTAAGAACAAAAGAACCAAATTTCCAGCTTATTCGGCTATATTTTTGAAAGCACGCCACATTGCGCGCCGCGTCATTGTTCTGACGTGGCGTGCAATGTCGAATAAGCTGGAAATTTGGTTCTTTCATCCTTACCCCCTGTGCCGATCTTACCCCAACGCACCCTATTTATTACGTACCTACACGTACCAACACTATTGCAAACGTAAGTATAATATTATTTTGATTCCATAAAGTTCAAATATTATACCTACACGGCTGTGAAATGTTCAGTGATGAATTTTATAAATATTTACCTTTGATTTATTCCTAATTGTAATAAAATTTGATGGTATACATTAACAAAAAATATAAAAATATACGAGCGAGGCGAAACGGGTACTTATTACAAATACCTAAGAGATAGCATTAGGTACCTGGTTTCCGAAACGGCATGCGCTAGAACGAAAACGCCACACGCTTCAAGCGGGCCACCAATGCAACGGCCCAAAATTCAATTTCTTACCATACGGCATACCCTACATAGAGATTGAGCCGTCCGTCACCTGGCCTGGGGCGCTATATCATATTCGATGAATAGTTCAGTCGAAGTAGCGTTTGGCGATGAAAGGTTGCTTCGCAATAAATTCCATTCGAACAAAGTTCAGTCAACTTTCCGTTAATCGAACATATGACTCGCAATAACGATACGGACCCGGTCGCCCGTCACTAACTAATCATAAAGACCCAAAGATCATTCAGTTGGAATTGCCAGGATGTTTGTGTCTCGTTCCTGCGCGTTCTCGCTCCTCGACAAGTAGGTTTCGCTGTACTATGAGTTTATCGAAGAATGTAACGATAAAAGTATGCAATTTGTGTTATCTATCACTGTTATCTATCTCATCACTGAAGGGATTACAAATTACTATTAATCTGATATAAAATCTCTATTAGATGCAAAGACTAGCGAGCGGTAGAACTAAACTCATGGTAGAGCCTCAAGACTCAAGACAAATTTCCCTAATATTAATAGAATAGACATTTACTGTACCTAAAAAATCTAAGTGTAGTTCTAATAACCCTGTAATTTTACGATTTTAAAGTGTTACTATTTGTTTATGTAGCTCCAATTATCTCTGTATATACCTATACCGAGAGTAAGTTTTATAACTTTGTAATATGACAGATAAAGTACATAACTAAGAAAAGACAATAACAATAACTGAACAAAATATATAATGTTACTTCGCCCCGTTAATATTAGTACCTACCAAGTTTATTGTAAAGGGTATCAAAAAGAATTGTAATTAATACGATAAATAGCTATAAATACCTACTATAATCTACACGTACAGTAATAGTAGTAACGTATTAATAAAAAGTACATAAGGCAACATCGTATGGCGGATTGAACTAACTCGTAAGTCATTAGCCGCATACTGACTGAGCGAGCAGCCTCGTGAGGCTGCCGCGCGAGACAAATCCTCGGCCGGTAAGGCGAGCACCGCCCGAGCGTGCACTGCAAGAGAATCGACTACCTATGTAATTGTTATATGGCATTGTTATTCTAATTTGTACAGTATCGTTAGGTATATGTTGCAATGTTGAAAAACTATGTTACATAATGTGGACGTGTTATAAAACATAAGTGACATAACATGTTACTTAATCGGTACGCACCTTAAGTCGTAGAATTTGGAAGAGATAGAGAAGTCAGTAATTCGAAAACCAGTAAACCATTAGGCGCAGGTTAGAGTACTTACTTTAGATAGGTATACAAAAATCACAAAAATTACAATTTCTATATACCCTTTAAAATATCTACATTTTTTATGTAAAATTAGTTTCTACAAAAGAAATTTAAAATATATTCACTTTTTAATATTATATTTACGACGAAAATGATTTTAAAAATATAAATAATTATATTGGCTTGAGATAACTATCGGTACGTTGGTGTAACGCATGTATGACTTAGCCTTTCTTCGAGCTTATAACCTTGAAAACCATGTTATGTTGTCTGTGTCTGAACAACTATGTTAATGGAAAATAATATACTTATTAAAACGAAACCCTTCTTTTGATTGATAGTCACCCATCCTTAATAGACAACTTATTTTAATGGAGCTATAGAAATTATGCCTTTGCTTATCTACTGGGCTAAAGAATTATCTAGACAACAGTTACCTACACAACAGTTCCTATATATTTTTCCATGAGCCAACCTATACCAAAATTCATCAAGGCGTGAAAATGCCACAAACATTCAGAGTTACGCATGTGTCGACGGCTGCAGTTGGCAACGTGCCACCTGTGGGTATGATCTCAAAGAAGTAGAATTTTATTTTGCACCAAAACGGGAGTCGCCACTTATTGCAGGGATGAAACAGTTCCTAACAGATAAAAAAGAAACTTAAAAAAAAAACTATTTCTAAAATATAATCCATCATTTTTGTTGGTTATTGTCTCCAAAAGCAAACAGATATTAAAGTTTAATAGCCTATTAACAATACCTAACACTGTTAGGTATTGTTAATAGGCTATTAAACTTTAATAATAGGTATTACTGTTACTGTTAGGCTAACAGTAATAGTCTATTACCAGCATTATGACTATAATGACTGGCTTGGATTCCAGTGTGTTAGGGTTTTTTATATATGTATACATTAGGCATACCTAATGTATACAATATAAAAAACTAAGTATCATCCCCATTTTTCTGCCTTTAAGATTGGTCACCATAAATATTATGTGTCGACTTAAACCTCCAGCTGTCTTCTTAGTCAGTCAATTACTCTCATTTACGATAATCACTCATTAACATTGCTGTAGTATTGATGCAATGACCATGTAATCAGAACCTATTATGTAAATAAACACATTAGTTGTTATCACTAAACTGATTATGCAAATAAATACATTACTTGGTATCAAAATTTTGTCAACATAATATTTAAGTAACTAACTTTATACTAGAATAATTTAAACAAAATAAGTCCATGATTCCAGCCCACTGTATTTGTTCAAGAAAAATAGTCTCTAAAATAGATATGAATTCACAATGTTATCCACTTAACAAATGACAGTTGTCAACATACTGTAATATGGAAATACGGTTTGTACAAAACATATTTTCTTAAATACTAACTACTGGGTTGCTCTCTGCCTTGAAAAGATTCGTGTTTTAAAGATGGTATCAATCTTGCTGAACACTTTTTCAGAAGAGCTTGCTGCATCAACCCTCCAGTGCAGACCTTTCCTCATGTAATAGTCTATAAGAGGTACAGTCTGTGCATGATATGTAGCCAGTCGTTTTTTCAAAGCATCAACATTGTCATCAGAACGTCTTATCAAAGGTTCGCCAGTTATGTCATCCTTCATGGGTTTAATCGGTGGATGGAATTCCTCATGGTAGCTCCGACCACTCGCTGGATGAATAAGCCTCCCTGTGATTCTACGTACCAGCAAGCTATCTTGAATGTCAAACTCAATGACAGCATCAAGTTCAGTTTTACGTTTGGCCAGTAGATCATCCAACTGCAAAGAAAAAGTGCTGTTCAAAGCTTTCTTACCATATCTATAATTATAATTTAAATTAAGATAAGTAATAATGAAGATAAAAAAGTATGCTTTATCTAAAACACTAATTGTAGTCACGGACAAAAATGTATAACAAAGTTATTTTTATAGTTCGACCTTGATTTAAACAAATACTTAATAGAAAATAAATTGGTATGGCCCCTGGAGATTTTAGTAAACACATAAGATATAATTATGCTAGAATTGTGGCATTCACTAAGGTAGGCCTAGGTCCAGCAGTGGAAAAATAAAGGCTGATGATGATAATATGGTATACTAGTCTCCAGAAAATCAGCAACTAGGTAATATATTATAAAACAAATTCCATACCTTTTCAGCTTGAGGCACAGTCCTTGGGAATCCATCGAGGAGAAAACCATTTTTACATGAAGGATGGTCAAGATTCTTGTCAATCATGTTTACAACCATCTCATCAGATACCAACTTGCCTTCATCCATAGTCTTCTTCAGCGAACGACCCAGTTCTGAACCTGATGCCACTTCCTCTCGGAGCATGTCTCCAGTAGATAAGTGGCAAACACAGTATTTTTCTTTGAGGCGTGGTGCCTATAAACAGTAAAAATATATAAATATGTAAACAATAAAAACACTTACATACCTAATCAACAGAACAAATTGTTACATTTTTGATAAATAAAATATCATATATTGTTTACATAAGCAGGTTTGTTAAAAAGTACTAAAGATAATGAATTTGAAGGGTACAGGAGTAAAGGTCAAAGATCAGACACTTACCTGAGTACCTTTCCCTGATCCTGGAGGTCCAAGGAGAACAGCCCTGATGCCTATAGGGTCATCATCAGCCAAAGGTTTTACTGCAGTAGCTGCTGGAGCCATTTCTATAGGTTAATCTAACGCCGACTGCAACTGTAACCAACAAAATATTAAATATGTAAATGAAACCTGATACACACGTCCGCCCACGGTAAAGACGTCACGTGCATAGTCTATTATCTAACTAAAAATCTAAATGACTTTGTATATCTATCAACCAACCAAATTAAAAATGATAATTGCGAATAAAGAGAACGGTAAGTTTATGTGCCGACCTCAACTTCGTCAAGAACTGTCAAGAATTGATGACGTGTGACGTCGGTCGATAAATGTCAGAATTGTGAAAGTTGTCATTCATGTCAAAGTCAATCATCATCATCACATCAACCCGTGGATTCAGTCTCATCATTTCATTCATCCAGTGGATTCCAGCGAACTTTCAAGCTATAATTTGTTTTTGTTATAATATAGGTAAAACTTTTATTATATTTCCCCGCATTGTTATTAAATAAGTTAAATTCAAATTTTATTTCAATTCAACCAATATTACAAGCTTTTGAATTCTTAAAACTAGTTGCACTGTTCGAAAAAGTAAGTTCTATGGAGAGGATTAGGGAGACTCAGGAAAAACTCTGGCATTCTTATGTATTTCTTCATGGATCACTTCATTATTGCAGTGATCCATGAGAAAAACGAGTAGGTTTTTTTTTAAACTTACGCGTAAAGCTCTATTGACATAGGCAGAATAGTCGTATTTTTTTTTACATGGCTATTATTCCGAGCCATGTAAAAAAAATTGATTTGACAATGACAATGAAATGACATTTCAGTTGAATCTTGCTATGGGTCCGACGGTTTTGTTCTAAATCTAAATGCTTGTAACCTAAAAGCGGTAAATAAATCAAACAAAAAGCAATACGGAATAGTTTTATATCATGGCCACAAACGGCATAAGGTATATATATCAAATTAATTCATATTATTTCAAAATCTTAGATCCTTCTTTATAAATACTAAGACATATTTTGATCATATTTTACAGCTATTGGAAGCGTCTTTGGCGCTGGACCACTTCTGAGAGCTTTTCCAATGAAGAATTAGCGTCAGTACTAGGTAATAAAGAGGTTGTGGAGGGCCTTAAACTAGGCCTCGCTGGTTATAAGCCACATAAAGCTGAGAGTTTCTCTCAGTTACAAACCAAACATGCAGATCAAACTAAGCTGTTAAGTGTTGTACAAACACTACAGACTTATATCGTAAGTAAAATAAAACTTTATATTCCTAACTCTTAACTGATGGTTCATAAGTAAGAAACCTAATAATAATTGTTTAAATTTATTTGTAGGATGTAGATTGCTTTCAAATATGGGAAATAATAAAGAATTATCTGTGTGATATATCATATGGCACCCCAGCTAATGCACTTAAAAATGTAGCCTTTGTTGATACCAGGCCTGTGTTCCTACTACCAAATGTGTGGACCTTCTACTATGCTGAGAGATTATTTGTACTAAAATTATTACAATACATAGTGCAGTTCAAAGATGAAACCTCTCATATATATAATGAGCAGTTCAAGAAAATCATCAAAGATATCGGAATTCAACATTTAAAAACTTCACTTATATCCCAACTTGATAAATTATTGAACACAGCGCCTCCGTCAAGAAGAATGCAGAATGATTTCAACAATGAGAACATTAGACAAGAATGGGCTGATTGTAACTTGAGGGAGCAATTGGCTATCCTACAAATTCTACTTCACATAGCTGAAGAAGACATATTTACTGAGACAGAATTCAACAAGTTGTTTACACTGTTTAGAAAACATGGGTTTGGCAAGAGCCAGGGGTATAGTGAATTTCTAGAAGAGAGGCACAGAGAGGCTTGTATGAGAATCATGTACATGGAAATATGCATTTTTATGGTTATAGTGGATGGTATGAAAATGTAAGTGACTATGTAGTTTTATTTACCTTTTAAAGATTATTAAATGTTTATATTATAAGCATCAGGGCTGCCAGATTGTATCTTTTGATACCAAATTGGTATAATTGGACGATGTATTGTATCCATGTGGATCCATGATCATTTGGTATAATTTGATACAAAAGCAAGACGCTCACAAAAAAAAAGGGTCATGCCGAGAAGTTGTCCGCTAATTCTGCACAGGATAATCGAATAATCGAGGGATATGAGCTAAAAAAAAAAAAGCTCATCCGACATAGAATGGGCAGTATGGTATAATACCATCACATTTGGTATAATTCCAGATGCTAAATGGCATAATCGCGTCGTTGCTTACTGGCAGCCCTGATAAGCATACCCTTTAGCTTTGAATAAAATGCTTCTGTTTAGCTTCAAGTATATAGCATAAGTATATTCTGCATGATTAAATATAAGTTTTATCTGGGTAATGTGTAGTCTTTCTGTATACACATAAAATAGACTCGCAGTTGAGTCAAGGAGGAATACTATCTTATATATAAAAATCTTCTGTTGCTGTGTTTGTATCTGAAGTCCACCTATATGGCTGGACGGATTATTATGAAATTTTGTAGATTTTTTTGTTGTAATACATTTGCTAGGTCTGAGACTCGGTCGTAGGCTATTTTTTACACACTTAGGTGATAAGGATGTCCCTCACTAGACCTTATTTTTTATTTTTTTGACAACACATTAGAAAAAAACATTCAAAAATTTTTCACTCTACCACCAACTCCTAAAATGTGGCAAAACAATGTTTGCTGGGTCAGCTAGTATACTATAAATAGTGCCTTACTGTTGGGCATGGGCCTACATTGTGCTTGATAACATTTCAGCAATAAGTTGTCATCTTGGATAGATGGTACCAAGGAGCTAGTGGAGAGTGAGCTCACCAAACTTCACATGAATGCGGAACATAGTGCCATGTTGATCACTTGGATGATGCTGACTCTTCAGGTAACTTTTTGGTGTTATAGTTTAAATCTTTCGCACCTAGATTAAGCATTCAATATAACCTTCAATTCAAAATAACATAACCAAAGTCGGAGGTCCTAAAGCTCCCTAACATCCCTACTACATAATTATATGTATACTAGTGAAAAAGCAGAAATCAAAAGTTATTGTTGTTTAAAGTATAATTTAATTGTCGAAAGTTTTATCGTTTTTAAGCGTATTATGGTGCATACTGAAATGTGTAACATCTGGCATAGTCATATTTGGAGCAGTGCAATAAAGAAATTTATATTAATTACGGTCAAGTCTTGACCATTCAGCAACTACTTATTTATAATGGTCATCTTGTATTTCAGAGTGATCAGCATGCAAAGTTGTTCGAGAGCCAATATCAGCATTTTGGTGCTACAGCTTTGAGGATGCAAGTTTTTGAATTCCTACTACAAATGTTGAATAGTTCTATTTTTTCTGTAAGTATAAAAAAAATAAGTATAGTAAATAATAGTTTCTCTGAGGTCATTCACTGTAAACTATACAACTCATATCTTCACAATAATTTGCTCAGGACAAATCAAAATGCGCCCTCATCGCTCGACAAAGGGTCTTTCGACTTTTGAACGACCTCTGCGACAAGTTCGATGGTGACGGCACCCTGAGCCACCAAGCCGGTATCATGCAGCTCTGTTCATACCTGCTGTCATCCCCTGAGATCAACTGCCAGTTTTGGAAGCTCCACAAAAGAGATGACAACTTTGGGGTGGTATCGCTGTGGAACACTGCGCTAGAGTACTTCCCATATAACTTTAGCTATCTGTCTACCTTAGCAAGTGGACTAGCTGAGGGCGACAAGAATAGTGTTATGAATGTGAGTATAAATGTAGTTCTTCTTTTTTTAATATGATAACAGTGTTCTCAGTAGAAGTAACAATTTTGCAGTGGTAGTTTCTATAAAAACGCTCCAATTACATATATCAGTAAGGTTTGTTTTTTTTATATTCATTTCGTATACTACTGTAGTTACATTGCTCTTTCAAGTGCATAGCAGCAAAGTGGCCTAAGTCAGCAACTTTTTAAGACACTATGCTGCAAGTTGGCATACTTTCATTTCCTTTCAGTTTCCTTATGTTGTTCCATCACACTTGATGACATGCGCACATGCACAATGGCGTGTGATTTTGATGTATTTTTATTAGTATTATAATTGACGATAACTTTGTTTATAGTTGCTAGGCGAACTGAAGAACTTACCAGTCTACACAGAGATATACAATCCGAGCGCGGTACCAGTAATGTCGCTTCAATGTGATGACGCTATTATAGGTAGAGAGTACTATCCCCTCGGAAACCCCTCGTACCGCATCGAAGTAGGCTCTAAAGCTACCATCATGGAACGAAAACAAGCTACGATGATCCATTTCCGAACTCCGTACTCTTACTGGACAGTTTTTAACAGAGAGATAGAGAAAGCATTGGATCGGAAACAACACCATCAGAATAATATCAATGTGACGTTAGAGAGGATCTATGAGGGTGTGAAAGTGTTGAAAGGGGTTCTGAAGGTGTTAGTGGAGGACAGAGAGATACCAAAGAGTTTTGTTGGCCCTTGCGAGGGAGTGTTCGACGTGCTAGTGAGGTTCATGAGGGCTGATACGCCGCCGCTACCGTTATTAGTTGAGTGCCTTGCTGTTTGTACTGCCTTGGTGCCTGTATTTCCCAAGGAAGTTCACTTAAGGTATGCTATTTTAATTTGTGATTTCACCGTCACTTTATATTGTAGTAGACTGATTACTATTAAAAAAAACAACGACTTTGATAAAAATTTTGATAAAAATATTTGATCGCAAACTTGCTTGATCAGATTTTTCAACCTTTAAAATTATGATGTAACATTTATTGTTAATTACTATTTCAAAACGTAAACGTAGATTCTCAAAGTATTTAAAATTATTTGCTAACTAAACATTGTTTTCTTTCTTCATTTTCAGACTGATAAACACAGGGCTTTTGCCCCGCGTTATTAATCAAAAACTATCTCATATTGAATATGCAAATGGTGCGTCCTTTGACTCCGCCGCTGTTGGTTCTTATTTAGTTACGATTGAACAACTTAGCGGTACATACAAATTCTTGGGAACCTATATTGATCTGCTGTGTGCTTTCCATGAGGTAAGTTGCCACCCAGATATCAAAAATTAACTTGTTAAAAGTCCAACACCAAACAGTACAATAATGCGAAACTGATATGTAAGGACGATAAGGTAAATGCTAACAGAAATGAATGAAAGAAAGGCCATGGAGAGGTTTAACCCTTTCACTGTGCATAATGCAATGTATACATCAAATACAAATGGTCCTCTGCGGCGCATGATCCAAATATATAAATAAGTAACTAAAATGAGTAATTAAATCCAACCACAACGTGACGTTTGAAGTGGAAAACAATAAAGTATCTCTATGGTGCAATAATGCAACGTGTGCATCATGAGCTGAGCCGGAGGCTGATTTTTGTTTGTACTGTGCCATGGCGATACGCGAGGCGCTGCGCACCAATGCCGCCACCGAGTAAATTGAGACCAGGGCAAGAGAATAACCTGATGTCAGATGATAACTGATTTCACTGTAAAAAAAAAACTTGAGAGGTGTCAAGGGACACCCGGATGGAAAGTTCCCCAAGAAGTTCCCCAAAGCTTACTATAGCAAAAAGTGTCGTTACAACTTTTCGTCTTAATTTTTTCCGTCTAGCCCCCTTTCGCAACGCGCGATAAGGAACTTCGTTCCAAAAATAATGGTGACTGACAAGATTTATCAAAATCATTTAATTATATTTTACAGCAAGAACACAACGATGACCGTATTACGACTGAAATCATCCTGCCTGGATTAATATTAATACTCCGCGAAGTGTTTCCGAATGTGTATGGGTGGCGTTACAGCAACACTCGGGAGCGTCGCGATATGATACAGCGTTGTGTACATTTCCTAACGCTTGTGTTAGAAGAATCGAGGAGCAAATGCCCCTGCAACTTGTTGCTGAGACAGACGTGTGTTTACAGTTTGTTACACACGGAGAACGCGCTGGAACTGTTGAAGTTAATTTCTGTTGGTATGTATAATTTAAATACTATTAAGAGCTGGTATTGACACTTTTTCAACGAATTTTTTGCTAAATATCCTTAAACTCAGGGCCTAATTCACGCTTATATTTTAGGTCTTGTGTTTTCTATAGCCATATTACAAAAAAATATTAATATTCTTTTCTCGATACAAAAAGGAAAAGCATAAAATTTATATTGCGACTGAGAATTCAATTGTATCTTAAGGTAGATATTTCGGCGAAATTCATCACTATAATAGAGTTTGCCCCTTGGTGTTTTGTTTTTTAAACCTGTCCTATAAAATACTACATAATTTCATTATTATTCAGGTAATGATCAGTTAGAAAGCGTTATAAGAAATGAAACAAACTGGATATCAGGCACCGGCTCCCAGTACATTTCAACTATTCAGCGCTGCATCGCGATCGTCATATTCGCTTTACGTCTGAAGACACTCGTGGCAGAGGCCACAGAAATGACTCCGCTGGAACATCTGATCTTTGCACAGAATAAGCAGAAGGATTCGTTGAAGGTTGTGCCTCGAGTAACTAGCTACATCAACCATGCGTTCAATAAAGGCTTGCCAGTACTGTGCTGTCGACTGCTCAAAAGATTTGCTGATGTAAGTTACCTCCTGTCTAATTATACAACGCTCACAAGCGTAAAAAATATGCTCAATCAGTTACTGGGTCAGCTACCAAGTACAGACATAAAATTTATGGTTAGAAAAGTAGTTTTATTTTATTTATAAGCTTTGAGAGTCAGTATATCAATAATACTGTGTTACCTAAATTTTCTGTACCCCAATAAGTGAATATATTGACAAAGTTCATGATTTAAAATATTCATACAAAGTTCTCAAGGCTTGTTGTATATGAAGAAATTATTCCGTTCCAGGGCTTCCAAATGTCTCTATTCGCGTCATTAGAAATGACAGCTTACCAAGTTCGTGTAATGTTCCTCGACCGTCTACGAGATGAGTATGAGACGACCGAGTTGAAGGTCGCCATATTGGAATTCGTGGCCACTTGTGTAGGGACTCAGCCAGGTCTGACTGAAGCGTTTTTTATGATAAATCATGAAACTAAAATGGACACAGATGCGGATGAGAAAAATAAGAAAATTACAACAGAGAAGAAAACTGAAACAGATGAAAGTTTTGAAGGCATTTTAGGTTACATGGCAGAATACCTTGGGACTGTCAAGAGCGTAAGTATCATTTTTGCTATGCAAATACTTATCTAAATTACTAGATATAAATTGTTTTTTGTTATAAATTCTTATCTCCTATTGCAGAATCCTAAATTACTTCACAGCCCCTTGCTGTCATGCATTATGGCTTTGTTTCATGCGTTGTGGAAAAACAATATGCAAATTCTCGTCAAGAAGTTACGCGAGAACCCTAAATTTTGGGAGCACATGACCAGTCCTCTATTCAGCGAAATCCAACCAGGTCTACGGACGTACGCTCAAATATTCAATGTGCTTGGAATTGAGCTTTTCGTCTCAAGGGATAAACTCGAGCCCAATTTGAAACAAATGCTAGAACAATTCTTCGACACCAACAAAAAGTATTTAGATAAATGGATAGATTATATATTCTCTTTTAATGGAAAAGGTTGCAATAATGAAATGGTCGACACTGTACCTGTGTGGCTTGGGTTGTTAACTTCTTGGAAGGATTTCATCACAATTTTCTGCAAGTGCTTGCCCATTAGTTTGAACATAGCTCACAAAGCTAAAATGGTAGCACCATGCATGAGTGCTTTGTTGAACGAACTAGATGAGTTAAAAGACGGCAGGTTAGTTGTCATTTTAGCTGAGCTCTACGTGATAATGTTAGCAAATTGGAAGGATGACTGTTTCGATAACAGAAAGTCAAGTGCCAAACAAATAGACAACTTACTAACTAACACAGCAATCGTTTACGAATGCCTACACCCTAGAGCGACCCGCGCAATACTTTCCATATGTACTGTTGCCATTAGCAGCCTGGATTACGAAATAAAAGCTAACAGTGTGACTGCACAGAGCATTATAAGATCTGTTACAAACATCAACAGTTTGGAGCTTGAGAAGCTGTTGGATGACATCAAAGATGATTCAAAACCACCGGAACCTAAAGTGAATGGTCACCCTGTCAATGAAAACATTCCGCCCGTAGTATTATCTCTAGCTATGTTAGAGCAATGTCTAGACTTGTACGACGAGATGTTCTCAGGGTTGTCGCATTGGTTCCAGTCTAGCAGATTTATAAACAAGATCCTTTGCTGCCTACAAACGTGTTTGCAAAATCGCCGACATTATCACACTTCTCTAGCTGCCCTGCGATGTTTGACGGCGTATTCAAGAGGACCATTTTCAAAAGACTTATTAATGAGTGACGTGGATCAGTTTCTCTGGCTGCAGTTATTGCCGCCGAAGTTCGATGGCACCACCGGTTTGGTATGGAAACCTCAAGAGTGGTGGCGGGTGTACGCATACAGTTTGGACTTCATATCTATGATGGTGATGAAGCATGGTCAGTTCTTCGCTAGTGATGCCATTACATTCGTTGGTGTGCACTTGGAGCATCTGATTGAAGCGGTTCTCCTGCCGCGACAGGTGTACAATATCGATGCTCTTAATTTGTGTGCGTCTACTTTGAATCTGGTCGTACAGCTCGTGAAGTTTGAGGCGAGATGGCGCATACAGAACATTAATTCGTTGACTGGGATTATGGTAAGTTAACACATTTTTTATGGTATTCCTTACTCAGTAATGGTGATAAATTGTGATGATTTATGTTATTTGTTTAGCGAAGTATAAGCGCGTGTCTGTATCAATGCGTGACGCTTATGATGCGCTCACGCCGCTCGGCCGATCCCGCTCTGCAGCCCCTCGATGATGTGCACAGCCAACCTCCTAATGTTTTACACAGGTAAGGTATTTATACTATGGATACTATATAAGGAATTATTACAGCATGTATTCAAGAGTTGTTTTTTCTACAATATAGAACGTAATTAAAACATTACCAGCGGAAAAATTATAATATAGTTTTCTTGTGGTTACTTACTTCTTGATTTAAAGAGATACTAGAACTTTAGATAAATACTAGATACTAGTGATCATATCA
Organism: Craniophora ligustri; assembly: GCA_905163465.1. Classification (NCBI taxonomy): domain Eukaryota; kingdom Metazoa; phylum Arthropoda; class Insecta; order Lepidoptera; family Noctuidae; genus Craniophora; species Craniophora ligustri. The sequence continues at coordinate 13,434,194 of LR990955.1, forward strand.
CCAATTTAACAAGACTTCGGTGGGCCAGTCCTTTTTTTAAATTCTGTATATTGTGGCTAAAGGTAACATATTCCATTATGATTTTCGAGTAAAGCAGCTGATGATTTTGTTGTTGAGTGTACAGTTAGATTATGCGAAACTTTATTTCCGGCGCCAGAACGTTAGAGGTCCTTCACATGGCAACGCTGTGCCTGCTGTCGTTCAGCCCCGAGCTGTTGTCTCTGCTGGCCGACCCCGGGCTCGACTTGGAGCGCTGGCAGCCCCTCGTCGAACTACACTTCGGAGCGCCTAAGATATCCTACGAGCCTTACCCGCAACTCACCTTCGGTACCTTGGTGTCGGCGATCTGTTTGCTGACCAGATCTCTTAATCACGTAAGTTAATAAGGTTTTTTTGCGATCATAGTTCATATTTACGCCGATTTATTGTAAATTAAACTTCGTTTCACCATAAAATACTTTTCATATAAATAAATATTTCTGAACATTATGACACAGCATCATCTAGTTCCGAGCTAAGCAACGAGGCTTGTGTTACGGATCCATGACTCGGATACAAATGTTTATGCTCATCACACAAACATTTGTCCCTACCAGGATTCGAACCTGGGACCCATCGCCGGAAGGCCATGTTAACTACCGCTGGACTAAATGAGTCTTCAATATATATTTTTAAAAGACTGAATTCAAATAAAAATAATACAAGTAGTGTAAGTTTAAATGAGACTACTTTTTGTACTTACGTATATTCTCTGTCTTTGGGTTTATAGTTGAGTAGCATGTAATTTGTGACACAGGCTTACCATACGGAAGAAGGCAGTGGGTCACGTTCGCCCCGCGCTCGGCGCCGCGCCTGCTCGTGCGGCAGCCCGGCAGCCGGCGAGCGCCGAGCCAACCGAAGCGAGTCACTCACCAGCATTTCGTCCGCCGCCAGCCTCCCCGCGCTTGATGAGCGCCTGGTCGCCGGCGCGCTCGACGCTACGGCAACACTCCTTGCTTCACAGGTAACAATACCAGTGACGAACTAAGCCTGTAAAACACCTGAACGATGTAGAAAATAAAGCACCCTCTCCTTAATAATAAAATATAACGGTCTTATCCAGAATTGAAGGAATATTCATATTAAGTTTATATTTTTTTTAGGCGCTTCTTGCAATACGTGATCCCAGCGTGCCAGCGCGACACAAGCAACTAATCCGTCGTGAATTGAGCTCCGAGCTCACCATGTTCCACGACTTTGTGCGCAAGCGCATACTGTGCGCCGCACATGCGCGGCCGCACCTTGTTCGGAACAAACTCGGTGCCTGGCCGCTCAACGCCAACGAAGAGGAAACTAAGCGCATTGAGGAAGTCAGGAAAGAAGGAAATGCTTACCTTTACGATAATGCTGATGACAGGCCCCCACCACCACCCCCTAAACGTGTAGCTCAAGATTCCATGCGTGAGTACATACTTCGGAAACATTACCTGGACAAGTGTGCTCAAACACCAACTAAAGGCCCTCCTTCTCCTGTGTCCCATTCTACACCCACATCCGATAAGAAAAAAGAATCTTCACGAAGTTCGAAGCGTGTATCTTGGGCGGAAACTACGAGGGATAGCGACGCGAACGACGAAAGCCTTGACAGTTCATTGCAGGAAATCGAAGAACCTGCATATTCTAATTTAACTGATGTACAAATCAATAACGACGAAGATTACTTTCATTTTATGTCTGTAGTTTTTCTTTACATTTGTCAAAATGAATTATAATTGTTTTGTGATTTATGTTAAGTGAATTAATTATAAATAACTTCTTATTTTTGTCGTAAATGTTATTATTATTATTCCTCACAAACTACGTACACAAACTAAAATATTTTATTTATTTATTTATTTATCCTCTGGCGATCAAATCATATTCTGAGTATTCAGATATTAGAGAAGCAGTGTGTTCAATTCAAATGGTAGGAAATCCTAACACTGATTCCCATTGGAACACTAATAATAATATGAGTAACCCTAAAATTTTGCCATCGAAATGGCAACACTGAATGAATCTCTAAACATATTTTATTACCCATATTTTTGGGAACTGTCATTCGACGAATAAAATTTTTTCAAACTCAAATTCTTTATTGTGGATCATAGGCACAGAGGATGTTCACATAATTATTATACAGATCAACTATGTCCCGCCATTAGGGCATACAATATTATAATCACAAAATGTGAATAAATATAGAATTAAGAGTAGGTAAGTTTATAAGTGGCGATCCTTGGGGGAGACCTATGTCCAGCAGTGGACGTCTAACGGTTGAAATGATGAAGATGATGATGAAGTTTATACAATATTAAAAACCGCTCGATGCTTGCCTTTTCTAAAATCCAAAGACTATCATTTCAAAATTGAATCATCATAATGAAACCGGCAATTTGAATTTAGTTTTATTATAATTAATAATAAGTTCATTTGAACTGGTAGTTTTTTTATTCCAAGGAATAGGTATTTCATACTATTTTCATTGGGTGAAATTGGCATTCCTTTGAGTGGCAACATTTTTAACATGGCCGCATGTTGAACGAAACGATTTTCTTTACTGTTTGCCAAAATATAAACTTTAATAGGCATTATTATTGAGCGGATTTATGTTGATTGCATAGCTGAGGGACTGATATAATCGTGACATAAAACTAGGGTAAGAAATTCAGTGTGTACCAACGTTTAAAATCTGCGGTGTTTATTTGGTGGCAGTTCGTGATATTTATAGTTTGTTTGTGTCACAACGGCAGTGGTTCGTCAAGATGATGCATCACCCGAACATGCATCATCAGCCGATCTCGGGGCACCCGCCGCAACACATGGGCGGGCACCAGGGAATGCCCGCGCACCATCAAATGGCCCCACATCAAATGCACAGAGAGAACAGGCACGTAACACTGACTAGGTAGAGTAACGTTCGGCTTTTCATTATTTTATTTGTTTTTAGTGCCTCACGTCGAGATATCACTGTATACACAACCATATCTTAAACCATTAAGTAGCATCAAGCCAAAGCTATATCTTCATAGTAACAACAGTATCAGATTGAGAGTCGTAAATCGCACACATAAATAGGTCAAAATAGTTGAACACATTAGTAACAAAGATTAAATTGTAGTGATATCCTTAACAATGTAGCCATGTTAAATCATAATTTCTAATTAGCTCCAATGTTTCTATAAGAATTTTGCATTGTTCTGTCAGATATTGTTTATAACCTATTCTGTTTACTTTTTAATTCATTAACTCACTAAGTAAGTGCTTTTTTATCTCTCATTATAGCAAAGAAATTAAAACAAAAGATACTGAATATTCAATTAGATTAATGATAGTTGACTTTCACATATCTGCTGCCATACCAACACACTGCACACTTGTACATGTTGGTAATATGGAAATTACACATTTTGAAACACCTACAATAAACTCTGCAGGTTCACTCATGTAGTCTAGCTTAATATTAAAAACTTTATTTGCATTACCAGTGGCACTCCATATTTCAAAAAGTATTGGTTACTTTTATGTTTATGGAAATATCTCAATAACTAATTCAAGTTATAGCTCAGTATCTGTTTATTAATTTCATAAAAGTAATCATGGAATTTCACGTAAAGCAATGTCATGTAGAATAAGAATCGTAAATTCATCAAAAATTACTTTGCAATTGTTAAACTTATCACAATCTATGTTGATGTATGAGGACAACACTTTTCCAACAGCAAAGTTAAATTTATCCCTCAATCTGTTTATATTTTACATAAAACAACAATGTTTGTATGGAACTTTCAGTGCACAAGTCCAACTCATACTGGGCCAATTTTTTATTTATTTATTTATTATTAGTTATTTTAGACTGATATAATTTTTGACTAATTCTATTAGTTGTCTGTCACTCCACTCATCTTCACTACATTAAGGCAGTAGAACTACTGCCTGAATGTAATGCAGCAGTTCGGCCTGAAGTTAACAGTCAATAGACACCAATAAATTAATTTTCACATCTCATACCTCAAAGAAAATATCAATAGTGTTTTTATGAGTCAACCTAATATAAAAACACACAACAATTACCTGTAGCCTATTGAAGTGACCAGTGGACGAAGACAATGATTTCAAATTTGATCCCAAGGCATGCACCACTGACTGCATAATTATGTGCATATTTATAAAATTTACAAATAGTGAAAGAAAATATTGTGAGGCAACCTGCTTTCCTGAGAGGTATTCTCAACGCTGTGTGAAATTAAAACAAAATGAAAAAAAAAATGTGTTGTAACTGCTTTTATGTTTCAATAATGCTCAACTCAAACTGAACTGAAACTCAAACTTAGTAAATAAATGCATAAAACATTAGTTTAATGGTTTTTAGTCAACTATTTTAACACCTAAGTATGTAATCTTTTTGTATTTTTTTAGCTTATTTCAAAAATTTAAAAACCTAAGTATGTGATTTTAATTCATATTTTATGAATTAATTAGTGAAGTACCACAAAAATGGCTTTTGCTGAGAAAATACAGGTACTACACACTACACAGATTGCCAGTATTGCTGCTGATACAGTTAGTGAATGACATAGGATATTCATTTAATAGTAACAGTACACTTTACTCTGATGATGCCTCTTCATAGAAAAGAGAAGAATATAGCAAGATTACTCACTAAAATTGAGCTGCCCAACTGGATAACCTCTGTCTTACAGAAGACCACAGTGATAGGCAATAGTTGTGATTGTGCAAGTGAGCAAGGTGGCCAAAGCTTGTTAGGAAGTTAGTATTGACAGTATAGGAATTTTGTGGTCTCCCCTATTTTAAGGAACCTAAACGGTTTCTACAGGGTCGACAACACGCAAGCAACACTACTGAAATTGCAAAAGGCTATAGGCTACGGTAACCGCTTACCATCAGGTTCCAGACCCCATTAGTTTATTTGCCACCCTAGTGGTAAATATAAAAAAATAAGACACTTTTAACATGTTATAACTTTTCATATCAGTAAGTACTGCAGGAATCGGTTTTTGACTGTCATGATTCAGCAAAGTAGGTAGATTCGTTATATCAATATGATAAAGAACGAAATAATGATCTGAAACTTCCCGAGCATGATCATTGCGTGTTCAAACGTATAGTTATAGACGTTTAAAATTAACAAAGGCGCGAAATTTTCTATATCCCGATGTCTCAGCCAACCGTGATTCCGAAATTCTAGTATGACCGACATATTTGACGATATCGGTATAACAATTTTTTAGCTTGCGAACAGTATTAGCTAAGCATTCTGGAACAGTTTTTCTGCAATCATTAGTTTTAGTTCGAAACAAGAAAAATACAAAACTTCTTAAACCACCATTACTCGAGAACCACTTCGTTTTGTTCTCTAGTCTACAACTTAACAAGCTTCAATATATTGCAAATGACCTCTAGTAACCCTTCAAAGGAAAAGTCCAATTTCCAGTCACTCTTTACATTCAGGGACCAGACCTGTTAAAATAATCTTAATTCATAACCAAAGCAGTCTATAAGCAGACACTGGAAAGTGTTGAGAGTATCAGTAGGTGCTTATGACGAGACGACTTTCAGTAATAATAACTGAATATGAGTTGGTTACTCGCACTTTGACACTATTTAATATAATAACACTGTCTTTACCCAAGAAAAGAGTGGCGGCCGCATTGATATGCAAATGTTGTGTAATTTGTTGATATGTCGAGGGTCTTTTGCGGCGCTCTTTGTCGTGAAAGCCGGTTTCGAATAAAACTAACAAAGGAACATATGACGACGTCTCTATTGATGCGCAGAGACCGAGGTTTTGAATGCGAGCCGACCTTTCTTCGCTCAGACTAATATATCACGTCCATTGAGTACTGGACAGTTGAAATAACAGTGTCTCACCAACCGTGTAGCTAGATAGGTTACTTTCGCCGAGCTGAACCGGTGCTGCGACAGTTACAACGATTATTATGCGACTATCGATATTTGAAAAAATAGACGTTGTGATGTATAGAGCGCTGTGTCGTACCTGCAGTATCGCTTTAATGACTGAAGTTTTCCCTGATGATGGTGCGCGATTCTGACTGAGTTTCGGTGTGAAGGGTGCCGCTGGGTCCGGCGCAGGCGGGCGGCGCGATGGGCGCGCACGGGCAGGCGCTGGGCGGGCTGGGCGCCATGGGCGTGCCACCACCGCACCACACGCCGCAGCGACCACCACACCCTATCAGGGCTATGCCACATCATCCGCAAGCGCAGCACCACTCTGTACCACCGGTAAGTTAAATAATTCCTCCATGATCCATATTTTTTTTCAAAGTTCCATATATTTTTAGATAAAAATCTAAAAATACATTACCTACGTAGGTTTTCCTTAGTCAAGGCAGCTTTTCATAAAATTCTCTTATGTTCTGCCTAAATATATCAGACAGAATCTGACGAAATTATTCACTGCACGCTTTTGAACGTAAACTATAATGTACTACAAATGTAAATGAAATCGTCAAGCCATCAAACAAAGTTAAATTTGTATACTATTAAATGTTTCACAAAATTGGCGAAGCATGGCAGTTGAGGCAATCGGAGACTTAAGAAAGTATGTTACAACGCTGCTAAATAACTCGCATTTGTATCCTAACTGGTGCTAATAACCTGAATCGTCTTGAAATAGGTAAAAGTTCTGATTCTGTTGTTAGAATAATAATAATTAATCTTACTTTATCTTGGGAGAAGAAGTCCAGTTCGTTTGGTCCACCATCGTAACTGTTTCTTGTAACCAGTTACGAAAGAAGATTTTTGCTTCGTTTTTTTTTTGTTCAAAGTACCAGTAGTACGAGTTTCGGCCAAAGTACCGTCGCTACCATCGAAATGAAAGCGTAGAATAGATAAATGATTGATATATAAACCGACATTTTACCATTTCTCCACTGCTATCTACTATCAGATAGTCTGCCATTAAACTCTCTCGGCATCATGTCATTCGTGTAAATCGAATGAGCTAACGAGGTCCGAGCAGTTAGAATAAATCATATAAAAACATCCGACACTAGCTGAGGGGCGGTAGCAAATGAAGTATCGGCTTGTCACCACCATCACGTTACATACTAGCCCGCGAAATTGTCTGCGTAGAATCAGTAGTTTGGGCAGCTTATTTTTTATCCAATTCGTTTTTACATCAATCTGCTTACTTTTTCCTTACAAAAAGTTAAATATTTAAATGTATAATTGTTTTAGTATTTTTTAAGAAATAGTTATAGAGAATCCCCATATAAACTTCCAACTTCTCTTTTTTCCCTTTTAAGGAATGATACCCAGGAAAACTTTTCCGAGACTCATACAATCTCCATATACAATGTTATATAAATCGGTTCAGCGGTTTAAGCTTGACGATAACAGGCAGACACACTTACGCATTTATAATATTAGTGTGGATAACTTCTCTTATGTGTTTACGTTATTCAGCAACAAATGAAGGCTCTCCGCCGGCCGTACGCGGTGGGGGGCGGGTACGGGCCCGGCGCGGGCGTGCTGCCGCCGCAGTACGCGCAGCCGCCGCCGCTGCAGCGGCCCGCCGTGCCTGTACAACACACAGGTACCTACAGATACTTAAGGAATACACACACAGATCACTAGCTTGCATACAAGTTACTGACACATACAAGTTACTCGCACACAGTGAATATATTTGCAAGTTAAACTTGCATGCAATTTGCGTACTTGCGTGCAATTTGCGTACTTCCATGCAATTTGCGTACTTTCGTGCAATTCGCAATTTGCGAGAATAGGATATAGCCATCTAAGATTCTTTAGAAGTTTAATTTTTATGCATATTTAAATAAAAATGTATCTTTGGACTATATATCAGTAAGCCAAATAAAATCTCACAAACTTCTCATTAAAAAATAACTTTACAATTTACGTAAAGATTATTTTCAGATCTGAGGGAATTCCTTTGAAGTCGATAGGTTATATCTAGAATTAGAAACTTTAGAAATATTTCAATAACATGCATGTAAATGTGAATAACGTAGTCTTTGTAGTAGTTGGAAAGTTCAAGTTTTACAACTAGATCGTAAAGCGACACAATGTTATAACTGCAATAAATAATGCCAATACGTAATCAATTATGTCGCGTGTCATACCGTGAACTTTAAATGTTGCTAAAATGAGAGTAAAACTTACTCGTAAAGTACACATTTTAACAGTGAAAGAGATCAGTGATGACTTGTAAAGAGTCCAGCGAAATCTGAATATGTAAGCGAATACCATTTAATGAAAATGGAAGCCATTTTAATTAAATTGTAATTATAATGCAATTTTATTTTACGGTGGTACATATTATGAAGTCTCTTAGAAAAAATGATGTGTAGGTACGAATTCCGGCCCATTTAGCAGTAGCGAAGCAGTCGCGAGCCTATTGCCATCGATTGGGCGCGATTCTAAACTCCGCTACTGTAAATTACAAAGAGAAACATAAAAATGTGTGTTTCGCCATGCAATAATGGATTTTTTGGATAATTGGATTTGGATGGATTAATTGGATATGCGAGTCACCAAAGAGCGCATCAAAGGGTAGATTAACTACACCCAGGATCTCAGGATCCAGTCCTTTAATAATAGTCATCATCATCATGTTGTTATGTTAGTGGTATCGTCATCATCGAGCACGGCTACGGCGAGCAACAGTGGCAGCACTGCGGCGGAGGCGGCGGGCGAGGCGGAGGGCGGGGCGGGCGCCGCCGCCGCCGCGCCCGTACTTCCCGACGACGACGCGCACGACGACAGCCCGCGCGCCTCCTCGGCCAACAGTAAAGAGAAGACCCCCATGTGCCTGGTCAACGAGCTGGCCAGGTACAATAAGGTAACACTTCAACATCCAATTGGTGTTGCAATATAAACAACTGGCTGTCTGCCTGTGATCATGGATGCTTTAAAAGATCTGAAATAGCAGATTTAAAATTATCAATATACCGCGATAAATGTCGTAAAAATTATAGATATTATTATTATTATTAATTATAGTTTGAGATAGCATTCAAGTAAAGATCTTATCCCTTTCAGATTAAGCATCAATATCGCCTCACATCTGAGACGGGACCCGCTCACAAAAAAGTATTTACAGTAACACTCCGACTGGGTGATACTGAAGAATATACTGCAGAGGTGAGCATTTCCTCGATGCATACGAAAAACTGCATGCATTTTGCACACAAAGCCCATGTATTTTGAATGAAGATTCAACTCACGCAGAATGTTTAGGATTGATGTAATGTGGTGGTTGTGCAGGGGTCGTCAATAAAGCGAGCGCAGCACGCGGCAGCACAGTCGGCGTTATCGGGCACCAGCTACCCGCCGCCGCCGCCCCGCGCGCCCGCGCCGCATGCCGCGCACCACCCGCACCACCGACACGCCGGTACACATACACACACATGCTTTATGTTCCACACATCACCTAATTCTAATGATTTGTTGTACCTATATTTACAAAAAAAAAATAGATCCATACATAATGTATTTTGTACAGAGTACCGTCTTAATATGATTCTTTATGTCGACGTAGGTGCAGTGATGCCTACGGTGGAACTGAACGCGCTGGCGATGAAGCTGTGCCAGCCGGCGGTGTACACGTCGATCCCGCCGGTGGCGGGCGGCGCGCGGCTGGTGCGGGGGCGCGCGCCGGCGTACCGCGCGCACGCGCTGCTGGCGCCGGCGTACGCGGGCGCGGCGCTGCTGTACCGCGTGCGCGTGGGCGTGGGCGGGCGCGCGTGGCTGGGCGAGGGCGCCACGCCGCAGGCCGCGCGGCACGACGCGGCGGCGCGCGCGCTGCGCGACCTGCGCCCCGCCGCCGCCGCCGCGCCCGACCCGCCGGCCGGCGCGCAGCCGCACACTCCGCACAGCGACGCCGACTCAGGTCACATCACACACCTACTTGTTTTTACGCCTTTTATTACTACCTTTAAAAGCCCCGTCGTACGCCGCAAGGTATTTCTTTCGACCTTGAAACTCCGAAAGAAGCTCTTAATTACACTTAATACAGGATGCAGAAATGGATTCATTTTTCGAAAAATAATTTTATTTATTGTTCTACAGTAACAGAAAATGACACTTATTTATTTATACATGTTATGAGACAATATCAAACCTTCCTAATCTCCATAATTACAATTTACAGCTGAAGCAAATGCAGATCTATTGAACAACGAGGTGAAATCTCCTGTATCCCTAGTACATGAGCTCGCCCTCAAGCGGAATCTCTCCGTACAGTTCTCTGTCAAATCGGAGCGGGGCCCGCCGCACATGAGAGTAAGTTTAAATCTACGTAGTATTTATTATACAGGGTGATTGTGACACTAACAATAAAATCAATTACGTGATATTTGGCGATCATATATGAAGAAAAAAATAAGATAAAATGTAATATCTACTAATTAACAATTGAGTAAACTTAGCTTAAAATGAAATTATTACTTACGCAACGCATGTTCACCGCGCCAACTCACGTGCTGCGCTATGAACAATATATTATTCTGTAGTATTTATTTTTTACGTTAAAATCTTGCCACATGTTAGCGGGGTAGTAGGCTTAGTTTGATGAAGAAATAAGATTCGCCGATCTTAACAGGTTAATAATGTTTTGTTTTAGGTGTTCGTAACAGCTTGTACAGTAGGCGACATGGAGACCGAAGGGGAGGGCAACGGTAAGAAGGTGTCCAAGCGACGTGCGGCCGAGCGCATGCTGGACGAGATGCGGCGCCGCTGGCCGCCCGCCCTGCTGCGCGCCCGCCCGGCACACGACAAGCGGCGGCATCAGCCCGCCAAGAAGAAACCCAGGAACCTTATAAAGGTATGCATGCGTCATGTATGTTTTATTCGTAGATTTATAATATTCGCTAATTATATCAATAATCAACTGACCATAAAAAAAGTTGAGATTTTTCTTTCTTTTTTCTTTTCTTTTCTTTTTAGATATGTTATCATAAATAAAGTTATGTCAAAGCACATGAGTAGGTAAAGGAATAGAGGCAAAGCTTTAGCCACAAACGTGAGGTTTACCACATTTTGAGTGAAACTGGTTTATACTGGCTTGGCACATGCTTTTAACTGAGAACTGTCGCCATTCTTTTGTGTATTGTCGGTCGATCGCGACGCGAAACCGACCAAAATATTTAGACGGTGATAAAAAAATTACCCTGTATATGAAACAATACGTAGTTTTTAGAATTTTTATTGGCATAAAAGGTGAGTGGCTAGTAGAACATAAATGGACGTGGCCCCACAATCGTTGTTTTTTTTTTTCGAAAGATAGGTCATGTTTGACTAAGTAGATGCGGTGCCGTTAATTGTTTAGTGTTGATGTACAAGCGTATGTTTGTGCAGGAGGGCAGCGCGGGCGGCGGCGGGGGTGCGGGCGGCGGCGCGGGCGGCGGCGCGGACAACCCGATCTCGCGGCTGGCGGTGGCGCGCCACGCCGTGCGCGCGCGCTCGCCGCAGTACCGCGTGCTGGAGGAGCGGGGCGCCGCGCGCCGCCGCGAGTTCCTCGTGCAGTGCGACGCGCCGCCGCACTCCGCCACCGGCCTCGGGCCCAACAAGAAGACCGCCAAGCGCCGCGCCGCACACAGTAACTACACGCACGCATATTATCTCTACTCAAACCTTCACAGACATTCACAAAACTGCGGTTCAATAACATACATAAATAAAACCTTTACTGTCGGCCCCCTACATTTAAGCAGACTGTATACAAATATACACTCGCATTACGCCGGTATACTTTAAATCCCATGTAATAGAAGCGTTTTGCTATCAACCGGGCGCGAATCCGCGAAAACTCCAAGCTACTACTGAGAATTTCAAAGAAAATCCCAATAACACAGCTCGACCACGACCTTCTTGAAAATCCTTCAATAAACTTATGAATATAACAATTTTATGTAACATCAAAACAAACAAATGTATATGAACGTTCCAGACGTGTTACTAGCGATGGAGATGAATGCTAAGCCAGGAGAGGTCGTGCAGGACGGCTGCAGCCCCGAGCCCGCCGCGCCCGCCGACAACAAGCACAGCGCCGCCGACGCCAAGCGAAAAGTAAGCTTACATGCATGCTGCTAAAGTTGCAAATACTATAGCACTACCCTGACTGCCTGAATGAATTTACACAATGCTAAGTGAAAACTTCTTTAGGAGCGTTGAGCAAACTTTTTGGGTAAACAAAAGTCATCGTACCGCACGCTTCCCATGAGCTATATGTATACTGTGTACATAGATTATGTATTTATTTTATATCCCCGTGCGTTATCACTTGAAAGAAATAAAGAACAATCGTTTAACTAATGCAAAAAAACACACACATACAAATTAAAAAATACATAAAATAAAAGATAAGTTTAGTGTGTGTGCCCAATTGCAACAAACAGGAGTCCATATCAGCATGAGCCAGGATGTAATATCCTGACGCTGATATTCTGCTGGATCCTTGGGTCCTTACGACATAGGGACACTTCTAATTGTAGTCCCCAAAGACTGCCGCGCATGTTTTATTCTAGTCTTAATATTGCATATGTGATATGATAGAATACAATATAAGTATGGTTGTTTTCAGGAAGCCGAGTTGTCGGGTGGTGCTAGCAGCGAGGTGCGGCAGCCGGTGCCGGGCGTGCTGCTCATGGACTACCACCAGCGCTCCGGCCAGCCGCACCAGCCCAACGGTCAGTAACAAACTAGCTTCACTTAATAAACTAATACATTGTTGCTTTCAGATTCTTCTAGAATATATGTACGTTATTTAGAAACAAATGTCGATAACATCATACTCATATTAGGATTACGTATGTACCTCTTCAAGCTTAAACCGTCGAATCGATTTAGATGAAATTTGGTACGGAGATAGTTTGAGTCCCGTAGAGGAGGGACACATGGGATAGTTTTTATTCCGGAAATCAGGAATATGTAAAACAAGAGGTCGAACACGAGAGAAAAGACTATAAAACTTTTCGTAAGAAGTAAAAAATGTTTGATCATTTTTGACCGCTAAGCTAATTCGATAAAAAATACGGTAACCAAATTAATTAGTAATTTAGTTAAGTTAGCGCATATGTGAACTATTACGATAAGTTCAACTCTATCTCAATCATATTCTAGCGTATTCCTAATATACAGGGTATACCGTCACACATGACTCACACGTAAGTGATTTTAATATTGAACAGGTGTGAGCGAGACGAGCGCGACCGGCGGCTCCGGCGGCAACACGCCCGGCGCCAAGGACCAGCTCATGTACCTGTCACAGTTGCTTGGCTTCACTGTGCAGTTCTCAGATTTCCCTAAGGTAATCATCAACATTGTACTATCTATATCATCATCGGCCCATTAGTGTACCACTGTTGGGCATGTCTCCTCTCATTTGAGAGGGATTAGGCTGTAGTCCACCACGCTAGCCGCTAGCCTCCTGGTTACGGGTTGGCAGACTTCACATGCCATCCAAAAAATCTTTGAAGCATGTTATAGCATGTGTACTCACCATGTTTTCTTTCACTGTTTGAGCATGTGATAAATATGTATGTTCATAACTTCCGAAAAGTCAGTGGTGCGTGCCTTAGGTTTTATTTCGAGAAGTTTCTTCTCAGTCCACTGGTCACAAACTATAATGGCCTTAAATTCGTAATAGTCCAAGATCCCAGGGCCGCCAGACGTCACGTATTTTCTGACGAACCAAATGTGGATTATTGAGTAGTGCTAGTATGTACTAAGAACGCATGCCTACCAGCTATCTTGCCTGGTGGGCCAATTTTCAGGTATCAGGTAATCAAGGTACGCACAAATATTACTTACCTCACGTAAATTCGCCAAGCTGATTTTTACGTATATTGTAGGCAATATCCTTAAAAATAAGTTGCCAATACTCCCAGACACTTTCCGTCGGCCGTATTGCTTTGCAGACGCTTTAAAGCTCCCGAAGGAATTAATCAACTTCACGTAAATTATGATGTTCCATTCTAGTAAAAGGTTTCAAAATAGTTGTGACAGATGACAGACCGATCATAGGAGCCAATCATCCCCCTTAATTCAATTTTAATGCCACTGTGGGTAGGAGCGTGAGGGTATTATCAACGCGCATGAGAGTGAGCCAGATTGCGAATATGCGGAAGTCTAGGGGATGATTGGCCCCTTGGATCGCTCTGTCTTCTTGTAAACGGTTTCGAAATAGTTGTCTGGTGGAGATATAAACAATGGAACATCATAATTTACGCGAAGTTAATTAATTCCTTCGGGAGCTTTAAAGCGTCTGCAAAGCAATACGGCCGACGGAAAGTGTCTGGGAGTATTGGCAACTTATTTTTAAGGATATTGCCTACAATATACGTAAAAATCAGCTTGGAGAATTTACGTGAGGTAAGTAATATTTGTGTGTACCTTGATTACCTGATACCTGAAAATTGGCCCACCAGGCAAGATAGCTGGTAGGCATGCGTTCTTAGTACATACTAGCACTACTCAATAATCCACATTTGGTTCGTCAGAAAATACGTGACGTCTGGCGGCCCTGGGATCTTACTCTATAACACTTGTCCTCAAATATAGTGCTGCTACCCGGCAGTGATAAGGGCAACAATATTTGAGGTCTATATAGAATTGAGTAGCGTTTCACTATTTGGCCATAAAATTTTCTAACTGTACATTTTATTTTTTGTTATACTAGGACTTCGCGGAATTTATATTACCTAAAGCCGTCTCATCGGTTTGGGTGTGGTAAGCGCGACTATTGAGCATGTGAGAATCTGTGTTGGGAAAGGTCCAATGCCTATTACACAATAACTAAAAACTTCTTCATTGTGCCTCACACCCTGACGACGGACAGTTGAAGTATTAGAGGTGTGACAGTTTCGGTTTTTTCCACAGCGCAACCACGGCGAGTACCTGTCACTGGTGTCGCTGTCGACGGAGCCGCCGGTGATGTGCCACGGCGGCGGGCCCAGCACGGCGCACTCGCACGAGCAGTGCTCCCGCGCCGCCCTGCGCGCGCTCGCGCTCATGGGGCTGGACGCGCCCACGCCGCAGTACGTATACCGCGCCATACAGTAACAGTGCCGCGGCGGCGGGCCCAGCACGGCGCACTCGCACGAGCAGTGCTCCCGCGCCGCCCTGCGCGCGCTCGCGCTCATGGGGCTGGACGCGCCCACGCCGCAGTACGTATACCGCGCCATACAGTAACAGTGCCGCGGCGGCGGGCCCAGCACTCTATTGGCATTTCAGCGAAAGGTTCCTGGAACCAGATCTAATAATAATTATGTATAATTTTATTTCATACGAAGGTAATAAAGGAAAATGCAACGATGTTCCATTTGTAACGAATTTGTAATGTCCAAGTGAAAACGTTATTTACACGTTTAGATACACCAACGTGATTGGAACCGTGGTTGCAAATTCGATCTGATTCTAATGGTGTTTATACTTTGCTTGTGGCAGTGTTTAAAAACCGAAATAATCTAAATAATTTCTTTCGTTTCGCAGGATCCCCAGTGTGGGTGGCACGCCCCCCAAAGCCAGCGTGGTGAGCAACGGTATCGCGGAGTGAGCCGCCCGCTGGACTGCTCACACACACGCACACACACACGCGCTCACGTTCGCCGCTCCATCTCGCTTACTTCTCGATTATTTGCAATATTTTAATTATGTGAATATCTCGCAGCACGAAATGTTCGGGACGACTACGCAAAAATTCAACCTCTTAAGTATGCCGTTTCCGGCTATGATATATTCACAACATTTTGTTTGATCTCGAGTCTTGCAAAAAGCTTTTAGTTAATTTCCTCTTTCCTATATGAACTTTCATATTTTTAGAATTTTCAAATGTATATTTTTTGTTATACATAACGATCTGTAAGAAACTATTTAGTTATTTTATTTTTACGTTTCCAGGAATTATGTACTGTCGCTCACAAATTAGGTTAACTTTTTATATTTATTATTTACGCTGCTAAACATGCTATCGTCCGGTAGACTTGTATCTGTTGAAACGAGCAGCGCTCATCTAAGATTTTTAAATGAATTAGTTTATTAAGACACATTAGCCATACATTATCTAAAATATCACTATATAATATATTGGCTATATATACTGAAACTTGTCTTATTATATAAGTGTAGTAGTTATAAATGAAGAAATGAAATATCATTAAAATTATGTAGAAACGAATATTGTAACGAAACTGGGGCTGTGAAGCCAAACCAAAACGGTTTCCTTGGGACTGGCCAGCGCCCCGCGACCCCCGCTGTTTGCTGGAGGGCACACTTCACTACTTTTGACTTAACATTATAATTTGATCACGACTGTAGCTGTTGACAATTCCGCGAGTTGCAAACACCGGGTGGTCCCTCGCCGTCCCGACGAACGCTAAAGTTACATCATGCGGCCATGGTGTCTCCTTAGTTTAGCTCTACAGTAGTAATCGCCGTAACCCTCGTCATACCGTAGCGGCAGTGTGCACGCGCGCTGCGCGGCTCTACACTGTCTTCAGTACTTTATACGTTTCTCCGATACTAGATTCCCGTATAGTTACAATACGCACGCGGGGGCTACGGCGATTAGAACGATGTTTGGCCTCGATTTTTAACTGACTATTAATAGATGAGCGCGTAAGAATAGTACCCCCTGACCCTAAGCTATGAAATGTGTAATTATAGACTTATGATAGACTACATGAAGCTGATACGAGTAGCGATAGCTTCCGACTTAGTATAAGGTTGAAGGTTGCTTGTTATAACTAGGCTCTGTGTAACCTATATTTAATGCATGTACCGTAACGTAACTGTTAGAATCATTTGATTGATGACATATTTTAAACAAGTTCTTTCTAGATGTTTAAATAATAAGTGTAATACAATTGATCGGTGCGATATTTATGTATTCAAAATAATCATATCTAACTGTGTGTATTTATAGTTTTTGTCGCGAGGATGCGATCCAAGCGGGACCCAGGAACCGGTCAATTGTATGTTTTGTTACAACCGATTGTACATTTCATTGTGATGGGTCCGTAATGATACACAAATATCTTTTACTTTGACAAACCTATTGAAGTATAGTTGATATTATTATAATCACTAGCGATGTGTTTACTTGTTCGTTTGTATGTTCAAACGATTTTAAATCGAGGCCATCGATCAATTTCTTCATGTTGAAAGTTGCACAGGTAACTAAGCATATAGAAATTAAGTTATTATTGGATAAAGAAAAAACGCCAGAAGGGCATTAAGATGTTTATTTATTTTGTTGTAAGCAACTAATATTTTATATTATTACGTAGGTTGGAGCAAGTTCCAATTGGATTGCGTGCTTTTAGCAACTGTACTGTAAGGATATAACAATAAAAGTTGAATATTGAATATGTTTTGTTTTACTTTTTCTTCCACGTAAAAAAGCTTAAAAAAGCAATATCTGTTATCTCAACTCAGTATGCAGTTTCGACTGTTCTGATCGAAAATTCTAGCGTTACACGTTGCTATAAGAAATTTACCTTATAATGTAACCCAATATTAAACCGCAAGGAATCGGTGCCGCAGGCTGTGGCCGCTGAGCACCCTTGACACGAAATGTATATCTGTGTGAACAATACAATGGCGCCAACCAAGTTTCTAATATATGAAGGCTGCCTCTGAAATATTTTTTAAATTTGTTTGGCAAAAATTGCATTGAATACCTCGTTATATATCAGGCGGAAGTAGCTTTCTTATTGAAGAAAGCTATCAAGGAAAGTATAACTATGGCAATTAATATATAAAATCTTTTTATTTCAGTTTCCGTATAAAGTTATACCTCAAAATACGAAGTGACTTTCACTGCATACGCGGCGAGTAAGTACTCCAGTCGTACCCACACCTCATTCTTCACCCAGGATATTATTTCATTGCGTAAACCGATAAACCTAAAGTTACACTTACTAGGGCAAGAAGAATAAGAACCGTGGATTGAGTAGGTACAATTACAAACCTGGATATTTCAACAATATCTCTTTTGAATTGACTCAGTAAATATTGCTTCAATTGATATAAATCTACTTTTATTAATTTTCATATAGTTTTAAACTAAATGTAGATTATTCAAGAAAAAAAACTTTTTAAATTTCAACAATCAAATTAGCATTCGCAAATTTGTATATTCCAGAGTACAAATGAAGCTCTCTAAAGTAGGGCTAATTTGAAGAAATCGGGATAAACGAAATCCTTGAAAAGTTAATATAAATACTTTTATATAGAAAGAAAGAAAAAACATTTCAGACAGGTGGTGGCCACATACTACAGAACATAACTTTATAGGCAAAAACAAAGGATTTATAGGAATAGGAATGTGTGCCCCACGACTGCGCTAAAATAATTCTGGTTCAGCATATGCCAGAGAGATTGCGTGGCGCTGGTTTTCCTGGGTGACCTATGTGGCTTACGGATGACTACCACTTCATAAAAAATAAAAAAACGTACTTAGAAAACAGTAAAAATAAATTAAATCATAATATTATCAAAATAAAATACATATCAAATTTCTATAAATATATTATATGATTATGAATGTAGTGTCAGTTTGATTATGTTTGTAATGATAGCGGGCTGTGTATGAAAGCCATGGGATGCCATACCATGGCCATACGCTCCGAGACAGCGGAATCGGACACAGCGCTCGTCACAGTGAGTACTAATAAAACTGATGCATTTTAAATGTATTTAAAATTGAGTTTATTAGTTTGAGTATAGTTTATTTTTGTTGTGTAACATGTTGGTAATACAAAATTTACTTAAATTATATCAGTAAACAGTACAAGTGTGCGTAACAATAATTATCTATTTAGGTATAAAAGAGAATTTGAGGGTATGTTATTTTTTTATTTATGATATTGTGTTTTTTCTATCATTGTTCAGTGATAGATATGGTCTCATCATACCATGTTATTTGTTTTATATTGCATTTAAAATTGCGGAAGTGAAATAAATGGTATTTCTCGGTTCTGCGAGTAAGGTTCGACGCGAAACATTTCTCTCACAGGTGGGCCATACCAGATAGGTGAGTATATATTGTATTTAATTTAACTAATAGTGGGCCATACCAGAGAGGTAACCGTAAAAAAGTTATATGACTTTTTACGGTCAAACATCGTTCTTGTCCTGTTTTCCCTTTTATGTTGACGTCCATGTATGGGCGTATTCAGCGTTTTTTAAGTAAGGCAGAGATAAATAAACGAAGATGTGGGAACTTATATTATTATATGCTTTTTATGCACTACGCCTTATTTCAATAATAACTTGCGAGGGTTCGGGTACCTCTAGCTAAATGTCATAACAATTTTGCCTACAAAATCTTAGCTTCGGATCGGACAGCTGAGTCGCCAATGCCCCAGCTTGCCCCATCGTGGGTACGCTCATGCGTTCATATGATTGCATTTTATTCAAGAATCCTAGCCACTACGTCTCACAAAAATAATGTATTTTAAAATTGTATTCTCAACAATATCCTTCCAGAATAAATCCAATTCGATAGTGAGGTTTTAAAATGTACAATTTAACAATACGAAATTTGAAAAAATGCTGTCTTTGTGAATTCACTCAGAGTGCAGTAAAATATATCCACTGCTATGAGGACTGAGGTTGAGCGTGAGCAATGCTCGCGTAATTAGATACATACGTGTGAAATTAATAAAACATTATAACTGCAACAATTACAGAACTAATTATATTATCTATAACATATAAATCACTATATAACTATATTTTACAACATTATTTTGCTGTGGTATTGCGTATTGTGCAATGTTGTTTTAATTTTTGTACCTACATCAAATTTAGCACATTAGCATATTATTCAAATTTGCTTGAATAATATGCTAATGTATATAGCTATTTGATATATTTTTAGCACCGTCTTACTCCTCCGTGCTATCAATCGTGCCCATAAGGCAAGGCTCTGTTTTACCAATACGATCGTGATTTTTGATAATTTTCAAACGCGCGTCTACTTTACTTTTTTTTATAATACATACATATTATACATAGATACAACCATGACTCGGATACAGATGTTTATGCTCATCACAAAAACATTCTGAGATTTTTTAAGTTTTTAGTATCGAAAGAAAGAGTAAAAAAGGCTTTTAAACAATTTGATCACTTGTGTATCAGTTCTTGAGAAATAAACCGTCAAAATCATGATATTTTATCTAAGGCAGATCCATGAGACAGTTTTTTTTAAATCCAGTTTAGTCCATGAGAACCTGAGCCAATCAGCTACTTGCGTTTTTCCAACATGGCCGTCAATTGACGTAAACTCTGCGACACTGCAACGTGCACACCCGCTTTTTTATTGTTTCTTTTTATAATTTAGACAGTTCCGGATAATCCCATTGAAATTGTGTCACCAAGTAAAGCCCGCAAGCGGCCTAACATAATAACACAAAAAAATGTAAAAATCCAATCTAAATACAAAAATTTTAAGAGAATTGTTTTATTACTGAATTTAATATATAGGATCGTTTCGTTCAATACTGTTATCATAGCAAATAAATACTGCCTTTCAATTCATGTAATTAAGAGTATTATCACTTTCTATAAATATCTCCTTTATAGGTAGAGTTAGAGAGTGGATTTATCCAAGTTTGAAGTTAAGCTACACATTTGTCCCTACCGGAATTCGAACCCGGGACCCATAGCACAGAAGGCAGTGTTAACTACCGCTGGACTAATTGGGCCGTCGTGTTGAAAATAGTTATTTATAATATTTAGGGCCGGCGCTCACCGACGGTGTGGCACGGCATGGCACTGCAGATTGTGTTGCGGCATGCCGTGGCGTTCCGTGGTATCCTGCTGAAAGCCCATTAACCGAAATGACCTCTGCACAAGTTTCAACCTTATTTCAAGTAGTTTAGCAATCATAATTCCTCGACACTAAGTGACCCATACGTCTCGCGGGATGCAGTGGCGCGCCGCGGCAACCCACGATGTTTGGGTACCCCACCCGCGGTAGACCTGCGGCACGTCATCGTTGTATCGAATGTGAATCGTTGTAAACTCGTTGAAATAAGATTTAAAATAACTTGAAAGTAATAAAATCCCTTGCCATGCGCCGTGCCGTGCCGGCACTGAGCTTCGGGCCTTTAATGTTTACTATAACATACTCTCGGTGAATGTTTTTATGATACCAAAATGAAATACAGGCGAGGTATAAGAGCCGCTCACGTCGTCATCGTTTATTCGTGACCTTTGTTTAATGAATAAAATAAATAATATTGTGTTGCGTATCAACTCAAAGCACAACGACTAATGAAAATGCGCCTTTAGTCGTTATCGCCGATATTTAAAACGCATGCCATAGGGCCCCTCTTTCGAGAAACCATTTTCACTGGTCGTAAGCGCCCACATGCGGGGTGCGAGAGAAACTTGTGAGCAGTCGCAAGTTTCTCGTCGCGTCCCCGCATGCTTGAATATCGACCGATGAAAATCATTGGTCTATATCCCGAATGCGAGGAGTACACGCTTTTAATCGATCAAGTTATCGATCGATGAGTTTCATTGGTCGTCAACTCGCATTCGGGAGTTATCGTTTGCGGGGTAACGACCGACAACCCGTAATGAAAATGCGCCTTAGAGGATTGATTGACAAAATAATAAATAAAACTGATAATTCAAAAATAAAAACAAAGTTTTATTAATAAAAATAGTAGCAATGCGTAACAATATCACCAGTCTTAGCTAAGACCCCGAGGTAATCACCGAGACACTGCGGTTGTTGTATATTTACATAATACTATTAGCGTTCTTTCTATCTCGTTTAATACTATTCGTAACGTATGGCAGGCGGGTTCACTTGATAAACTTGAGTCCGAGCGCTTGACTCATGAAGCACAGGATGTCGGTGTGCTCATCGATCTGAAACAATAGCATACACATTTATTTATTTAAACATATACAGCTATTATCACAGGGTAACCTAATACAATAGCGTAGTTCTAGTATATTTATTATGATATATATGATCTTGATTGATAGCGATGTTGTTAGTGCAACTGCAAATATATTATTCGGAAGATAAATGAGATGTTTTTTATGATAGTTGTGTATCTACTCTTCTACTGCCACTGATAGCGATATGTGGCTCGCGTTTAGTAACCATAGGCGGTGTTCAGAGATATTTACGAGTAAAATAAGTACTAAACTGGAAATAAACATAGTATAAACTTATAACACATTTCTTAAATTATTTATATTAGGAAGAGTTATTGTTCTCATTGGCGAGTAGAAGGTTTGACTAAGGCTAATAAGAAGTACTTACAATTTTGGCGGTAGGCTTCCCGCCGCCGTGGCCGGCCTTGGTGTCGACGCGCGCCAGCAGCGGGCGGCGCTGCGCCGAGCCGCGCGCCGCGTGCTGCAGCGCCGCCACGAACTTCAGCGAGTGCAGCGGCACCACGCGGTCGTCGTGGTCGGCCGTCAGCACCAGCGTCGCCGGGTACTGCGTGCCTGACAACACACGCCCACTTTATTTATTAAGCTTTTATTAGATAAACCCCATACTCGAAAATCTATGATTCTTTATCACCAGAACCCAACAATACCTATTTTCACAACTATATTGACATGTAAGCATTATTATTACAGAGCAATACTCATTCAACATCAATATGCTGTAATTAGTGGTAGCTAGTGGAAGGAAAACGCTTTTCTTTTCCCAAGTCAAATTCTTGATCTGGATGATCAAGATTTTTTCTGCTCTCTTTACAATTTAAGTAAAAATAAAATATATATTACTATTATTCGGCGTATGTATATTGTGCAGCGGCGAGTATTTGAGCAGGTATTCGAACTGCGTCTTATTATCCGAGCTGCCGTAGTCTGAGACCCACGCGTGACCGATCGTGAACTTTTGGAACCTTAGCATGTCCAGTACTCTGTAAACAAAAACGTTAACAGTTCAGCGAATGACAAAACATGCAATGTATTTTAAGAGTTAATTTATTATTTTTATTAATTTTGAAGTGAGCACATTTAAAACACACATACGAGTATTTATCAAGTTCAATATACTACTATAATAAATTAAAGCTGCAGATTTTTCGTTTCTTATATCGAATCAATAAACACTGTGTACGAATTTGTAACTTTAGGACTAAAACATACGAAATAGATTTTTTATTGAGATTGTCGATTCGTGTCATTGTCAAATTATCAAAAACAAATAGTGCCCTATCAGAAAATCTATTTATTCTATAATAATCGTTAGGATAATAATGCGGCGGTGTTGCGACTCACCCGACCTGCACGATGGCGGCGCCGTAGAGGTCGGGGCGCTGGTTGATGCAGGCGGCGACGAGCAGGCCGCCGTTGGAGCCGCCCTGGATGGTGACGAGCGCCGGCCGCGTGTACTGCTCCGCGATCAGGTACTCCGCCGCCGCCTGGAAGTCGTCGAACACGTTCTGTTTGTTCAGCAGACGACCCGCGTTGTGCCATCTCTCACCGTACTCTCTGGATTGGAAAAGTAACAAAGCAAATGGTTATTTAATTTGATAAGAGTAAAAAATTACTTGTCTTCTGACGTTTCTTCGTTTATCACTACTGGTTTACTCGACTGTAACGACGGGTCTAGTACTTTCATTTTAAAGAATTAACTAAGAAACGCTTCAAATATTTTCAGAGCTTATAAAGAACACTCGTTATGTACGAGACGTCAATTTACAGAATTGGTCGACATGTTTTAGTCATTAGTACTTATATCAACAAACTAAAATTTTGATTAAAGTGTCGAGATAAAATGTTCATTATTAGCAAATTATTAACGCCCTAGTAGTAAGATTCGTCTTGCCTTACCCTCCGCCACGTATATTCGGTATAGCGACAACTCCGTTAAAGTGTTGCATGAACACCAATCTCGTGACGCTGAAGCTGGGCTGAATGTTGATGTTGAAGCCGCCGTAGCCGTAGATCAGGGCAGGGTTCGATCCATCGCGGGCTAGACCCTGTAGACAACACACAATTTATGGGTCAATGAGACGCCCACACTTTTTAAGATAGTGAGTGATACACTGTGTTTACCAAACATTAAATTAAACATGCAATCTTGGGCTTCATTGTTTGAAAGAGAAAGTATTGTTTGGTTTTGTATGAAATTCTTATCAACAGCCTCTTTAACACCTGTAATGGGACGTGAAACATATTTGCAAATTGTTGGTATGATGATTGTTGAATTGTTGGTGTGTATGTATATATAAAAGTTACTATAATAAAAATATTGATGATTTATTTCAAAATACATAAATGTAATATGTATATGAAAAAGGAGTACATAATTAAATATGAATTACATACCTTCTTGGATACAATAAACATAGGAACTTTGGTGTTATCTTTGCTGGTGTAGAATATCTGCTTGGCTTCGTACTGCGACGCGTCGAAGCCTTTTACCTTCACCTCTCTGAACACCTGAAACACAACATGTCACAGTATAAGCATTTGATGTCTATCTCCAAAATGTTAATATTTTTATATATTTTTTTAAAATAAATAAATAAGAATTAATATGAAAGGTTAGAATCAGTAGCGGTAGGTTTAGTCCAGCGATAGGCAAACTTCGGCCCGCGGGCTAAATCAGTGTAATAGCTTTTTATTTGTAGCAAGTCTAGAATAGCATATTCTCACCGTAGGCTCGTAGGGTGCTATGTTAAAGTCGACGTGGTAGATGACGCCAGGCGACAGGAACGACATGAAGTGGTAGAATATCTCCGAATGCTCCTTTTTGCCGGAGAAACCCACCACAGAACCAACGTCCAGAGCGAATGTCCGCAGCAACTCGCCACTGTTCATGTCATGCAGTTGCAGCACACTCTGTGAACATATAAAAACCAATTAATATAGTTTTTTTTTCAGATTTTTTCACCACCTAAATAAGGTACCTATGTGTCCGGTCATGGTTGGACCGGTCGTTGAGCATGCTAAATAATAGTTAGTTTAACTACACGGTCGCTGATGCATGCGCACCGCCAGTTAGAATGTCCACTCTTTAGCTATTTCCTAAATAACGTAATATATTTATAGTCTTTGGTAGGATTTTTTACATACCTTTACATCTCTCACGTAGTGAATGACTAGCTTGTCGTTATGCACCGCTGATGCCCAGTCCAACACGTCGCTAGAATGTTCCTACAATAAACAAAAAGTAAATTAGGTGAATGTAAACCTACTACACTATAAATAGACTACAAAATTGGTCCAGTGGTTAGTTAGTAGTGGTAATTTAGATATCCAGGTAAAACAGTGTAACAATACCTGTAATAAATATAAGTTCTGAGTGGTAGTTTGAACTTGGTTGTGTTTGGTTAAATAACATACTAAATATCATTATAATACCTTTTTTAACCGAATTCAAAAAGGAGGCGGTTATAATTGTTCCGATGTTTATTTACATTCAATTCTACATTAAGGAGAACTAATATTAAGTCAAAATAAACTGCAAAATGGTATTACATTCATTGGTTGTCTACTTAAAATTATGTAGTTTTTTCAAGTCGTTTTTTTTTGTCATATGTGGTGTTAGAACTTCAACGACGATATACCAACAGACTGTCAGAACCACAGGGGTTATAATATGTTCAAGTTACACTGTTAAATAAGGTTAAAATGTTGTCGAATTGGATTATTGAATATCAACCCTTTTATTTCTGAATGTAAGGTTCAGTTTGATTTCGTACTTACAGGTATAAGAGTCTTCCAATTTTCTTCAGCGGGATTGTTCAAATCTATCTTGATGAGCCTGTAGTTTGGTGCGTTCTTGTTCGTGCGGAATATGCACACGGAGCCTTCATTTGTCACGTACTGAAATTGCAAATATAAGTTTTATTAGTATTAGTAATAATTAAAGAACCTTTTTAAATGTTTACTAGATTCTGTTTAAAAAGATTAAATTAAAAATGAATTCTATAATTCCACTTCTTATTATATTAACACAAATAAAAATGTTTCGGTTACTTTTGTTAAATTTATCATATTCGTTCGTTTTTCGAATTTCTACTATGTCGTGGGTGCATTTACAACATTAAAATTATTCACAATGGACATCCAGACCCGGAACAACTATCTTTAGGCCATACATATGCAGGTGCAGGGAGCGAACCCGCTTGGGTTTACCCAAAGCGTCTACAAACATGTTATTGTAACACTATGAAAAATACTAGGTCACATTATAATTTAACCAAAATGAAGGGTAGGGAGAAAGAGGGCCGTTCGAGTATTAAGTAAGCAAATATCTTACCGACCTTACAAATTCCCAAATTTAAGCAAAGCTTTGCTTATTTTTTACTTTGCTTTGCTTTTTTTTAGTGTTTTAATACTTGAATGGTCCCTAGGTACAGTCTAACAACCTAATTGGTATACATGCAACTATCTATCGACCGATCCATGAGTGGATGTAAACCAATTAGCTTGTTAGAGTGTACAAGTTACAGAACCTTACCTCATAGTCCGCCTCGAATTTGTGCACAATCTGTGTGAGGTGCAGCTTGCCGTTGATCTCGGGCTGTTTGGTGAGGTCCGCGTAGAACAGCAGGTTGTCGCGACAGTCCTTCACCGGGGTCACTATCAGGTACTTGCCACAGTCCGTCACTTCGGCGCCGCTGTAACAATACATGTATGTAGCAAGCCGGTAGCACGGGCGATTGATTTCTATTGTCAACTCATGATTACTACGATCTATATACAGACAACAATAACGAATATACTTAGAAAATAATATTGTTAATTTTGTTATGACTAGGGCTAGCCTTAGGTCCGGTTTCCACCAAAGCGGACAGGAAAGGAGATGTGCTGAGATGTGTGTTGAATAACCATATCTATATAAATAACGAAATCTGATTTCGTTATTTCCACGTCTCCTCTCCACAACGATATCTGATTGGCTATTTAAAACACATTTCTGCCCATCTCTTCTCTTCGCTTTTGTGGAAATCAGGCCTTAGTGTAGGGTAAGCCTAAGTTGAGTCTGGGAATGGATTTGTTCAAGTACACATTAGAGTCAACGCTTAAGTTATGCATGACTATTCTTGATCTCATGCAATATAATGTAGTCATATATTTAGTTGGCATTCTGCAGTTTCTACCTACCCCCATGGGAAAAAGGCGTGAGTGTATGTATGTATGTATATTTGGTTGATATTTTTACTGGTTAACGCTTTTTGCTACTCTAAAACTATATCATAACTATAATGAACTAAGATTTTCAACCATATGTTACTTATCACTAAGCATTACGTTTGTTCAAAGTGTTTCAAAAAGCAATTAAAATTTTATGTTTTACTGTATTACTACATTTTACTGAAAATCCATGCTACATTTCGACAAATTATATAAAAACAAGTTACGCTCGTCTTTCTTCACCGATGATTTGACTGTGAGTGTCACTGTTGATAAATAAAATAGATTACACTTTGAACAAACATAGACAGAGTTGTATTTACATCAACCACAACCGTTATATTTTTCAAATCAGTTAATTTCACATATGTAATGTATTTTTTTTTGCAATGGTTATTACCGAATAAAAGTTTAATGGTATATAAACAACTCAACAGCAAGAGATTCGGTTTACAAAAAACTATTGTATTAGCAATGTTTATAAAAACAAATTGTATTAATGACCTTAAGTAATTTTTTGAAAATAAATCATTGAATTTTTAACCTAATAAGGTTGAAAATGAAAAAGGTTTCATTTTTCAAGGGTAGTTTCACTGGTCACAGATTTTTGAATGCCTAAGTGGATAAGCTGTGGCAATTTTTGCGGACTCTGACATTTAAAAGTCTGTTGTCAGCAGCGGCCCTAAGGTTATACTTACATTCTCCAAAGAGGTTCTTCTGGGAACTCTACGACGATGACGTCATCAGCTTGAGGAGTGTTGAGTCGGTGGTAACAGAGCTTTTGGTCGCGGTTCACTTCTGTCTCTGAGCCATCCGTCTTACCCGCCTGGTCTGGGTACCGCTGCGTAATGAAATCACTGTTAAATAGCCGTCATCATAACGGTATTATATTACATTTAAACTAATATATGTAAATATTATATATTAATTTTTAATCAATTTCTAATTCTAGTTTTACGCCATGTGAGGTCTCGTAAAGGCGGAAGAACAATTCGACCCTGAGATGTGGATGCTTTTATAAATGCAAATGAAGAAAAAATACCCAAACCCGTAATTCCAAAGTTCAAGATACCGAAGTTCCAAAATTCAAGAAATGATTTGTAAAAAAATATTTAAGGGTCGGCCTTCATTATTTTACCTACTACACTAAAGGTTATCGAATCGAAATTATTATACACATCACGTAATGCGACCGTATTGAGAAAACCAAGCACCCACCATCTAGCGGCCATTGAAACGTGATATTGATTGACATGATAAGGAAAACGGAACACTGAACGTTTCCTGCGCGAAATACTATGTATATGATACTCACTGAATAGAATAACCCTTTGTTGTCCTTGGTCCACGACATAGAAGCAAACTTCACTTTTTTTAACACTTCTGGGTAATCTTCACCTGAAAAGTAAAAAAGTATAGTTAGCATCACAAGCGATTCACACGTAGGTTCCACTTAATAAGGATTTTATGAGAGCCTATTGTCATTAACCGGATACAAAAGCTATAATATAAGCTAACATTAAACAGTTCAGGACTTGTTTGCGTGATAAGAGGCCACCTCAATGGCTTTAGGCGTGGCCAGACGGATATTGTTTAAAGATTAACACGATAAGAAGAAGAAGTAAGTTTTTCTCTCCTACTTGTAATTTTTTTTTGTAGCTATTGACTAGGTTGATCCTCAATCAAGATCAAGAGGTCTGGAGGCCTCGGGGCAACAAAGGAGTGGTGACCCCCTGGCCCCAATTTTTTGATCCGGAGTCGGTATTACGGGGGCCCCTTTTTTGTGCAGGACCGGGGCTGTTACCCTGTTACCCGCCCCTAAATCCGGCCCTGTTGATACTCATTGATACCTCCGCGCTATGTTACGTAATAACCATTTAAGTAAGTAAGTATTTAAATAATGGCGATGTTTAAAAAAATACAGGTACCTGTCGCCACATCCTTCAAGTGTATAGTGATCCAGTCGGAGCCGCTGGCTGACAGGCCGTACGCGAACGTGTTGCCATCCTCCGTGAACCTACTGCCGGACAGCGCGATGGTACCGTCCTCGGACAACGTGTTGGGGTCCAAGAACACTCGGGGCTCGCCTTGCAAACTGTCTTGTACGTACAGAACACTGGGGAACGAATAAATTTAATCAGATGTGGTAATCATTAGGAAATATATATGAATATATGTATTTTACATACACTAAAAGGGGATAACAAATAATTATGAATAGGACTTGGCAGTCACGCTTTTTGACTTCAACATTCGCTTTAGGAAAGTCTTCTCTTTTTGCAATCCGACTGAAACCTGTGTTCCTCTTGGAGTTTCCTTGATTACGTATCGGTGGTGCCTTAATGATTCACCTGGGCTAGTTTGATTGTATAACAAATTGACCGACTGACAGATGAAGAGCGGATTTTCCAAAATTGTAAAGTATAATTTGTTGGTTAATACGACAGAAATGAAACACTAGATTATGTTCCTTCCCCATCCTGTACATGAGAGATACATATAATGTGAAAACTACACACAACTTACTTCTGATTCTGAAGGCCGGTATTTTTGAAGAAAAAGTATCTATTCCCCCTTCTAAAGGGGCACGAGTATTTGGGGTAGTTCCAGAGCTCTGTGAGTCTCTTATTGATGTCACCCTTCACAGGGCACGCGTCCAAATACGGGCGTGTTATTCTATTCTCTGCCTCTATGAAGTCTTTGGTTTCGTTAGAGTCGGGATCTTCTAGCCAGCGGTATGGATCCGGTATCTACGGATAAAACGGTAGGTTTAACAAGTGCAAGTATAGTCTGACGTCAGGTTTATGTATTACGTAATTTTTATGTGATCATACAGTATATTATTAACCAAACGTGATGTTAAATGTGTAAAAGTAATAAAAACTAATATACTTTGTAAAGGTAAACAAAAAATCCGACCAAACGACCCGTATAATCGTCTAGTTAATGCAGTTTTTGCACAGAAAATAATTATATTCATTTTTGTATTTTATTTTATATAGTAAAAAAACCTTATTATACAAATAAAAAGAGTAAAATTTACTATGTCAAGAAAAAAATATAAAATATACAAATCACGTGGGCAAGGACGTATTCTAAAACACGGTGAAGGAAAGGCTATTCAATAAAAAAAAAATAAAGGTGTCAATGAGCTATCATTGTATTATTTTAAACAAAACAGGTTCTTGTACTCTGATTTCCAATAGTTTGATTTACTTGTATAATCATGACACGTTTGCGGCTTGCCTAAAGAATATTTAATACAAGGTTGCCTATGGGCTGTAACTTTAAAATTGTTGTCAATGGAAAATCTATTGTCTTCGAGCGCCTAGAGCACTTATAAATTAATACAATTACCAGGAGTCTTCTTATATTATAAACCATTTAGCTGTGAGTATTCATTCACATAAATAATAGATACTTTAATCGAATCTAATCCAGTCCAGCTAAAATGTATTAATAAATCGTTTTTAAATTATTATTCTAGGTCAATAAGCAAAAAAAAAACCATAAAACCTATTTGAAGATGTTTAATGACAGTCATACAATCAATAGTTAAATACTTTCATACGAAGTATGTAAAAATTCCTACTTATATTATAAACGTGAAAGTTTGTAAGTATGGATGTATGTATGGATGTTTGTTACTCTTTCACGCAAAAACCGCTTAACAGATTAGGTTAACCTAGGCGAAAATGGAAACTAAACCGAGAACGGCCTGAAGTAATTTATTACACGAAATGCCGTTTCACAAAACGAGTTCATCGCTTGTAAGGTTTTTGAACTTTATGGTCTAATAATAAAACACATTTAGCACTTGATTTATTTGTCAAGGTACTAATAACACAGACACAATATAAAGTACATTCTATGTTATCGCAAGCTGATAGTCGTGCAGCCAGCAGATCTCGTAAATGTGTCATTATATTTTAACTATTATGAATAGACCTAGATAAGGTAGGTACTTAATTGGTACTAAGTTAAGTGAAGTGAGAGTTTCCGTTTACTATTATTTAAATTTCTCAATCAGTCATAAGTTTTAAATTCAAATAGACCAATATCATAGGTACTTTTGAATTGTCAAAACTAGTTGGATTGTTCCAAAAAGTTAGTCTCCAAGAGAAAGAAACTTGTGTTCCATATAAACTAGGTTGATTCGTTTTGTGACAGAGAATAACATCCAAAATGTTATCATTGAAGATTACTCAAGCTCGGTTTCGATGAATTCCAGTCCAGTTGGAAAGTAATAACAAGATATTAAATTCGATTGAAATTGAAAGCAATCATCATATTCGGAAGATCCAAACACGTCTAGAAGATTTTCTCAAAATTATACTGATACGTGAATCAATGGATCGATCGGTAAAGCATTTCAGGCCTGCTGCCGACAGATCAAGAGAGCAAATATTACTTATAATTAATTCAAAAAAGCAAGTGGTTCATTGCTTTTTTAAACTGTCATAACGATTTGTTGATCCAGGATCTGAGCTACATGGGTATTAACAATGGAATCATTATGGAGATCTAATTTATAGAACATATTTATCAAACCAAGTCAATTGTTAAAGTCATACTTCTATTTTATGCAAAAAAGATTCTATCTCAGCCGCTATAGAACAATGTCAATTGCCCGTCATAAGATGACCTCAGGTGTTTTATCCTCTGACTATAAACAGAATGTTCGGTTTGATACTTTAATGTTTTCCTAAGAAAAAAACGACGCAAATGATCATTACTTTGAATGCATGTTCACGGTCACAATACATTTTCACATAACATTTACTTATGGAGGATTTTTATGTTTTTGTACAAACTACGTGTTTTAATCATTGAAAAACGAATAAATCAGTTGATTATTCGGTATTCCCTATGACGAATACGTCGAATACCTACTCAAATTATTTGGCAAATGTAATTATTCAACATAAAAAACTACACTGTCTATAATTGTCTATTAAAAACAATAAAAAAAAATTATACGACAAGGGTGGTAATCAACCTCATGGCTCGCCTGATAGTAAGCGGTAACCGTGGCCTATAGACGTTTGCAATATAATTGGTGTCGCTTGCGCGTTGCCGACCCTGTATAAACCGTTTAGATTTCTTAAAATAAGGGAGCTATTAAACTGACAGCAAACGGAATTATCGTCCGATATATTTTTGTTAAAATGGGTGTTCCCCAAGGTTCAATTTTAGGTCCTTTTCTCTTTCTGGCGTACATAAATGATCTTCCCTACATGATGTCAGATTTGTCTAATATTGTATTGTTTGCTGACGACACCTCACTAATCTTTAAAATCAATAGGAAAGATCGCGTACTTCTAGATGTTAATAAGAGCCTAGCAACGCTATCTAAATGGTTTGATGCGAATAACTTACTTCTAAATGCTAGTAAAACAAAATGTTTAAGATTCGCGTTACCGAACGTTCCTCAAGGCGAAACTAATTTAATGCTCGAAGGCAGCAAACTCGAGTTAGTTAACGAAACTATATTCCTTGGTATTACAGTGGATTACAAATTACAGTGGGGGCCTCATATCTCAGCTCTTTCTAGTAGGTTAAGTTCCGCTGCCTATGCAGTAAGAAAAATTAAACAAGTCACTGACATACCTACAGCTAGATTGGTATACTTCGCATACTTTCACAGCATCATGTCATATGGCATCCTTCTGTGGGGTTCAGCTGCGGACGTGGATTCTATTTTTATCTTACAGAAAAGGGCCATCCGCGCAATCTACGACATGGGCCCCCGCGAATCCTTAAGAGAAGTCTTTAAAAATATTAATATACTCACACTTCCGTCACTCTATATACTTGAAAATATTATGTACGTCCGGAAAAACCATCTACAGTTTAACATCAATAGTGACTATCATAACATTAATACTAGGAATAAACATAAATTAGTAGTGCCAAAATATAGACTTACAAAAATTAATAAATCATTTCTAGGGAATTGTATACGCTTTTATAATAAACTTCCTAAATGTGTCACCGATCTCACCGGCAAGAAATTTAAAAATCATGTGAAATCTGTTCTTGTCAAGAAAGCCTATTATAAAATCAAGGACTATGTTGACGATAGGAATGTGTGGATGTAGATACTGTTGTGCATGTGGCCTCCCTGGTACCGTGAGGTTGTTTCTATTACAAAAACGTTGTCTTTTTAAAGACATAGCTTGTAGCATTTTATTATGGCGTATTTCACGCCCCTATTCAATTGTTATAATTTTGTAAATGTGAGTTCAGTGTATTGTTCAGTCTAGAGAATTATACTTACCATATCACTTTTTTTTTATATCTTTGACCATTGACATCTCAAGACATGAATTTTTTACATTGACCTCGCATAATTATTACCAAAATAATGTAACAATACCTTCTTTCTAAAAGAGTGTCTGTGGAGTTTCTTGCCGGTTCTTCTCCATGAGATCAACTTCTTGGAACCGTGCAACTAGAGTCATAACGTTTTATAAATGCTTGAAAAAGTTCATATGAAATAAAAACCTTTTGATTTGATTTGATTTGATTTATCATGCTATCAGAATGGTCACTCCTCCAACGGTATGTTGTTCTACTGCGGTCTTCTATAAAGCGGAGGTACTTCCCCAGTCGGGAACTGACTAAGCTACTGATTATGCCCGTAAATACCGACAATTAGCATTGTATCGTATGCCTACAGTTCCGACAAATTGTCGGAACTCAACTCCTCTGAAGTTATTCGCAATGTGTGTTATTTGAAAAGCCTAACATCAGAGGAGACCATTTAAATTGTCGGTTTATAGTGTCGCAATTTTGTCATCAGTTTTTATTTTTGCCGTAAGTGCAGAGAAGTAATTACCATGCAGTAAAATGCTTTTAGTAATGTAGTTTTAATAGACGTAAGTCCACTTATTCAAAAATATTGTTTACATGAATCAGCTCGTTGAGTTTCGTACTTACAACAAATGGAATGTATAGAGATCCTCAATCTTCCCAATTGTCACATCTAGATGTCTATGGATCCTATGTTTATACTATAGACGATTATCATGGTACTTCTGCTGCCTAGGAAGGTAGCCGTGTCGTACACGTACCGACGATAAACAACACTTGTCTTATTGTCAATCTTGCTCTATTGTCGAGGTAACAGGGGAAAACACACTGAGATTCCGACGTACCGCCTGGGTCGCGGAAGAACGCGTACCCACCCATAACCCCGGGGTTACGGGTGGGTACGCGTTAGCATTCTTCAGTGCCGGCACTATGATGGTGAGGCGGAAAGTCCCCGTGTGGGTTTAGTCGGTAGTCACCCACTCTGGGTGGAGTCCGACACACCCCCGTCGTCTTCCCGGGCGACGGGAAGTGCGTAAATACATTCCCACCGGACAAAAAAAAAGGTTGCTGTGCAACTCCCCCTCCCCTGGCACAATGCTGACCCCATAGAAACCGTTTAGGTTTTTTAAAATATGGAGGTATTAAATTGACAGCAAACGGAATTCTGTCAGAATAGTCACTCCCTCAACGAGCTCTGGTAACCTGACTGACTCGGAGAAACTGAAAGACTATTGTTTTTCACTGCGGTCTTCTGCAAGGTGGAGGAACTTTTAGCGAGGAATCTCGCTACGCCCTAACTTTTGAAATCCTGCTCTAGGTCGCGTAAATCGTACCTTCCACGACTCTTTTAGAATTGCGCGGAGCACGGTGAGATATGCCTCACGACCCAATGCTTCCGAAATCTAACCATTTTCCAAATAATAACAAAACAATCTATCATATTTTTTCCTCGTCTTACATAAAAATATCCACCTTTTTTGGCATACTTGGAAATTAAGAATAATAATTTCCAGATTACGTGACCAACTTAATTACACGACCGATTAATAGGAAAAAAAAATATTAGCTATATTATTTTTAGGTATAGATCCTATTTTTTTTTAAATACATAAATTCCTGTAATACTGCATGCTGCTAACCGTATAGGTTTAAATCTAGTTACAATCTACGTCTATAAAATTTTCTTTCAAATTTATGACAATTATTCCCGGTTGTCGAAGTCAAAGTGATTTTAATACATTCAAAGGTTTTTTTTTTAATTACGCTTGCAATAAACGTCTGTGAAATAAAGTACTAAACGTAGCTCTACGCATGGTTTGGTGCATCGTCCTTGTACGCGGATCGATCGATTTGCCTTCAAGGTACCTATTGATGTGAAGAGTGAACACAAATTACGGTCCTCAAAGAAATAAAATAAATAGTTCGTCACTAGATTAGACCTATATTTATTTATCTCTATCTTATTATAAATGCGTAGAATTCTAATAATCAATAACAAAGGTTTTGAGAAGTCTCTTGTAATCTTAAAAACAAAAGTGTCTATGACCTTTGTGCACAATCGTTGATATAGTAACGTATAACGGAGCATTTGAAGAGACAACTCGACAAATCGTGCGGGAAGCTACAGTTGTATACTTAGTAGAATTATTAGGACTTACCTTTACCTAATCGATTACCCATATCACATCCGTCATAGCTTGTTGCGAGTTTTTAAAACAATAAATAATGTTCTGC
Source organism: Craniophora ligustri (assembly GCA_905163465.1). Lineage (NCBI taxonomy): Eukaryota > Metazoa > Arthropoda > Insecta > Lepidoptera > Noctuidae > Craniophora > Craniophora ligustri. The sequence goes on from LR990955.1 coordinate 13,469,906, forward strand.
TAATTAAAGTCTAAGTGAACTGATGCTGTTTACATGCATTGTTTACAACAATAGTCGATTGTTTTTTTTCGAAGGTACACCGGTGCTGGTAGAAACTACTAACGCTATTTTATGTTCAGTGATAAATTACTAGCGATTTTAATTTATATTGTAAGTGATATGTTACCAATAATGAATATAGTGTCTACAAATAGGTACGTGAGATTCTGCAGATGGTACAGTACCTTAGTGCCGTGATAGTCGTCGACGACGCTGTCGTCCCTCCTCGCCTCCGGGTACTGGAAGGCCATTTTCTCCAGGGCTGAAGACGATGCGCGCGCGCACTGCAACAACGCACACACTGACACAACACAGGCAAATTCAAAAACACGCATGGCGAACCTTGCGCGCGCTGCCACTCGGTAAAGACTGGCCCGCTTCGGGGAAACCAACGATTTATATGGTAACACCATCGGAGGCAACCAACCGTGCTGTAGCTACAACCAACTTTCTGGCTACGTTCTGAAGACACAACGTTCTTGATAGACATTCTTGCTTTTTATCAAAATTTGACATTTACGACGGGTTCTTTTTGTCAACAGCCAGTAAAGATTGCTATGCAAACAAAGAGGTTTGTTTGAAAAATAATATTAAAATACTTCTTATTGATTATATGATTTACAAGGATACAGCTTTTGAATAATTATTCAGGTATTGTTCTAACGTATTATTCAAGAAGAATACTAACATTTTATAACATTTGATTTTAGTGGTTAGGTTGTTGCACTAAGCAACAAATAAATAGAGGTGTGCACAAGTAAAATAAAAAAAACACAAATGTGGACACTGTACCCTGACACTCTGCGCCAATCGTGTCATCACGTAAGTATTTCACTGTTAAATGTTTTTTTGAAAGGTGAAAGTGACCGAAGCAGTGCGCAAAATGAGATATAGCTACACTAGCACTGGCCTGGCGTTTATTTTCAGTAAAAAAGCTGGCAATACTCGATCGTAGCACACCGATAACACTGCGTCTTAAAGCCTAAGCTTTTAACTTTTGATAATAATAATATTGTAATTTTAGGTGCGAAATACTTGGATCATAATCAACAACTTTTAAAGACGGTATTTACAGAAGTAAATCCATAACACATTGTAAACCATTTTTTTAAAATGTTTATTTAAATTGGATTTTTTATTGAGTTGGAGTTTTTATCCATCGGGATAAAAACTCCAACTCAATCAAGCCATTCAGAACCCAGTACTCGGCTCCTGGGGTCGATATTATGACAAGGCTCTGGGCATTGACTTAATTATTTTATTATATTTATGAAGAGTTTTTGACGTTTTTTTCATGAATGTAAAAAAGTCTTCATAAGTATATGCCTTAAATATTCAATATCCAGAGACTTGCTATAATATCGACCCAGGAGCCGGGTACTGGGCACTGAATGGGTTAACAAGGCTTGAAGTTATAATTTTCATGAAAGAGAAATGCTAACAGAGGCTAGTACATTCTGTTATCTGCGCGCTCCGATAAATTAAGAGTTTAGATTTACTGCTACTCTATACCAGTTTATACATATACTCGCACATGTTCTAATCACATTGTCCTATTGTGACTTTGTTATCGCACGCAATTACGTGTTAAATTAAACGTGTTTTATTTATAACAAAGAGTTTATGATTCGGCAATCAGATGAATTTAATTAAAGATTTATTCTGATTAAATAAATAAATAAAAACGATTAGCAATCATCTCTGCTTGCAAAAAGTTCTCAATAATGACAAGACGCATGTACTGGCACGAAACGTAATATGATACCTAGCCACATAGAAAAAGAAATATAAGTTCCTGCCATAAGCCACACAGTCGATCGCCTCCCACTGTAGAGTAAACCCGTGTCAAATATTTTATACCTTTAATGTAAACAAATACATCAAGTATTATCATAGTGTAATAATTATAATTTATTACAATATAGTATTATATCCGACTCGTTTCACTTCTAACTGAATGCCCTTTCTGATCTGCATAACACTAAGTGCTGCAGTAATATACATACACAAATAAATTTCTTAAAATTAACATTAATTACCTAAAACAAAAATTATTATATAATATATAAAATATATATTAAAAATTATTTTATGATATGTATGTCTCATTTTAAGTGCAGCTTATTGTAACGTACAAAATATATGGCTCGATTTAATTGAAACCATACGATACATAATAGAAATCGCCGTAATACGTCCGCAAAAAAAATTGTTTGAGTATTTGCCTGTAAGTCTCGATATAAATAAATAAATAAATATTCCTGGACATTATGACACACAGCGCCATCTAGTTTCGTGCTAAGCAACGAGGCGTATATATGTGCGCCACGTTCGAGTTATTTTCTTTTTTCTTATCATCGAGTTTGTTTCTCATAGTGAGTCGCAAAGTTTATAGAACATTTTCAGTATTGTGTGAGCTATAATTTGAATTCACAGTTATTTATTTAAATATACCGTAACCCACTTTAAATGTACCTACTAATTTCAGACTATGCATACCTACTACAGTGGTCCACTGGAGTATTTCAGAATAAAAACAGAAAAACTTAAGGAATTTAGGCAGTTATTTTTTTATTTTAAAATATCTTGGCGATTACATCTAGTAGCAATATAATCGCGGCTCGGTTTCGGACATAGATTAATGACAAAGCACATCAGAATCGCTTCGTTTCGTGCTTATCATTGCATGCGATGCGGTACATTGGATGTATAAAAACCGACTTCAAATAGAAGTTACCAACTAAGAACCTATGCGACATAAAATAGCGAGGTTCGAGCGAATCTAAAGTTTTCGCAGATTCGCTGCCCCTGCTGAAGACCTGGCTGATATTATTCCATATAAATATACACTTGCCAAATGGCCTTTAAATAAATATAAGGGCTTCAAACAATATCTAATAACAGTTCAATCAACTTACGTATCCTTGTTATAGATTACGAAACGGTGAGTGTTTGATATAAATTACTTGTATTGCCCGCAGTACGTGCACTATACTCTGTTGATAAAGCGTAATAATGTATCTATATTATTATTCGTAAAATATTGCGTCTCGTACGTGATTGATAAATGTTGTAAATAAGATAAGTACAGAAATTCTCTGTGAACACAACAGAGCAGAGTGATAAATGATAACAACATCACAATTGCTCAACTTATATTAATATTCAACTTATTTCATTTAATTATTACATCAATATTCTATGTGCTCTGTGTACTTAGTACATGGATATGTGAGGTGCACGAGAGCTTTCTTTACGATAACCTGACGCCTTTTTAGTTATGAAAATTCCCAGAAATTTAAACTAAATGGAAATTAGTACATATAGTTAACAAGTGGAGGGAAGTCTAAAAGTATTAAAAATAATTGACATTGTTTTAAAGGAACACAGTGTCCATTTTCACACCTAGGTATCTCATAAATTATAAAGATACTAAATATTATTGTTTGCAAGAACAAATAAACTTGAATTTTATCTAACATGGTTATTTTCCAAGCATAAATCACATTGATTTGCCCTCCAACCAATTATATAGTAAGAAACAATAGGTTATTTTAATTATAGATGGATTTGAAGTTGTAGTGGTAGGTGGTTCTACATAAGTGTATTGTGACAAAATATAATAGTTACAGAATAGGAAATATTTAGTTATCAAATCTTTAATACAATTTAATTACAAATAATATATTTTATCAAAATAACAGGACATAGGGAAAACATAAATCAATGGAGAACTTTGGTTGCCTTTCCAATTAACTGACAGCCATATAATTTTCAAACAATAGACTACACAAAGGATGTGTCAAGCTATTGTGGGTAAACATGACATAGCTCATTATTTTAACAAACAATAAACCATTAGATATCAAGTTAGGCTTTATTAATATGCAGTTAATGTAAGTCATGTCTGGTCAACAAGAAGTGGTGTAAAAGAATAATATTTTATACTGCAGCATATAACAATTTTTATGAAGTTGTTTGGATGTTTTTGTTTTGTTTCTGTCTGCTGTCTATTTCAAGTTCATTTCGAGTGGGCCCTTCAGCAAGCTTCATAAGTCATATTTAATTTTATTAACAATTAATCTAAAATACTATATTTTTTAAGACTTGGTACTAAAATTAAAATAATAAACAGTAACAAAATGTCCAGTATAAATTGATGACACTTAATGCTGGGATGAACATTATAATTCTGGGATTTCATAGGGAGGTATTATGCTACTCCTAGCCAAATACACTATTCAAACTCAAGTGATCCAAGAATATAGTGCTAAGTCTTTCTTTTTGCAGTTGACTATTATTGTGTATACATAACCATATTTAGGAACTTTACTTAAAATAAGTACCATTCAAGTACTTGCTCTGGGAGTAACATATCATTAAGTACAGGTATATAAAATAAAAAGTTAAAGTAATTCGTAGGTATTTGAGGTAAACTCAGAACTTTTTATAAGGTGATCAAAAAAAGGTTAGGGAGGTAAGTAGGTTAAGTGAGCTGTACTAACCTTATTAGTGATTTCCTTTAAAAAGTATGGGTGTGGAGTACTCCCCACCAATATGCATGTTTCATATGATGCATTAATGTGCAAAAAGCAAAAGGAGTATGTAAGAATAATTGTGTGTGATATAAAACCATGTCCATATATCCTCATAGGTAATAGGACCTTTTTATGCCTGGAATTGCAATTTAATAATAACTAAACAGTGCTAATTATATCGCTTTTTACTTAATATGAAAGTAAATAAATGTGAAAGTATGTTTTGAGATGTGTGTTACTTTTTCACAAAAACTACTTAGCGCATTTTTATGAAACTTAATTATTGTTATCTATCAAAGTGGAACATCATAATAACACATTGTATACATTTTTCAATAATACTTGCAGGCATAATACCTACCTATCACAATAAATTTCTTAGTAAAATTAATTACCTAATTATTTTTTAAATGTGTTACCTATGTCCATAAATTCGAAAATATTTTTGTCATACTAGGTATTTTATAATCCGTATAGAGTTAAAAGACGTAAATGTACAGCATTTAAATGAAATATCACGTAATAAAAGTTGGAAAATAAATATTACAATATACCTACATCAAATTGACCTGAATTTGACACAATATTATAGAACAACGTTGATCATAAATAATAAGATGGAAAATCAATATTTCTTCATAACAATCAACATTCAATCTACTTTAACTGGATCAAAGGAATTCCAATAAGGGACACTAGCTCAAGTGGGACGGTAAACTTCCACAAAGTGGTGACACCGCAAACGAAACTTATTATTAAGGCAATAAGGTCGACAATAATAAGCACAACATAACGGATATGCCACTTATTGGAGACCACATAAATATAAACTGATGATTGACAATTTTATTGGCAGTTTTAAGGTTATGTAAAGTTCTTTACACTAATCTTTAAGATACTGACAAAAACCATATGTTATAGATAATTTAGTAAGAACCTAGCACACAAAGTAACTAGGCCAATATGTTCAAATTCAAATTCATATTGCAGAAATCAGTCGGTAACTTCAAATAAACAATGTAAACAATGACAAGCCTTACCAATATTCTGTTGATAGCCACAAAATTAGACGTAGTATGTACACACGTGAATATTTTGTGTTGTTTATTCGCATAGACTGGTAAATTTATTGTAATACGGCAATGATTGGCAAAAAAGCGACGCACCACCATGCAAATTGACATCGTAACGCCAGTGTTGCCAAGGGATGTATTAAATAAAAAAAATATGTCAAAAATTTTAAAAAATGGTAGCTTTTTAAAAAAGTCTAAACACAAATCAGTATTATTAGTATTAGTAGCATTATTATAATGAAATTAATATACATCTAAGTCTATCCTCTTTACTATCATTTACTTCACTCAAGAGTTCATTCTTATGAAATATTGTTGTTATAACTTTATAAGTTTAATACAAATAAGTCTTACAAAGAACAATATTACCTACCTACGTACAGTTTTATATATTTATATTTAATTTAGACTAGGTGGAAGCTCCACGCTAGCCCGCAAAATTCAAATTTTCGTACGTTTTTTGCAATTTGCCGGTCATTGTCAGGCTGTACATTGAACAAAATATGATTCGCACTTGTAATAGGTATTTAGTTACAGAATTATAATAATTAATATCATCAATACAACCCTCACAGTGCATAGTGGAGTACAGTGGATTGAATGACTTTTTCATGAAATAGACAATCAATGCAGCATATGCACTTTGAGGGCTGTTTTGTTGATTTAAATGATTATAATTCTGTAACTTAATACCTATTACAGGCGCAAATCATATTTTGTTTAATGTTCAGTCTGACAATGACCGGCAAATTGCAAAAAAAGTACGAAAATTTGAATTTCGCGGGCTACCGTGTAGCTTCCACCTTAAGACGAAAAGTTGTAACGACACTAAAAAGTGTCGAATTCATATATTAATTTTATTACAATTGCTTCACTAAGTGTCCCTTGACACCTCTCAAGTTTTTTTATTGTTTGCATTCAATATGCTAAAACTAGTCTTCGTTAGAATTGATATCTCCAAATTGAACCTAAACTATATTTTGAAAATATATTTAGTACCTATGCGTCTTTGCGTGCGAAACTGCGGCGGACTGCTAGAATAAAATATAAGTAACTGATTTCCAGTTATCACAGGATTTACATTTTGGTTGATGATATTACTACGTAGTTACATTTTTATTTATTTTAGTTTTACCATCTGACTTTGGACATTTGGTTCTGATCCAGAACGAAATCAGTCTAATGTGCTCACTTCTTATTAAATAAGTTACTTATTTGAGCTAGAATCCTTGGTATTCTACAGAAGGGTTCACGTCTACCTTTACACAGTTTCGTAAGGTCAGCGGCAAGTTCATAGCCACCTAATTCCTAAACCTTACTCTTTGACCGCCTAGAATATGTCATGTGTACCCGTATATATATTGTAGTCTTTGGTCATGAGTCATTTCAAAGTTCAACTGTTTGAATTTCTTAATTGCAATTATGCAATTATAGGCAGCCTGTCAATTAAATGTCTTAATTGATAGACTTTCAGGCCTTTTTAAAGTATACTCCCAATAATCCACTCTTGTTTGCCAAATTCCGACGACCTGATTGGCGCAGTGGCTGAGCGATCGGCTTGTGCGTCACGGGTTGCGGGTTCGATACCCGCACGGAGCAAATATTTGTACGTTCTACAGGTAGTTGTTCCGGGTCTGGGCGTTTGTGTTTGTAAACGCACCCACGACACAGGAGAAAATCCTAGTGTGGGGCAACGTTTATTAAAATTAAAACAAAAAAAAAATGTCACTCTCCATGAAAAATGAATGAAGTAAATGAACGGTTGTTCTGAGATAATCAATGGACTTTGCTGTGCTATTCCTGCTTTAAGTATGTATAATACGAGATCCGGCTGCAGAATCACTTCGTTCAAGTACGTTCATAGCGTACATAGTCAAATTATATTTTTTAGGTACCTATAATTTAAGAATAGGAGAATCTATTTTTGCCAAGGTGCCGATCAAGATTTAAACGCGATTAAAAAAAAATTTATTAATGACAATAAATATATTTTTTTTGCTAAAAAAATCACTTGCAAGTCAAGTCAAGTTTGGAGCTTATAAAGCTTTGGCCTTATAGGTTTTAAGGTAGTAGGTACATGTAATAAGTAGAAATTTGAAAGTTTTCCTGCGCCGTACTTTTTTTGGGATTACCCGGATAAGGGATTACCAAAGAGTAATAATAAACACATGGGAATTCATATAATTTATTTAAGTTGAGTGGTCACAGCGTCCTACACGAGCAACGTAACCCGCCGTCCGTCGTAAGGCACTAAGTAAGAGACGGACGCACCGGACATAAATAATCACTACATTTGAAAATAACACAAATTATTATAATCAATCTCTACAAAAATAGAATCCTTACTACATATATCAATTCAATACTGGTCTATAGGACTTAGGCGCATAAAATTGTGCCGAAACTATAGCAACAATTTAATAGTTAAAGGTTGAAAATCTAATAATTTGAACCCAACACAGATATGTTAAAATTTACCTCATGATATTTACAATGTGACACAAATAATGTAAATAATTTTGGTTCTTTTAAGATTTCTAATAACTCTAATAGCATGTAAGAAAAATGTAATGTATTGTCTTAATACTGAGTTTCGGTATTTTAGTCATAAGATTTAGATGTGTTACATCAAGTTTTATTGCAATTTTGGCAAATAGGGGAATTAAGTACATGTTACATTGCAATAAGACTCACTGTACACCATGTGAATGTTTATTTAATAATACATATAAGCTATATAATTAATATGATAAATAACTAATACGAATGTTTTCAGTGCATATCCATATAAATAGTCGCATAAGTATTCGCGATTTAAAAGCTCAGTGCTATAGATTTATTAGGAGCTCTATGTATTTTTTTTAAATTGTATTCGAGACTTATTGGTATTCCAAACCAGAAACTAGTTAAAATAAATCCAGCTGATGTTGCCACCTACTTACTGTCTTAAATCGCGAATAAATATTTAAATACTTTTTTTATAGTTCAAACGAAAATTTTTTGGCATAAGATCAGATGATAACAAATATTGTTTTTCTTTAATTAAGGGAAGAAAACGATGCAACAAACAACTTTTGCATTAATATTATTAAAGTAATCACTAAAGTTTACAGTTGCGTTAGTAAGGCTGTTAGACATCGCAATACATCGTGTCTTTGACTATAGACATATAATTTTAACAAACAGATATAGTAACAAGAGTAGGTGTGGAAGGGATTTATGGTATCTTATCAGTGTAAAATAAAGTTATTCATAAAATATTTTAAAATTTCAGTGTCAACAATGGGAAGACAGCCTAGTGCTATGTGGGCTTCACTATAGTTTATCATTTAATCTCAGAGACCAAATTGATAGACGGTACTGACATTATATTCTATTAGAATGCAATATTTTGCAGTTAAATCACAAGTTATAATAATAGCCGCTTATTACTTGCATAATTGTAAGGGTATTTTTTTGTTAATGGTAGATTATTATAAAAAATGATATCCCGAAAAGTATCAATTTGTTCTCTTAAATTAAAAGACGCATTAATTATATGTCAAATCGGTACTTTATTCAAGGAAGCAAAAGACAATAACTAATCACGCACCAAATTGTGTACATGTCACAAAAATTACACAAACAACAATCATAATATAATCTCTAAGCGAGGTTATTTTTTAGAAGGTATTTTGTTATTCATCCCTGGAAATACTCTATTGTCTCGAGTCAGTGTAGGGGCACTAACTTTAATCGCAACTTCATAGAAAAAGTAACTTTGAATAAGGGAATATTTTGTTTACGTATTGTCTTTTGTTTAACATGAATGCAGTATGGAATAGGTATCGCGGTCATCTTACGGTGATGCAAGTTGGAGCAACAACCTACTACGTTGGTGCGATTGTCGGTATGTCATATGGCAGTGCAACTTATCGTGGAATAATCCATTTGGAAACACCTTTCTTCGGTAATTACATGAGCCAGCTTCGCAAGAGCAGGTTAATTATAAACGTTTTCGAGAGGTAGGGAACAGCGAGATTCCTCTCTCAAATTGAGCTGCCTGACCGGGGAAGTACCTCCGCCTTACAAAAGACCGCGGTAAATCAACAATAAAAACCCTTCTTTTCTACTTTTTTCAGACAAAATTTCTTGTTCTTCCTGTATTAAAACAAAAGTACCAGAAAGTAACAGACAACTTTGGATGCTTATGCTGCGGCAATGTTTCTTGAATACTAGTAGAAGTTTTAAGCGGATCTATAGATCCAACTTGCGTCACTATCGAAGATCGCTTATCTTAAACTACTTGAAGAATAGACAAAGATGTGATAGAATTCAAATCTTACCTTAGCCCTTATTATTAACATGACGACATTTCACAAATTATAACCACAATGTAATGTCTATAGTGCTTTCAAAGTAAACGAGTGATGTTCATACAATAGGGTAGTTTACTACTATTATTAAATATGCAAGAGTCAACTTTAAAGTAACAAGATGTTTCGGAATAAGCTTTTTTAAAAAAATATTTAATCTGTATCATTCATATAATATCATTCATCTACCCATAGTTTTAAGATTGATATGAAAAAAAAATACAACTATCTACCCTACTTTAATTTCTAACATTTGAGATCATTTTTATTGAATTTAAGTCAAGAGTTCATATATATTAATTCATACATTTTCACGCGATTCTAGTTCTTATTTTCATGTTGGCAAGCAACATGATTTTTACCTAAGCTACAGACACTACGCCTATATAAATTTTGGTCTCAATATTCATTCCAATTTCAATCACACGACTTCTAAAATAATAGAACAAACGAATTCTCTACTACATAGTTTGAACTTAATACTGTTTATCACACAACAATGACTTAATTAAAAACTTATATTTGAATAGGAACAAAATAGATTCTAACTAACATTAATATGTTTTGATAATAATTAAGTAATATCGGACTTTTATGTTCACTAGAAGAGCGGAGCGAAGATATCAACCAATATAATTATATAAAACTGACAGTTAACAGCAGTCACGTGACTTTTGTGTAATTCTATTGGTCAATAACATTTTCTTCAGTTTCCCTGCGCTCCGGCGAATATGCAATCTTATAATACAATCATGATATAGTTGTAAGAGTTGATAAGGAACTCCGCGATAAGCGGTTTAAATGTAACGACCTTAAAATTGTTAATTCTTTACATTGATTGCGTCTAATACAGTTAACATTGACAGGTATTATTATTTATTATTATTATTTGGAGGGGTGCTTCCGGCTGTGCCACTTTCCAATATAGAGAAAGACGGGCCCATCAGGTACAGAAAGCATGGATGTCCCTCTGTGCAACAATCCTAGTTACAGTAAGTTACACGATGACGCGTGATTCATTTCAATTTGAAACTTATGTGAACGGATATAGTAGTTGTAGTTATCGTAGTTGTGAATTTGATCGATTTTGTAATCGATTAAAACTTAAAGTATTTTATGTATCATATAAGTTTTAATCATCTCTAAAGCTAGCACTACTCACCGCGTATTTAAAAAATAATATTTAAGTAAACCAACGTTGAGATGAAAATACGAAAGTTTATTTTCTTTTAATCATTTACAGATGTGGCCAAGACGTTATCTTTAATTACTAATGTTTATTAATATTCAATAGAACGGTTACTTCAAATAATTAAGCAGTGAACGGAACGTTAACTACACCAACTTTTTGTCAATTATTATACTGACTTGTAGACGTGCGTGAAATCTTTGGAAACGTTTGTTCTTATATAGCACTGTTTTTAGTAGCGTACATGCAACTTCAGACATAATAGTAACTCAGTTCAGCAGTTGTTATGATAAACGATTAGCGTAATGTGATTTCTAAGATCACGTATTTAAGGTTCAAATTTAAATGATTCAACCGCTTGTAAAATTCATGTTTTGTGGACGTATTAGCAAACGTGATTGAAGCCGCCTAAACGCGACTGTTTTTACTAGACACGACACAACTTAATTACTTTCTTTAATTATAGCAATGGAGGTTAAAACCATATAACTATTCCCTTTGGCAGCCCCATTACATACAACCTCCTTAATTCAATGTACGCTATCTCTGTTACTCTAAGAGAAGCTGTCCTGCTCGCACTCGTCCCAGCTGTCACACTCATACTGATCGCAGTCGTAGTCGATGTCACACGCCGCGTGTCCGGTCGCGTCAGAACTGATGTCAGTCAGGGCCGCTTCAGATACAGGCTTCGATGATATGTCCAAAATCTGTTAGAATATAAATTTTAGTGTTCAATATATTGATATCTAACGAACGACATAGATATTTTTAGTATTTAAAAAAAAAACATTAATAGAAGATCTAATGTTAATTTAAGATCTGCTACATCAGCCTTCTCTTCCCTCTTACCATCATAAAGTATACACATGCAGTAAGGACAGAAAGAGATGATGAATAATATCACGAATAAAATTGCCACGACCCGTCTCCTCCACGGATTATAATCGAGGTGACTGGCGAGGTGATCGAGGCTTGAATCAATTTATCATTATCATAAACACATATAATATTTACCTTGTCAATGGGCCGACCACTGTTAGATTAAAAAAATAATTATATCTTTATGTTTTGATTTGAATGTTGCGTTTGTGAGAACTCACGGTGAAACTTAATCAGCGTATATTATACTATATTTTCTACGAAAATATCAAACTGACATAAGAATAAAAAATAATGAAAATACAATTGTTAGAACGCGTTTTATTTATATAAAAACAACTTTAAATGAAAAAATAAACATGTTAAACAATTGTATAAACATTGTACTATCGATTTACATTATATCCGACCGGAGTAATGAAGAAATGGAGCGTTAACGCAAGTATGTCAAGCTTTCTGCGTGTTATAAATAAAATATTTGCACCGGTATCAGATGACACGCTTTATCAACGCGCACGGGTATCTATCACTCCACTATTTCATTATTCGGTGTACGCTCCTTGAGTTGCTAGAACACATCACATACATCGGCAGAAGACCGCAAGCTGTAGTTGTCGGACTGCACGTCCCGGTCGGCGGTGGACAGCGCGTGCAGCGCCAGGGAGTTACGTTTGGGCTCCTCGCGCGAAATGTTCTTGCCGTCAGATCGGATTGCGACTTCTGAAGGATTTGACCGCTCTGTAAATAATAATTGTATACATTTAATTAGACTTGTATTGGAGCTGAATTCTTAAAACATATAATTTGACGACCCATTTAGTCCAGCGGTAGTTAACACTGCTTTCTGTGCTAAGGGTCCCGGGTTCGAATCCCGGTAGGGACAAATGTTTATGTGATGAGCATAAACATTTGTATCCGAGTCATGGATGTATCTATGTATAATATGTATGCATTTACAAAAAAAAAAGTATATATGTAGTATATCAACCATCTAGTATCCGTAACACAAGCGTCGTTGCTTAGCTCGGAACTAGATGGCGCTGTGTCATAATGTCCAGGAATATTTAAAAAAAAAAAAATCCCGACATAAAATTTCGTTATTAACAATAGATTGGTGGTGAAAATCTGAATGAGTTCTTATTATTTAATTTTAATACCATTTTTTTTAAAGCACGATTATCTACTCTGATATGTATTTAAAAGTGCTACCTCTACTACTACTACTACTGTAAACGATTCCAGAATGAAGATAACTTTTTATTAAAATATTAATACATTAGTTTGAATAATGTTATATATTTTGAGAGTTTCGACTCATTTTGGTTAATTTTTTTTCATTGTTTTTTGTGATGTAAGCTATAATAACAGTTATGTGGAGAACTTACCCTTAACTAGTGGATCAGCCGTGGACACCGGAGACCCGCTCCGCGGAGACCCCAGACTGCCGCTGTAATACATTTCAGGATTCGCCTCATGCTGATCTGCAATAGAACAAATAATGTGAATTAAATATAATAAATAAATATTTTAATAATAAACTGCCTTTTTAAAGATCAAATCAATTGAAAAGTTTGTTAAAACAATATTGGAAGCCTATGTGTATGTATGTCAATTTTATAAGTCACGACACGAAGTAAAAGTTTGTAAAAGTACAAGTAAGTTTGTTAAATTTTAAACTTTGTAGCCAGATCGTTTGCGGCATTGTTAGATGATAACGTATATTGTGTTAAACCAGTTTGCCCAAATAGGTATAAGACACTTTCTTTGATTCCTTTTCCTAATCCTCATTCCAACTTGTGATATGTTATGTACCTGTTGTGTCACGCTTAAGCGTAAAGGGAAGTTATTATACACAGTCTTACCGCAGTCTACAATTTCATGGAACACGTAGTTGGTAATGGCAACCGGCTGTTTGATCCAAGGGTGCGCCATTAGTTGTGGTACCGTACATCTATTGGCGGGCTCTTTGCATAACATCCACCGGAGCAGTTGTTCCAAATCTGTAAAAATAAGGTGTCATTTATCAAAATCGGCCCAAGCGTTTGGTTTAAATAGTGCCACAAAAGTACAATATAATATACACACAGGCTGATAAACACATTACCCTCCTTTGCTTCATGCAGTCGGGTGCATAATTGTATGTTCTATCATGGACAATGTGTTCGACTAAATGTTAAATTTGTTTCCTAAGTGTAGATTCTGGATTGAACACTACTGATACAAATAGAAAAAAAGATAAAATGTTCCATATCAATACAAGTTACTGTTAAGTGTATTTGTGGTTGTCTAAGTTATAAAGCGATGTCATGATGATCAATCAAATCGATCAATATTACACAATAAATCAATCTAAAGTTTACCTTCAGAAACAACCTGCGGGAACGCAAGCGGTCCTTGTATGGTGTCCTCAATGTCGGAGAACGGGTTAACAAAGAATGTCAGCACATAAAGTGTTATCCCCATTGACCACATCTCTAACTCAGGGCCAGCGTATCTAAAAAAGTTAAAAAAAAATCTCAATCTCGAGAGAAAAGTCTTATAGTAAGTATACATGATTGAAATATAATTGATGTAAGAAAATATACCCCATTCAATGTTACAGTTTCTATTACCTACAACTGCATAAGCAAAATGAATGAATCTGAAAAAATATACCAAAAATATAAAACGGGCCAAATATGCATCCCTGTAGAACTCCTATTGCAATGGAGATATTTTCACTACCATTAACTTTCAGAACTTTCTAGCATGAGATAAGGTTTTTCCTATAAATAAAATTATGGATACAGAGAGCTGTGTATATTCAAAGAAATAAAATAAAATATTTAATAAACCCAAACAATATTTATGATAAACAGAATCAAAGGGCTTGGACCCGACCCAAAGTTATTATGTCATATTTGACTCACTTGTTGCCAGCTAGCACTTCAGGGCTGCAATACTCTGTAGTGCCATAGAAAGTTGAAAATAGCGTATCTTTGCTCATGAATGTAGCTGAGCCGAAGTCAATCAGTTTGACGTGAAATTTGTTGTCTATGATTACGTTTTCGTCTTTTATGTCTCGGTGCAGAATGTTTAGAGAGTGAAGGTATTCGACCGCTAGTCCTATCTGGAAAAAATATTTAAAGATGACATGACATACATGGAAATTTGGAAATGCAAAAATACAATGGAATCATTTTTCCAATTAATTTATTACCTAGATGTCTATTCGGTTTTATCAGCCAATATCTACCTACTACAGGGCACATACCTGTCTAAATATATAGCTAAGTAGTGGCTCATCTAGCCTCGGCGTCCGTTCAATAAATTCGAACAGGTCCATACCGGCCCCATGCTTCTCCATAACCATCTGGAAGTATTTGTCATTCTCGAAGACATCCACCACGCTCACCTACGAAACCATTTATTTAAATACAATACAGAAGCCAAGAAGCTTAAAATCCTGACAAACGTATTAAGGCAAGTGTATTTGACACAACTTTTATATTATGCCCAGTCTTGTTAGGACTGCATAAAAGAGCTGAAAGTGTCGATATATTCTTTTGAAGTGTAGTTTAATAATGAAAACATTAGACAAAAAAATGTTGAGGGAACGAAAAGACTTTTGCTTTTATACTTAATATAAAAGAAAATGGGGACTGCCAACCCAAGTTTATCAACAGCATCTGAGTAAAGTGTTTCAGAACTGTGATTACTTAAACTCAATCGATGTTAAAGAAATAGTTTTCCATCCACATACTCACAATATTAGGATGTTTGAGTGTAAGCAGAAGGCTCATTTCAAGCGGCATCCGTCGTCCATTTGGCCCATCCACCAAAAACTGTGCCCCCACTTTCTCCTTGAAGATGAACTTGGCAACCGTTAGCAGGCGGTCAGACCGACGGTATGCCATTTTGACGCAGCCATACGCGCCTTTACCTAGTAACAAAACGGCGATAAAAGAAAGGATGAAATAATGAAGATCGCTATAGCTATTTCATTATTCAATATTTGCACAATTCAATACTCTCTGGGCTCAGCATATTCATTATAATTATCATTAACCATAGCTTGAGCATAGCTAATCTACTGGGGTTTGGTGGACTTCACATGCCATCGAAATATAACTTCCGAAAAGTCAGTGGTGCGTGCCTTCGATTTAAACTCAAGACCTTTGATATCTCAGACCACTGGTTACATCACTAGGCTACCACAGTCAGCATATCCAATTCAATTCAATCTATCATCATATTCATAGTTTACCATACAGACTATTGGACATTAAAATTCGCCTATGCTTACCAATTTGTTTGAGCGTGACGTAGTGTTTATTGTACTCGCCGAATACTTGCTCGTCGCCTCCCTGGCTCACGAGAGACATTGACTGAGGCCTGCTACTGGCTGACTTGTTGCCCTGTAATTCAATAATTGACCAGTTTTTGGGCAGAAACTTGACAATTTGCAATTAGTTGTGATCTGACCTTTTTGCAGGATATCTATAGCGTCAATGTTGGTGTCTAGTCGGCTAATATCTAAGAAATGATTTTCTAAGTAAAGTTAAATAAAGTGTCATCTTAACTACTTATAAAAATATTCATCTTAATGATTATTGATGTATTAGATATTATTCTACTTATCTAGTGAAAATTACACGATATATATTACCACAGTGTTACTAACGAGGATTAGCGAGTTGTCGGCGGTGGAGGCGACACTGGAGGCGAGGGTAGTATGTCGTACTGTGTCATCCAGGTGCACGCCCAGCCACACGCAGCGCACGCGACTTCCGGTGCCCAACTGCATGCTTGAAACTGTGTACAGGACGTCTGCAAAGGCATAATTTAGTAAGATAACTTGTTTTGTTGGCGTAGTGTTAATATATTAGTGTTCGTATTGATGTGTGTTGTTAAATGACGGCATAACTCGATTCGGTATATTCCCACTGTCCAC
Organism: Craniophora ligustri; assembly: GCA_905163465.1. NCBI lineage: Eukaryota > Metazoa > Arthropoda > Insecta > Lepidoptera > Noctuidae > Craniophora > Craniophora ligustri. Next base: position 13,486,912 of record LR990955.1, read on the forward strand.
CCCCTGCGTGTCCACCCGGGCTGGACAGTGACACAACTTTTAAAATTTATTCCCGCTGTTCCCGGGGGGTGGCCAACGGAAATATTTTTTAAAGTTGTGCCTCTGTCCACCCCGGGTGGATAAACATCAAGCATAGTTCGAATGCACGCTTGAGCGACACACTGAAGATCGACATCTCGCTAGTGCGACATTAGGTACGACGACGAGCGAAGCGAGGAGAGTTAGGTTGTATTTTGAATACAGCGCGCGAGCGACCTAATCCTTCTCAAAATGAGAGGAGGCCCGTGCCCAGCAGTGGGATAATAATTAGTTGATGATGATGAATACTTACTAAGGTGTGTGCCATCCTTGTGCAACACCACTCCCCTGTAGGTGCCGTCCTTATGCGGGCAGTCGCTCACACACTCGCACGTGTCTTGCTTGCTGCGCGAGTGTTGTGGTGTCGACGTCATCACATGCGCACGGACTACACGTTTTGCTAAGTACGGAGTACCAGGTGCGTCATCTGAAAAAATCGGGCAATATAAGACTCATAAATAGTTCAAAGAAGACTTTGTCTGTTATAATTAGTTTAGTGACATAAATAAGCATTAATAAATCCTTGAAATATCTCCTTGCTTTTGAACACCGAAACAATCTTTCTGTGGTCCAAATTGAACAACATCTATTTAATTTGAACGACGTCATTGCTAGCTTCTTGTTTCGTTTATACATTGAACGATTACATATAAGAAACCAAAATACTATACTATGTAGCTATTGTTCATAGCATATGGAAGGTTGATGGAGTGTTTTTTAATTTACTCACTCACCCGTGAATAACTTCCGTGGCGCAGATTCAGTCTGTGTCTCCAAATCGTTATCATTACTCAAGCTATCAACACTTTCGTTACCGTTGTGTTTCGGCAACTCCTCTATCTCACAACCGGGAGGCGGCATCTCGTTGATAGGAGTCAGAAAGTCTGCACTTGTCTCGTTGGAGTCACAGAATTCTAACGATAGACTAGTTTTATCGTCCTTTCCCAGACCCGCCAAACTGGCTTTCAGAGACCTATATTTGCTTGAATCGAAAGAAAGTCTCAATGATGGGTCGTTTAATCTGACTCTAGGAGTACTTCCAGTTGGAGTTACTTCCTGGGAATGTTGTGATGTGTAGTATATTGAATCTGATTTCTCAGTAGGCTTCGCAATTGGCCTCGCAGGATTGCTCTGCTCAGAACGAAGAATATTTTCCGATCGAGACTTTGATATGCTACTATGACAATAATTCTCATCGTCAATGGATATTCCCGACATCCCAGAAGTGACATCGGGTAGTGCAGATATGTCGTTTCGTTGCTCTGTTGTGCTAATGCTTGACACCATGTCTTGTGTGGGTGTTGGCGTGTGGGTGACCATGCTGCAGGATTTATCGAAACATAAGGCGCTTGATGACTTCTCTCGCGTTATAGATAGTATAGAAGGTTGGACATTTAGAGACATACAGGCAGATTTTTGGCTGCCGTTGAATGCGCCGCATGAATCTTCGTCCGTGTCTGATGCTAGAACATATAAACGTATAACTCTTATGAGGCAAAATTCTAACTCAATTGATTAAAAACTTTTAGTGAACATAATATTTGAATTTTTCACTGAATATGTTGAATTTTCCCGAGAGATCTTTATTCACTTTTATCATAAAAGCGTCAGAACGAAATAAAAGAGTTGTTATCCTTATAGTCTATTGTTTTGACATACCTGATGCATGGTTATCATTGTTGACAGGTGACAGCGTCAGGTTTCTTTTTCTCTCAGGTATCTTCACTATATCAGCTGCCTGGCAGAAGTTCTGTATGACGTCTTCGATGTGGTGGCCAATAACCTCGGTGTGTGGCTTCCCGAAGGTCAGCATCGCGAAGTGGTGGTTGCACGCGGTTATAACACCACTCTCGTCTACGACTAGGAGACCACTTACGTTGTATGTCACCTTGAAAGAAAAAAGTTCTGTTGTGAAATACTGTAGGCCGCCCTATTTTTATATGACATCTCTTATATCCTTTAACCTTTCTCGATAAATGGACTGTCCAACACAAAAATAATTATTTAATTCCAATTTGAAATTAAAAAAATCTTTCTGTGTTGGATAGTCCATTTATTGACGAAGGTTATAGGCTATATAACATCGTGCTACGACAAATAGGAGCGGAGCATAAAATAAAAATGTTGCAAAAAAAATGGGGAAATTCATTACTTAAACCACTCTCTATTTTACGGTGACGCAGACGAAGTTGCGCGAGTCATCTATAATTAATAAGAAAAAAGCAGAACGGTTCTTACCCTGACATTAATTTCAAAGACAGGTCTGTGTGACTTGATTGCAGACCACGGGGAGCCGTCAGTGGTGTCAGGCTTTGATATCCACAGGCAAAGTGGGAAACATCCGCCATCTAGCGTTCTCCCTGTACGATAAATGTAATTAAAGCATTGTTCATAATATTTTTAGATTATATACTCCATTGGTGGTTACCGGGACTATTGAACGTGTCTTCACAGTGTCCATCTGACAATGACTACTGTATACTTTATAATAAAAGGTCATAATGTAGGAGAACTTCATTTATAAAATTCTTGTGGCACTTTCTTGGTCCTGGTCTTAAGTTTTCACTTAAGACCAGGACCAAAAGGCTGTAGCTAGCTAAGAAAATGTCGCCAACACTAAACAGTTTTACTATATTTCGCTCTGTGTGTACTTGAATAACATTCTCATTCTTAGCATCAGTTCTATGAAAAAAAAATACATTGATTGTATACTTTAAGTACCTGTAAGTTTCTGCTTCGCCATGTTCCGAGGTACGGGAGCGTCGTATGACGGCAGACGGGCGTTAGGTATGAGCGACGCGAGCGGCACACCGACCAGTTTGTCGCGGGACTCTGCTCCAAATAATGCTGCTGCTGAGGCTCCCTCGCAAGACAGCACTATGCCCGTATCAGCTTCCACCGTCAACTAGTAGGGTATACATACAAAGTTGTCAATTACTACTTACTGTCAAAACTAGTTTAAAAAAAAAAAAATGAACTGCATGATGTGCCTATCTTGATCATGAAAAACTACCTTGGTGAGAGCTGTAGTCTTGTGAGTAACCCGTTTTAAGTTTATGTTAGTCCTCTTTGTGTATACAAAAGCTGCACATGGGGCATTTCTAACAAGGTGTAGTATTATATACGGTATATTTAATGTGTAGTACATTATCAGTATACACTAGACATGTGCGCCGATCGGCGTGGCGCACGCCGCCGGTCAATTTAGCCACGCCGCCGCCGCCGATTTTTTCATCGGCGTCAAAATAATTCGTAATTATAATAATTATTCACATAGTACCAATAGTGATCTCATCACCAGGGGTTATAACTTATACTGAAGAGCCTTCAGCGTAGTTTAGATATGCTACAGGCCCCCAAACACACATTCCTTACACTCCAGAAAGCGGTGATACTCAAAACTGCCGAACCACTCGCAAATTCCTCACAACATCATCCGTCCCTTCTGCTTACACCATTACCTAAGCCCTATTCACGCTTTACTAAGGTCCATGTGATTAGGTCATTGATAAAAGTCTGAAATGGAGAAAATATATACATAAATACATCAATTATAATTAGGTACAAGGAATGTCAGTAATAGACAAATGCCTTTCGACGCATTGGAAGACGTCTTCAAAACACTGGACTGGACTGGACTCTCACCTCCGCTTCGCTGACGACATCGTTATTTTGGCAGTCGCTGGAAAAACTAGCCGAAATGTTGCACGGCCTAAATGGGGCTTCACGACGGGTTGGTCTTGGTATGAACTTGGACGAAACTAAAGTTATGTTCAATGTCCATGTAAAGTCAAGGCCAGTCCTTGTCGAAGCCGCAATGCTCGGAGTTGTGCAGGAATACATCTACCTAGGGCAGACCATTCAGCTTGGTAGCCACAACTTCGAGAAAGAAGCCAAAAGGAGAATCATTGGGCTGGGCAGCATTTAGCAAACTTCGTCGAGTCTTCGCGTCGCCCATACCACAATGTCTGAAGACCAAAGTCTTCAACCAGAGCGTCTTGTCTGTTATGGCCTACGGTGCCGAGACGTGGACACTGACTATAAAACTAGTCCACAAATTTAAAGTCGGTCACCGAGCTATGGAGCGAGCTATGCTCGGAGTCTCTTTGAAGAATAAGATCAGAAATGAGATCATCCGGAGAAGAACTGGAGTGACCGACATAGCTCGCAGGATCAGCAAACTGAAGTGGCAATGGGCTGGTCATATCTGTCGAAGGACTGACGGCCGCTGGAGCCGACAAGTTCTAGAGTGGAGACCGCGCCTCGGCAAACGTGGTGTAGGACGCCCCCCGGCTAGATGGAGTGACGACCTAAGAAAGGTAGCGGGGATAGACTGGATGAGTAAGGCTGAGGATAGAGTGTTATGGCGCAGTTTGGGAGAGGCCTATGTCCAGCAGTGGACTGCGATAAGCTGAGTTGAGACAAATGCCTTGAGGAAGCAAGAGTTTCCTTTATGTCTTGGCGATATACTTCGTTATTGGAAGGGAAAGAAGAATAGTTATTCTTGGCTGTTTAACTGTGAGGGCTATAATGAGTGTTCCTGCCACCAGCACACCAAGCGAGCAAGTTTTCTCAATCGAGGGACTAACCATTACGGCAGAGAGGTCACGGTTAATCCTATATCAGTAGATAAAAATATTTTTATTTACAATTTGTGGTCAAACATAAAGGAGAAGTTAGAGAACAGTGGTGTATAAGTAAATAAATATATGTTTATTTTGAATTAAGGTATATTTTACTTATTTTCACCATCCACGCCGATTACGCCGATGACGCCGCCGCCGCCGACGTTTTAGACGCCAGACGCCGCCGCCGGTCAAATAAACATCGGCGCACATGTCTAGTATACACTATGCCAGTGTTAGTTGGAAAGACTAGGAGATAGCTAGTTATTGCATACTACTAATTATTACTGATACAATAGTTTAAAATTTTGAAATTGTGGTGGGGCTGAAAGGTGGGGAGGAGTTATGAAGATAATGAATTCAAGTGCATGGTTGTTGTTAAATGAATATCAAATGTTAAATATTTAACTCACCAATACACTCTTGCAGTTGACGGGCTCAGCCACAACTAAGCACGGGCCGTCGTTATCAAGTTGTCTAATCCATAGTGATACTTGAACTGAGCAGCCATCTTTGGAAATAAGTTCTACCACCTGAAACATATCAATCATATATACATATCTTCAGTTCAATATTTTTATGTATTTGGGTACATGATACAATAAAGTTAAGTCTTTGTTAAGAAGAGACCCCTCAGTGCCTCGAAGATCATTTTAACCCAAAGATCCTGATTGTCATAGGAACAATAATTGACTGACAACCAGTTTATCATTAGGGCCAACTTCAACATAGTTGGGGAAAGATCTGAAAATAGAATACAGTATGTATATATATGGTGTGCTAAGTGCCATTTTTTTTTCACAATCAAAGTGTATGCATTGGATGCGTTTTTTACTAACATGCATATTAGACTCGCTCCAATCAGAGCCAAAATGTCGACTAGTGGTCAACATGTCAATAATATGCGCCTATATGCGATATGTGATAATATGCGAATATAATTTAATCTTGTCTTATTGTCTTGTCGTATATATAACATACAAAGTAGAGTAAAATTATTGTTTAGTCTGTTACCTTTCCACTGAGCAAAACAATGGTGCCGTCTTCTGAAGTATCGCAGTCTTCAGGCTCATGCAAACTGAATGCCTTGCAGCTCCTGCTGCGGAGGAGATCGGAGAAGTTAAGCCCACAGAGCTCCCCTGATGAATAGCCCAGCAGTGAACATGCTTTGTTGTTCACTATGAGGATCTGAAAATTCAAATCAAGTATCAATCTTTAGCCCTGGTCCTAACTGGCTACTTTGGGTTAATGCAGCATGGTCTTTACCATCATTAATCTCGTATCAGTGGCGTAGCGTGGGTTTTTGCCGCCCGGGGCCGCCTGGAAATTTGCCGCCTCCTTTTCTAGTAGTATTAAAAAGACGTGGCACTTGATGCCGCCCCCTTTCATATGCCGCCCGGGCCATGGCCCCTCTGCCCCCCCCCCACGCTACGCTACTGTCTCGTATCAGCTGATACTCAAAATTCTCTTCCAAGCATTGCTTATGCAATGTATTTATTATGTTTGGTCTTTGTCTAACACTACATGCATTATACATAGATTGGTTGCACTTACCAAATGGTGTGGTGGTACAGAGACTATTTAGTCTCTTGACTAAATAGTCTCTGTACCACCACACCATTTGGTACACTTTAAGGTAGATTAGTAGAAAATGCCTAAGATATATTTGTATAAAGTTTTAACAAATAAATATGGAACCACATTCATATTTATCAGTCATCACTTCCAGGCACCTATGCTATATTCTTCCAGTCAGTGTGTGTCTTAATATAATTAGGTCTTATATTAAGACACACTGACCAATGTCTTTAGCTCAATCACAACACATACATAATACATACAGTTTACATACTTTTAGGTCTTATATACTAACTGGTAATATATTCTAGTTTCCAAGGAACAAACAATTCCTATCCTACTGTATATAAAGAACTTGCACACAGCTTGCAACCACTAGATAAATGAGAATCGTGTGGGTTGAAGAAAAAGCATACTTAATTGAATGATAAAATGTTAAATATCTGAAAACAGAAACTATAAATACAATATTTATGTCATACCTTAGAGGTATTAGGTTCGATTGTGAACACAGCCTTGCTTGGGTTGATCGTCTGCTGCAGGCGTTCAGTCTGTGATGGGGCAGGCGAGCCTGCTACCTCAGTTGTAAGGGATGTATTAAATCTCAGTCCATTCGGTCCATCAACTGTAAACAAATACATCGCTTCTGGATTTTTGTTCATATTCATATTAATTTATTTGCAATCATGTAGTTTACAAAAATTTACCATCTTTGTAAACAAATCTTACATATAATGTGAAAAACATGAACCATGTTAGGATACAGAAATTATTATTTATCTAATTAGGTTGTGTAAGACTGTTTCACATTGTATTAGACTCAGACTAAAAAGAAAGGACAATGCCTATTACATAAGAAAACACAATAGTTCAATTATTCAAATCATTTATACAAGTATGCTATTATAGATATAGTACCTAGTACAGAAAATGTCGTAAACAAATTAACTTATAGAGCGAAAATAAGCCAAACTTAAAAAAAAATATGATTAATAATTAAAATCATAATATTGCACAGACCTCTCACAAGATCAACAGCCTGTTTGACTTTAGCTGGTGTCTCAAGCTCCATTCTGATAGGTCGCACCTTGCGGCTTACACACGGAAAACTTTGGTTGCCTTCAAATGAGCAGTTCCTGAACACATTATTGAAACGGTGCTGAGATCTTGCAGTTCTATAAATAACAACTAATTACTTGAATAGAAAATTTTAGATTTCTCATTAAATAGAATAATAATATATTTTCATATAATATGTCTATTTATAAAAAGGGCAGCTTCAAATATTATATTCCTTGTTTTATTTACCATAACAACAATGATTAGGCTTCAAAACAAAACCTCAGATTTGTACTATACAAGATACATCCTTATACATCACAAATACAAGAATATTATCAAAGAAAAAAAGGTCAATGTGTCTCATTTTAAATGTTATGTTACCTGCATCTATAATCGACTTCAGTGAACTTTTCAGGGGTATGTAGGTTTGGGCTCTCATCCCTGGCTTCAGTGAAACAGAGTTTTGGTATCTGCAAGATAAATCCAGAAGATTCATCATTTATATTCAAAGAAATAATCTAATTAAAGTACTGTAAATTAGTTACTTACAGGTCTTGGAGTAATATTTAGATGTTCGGGCGAGTAAACATCTACGAATTTGCCTAGTCTTGGTTTTACTGGTGTCAAGCTAGAACAATCCCCGACACTATTCCTATAATACACAATTCCTGTTAACAATAAACGCCTCAAACTCCGAATGTAAGCTTCCTTGTTAAACTAAATGCTAAGAAAATGCTAAAGGTTCACTTTATGATTTATTTAGGTCGTTCTAACTTATTTTGGGATGGAAAATCAATACATTAAAGCGCGCAAGTTCAAAATACGAAACCAAACCAGGAGTAAAAAGTTTTTACTTCAATTTTACCTTTGGTAATTCAACAAACTAGCAGATTCCATATCGGAAACCAGCGATTGGAATTAACTAATTTACTTTGTTGGATCGGATCGGATCACGGATGAATACGAATTCAAATATTCAAAATGTACCGTTTGATAAGTTTTCAAACAAAAGAAACAAATACGACAGCCGTGTGTAGGTTGTCAAAATTCCTGTTTTTTAGGATCGTAACATTTCACATAAAAAAATAAAAGATTTATTCAAATGTTTATATAAAAAAGAAATATTGACACAAAAATACTGCGTACTTGTTTATGTCAATAAAAGGTCTAGTAAATTAAAGAATGTGTTAATATTAAATGATAAATATGTTAAATAGCGCCATCTATACGTACAATAATGCTAAACAGTACGTCGGATGTAGTTGAAATTAATTCTATTTATTTCTGTCAGATGGCAATGTAATTTATTAATATTTTGCATGTAAATTAGGGAACTGCATGATATGACTAAAAATAATCCAGTCAAGTTAGATAACAAAAATTCAAAAAATAAATCTTTGCGCTCATTATTATTTTATAATATTTGAACTAACAACTATATACATCATATCAATAGAAAATTCAGCAATTCTTTCGACTGGGAGCGTGGCGTCTCCTGTAATCCGGCTACTCGGAGGTCGGAACCGGAGGATGGTTTGAGGTCGGGGGTCCTGGTGCTGAGTGGCCCATGTTGACAGGACGTCCACACTAAGCCCGGTATTGATATGGATCACCCGGAGGAGTCTGGGTGATGCAGGTTAACTAAGGAGGGGCGAACCGGGCCAGGGGGGAAACCCAGCAGCCAAAAGTCCCCGTATCGGGCAGTAGTGGGATAGCGGCCGGGAGTGGGTGCTCAGTAACAGCCTGACCAATAAAATCAGACCCGTTTCTTTTGCTTTTTTTTTAAGAATTGTTTTTGCTATCTATTTTATAGAATGTAGGTATGCTGGAAGAGATTTCTATAGGAATAAGCATTACCTTTGTACTTTGTTTTTCCTAATCCTTTAATGTATTGTTGTAATTATTGTGTGTACATAAATTGTTAAATAAAAAAAAATAAAAAATGTGAGGGGCTTATTTTATAACATTATTACAAGTAATTATATTGATAAAATTATATTATCTACACAGATAGATATGTTTGTCTTTTTTGTGTCATATTTGCATTACATTGAAGAATTTACAACTGAAGTGGTCAGCATAATTTACTTAGATATAAGTTTATTCTAAAATGATATTGTAGCTAGGTACATATTTAATTGTTTGATATCGTGTTAATAAGCAGTAGTATAAATGTAATTCTATTGTAATTATTCTATTATTATCACTGAGTAACTTAGGTTATTGATTAGGGATCCATAGGAATACTGTATGCAGTATGCACCCTTTTACAATAAATAACGTAACTCAAAATGATAGAAAATTTACAATAATAAGTATTTCTTGCAAGTCGTGCCCTGTAAGAAGTATTGAGATTAGATCTAAATAATTTAGGTATTATAGCTTTTGAGACCTTTGCCTTCCCTTGTAAAACTTATGCGTATGTTAAAACGTATGAAAATGCTGATCAATGACGATCTCTTACCATTTAGCGTACAAATAAAATAAAATTTAACAAACCTATAATACAATAAATCATAAAATAAAAGAACAACAACTAAAATAAATTTATTGATGTTGAAAAGATGTTTTAATAAAAATTTTACCATAAATAAACAACAACAAAGCGGCAGTTCTTTGTCTTTCCAAGACTCCCAGCTTCTTTCACTGTTTCGGGTTGTTATAAGGAAAAGGCAATGTTTACACATGTCTTCATCTGCATCTTCTTCGCTTTGATAATACGTTGCCTATTGTAGTATGAGATCACGTCTTGCCTGTTTGTTTAGCAGTGCTCTTCAGAGCCTCATTGCTTGTAATCTAAGAAGAGATTACAGATGAGATAGATATAGCCTAGTTAGGCTATTGTTGCTTTCGAGGTATCTCTAACAGCAGCAAGAGTTCGTACACATATCCCTAGGCAAAAAGTATTGAATCTAATTTCAATGAAATGTAGCATAGAGATAACTTTACTTCTAGCAAGTTTTTATCACAAAATGATATAATTTACATAAATGATTATATATATGCGAGGCGGGTGCGGGTGATTTAGGTACTTTCTTTTTTGTGTATAGTATATTGGTAAGTTTGTGTTATCGATGAAAAAAAATTTAGAAACTTATTTTTTTCGACTCTCCCTAGGAAGAATATTTTGGAGCTGCTATTTGATATAAATATTCTGCGACATTAAATATTCAAATATATAAGTAATCATATTTCCGGACATTATTACACAGCGCCATCTAGATCCGTGGTAAACAACGAGGCTTGTGTTACGGATCCTAGTTGGTTGATAGACTACATATACATATACTTTTTTTTTGTAAATACATACATAGATTAGATACACCCATGACTCGGAAACAAATATTGATGCTTCTCACACAAATATTTGTCCCTACCGGGATCCGAACCCGGGACCCATAGCACAGCAGACAGTGTTAACTGCCGCTGAACTAAATGGCTCGTCATCAATATCACATGTTGTGTGTATTTTTACCTCCACGAGATATTATAATGATGAAGGTTACCAGAAGTGAAGTATCAGGTTTTTTTCTTTGCGACTTTTCCTCGAACTTAACACGGGTAAGTACTTCTATGTTCCGGCTGCTGCGTGCACTTTCAAATCCCAAGGTCCTACAAGTACTCTTATTGTAGCAAATTCACGTTCTTATTACAATTTGTATTGTAGCTCCTATTAAATTGTACATAGGGTTGACTTTGTATATGTAAAATTAAGTTGTGGACCTATAAATTGTTGATTAATTATGGTTATAGTAGACGCCGGTTTTATAGGGCGTTGTTTTACGGATGCTGATGGTTTTGGCGTGTAATTGTGCATAATGAGAGACTGGCAGGTTCGTGTGGGCACGATCTCGAAACGTAATGTGAACTGCGAGTGAATAAACATTTATTACAGTCAGATATAAGGAAACTTTAAATTAGAACCCATAATTTAAACCGACAAGAGTTTCATTAGTTGCAGCGTTGCAACTAATGAAACTCTTGTCGGTCAGGTGATAAGCATTACATTTTAGGTTCGATGTCAGGTCGACCTATTACATAATATTTAGGTTCTTTTAATGAATTTCAGTAGCATCAGCACAGTTTAAAGTTCTGTCATAATTGACATTAATTTACTACTCCTTTAATTACCTTTGTAATTAAGCTGGAACATACAAGAACCTAACATGTAGGTACATATACCATAAACTGAAGATTTAGCTAAACCTCTGTCGAAACATTTGGCGCGTAATAGTATATATGTATGAATAAATATTACATTTTTTTTTTAATATTTCTGATCCACGGGTACGGCTGTCCTCATTTAAGTAGTCCTAATTAATGCACGTGACAATTTTTTCTCTATATTTGTTTTACTACAGAACGTATGGCATTATTGACGACATATCTAATGCTTATCTCTTAACTTTTACATCGTTAATGTGAAGCTCAAATCATTACTATGAATTCCAAGGATATCACTACCAAAAATTACGCGTCCGAGTTATCCACATTAGGGATAATCGCAGGGTTCAACCCATCCGCGGTGCAATGGATAAGTCTCGCCCTGGGGGAACCGCCTTATTGATCACGGTATCCCCTACGCCAGGTAAGTATGATTTCAATATATTTCGACGGGAGGGTCGTTCAACGGCGGAGAATCTTAACACCGCGATTCAGCTTTGTGACGTATTTGTACAACGCCATCTAGTTATGAAAGTTTGAACTCGACGTTGACGTAGAATCACCACGTACTCGGGGCAGACGGGTATATTTAGCAAAACTGGAGAAAAATAAAGAATATAGAGGTTAAGATTTTGAGTTCTAAGCTCTATATCAGTACTTACCTACGTTCTACATCGGATACACATTGTCATGATGTACAATTTACAACTGCTTAGTGTTGTGTAACGCATAATCCTAGTCTAGACACAGGCGTAGGCGATCTATTATTATTTTTTCAATTATTTATTTAAAGAGGTTGTGTATGAACGTTGCGTTGCTCCTATTTGCGAAATTGACTTGATGTCGAAGTTGCTAAGGCTGTGGAAGTAACGTTAATGTATAAGTACATATTATGTATTTGTTAATGTGGACACTATTTGAAGTAAGTACAGAATACGGCGGAGTGAGAAAAAATACTATAAAGTTTTTATTCTTCTGTTGTATTGTCACATTGTCACAAGACAGTGAATCAGTGAGGCAATTTTTGCTACGCTTACAACCACTAGGTTACAAGCTCAGCTGCTAAGCGTGATGTCCTGGGTTTTGTTCAGTCTAATTTCTGCTTGGCTAGTGGCAACAAGCTGAGCAAGAAAATAAAAATACTGAAAAAGTTTAAGAATATTGCCGGATATCAAATGATCAAATAGTGCATATTGGCACAAGGAGTCCTCCCAAAACTAGCAAAGGGCCCAGGCCTAGAGGGCGAGAGGGTTTCAGTAGTAGGGGCGGGGGAGAGCCGTCATTTAAGTTATAACTACAGAACAAACAACGTTAGCATCATTGTTAATGATCGTTACAAAAAGAAATAAAGTAAGCATTAAAAATTAAAAATGCTAGCATAGATGATTAAGGCTGGAGCATACATTAATTTGAAGAATGCTCAGGAGTCATAAAGTTCTGACAATAGGGCAACTAAAACAAGGGCAGTTTTTATTTCAAACAAGTCCGATATATCCATGAAAAATGCTTATATAAAAAAATAGGACCTAAAACACAGGTTAAGAATAAAATATCAGGCTACCTTAATTAGTAAGACGAATAACAATTAGTTTTAAACGATAAAAAGTTTATAGAATTCTTTCTTCGAATTCTCATTAATTAGGAGATCCCCAAAACATCCATTTTGTTTATTTGAGACAGGTACAAAAACTAAAATCTTGTGCAGGTTTACTATGTTCTAAAAATGGAAAGACCTTTAAGGTCAGTGTCCGTTCTTGTGACTGTTAGTCGTAAAGGCGGTTACTAAGCAAATCAGGCACTTATATTAATATGCGTTAGGTCGAAGATGTTACTTATAACCTATGCAGATTAGGCCTAGGGTTTTCAATATTGGACAAATCATATTCAATGAATATTTATGTATATCTAATGGTGCATTTAAGCGTGCAACAAAGTTGCATTGGGATTGGACATACCGCATACCCGCTGGCGAACGGCTAGGTCACCTTTGGCTTAACGTGATATTACGTTCACTGTACTGGTCGCCGTGCTAACATGCCACTTTGTGAGTGTTTCATACAGTTATAAAATACTGTCGTTTGTACGTAAACATTGATTACATTTTCAATCACTATATTTCTACATGGCAATTCACAAGTTACCTTTAAATACGTATGTATTGTTTTATTCCAAGAGGATCTGAAAAAGATATCTGAAGATTATTGGTAAATCAGTCCATTCACGTACTGCATATGGAGTTCTTTTTAAAATTGTATGAAAGGGAAAGGACGAAGGATATATTCTTATCAAATATTATTAGGATTTCGTGCGCGTTAGGTACCATGTATTAATAATAATAATAATATATCTCTCGAATTGACTACTTCTGTCCGAAAAAAAAAACTAATTAATAATATGTCATCTTATTGTAATGAGGTTTATTTATGAAGATAAAACTACACTATAAAATACATACTGATTGATCCCAATAGAATTAAATTAGTGTTGACATTTGTTTTAAATTTTAATCCATCTTTAGCTTGTTAAAGTTTTAATTGGTATTTATTATCTTTATAACTCGTGCTGTTTTTTCAATTAGGTACTCTATGTTCGAAATAAATTCTCTTGATATTAAACCGTTCATAATATAATTACTGTTGAACCATTTCATTAATTTAGTCACAGTCTACGCTGAAAATTTAACAGGAAATATCAAATTGGCAAATAACTTTAACTAAATGGTAACTAGATTAGCTATAATCTATAAGATTGTGTAATATGTATCATGGTCCATCGCATTTTATGATCACGAAATTGACACAGATATTAATCCGTTAATCATTTTCACTTTCAATTTAGGCTCTGCAATGTACTTCTTTGCTAATAATAATGTTAAAAAGTGAAAATTTCATAATATGATTACGAAAGTGAGAAACACCTGGCCGATAATGGCGATAGTACTTGAGACAATAATAAAAGGTCAAATGATAATATACATATGTGAACTGCCTCGTTGGTCGAGTGGTCGTACAGTGCGACTGTCGAGCAAGAGGTCGAGCGAAGTGTCATTGAGATTTTTTATGAAATTCTCAGTAGTAGCTCGGAGTTTGGATTCGTGCCCGGTTGATGGCATTAGGCGCGCCCCCTATTACATGGGAATTAAAAACATACCAACGAAATGTGGGTGTACATATTAATACACCTCTGCCTAACCCTTCAGGGACGACAGGCGTGATGGTATGTAGAATGGTATGATGATATATTAAATCAGGAACTTCTGCTGATCAGTAAGATTAATATAACAGCTAAGAAGAATTGCCTACCGAAATATAAGAAAAGACGTCAATAAATAAATCAAAATATGTATTTAATACCGAAAAGGAATGATAGAAAGGGCGGTTACTTCCTAGTCTCAACAGACAGCACGTCAAAAGTTAAAATATGCGTGTACATACAAAGTCAATACTCCATAATTACGAGTTTAATCTCATAGAAAGGATTGATGTGAGTTACATCATGACTGTACATATGGCTGATATAAAAGCAATTAATTGTAACGCATTAGATAACTGGACTGCATGTGTAACTTAGCTATTGTTTTGAATTTAAAAAGAAGGCAGATGTTCAGATGAAAGAGCGCGTTTCCATTGTACTGATTGGCATATTATTTCGATGAATGTTTTTCAAATACTTATATGTAAATAAATGTACAGTCTAGTTCTTTCGGGTTCTTCATAAATTATATTTTTCTAGTATCATTCAACTTGGCTTCTTGCAATTATTAAACAATGGTAGGCTATGATATTAGTAGCTACTAGACATTATAATGTAATTAAGGAAAAACATATATTGAAAAAGAGTGCTCTTTTCTTCTTTTGCATAAACCTTGCTGTGCCCGACAAGGTCTAAAATTGTTCCTTTAATTTTAAGACTTCCATCTTTATTTTCATTGTGGAATGCAATAAAGTATATAAAATAAACTGTAAACGTAATAAAGTTGTTAATCTTCATATTACGTATTCTTCTAAGGTCTTTGTATCATAGAAAAAAGCTAGAATGTCCCGATCTGCAGAATTAATCTTTTATGAAGATACGATACGTCATAATTCCCAATATTATCTCAGCGCTGAAATTATCGTATGACAATGGAATCTTACTATCTTCTGATAGTAAGATTCCATCTTCTGTCGTAAGTAACTTGCCATAGACAAAAAGAATCGTTCCGTGACTAATTCATATCCGTGATAGGTTTTCGCGAGAAAGTGATACGCACGTGGGCTGAACGATGGACCATTGATGATTAATAACCTCTCCCTTGATAGGCTAACGTTTTGTATTTTGTTTAGTGTGGGTGCAAATCATGCAATGGCTATTGACGAGGTATGATAATCGAAATTGTTATAATTAGGGTGATTTGCCATTATTATAATTACTGCCTTTTGAGTAAGATATTGTTGCCATGTTAAGTAATAGGTAATCCTAAACCCTCTGATGGCCTATGGGCTAAGACCTGAATAATAAACTAATTTTTATTTCTATATTAACTTTACCAGTCATATTCACATTACCTCGTTGGTCTAGTGGTCGCAAGTGGTATTGCTGAGCAAGAGGTCTTGGGTTCGATTCCCAGGTCGAGCAAGGTACTATTGGCATTAAGCTCGCTCCCTATTTCATGGGACCTAAATCATATGGCCGAAATTCGGATTTACATTAGTACGCCTTTGCCTAACCCTTCGGGGGTCGACAGGCACAGTGATGTACACATTATTTAGCAATAGAAAATGCACGAAGTTTGCATTGTATTTAATAAAACAGGTACAGTCGCTGTCACTTCCTGACTCTGCAAATTGAAATCTTTACTGAGCATGTTTTAACATTATAATGACATTTTGGAGATGAAAAACAATGTTGTCGTGTCAATAATTGTATTTTATTAATTACCTTTTTTCGTTGACTGCATCTCTTTGTTTTGTTACTGTACGCTTCCTGGTGGCTTCGAAATTTGAATATTGAATATACGGTCGGTAGAACAGTTAAATGTCAATGTATTTTTGGAATAATTATTTACAGACAATTTATATGACATTTATTGTCGCCATGGCAACGATATATCTTGGTGAAATTGCTTTATTTTAATGACGTGGTAGTTCCCAGGGATCATTCTTCATAAACAACTGTTTTTTTACTGCTAGGAGTGATGAAGAATATTCTGGAATAAAAAACTGTACTATGTTGGACTGTAGATAGCTCCTCAAAAATAGGCGAATCTTCAGGTTGTGCTCTGAAATTTTACGTAATACCTACGTACTAATCTTCTGTCTATTCCTCCGTATATAAAATCGTGATGACATGTAATATTACTCATATAGTTATTATTTATAATTAGTTTCGTAAGCGCAAATCTAATTGCGCAAGCAGGACTTGCATATATTTAACCGGTTTTAGGTCCATCAGTAGTCTGATATGGCGATAATTGTAGCCAGTGAACTACATATGTATATCGGCATTATGCAATATTGATATAATCTAAACTATGATGTGAACCTATACTTAAATTGCTTCTTCAATCGTAATAGAAAACGTTATGTGTTTTGATGTAACCGTTTCGTGCTATAATTTTAATAACGCAGTTTAATTGAGATTCGGTTTTACAGCTAGAATGTGTAATATCTATTAACTTTATTGTTTTATTAGAATAAAAAACGGGTGTAATATAAAAGTCTTTTGTAGTTAGATTTTGATTGAATATAGATTACACTATATTATGGAGAGGAAATGTGTGTTACTATGGGTTTAGATATCTTAATCTTGTTATATAATCTGTGCCAAAACACCTGATCTACTACACGGTCACTGCCAATGCCTTTGCTGTGGCCACATGATATTTGAAAATTGTTTTAACATTGAAACTATAAGAAACTTTAATAAGGTATTAAGCGCTATGAAGATAAATACTAAATATATGTACATATTATGTGACTTTTGCAATAAGTAACCGAGTACGAAGTGAGTTTTTATTCAACTTGAATGATTGGAAAAAAAAATGCTTAAATCCGACGTTTCGAATCCTTTACATCATCTATGGTCACGAGCAGACTGTCAAAAAGTAGATTAGGGCTGCAGTTTTCTCTCGTTGGTTTTATGGTCGTAAGTGGTCTTGGGTTCGATATCCAGGTCGAGCAAGGTGTTATTGAGTTATTCTATGAAATTCTCAATAGCAGCTCGGAGTTTGGAATCCGGATGATGGCAATAGGCTCACCCCTTTATTACATGGGACCTAAAACATACCGACTAAATGTGGGTGTACATTAGCACACCTCTGCCTAATCCGTCAGAGACGACAAGCGTGATGTTATGTTTGGTTTTGTATCTTGTTTCCAGTCACCTAACGAGCTGCTTATTGGTTTTGTTTGATTATAGTAATTTACACTAGTCTGGGTAATGTATTGGTTTTACGCATTAACGATCATTATTTTATGGTTTGTAAATGACATTCCAATTATGGAGCTGAACCAATTTTGGATTGACGTATCTGAAAACACAAATTTATTGTGTAACACGTAATAATTATAATTATTGTTGGTGCAATTGCCAAACAGTCGTTTGGAGGTAGGAAAATTTATGAATTTATTTACGGTGGGTATGCTTATCGCAACTTAATGACGATATTGCTAGAACTTTCTATAATAAAGTGTTGGCAATAACACAACGTGAATGAGAGCTGGATGTCTCTAGTTCTCGAAGCTTTGATCAAGCTGTGATTATAGATAACCTCTCAAACAAAAACTAACTATAAAATTTAGATTTAGTTCCGTTCAACCATGCAGGAGCTATGCTGCCATAGACACTTTTTTAATGCCTTTAGTTAAACTTTTTTGACTTAAGAGTTACAAAAAGACGTTAATCCAGCGATCAATTACTCGCTTCAAATCCAATTAATTGATCAATCACCACTTAAAATAAACACCATTATAATTTGTGGTGACTTAATTCGCATCTCGAGCAGTTTCACAAACACGTATCCAATGGATTATCCGATGGTAAAGCTGTATAATAAGATGTTGAACTCAATTACACAGTCGTCCGGTGTTCTAAACCTGACTAATAGCTGTATAAAATGCCTATTAGTGTGCTGTACTTTTCTATTGTGGAATGGAATTGTATTTCTGTCATTAGATAATCGGAAAGACAAGTGCACTAAAAGCAGAAGACATTTTCAAAGCAAAAACATATACTTGATTTTGGCATGGTATGGTATGATTGCTCTATTTATTGTATTTCCGATCTGTTATTTAATGAGGTAGTTTGTTTTAGCAATAACAGCTGCGAAACATTAGTTTCGGGTTTTTAATTGTCTGGTCAAGAAAAGTGTTATTGGGGTTTTTCAACAAAATTCTCTGTTGTAGCTCGGAGTTTGGAGAGTTTAGTAACAGAAATAGGCTCGCATTCTACTTCATTGGAAATAAGACTACATTTAGGCAAGTTGCTAGACATTATTGCTAGACACAGGCGCGGTTTATGTATTGTCCGTATGTAATAACAGTTCTTAGCCAGACTGTGATCGACTTGATTGACGGGGTCTTAATATAAGTTTAAAGATCCTCATTTGATAATTTAACTATAACCTATGCATGACCTTTATAATGAATATTCTACTAGTGGCATAAACATCTTGATAATATTATTATAGCTGGAATGTAATTATAATTAAACTCTGCGACTTTGTCGTCGGGTGAATATGCATTATGTCATAGATTAGCACGCATGTAGGGTTACCATCTGTGCAATGCATTCGCCGTCATTTGTTTTTTTTAGTGTCAAATAGAATATTGTACAAGCAACACGTATTTCATTCATCTCCAAATTAGTCAAAGGAACCTCAACCTTAACACCTTAACATATGGTCCAGATTCGAGCCGGATATTACGAAAAAACCTGGCGAAGCGATCGCCGGCCGAGAACAATAGAAAGCGATAAGGCGGCCGGTCGTTCGTACTTAATAAGTTAAATAAATACGTTTTATAACTGTTACGAGTGAAGATAGTGATTTGCAATTTTCGGGATTACAATGGCTGAGGAAGTGTTACAATCTTTGAACGTGGTCGAACATATTGCTAAGGCGTTGAAGAATACTCAAGTAAATTTTAAAAAGTGCCCAAAAGCTAGATTAACTAGAAATTACGTCGAAAATCGTCTTAAATGTGTAGAAGATCACTGGGAAAGATATCAACGGGCCTACGAATCAATAATACGCAATACGCCGAAGGGAAAAGAAGCTGGAATACCCTACATTGAAAATAATGATTTTTTTGAACATGAAGAATTATACATTAGTTTAAAATCGGATCTTATGGAGTTGCTGGGATCTGAACAATCTAGTACCACGTCGCCAACACCTAGTGCTAAAGAAACACGAGTGATGCTACCAAAAATACAAATACCCACGTTTAGTGGACAATATGAAGACTGGATGTCCTTCCGCGACCTTTTCACCGCCCTGGTACATACGAACAAATCTCTTAGTAATGCACAGAAATTACACTACTTGAAAACTAGCCTGACGGGAGAAGCCGAAGCAAAGTTGAAACATATTCAAGTGACGGATACCAATTATGAAGAAGCTTGGAACATATTAAAATTAAGGTACGGAAACAAACGCATTAATGTCAACGCTATCATGAAGAGATTTTTCTCGCAAAAGAAGATAGCCTTAAATACTTCAAGCAACATAAAAGGTTTATTGGATACAAGTTTTGAATGTTTGCATCATCTCAAGAACATGGACGTGAAGACCGAAAATTGGGATGTAATAATAATATTCGTGATGGTGCAAAAGTTGGACTGTGAAACGCATAAAGAATGGGAAAATCATGTAAGTAATATAGAAGAAATTGATACTTTACCGTCGCTGGAATCGTTTCGGATTTTTTTAGAAAATCGTTTCCGTACATTAGAGCTCACAGAACCAGTCAAACCAAAGACAACTTCAGCTACTGTTCGGGAAAAAACATTTCACATTACGGCCAACGAAGTTAATAAAACAATATGCAAAATGTGTAACGAAAATCATTCACTAAGTCATTGTAAAACATTTGGAAAATATACACCATCAGAACGAAGTGATTTTATCAAAACAAACAACTTGTGCTTCAACTGCCTTGCATCGGGACACTCTGTGAGGTATTGTCGCATACCAACAAGCTGCAGATTGTGTAGAAGACGTCATCACACCCTCCTTCATGAAACAATAGACAAAACTACAACTACTTCGGGCAATACAAATAACACAATCAACGAACAACCTGGAGTGGTACTACATACAAACATCGAGAAGATAGAAGAAGAAGACATAACAATGGTGGCGTCACACATTACAACCAAACAAAGTACAGCATTGCTAGCTACAGCAATCGTTCAAGTTAGAAGCGAAGACAACTACAACATTACCCTACGCGCGTTGGTGGACCAAGGCTCACAAGCGAGCTTCATCAGTGAACGAGCCGCCCAACTGCTCAAGGCCAAGCGATATCCAATCAAGGGCACCGTGGTTGGTGTGGGATCAACTAGAGAAGACATCAAACAGGTAGTTCAGCTCAACCTAGAATCGAGGTGTCGGACTTACAGCCTAGAGGTTAGAACATACATCATGTCAAAACAACTGACTACCAAGATACCATCCCAAACCATCAAATCAAGCAGCTGGCCACACCTGAAAGGACTGACATTGGCTGACCCTAACTACTTCAAGCCTGGTTCGATTGATTTACTACTAGGAGTCGACGTATATGCCCAAATAATACAGAACGAATTGATCAAAGGTCCGCCAGGTTCTCCGTGTGCACACAAAACAACACTTGGCTGGATTTTATTTGGCAAAGTCGAAGACATGACACAACAACCCGATACAATCAGCGTCCTACATCACCAAGTGATAGTAGAAGATTTCTTGAAAACACTTTGGGAAGTCGAACAAGGTACAACAAGAAAACAAACCAAAGAAGAACAACAATGCGAGAAACATTATGAAGAAAATTACAAAAGAGACAGTAACGGGAGATACATAGTCAGACTTCCGTTCCGCAACAACGCACCTGTAACACCGAGTAGAAATAGTAGAGAGATAGCAATGAAGAGGCTGATACAACAAGAAAGAAGATTACAACAAACACCAGAGCTAAGAAAAGAATACGACAAAGTATTAGAAGAATACCTAACAATGGGACATATGGTACAGGTACCACAAGATGAAATAAACAAACCCTCTGTTTATTTACCACATCACGCCGTCATAAGAACAGATAAGGAAACAACAAAAACCAGAGTCGTATTCGACGCGTCCTGTAAATACAACAATAATATTTCTTTAAATGACGAACTTCTGACTGGACCTGTACTACAAGAAGATATGAGAAGTATACTGATGAGATGGCGCATGCACAGAGTATGCTTCGCAAGTGACATCATAAAGATGTACCGAATGATTCTACTGGATGAACGTGACATCGATTACCACAGAATACTCTGGCGTCGACTACACTTAGAGTCAGAAGAAACTGTAAGTAAGAACGAAGAAGTAAAAGATTACAGACTGCGGACAGTCACGTTTGGTACAACATCTGCCCCATACCTCGCCGTAAAAACTTTGATGAAGCTGGCAGAAGATGAAGGCAACCCTTATCCAGAAGCCGCCAGAATAATACAAGAAGACTTCTACGTAGATGATTTGATGTCAGGCTGCGATACAACGGAAAAAGCAATTGAAATCAGCAAACAAATCATCACAATCCTGAAAAAAGGTGGCTTCGAACTACAAAAGTGGGCTTCCAATGACACAGAGTTCCTAAAATCAATTGACGCAAGTAAAGTTACCACCAAAGCCAGTTTAGACATCAAATTAGATGGCGTTATAAAGGCACTGGGACTGTCATGGAACCTGGGAGAAGACGAATTTCAGTATCAAATACACTTAGAGCCTGCAACAACTATTACAAAAAGAACAATCCTATCAGACTTACAGAAATTATTCGATCCACTAGGATGGATAGCACCCGCTATAGTCACCGCTAAAATCTTTGTGCAAAAATTATGGCTAGAAGGCATTGGTTGGGATCAGGAGATAGGAGATGAAATGGAAGAAGAATGGAAATTCATCA
Source organism: Craniophora ligustri (assembly GCA_905163465.1). Lineage (NCBI taxonomy): Eukaryota > Metazoa > Arthropoda > Insecta > Lepidoptera > Noctuidae > Craniophora > Craniophora ligustri. The sequence continues at coordinate 13,509,551 of LR990955.1, forward strand.
GAAAGGATTTGGAAAAGGTCAATAAATTAAAAATCAACCGCTGGCTAGACACACTAAGTACTGAAAAGCAACAAATCACACTACACGGATTCTGCGACGCATCAGAAAAGGCTTATGGAGCTGTCGTATATTGTCGTGTAAAGAGAAATTATGGAGAAGTAAAGACTCACCTAGTGGCCGCAAGGACGAAGGTTGCTCCTGTAAAAACAATTTCATTGCCAAGGTTAGAGCTCAGTGGAGCAGTATTATTATCAAAACTGCTACATCAAGCAAGCCAAGCCATGAAAATACCAACTGAAAAAATATATGCTTGGACTGACTCAACAATCGTATTAGCATGGCTTCTGGGAGAACCAAACAGGTGGAAGCCATTCGTGGCAAATAGAGTGGTGGAAATACTCGAACAGACATCCAACAGTCGATGGTTTCACGTACAGTCATGTCATAACCCAGCTGATATAGCATCGAGAGGTTTACCTGTGTCAGAATTACGTCACAAAACACTGTGGTGGACCGGACCCGACTGGCTTCGTGATGAACCTATTCAATTTGTCCGACCTACACTACTAAGCACAGATATAGAAAGAAAGAAGACTATACTTTCCCACGTTCATGTGACAGAAAGTGAAAAGAAAGGTATTAACTTCGAAGATTACGATTCGCTTACCGAATTAATGAAAATAATCGTTTATTGCAAGAAGTTTCTAAACATGAAGAGGTATCCAAAGGGATTAGAATATGGTATTACTACAGAGGAAATGCAGAACGCCCTAAATATTTGCATAAGACGAGTACAAGAAGAGGAATTTTTAGAAGACATGAAAAGACTAAAGGAAAAACAGACTGTGAAGAACACCAGCATCTTGAAGTCACTGAACCCGTTCATCGATGAGAATGGTATCCTAAGGGTGGGCGGTAGGCTACGCCACGCTGACGCTGATGAAAACCTGAAACATCCAATAATAATAGGCAAAAGGAATGGTCTGGTACCTCTGCTACTGGCCGATGCACACCTAAAAACAATACACGGTGGAATAAAAATAATGACTACTTACCTGATGAGCAGCTACTGGATCATCGGCTGCAAGAGTATGGTAAAGCAATACACCCAAAAATGTCTTACCTGTGCACGACAGCGAGCAACTAGTAAACAACAAATAATGGGTGACTTACCTCAATCTCGAGTAACCCCAGCGCGCCCATTTTCTCGTTGTGGAATTGACTTCGCCGGCCCAGTGTACGTCTTGAAATCTAGAGGAAGAGGAGCCAAAACATGCAAAGCATATATTTGCATATTCATATGCATGGCAGTCAAAGCAATCCATTTAGAGCTGGTCAGCGATCTGACATCGGCCGCTTTTATCGCTGCATTCAAACGTTTTGTCGCTAGAAGAGGAAGATGCAACGAAGTTTGGAGCGACAATGGTACAAATTTTGTTGCAGCTAACAAGGAGTTATTTGCTACGTGGAAAGAAGCGCAATTTGAAATGCCTGACCATATATCAAATCAGCTTGCTTCAGGAGGCACACAATGGCACTTCATCCCACCACATAGCCCAAACTTTGGAGGACTTTGGGAGGCCGGAGTAAAATCCGTAAAACAACATCTAAGAAAAATACTAACGTCTAATCTAACATTTGAAGAATTCACGACCGTCCTTACACAGATTGAAGCCTGTTTGAATTCTCGCCCCCTGACACCAATACCGACAGATGTTGACACAATAGACGACATACAAGTGATTACGCCCGGACATTTCCTCATTGGAGAAGCATTGATAAACATCCCTGATAGAAGTTATGAGTCAACAAACGTCAACCTATTGAATCGATGGCAACACACCCAAAGATTGGTCCAAGGATTCTGGAAAAGATGGCATACTGAGTACTTGACGCAACTCAATCAACGACATAAATGGCTAAAGATGACAACAGAGTACAAAGTCGGCGATATAGTGCTGGTACGAGGTGAAAACATGCCACCCAGCAAATGGCCACTCGCACGTATACTTGCTAAACACCCCGGCCAAGATAACGTGACGCGAGTATACACAATTCGATGTAACAACAAAACTATGAAGAGATCAGTAGCAACCCTGTGTGCATTACCTGTTTACACAGGAGATTAGAGTGAATACTCATTTGTTTTCATTTATATTCATTTGTTTAATTATGTACTTCAATCATAGTTTGTTTACTTTATATTAACTTGTTTCTTTTAGGTGTATAACTTGTTAACCTTCCAAGTTAAGTAGGTACCTTGCTAGAATTGTTTGTGTAATTATTTGTGAATTGAGTAACCTAAATAGTATTTCTTTTTTTTAAGGCGCCCATGGCCCCTTTGGTGGGCGGTATGTGCAATGCATTCGCCGTCATTTGTTTTTTTTAGTGTCAAATAGAATATTGTACAAGCAACACGTATTTCATTCATCTCCAAATTAGTCAAAGGAACCTCAACCTTAACACCTTAACACCATCTATCCAGTATTTCCGGACATGTCCGAATTTTCAGTCGTCCGATCAGACGTTTTTTGGATTTTCAGCCAATGTTCAGAATTCTGCTCGTGGAACCCATAAATTTGATTCATATTATAATGTTCAAACTTTAGTATAATTTCCAGCTTATTATAAGCAGATTCGAGATGAATTAGAAGGTAGTCTTTTTTTTAGGAAAAGTATTTTAGGGTCCGTCCCACGGGGTTGTCAGGGTGTATCGGACGCCGCAACCGCGTTTACCGACTAAAACAACCGCACCCATCAAACCCTTTTGCCGGGGCTAGGCGATTCGCGAAAGCATGCATCACAACCCTGGCGGGGAGATGGTCATCCTACACAGAAGCCATTAAATAGGTACTTACCTATATTAAATAATAATCGAATTGTTGCCATTACTGCATAATCATAACCTCTTTAGGACTGGTCACGGTCTTCGATATCGATTCGTTACTTAATTAATGAGAATATTTTGAACAGTATTTTAGATGGAAAGATTGACAGCTGCACCATTGTTTGTTAAAGATTTTTTTGTAACTTCGAGTAATTTATTCGTTATGTACAACAGTGTACATAGATGGTCTTGTTGCCAAAGGATATATTCTACTAGACAGCCTAAAATTTAATTAAAGAAGAACAGCCACGGTCTCCCTTAATGTTTTGATAATAAAATAATTATAATATAATGCATAAATATAGGAATGATTGCAGTTTTTGTAATTTGGACGCGTTTTTTTCTGGTGCAGAGTTCCATGTATGTAAATTAGGGAGGTATGTCTGAAGGAGGAAGAAAATCATCGATTCTGATTAATTCACGGCCATCACTATAATACATGGTACAAGTAGAACGCTCAGGTGAAAGAAATTAGTGCAAGGTGGTATTTGATCACTTGTGCCCTTCAAATTACACTATATTGACGTAGTTTTACGAGTTAAATTACGTTAAATGACATTAAGAAAAACAAGACACCTAAATGGTACAAGTATTTACGAAAATAACCACCGTAATGGACCTGTTATCAACATTATTCGCAATGCTTTGCGCCATCGGTCACCTGATTCCGGTGCGGTCGGCATTCGGCAAATAGTTCGGTTGCCGGTTGATAAGGCTTATTGCACAATAGATACCTTTCACTGACGTTGTGTAAGTGTTCGAGCTATGAGCTGGTGTACCAGTAATCAAGGTCACAATCATGATCCGAGTGACGTTTATGTTTGTTTAGTACCTATTAATCCGAATAAAGGTACACAAGAAAGAAATAATGGTAATGATAGATATGATAAAATAAATGGTAAATGATATAGGTACTATTTTTTTATCTTTTAGTATGTATATGATTAAAATCATAATAATACGATCAGACAAGGGTTTTGACATGTGTAGGACACCTATTATAAATTCGGATGAAATATACAGTCCGTTAACATACTGTCTTACATTTACGCATTCATTATTATACATTGAAATTTATACGAATCTTAAGGGGATCGCGGTATATTGATATTGGTAAATGCCGAATTTTCAAATCCCTTGCAGGTCACGGGCAAAACGTGTTTTTGGGTGGGTACCTTCTATATTTTTAATTATTGATCATCTGATTTATGCAGAACGACGACATCGTATCCTTTTGTCGAGAATTTTTATGATTGGTTTTTTTCTGTTTTTTTCTTTCCACTGATTTGCTTGAACTGTGATGAAGAAATAAATAGTATCATAGTAATTAATAGAATACAACTAGTCTTCGACGTAGTCATTGATATTAAATCCGTCATAATTTATTGTTACCTCATTAGGTTTACCATTATCTATCGTTATAACTTTTAAGTTAATATTTATGTTGACATAATAATTTGGATCCGGTCGCACGCGGTCGTTTGATAATAATATATCCAAATATGTACCTACTGCAGTCAGCCCTGACCCTAAACTTATTCAATTGGTTCGGCGACATAAGGGACCAGTTTTAGATAAATGGTCGTTTCCTCTTGTAAATTTAATTTACTTACCTAGTTTAGAAAAGCTAGAGTGTGGAACTGTGCACCTAATTTTAAGGTCTCAAAGGCAGGTTCTTATGAAGTCAGTTTCTTGTCTTAGTATCTCAGTTTTGGGTCATTATCGGTGATAAAATCGAGAAAGAAAATAAAAAAGGCGTGAAGCTAAAAGTTCTTAGCTTGTTTCCTTTTTTCTTGGAAGAGTTACTCATCGTTAAAGAGGTTGTTTTACCTAAGGAAAAATCAAAAATAATTTTGAATTGGATAAACAAATACTAAGTTATAATACCGATAAGTTATAATTATTACCAAAGACACTATAATGTCGTACCTATAATTTGAGAGGTAGGGCACAGTGAGATTCCTCACTCAAACTGAGCTGCCCGACTGGGGAAGTACCTCCGCCTTACAGAAGACCGCAGTGAATCAACAATAGTTGTGTGTGTTGTGTGAGTGAGTAAGGTTACCAGAGTTCGTTGGGGGAGTGACTATTCTGACAGTATAGGCATTTCGTTTGCTGTCAGTTTAGTGATTCCCTATTTTTAGAATCCTAAACGGTTTCTGCAGGGGTTGGCAACGCATATGCAAGCCTTCTGGTATTGCAAATGTCTATGGGCGGCGGTCATCACTTACTATCAGGTGAGCCGCCTGCTCGTTTGCCCCCTTATCACCATAAAAAATAGCCATAGAACAGACAAAGCTAATAATATTTTGATGCTAAAACGTATTAACAAGTGACAAGGCATTAGCCTAGTGTAATACGATTAAATACGATTGCATACCAGGTTGCGTCTTATGCAAAAGTTACTAAAATGTAAACATAATTTTGATAATAATGTATTTTAATACGTGTTTCTGCAAACTACCTACACACAAAGAGATGCTATCTAGATATTACTGAATATGAGATGAAAAAATATCGAGTGCAGAGTTCTAGCCTTTTATAAAATAAAATCCACTACCACATAGGCAAAAAGCCTTATCAACGAACTGACCAGGGGAATTTGTTAGAGTATGCAGAAATATGGTTTATATGTACTTACTGGATCCATTTAAGACTGCGGCGACATCAAACCTGAATTGGATTGCATTAACGAACTAATTTATATACGAGCCTCGATATAAGTTAGGATAAGTCTGGGATTGAGACTGGGATCTGGGTACCTATAGTATCTTAGTAAGATTACAATAGTATTTTTTTTTATTGTAAAAAATAAATGCATTCCTTTGCGTGCTTATAAATTCTAACTAGCTTTTGCCCGCGGCTTCGCTCGCGTTAATAAGTATTATTGTTCATTAGATATCGTTTTCATACAAACTTTCGCCCAGTGGTTTGGGCTGTGCGTTGATAGATCCCTATGTCAGTCAGTCAGTCACCTTTGAGTTATATATAGTTAAGAAGATTACATAATACAGATTACCTAGATATACCCATAGATGTGATATTACTGTGCATAGATAAAAAATTACAACGTTATATTAGATGATTACCTCTTCAGTCATTTGTGTCTGAATACACATGTATACAGAACCGCAATTATCAGGGTTCATTTGTCATGCAAACAAAACAGTCGATGTGTACAGAGAAGGTTTTAAGATTAAACTATAATTTATTGTGATTGATGATAGTTAACTGCTAATACTATTCGCGTGATAATATGTTAATTAATATAATTAATTAAATAATACTCTTGGCGAAAAGGTCACAGTGCGGTTTGGTGTGTGCCCTTGCGCTTGCCACGCATTTGTGTCAAACATGAATTGATACTTTAATTAGTAGTTGCAGATAAGTGAACAATTACGTAGGTGTGTCTTGTTTTATTATATGAGAACTAAAACAGGGCACACGATAGTGATCATTATTATTTATATGAATAGGTACTGTTTGTTATATCCTTGATGTTTAGTTTTATCTACTATCTCTTGGGTTGGCAAGACTTAATAGGTATCAAATAATAAAGTATATTAATAGTAACTCCACGGACTGTAAGTTTACCTACCAACAGTACACATCTACCTAAGCTTTCAGAAATACAATGTTAATGCATAATATTTTTTTTATATATTTTCATTAGTCGCAATGTATATCAAGTGTTATTCATTGCAACTAAGGAAATATCTAGAAGCTTGCACATGTGGCCAAGTGTATAAATGCTCTCATCTTCAACCTCATACTGAAACACTGCAACACCGGTCTCCTCTTAAAAGGAAAATAGTGAAGGTCATCAAGATATTGTGGGATCGCACGAGCAGACTACTCACGTTATCGATAAAACTAAAAGTTCTACAACATTACATAATTTACAGGGGAATTCATAATCATAATCATAATCATAATTTTTATTGCAATCCATAATGTACATACAGGTGATATATATATAGTTGATAGAAACAATTATGGACCCTGTCGGGCACAACAATGTTATGTAGGAGAGAGGAAGCGCCTAAATCTTATTAAATTGCTAATTGACATACTATTTTAAAAGTTTTTGAATATTTACTAACATATTGAGTAAACTCTTCGCTTTTATTAAATGACTTTAATTCATATAATTCAAATAAGTGTTCCCGACTTTTGCGAATGCCTATAGTTGCCCAGTCACTAAATTTAAATCTAATGTTTACGTTCTTGGTTCTTAGTTTGAAATATTTATTAAATTCATTTCTTACAATCTCGAAAAAACGTGAATATTGTTTATCACAATTATTTATATTTATGTTTTGACCGGCTAACTTAGTATTTAGACATTTATTGTAATTAACAATTTTATTCTTTGTAATCTGCCTTGTATTTATTTGTATTTTACTTAAACTTGTACTGGTATTAAATGAGACAGTTTGTCCACTGTGATCAGACGACATACAATTTACAATCGCTTTATCTGAGAAATCACAGCTGCAGAAGAAATTGTCAATGCACGTTGCAGACGTACTTGTTACCCGAGTTGGTTCTATGAACAAATTTGTTAGATTAAATGACTTAAAAAGACACAAAAATTTACTAGTGATCAAGTTATCATCTAATATTTTGACGTTAAAATCGCCACAAATAATTATAGATTTATTAGAATTGAAAAGTAGTTTTAGTACGTCCTCCATGACAGACTCAAATGCTGTATAGCTTTGGCTATTTGGGGGCCTATACACGCACACTACAATATGCTTATCCAGCTCAACACAAGACATTTCGATACTATGTTCAAAGGACATTGAGACAATATCCTTCCTCTCTTTAAACTTTAATGTTTTTTTTATTAATATAAGAGAGCCACCATGTATCATTAACTTTCGGTTGTAACAACTAGCCACAATATAATTTTCAAAGCTTAATAACATTTGGAATTCTTTTAACCAGTGTTCTGTAATACAAACAATATCGTACTTGAATGCTTCTAGAAAAAGTTCAAATTCTAACACTTTGGAAGAGAGTCCTTGTACATTCTGATGGTATAATTTCAGAGTGTTTAAACATTTTCCCTTTGGAGGTGAAGTTAACAATATGCCAGAAGATAATATACATCTCATATTACTATTATTATCTTCTGTTGTCTTACTGACTAGTTTAAATTATAATAAGAATCTGGAGCTAAATCTAGTGCCCCAACGTCAGAACTGATTGGCAAGGATATACTTCGCGTACACCTCCCCACGTGTGAACAATAGTTCACGTCAGTAACTAAGCTATGGCTAGATATCACTGGATTTTTATTTGTTACTAGATTAATATTGTGTGCTATCAAAGTAGCAATTAAACATTTATATTTCTTCGGAAGAAACATAGCTTCCTGTGTTAATTTAAATCCACTAACAAACTTGTTTGTGTCAAAATATAACAATTTATCACTGTGACGACATGTCAGCATGTGCATAGTATTATTTAACTTGAATATATTGTTATTACTGTTTTCTGTCAAGCAGTCTGAGTAAGGAAATGCACATAACATAATTTTTCCTGGACACTTTTAGATATAATCTACATTTTTTATTAATTTAATTTCTTAATATTAGAAATATGAGCTATTTATTTTTATATATACTTTGTTATCTGATATTTATTATTGCTCCATTATTAATTATTATTATATATTATTAATTATTGGCGAGTTTACTTTATTATTATTTACGGTATTTAGGCTTTCACGTTGAAAAAAAATGCTTCAATTACATGATTTGATTATTATTATAACAGATATTTTGGAGACAATTCTACGATTCACTAGATGGCGCTGTCGGTTATTGACGACCTCTGAGGAAAAAGGCTGAGACATATTCAGAGATTCATTGTTTCTTGTAAAGTTTAAAGGCTGCTCTACAACGTATTTAAGCAGTTAGTTGCTATTGACGACCTATTTGACGACCCAACTGCTGTGCTATGGGTCCTGGGTTCGAATCCCGGTAGGGACAAATGTTTGTGTGATGAGCATAAACATTTGTATCCGAGTCATGGATTATCTATGTATAATATGTATGTATTTACAAAAAAAAAGTATACATGTAGTATATCAACCGACTAGTACCTATCCATAACACAAGCCTCGTTGCTTAGCTCGGAACTAGATGGCGCTGTGTCATAATGTCCAGAAATATTGATTTTATTTATTTATTATTCTACCTGTAAACCTAAGCCTGTCCTCCATTTTATTTAAGAATGTTTAAACACTTGGTACCCCTCAGGTAGGGCTGCCATCCGTCCGGGTTGGAGTCCGGTAGGGGTTTTCAAAAGTGTCTACTTTTGTTGACGACTTTTGGGACACTTTTGCTGTCAGGGAAAAAATATAATGACGTTTTTATAAATATTTTTTCAGAGGTGTCCGGAGAAAAATCATATTTCGCCCAAAAGTCCGGGTTTTTTGCAGTGTTTATCCAGTTTCGGCAATTTAGGTGATAGCAGCCCTATCCTTGGGTCATAATAAATGGTCATGCGTTATACCGTTGTATTTTGCTTGTTGAAACGTTTATCTCAGGTCATATAGTTAGAACCATAACATACATTTATTACTACTACAACATATAAAGATAATCCATTGGAATTGTGGGTTGGGGGCTGTATGCTTCATTCTGTTAATAATAAATAAGCTCTACTTGTTGTATTTTATTATAATTTGAGGTGTACTACTGACTATTCAAACAAGTATAATAATAATAATAATAATAATATCATGTTTAGCAAGACGAGAAACTCAAAACTGTCGTTTGTTTTAAACTTCTGCAGATCAACACAATGTAAGAGTGTGAAATTTAATTTCGCATTCAAAACATTGTTCAATGGTACACAAGTATAAAAGAATTTACTATCGAATAGCGTGTCTATTCACTCATTGTTCGCTTTTATTAATAGAATACGTTTCACTAATTACGACCGTGTAAAACTTGCAGCCTTGGTTATCAATAAAGCGTATGCGATCCAGTATCGATCATTGACATGCGGATAATCGATATTCAACAGCAAATATGTCGAATACAGTCGTGATGAAAACGGCATTGGCCATTATTGTCTTTGTTGCGCGTGCCCCGGATTCAGACGAAATTAGGTTCAAGAACTCATATCATAATGGTAACTTGAACTTTTTTTAACGCGTATCTAAATATTGAAGGCTTCAAAGCTTTTTATAAATTACTTCTCGAATTTTCACATTTTTTAATTCAATAATCGCTATTACGAAATCCTTTGTTAAAGTAAGTATTCACGGTATAATTGTTATCGACCTCTATTCTGTACTCATACGATATTTATGTTTCTACCATTGAACTTGTGTGACTTTTGTTTAAGTTTCGAAACTGACACGCATTGTCACTATAAAGGTCATGAGTGATTTTTGTTATGAGAATTAGATGTGTCGTGTCAAAATATTCTGATTAGAATATCAGGGGGTGTGAATGGGGTGTTGAAATCAACCTTCTGTTCAATGAGGGTTGTGAAATGTACGTTGGATAATTTTGTTAGCGTATGTTACCCACTGTTACGCGTCTTGTTATGTTGTTTTCGCGGATTCGATAATTGACCTCACCGTTCAATGTCACACATTGTTTCAATTGATTTTACCTTCACGTATAGATAATACATAATTTCACTCTAAGAATGAGAGACATAATAATACAACATGTAAGCGATTTACGTCAAAAAGCAGCACATCTCAATGAAGGTAGCTATTAATTTCGAGGTCTGTTCATTGGTCACTGTTGGCGTTATCCGTGTTAATTATTAATGTAAGCATTTAATTCATTCGAAACAATAGGATATATTTGCACCGTGAGATGCAGCCGGAACGTAATTTGATATATTTTTCACTGTTTCCATTTCGTTACGTAAATAAAGGATTAATTGAATCAGCGGCCTATATAATTAATTTTAATTAATATTTTTTTGGCAGTTACGGCACATAAATGCAAGTAACAATAAAATTAATCTTATTTGCATATTCTTAATGTTTTGAATATTACAATTTTATTTCGTTTAATTCTTATTCGTCTGTACCGGGCTTTTTCTTAATTATATTATTGTAGCCAGATTTGGGTAAACTGTACTAGTTTACGCATTTGACTCTTCATAAGCAACGAATATGATAGATATTTATGTGAGTTTTTTTTATTCCAATTACAATGAGATGTTTAGTAGCGTTTTTAATAATGCTGCAGCGACTTCATTTTTCTAAATCCCACGGGAGTAACCCAATAATGACACGTTCAACCTTAGGATTAACAAATGCAACCTGTAATCTACTACCTACTCCAAAATACGGGGACTAAATTGAAGTTTAATTACCGTTCAGAGTTGTGGAAACAACTCTACAATTGCCAATGTAGTAGCAACGTTAGTTTCTATTGTTACCGTGTCAATATATATGTGTTTTTGTACTACGCCTAGTTTCCCATATACTGTGTGAGGTAATCCATGAATAGGGTATTATCAAATGTTTGTAATGGCCGATTGAGTGACGGGTGACGAAACTGAACATGAAATGCTTATTTTTGTATGACATTTAGAATGAAATTAATAATAATTAACAGCTAATAAAACAATTTACGCGTTGTTGTGTTAGTCTGTGATTTGTAAGTGGCGTAATCCTTTAACATTGATTGTGTTCGATGCGCAGGCGCTTGTGTTTAGCATGCCACGAATGTAGCATGAAATTGAGTGATAATAACTTATGTAAATGTTGGCCGTATTTATTTATTTAGAACTAAACTATCTTTAGTATTTTTGCTACTGTACGATAATGTAAAATGGACAAGTTTGGCGATGCTGTAGGCCTAAATGACATTCACACCATTTTCCATGGAGGCCAGTAAAAACTACAGAATACGCGCTACGATTTCACAATATCACTTTAGTTATCATCCAAATTCATACATCCTATTAATCCTACTAATATTATAAATACGAAAGTTTGTGCGGATTTGTTGTATTGAATTTCGAAAATTCCTTTCTTAGCGGATGTTTTTGTCATAAAATGCATCAACTGTCAAAATTTCAACATTCTACTCTTATAGTTTAGGCTTTGCATTGATGAATCGGTTTGGACAAATGGTTATAAATATATATAGAATAAATTTTACAATTTTTTTCACTTACGTAAATATTTATCAACATAGTAACTTATACCTACCCTTTTTTATTTTAAGAAGTTTCAGTTTCAAGCATAGTACTGCTACTGTAGAGTTTTGAAGGTACACAAATGAATTGTCTGAACCGCTTACACGAACCCAAAATCGTGTTTAATGTAACAAAATAATTAACACGAATTAGAAATTATATCGCTATCTGATCACGATTTAACATTGTATGCAACCTCTTTATTCGAGTTTTTAGCGCACTTGCGTAATCAACAACGGGGTAAATCATGCCTTTACACAAAAAAAAAACAAATAAAGGCTTTTATTACAATCGATTACGTAAATGGAGAGCAAAACTTGAACCGTCTCATTTTGTTCACAATTGTGTGAATATTTGACGAAAAACAAAGATTCACGTTTCATTCTTCAGTCCATTGCCTATTAAATAAGACTTTAATTTGTTAACTTTAAGACATTTTCTTGAAATACAGCAATAGATTCTGAACAATTCGATTGTATTAGCATTAGCAATGTCTTTGTGCTGGTGATGTCAGTTATTTTGTTTTATTTTCACAGACAATCGTACATTTAATTTAAATTACTGAAAATTATATTTCAACTACGTGAATTTTATGAATATGGTGTAAATATTTGTTTGTTCTATATTACAAGATCAAGCTAAGTAAAACTGCGAAATTGACGTGACACGTGATAGCATAAAGCAATTTAAATATTGATATTGCCTAAATATTCCTAAGGCTCTCGATTGCATGTGAAGTCTGCCAACCCTAGGCCTAGCAGTGGGACAATAATTAAGTTGATGATGATGGTCTCGTTCTTCCGGATCCCGGATCCTCGTTGGTCTAGTGGTCGTACAGTGCGACTGCCAAGCAAGAGGATCTGGGTTCGATTCCCAGGTCGAGCAAATGTTGTTGGTTTTTCTGTGAAATTCTCAGTAGCAGCTTGGAGCTTAGATTCGTGCCCTGTTAATGGCAATAGGCTCGCCCCCTATTACATGGGACCTAGAACATACCGGCGAAAACGTGGGTGTACATTAGTATATGACACCTCTGCCTAACCTTTCAGGGACGACAGGCGTGTTTGTAGTTATGATGAAATATTCCAAATCCCAATTGCCTACGCATTACATAACATCTTAAAAGACGATTATCGTTATTGTGATTACTATCAAAAAATCTATATTGTACCTAGTTCGTATTTAAAATATCTGTATTGTAAATGACAATACCCAACCCGGATATATACTCAGAACAAGCAAATGCAGGTGTGCTTATCACTTGTGAGAAATAGCTTATGATTACCTTATAGATAGTTAATTCATTCATTTACATTAATTCACTTTGTGGTGTATGGATTGTTATTGGTAATGCTGTCGATATAATGCTCAAAAGCATATCAATTATCAAGTAAACGCAAGCGCTTTTATAGTAATCAGATCTATAGTAGAGATTCAGATTGTCAATTAGTTTGACTTTTACATGTAGGTATAAAAAAAAACTTATCGCGGTATATTAATATGATTTAATCCCGATGTTTCGGATTCTACCCAATGTTTTGCAGAAATAAATCTGAAATTAATACGATGGGGCCCAAAAATCCTTCCCCTTTAATTTATGGACATTATGATAAACCAGATATTACTTCTACTCTAAATGGTAAAATAATTAATTATGCAAATGTTGCAATAAATTAGGCTTGTTTATTCGTCAACGCAATGTAATATAAGGCGTACATATTAAGCAATATTAAACGATTAAGATAATTTTAATCAGTTACATATTTTATTTTTCTATGTGTTAACTATCTTGCAGTCATGATAAATGGAGTGGAACAGCGATTATAAATCCGCGAACTTAAATATGTAGACTAATTAAGTCGTTTTTTCGACATTTTAAAAGTAATTATACCTAAATGCTATCCTGAAATCTGCAAGACCTTGTAATAAGAAATTAATGTTGCAAAATATAAAATCTACAACCGTGTAACCTACCTTATACATGGGTCGCTATAAGATGTAATTAAAACCTTACGAATGTCATAACCATTTATTTTTTCTACCATTTAATTATAATTAATATGAATAAATGTAAGAGACATTCTTCTTATACGGAGCTTGATAAAAAATGTGCGGGTACAAACTGCCGCTTAAGTAAAAGGAATTTGGTACATGCACGCGTAGTGAAATAGGAGGAATGTCCAGTCTGTAGCTTAACCGTGGGTTACTTGTCGGTTGTGTTTTTTGTCAGGACGCGTATTTTCAAATGTTGGTGGTTTTAATGTACACAGGTTTTTTCTCTGAGTTCACTTAATATCCATATAAATAAAAATCATATGGATTATGGATGACTTGAGCATCAGCACAACAGGTTGACCAATTCGGCTGAATTTTTCCTGTGTTCGATATTGTTAGATCTAGGTTTATTTACTTCTGAGAACTTTTATCCTCATTTAATGGGGATTTTTAGCCACATTCCTATACGGCTAAAAAAAAAACTCTTTGCGGTATTTTTATCATTTGTGTCGTATGCGACTAGAGAAACAACGTTTTAAAAAAATATGCTAATTATGTATTATTTCTCTATTGTTTAATTTATACCCAATTGTCCGACTATAAATTTTATTTTTTATCAGTTTTTATTGTATTCAAGGAAGTAATCATATCAAGTTAAATATTAGACCACTTAGTGTACTTTTAGGTTTTCTAAAATGGCGGCCTGTCTACGTGAGTGGTAGACCTTGGCTAAAGGCAGGCCCAGTCGCCCAAATTAGAGCATTGTCGTGTCAAACTGCTATGTGCTGGGGTAATATAGCATTTATGCATAGAATTATTAGGGCTATTATGTTTTATTTAGAAAAATATATATCCTTAAGTTGGTATATAATAGCCATACAAAGTTGGTAATTTGATTAAACATAAATAATATAAGCACAAACTACATATTTAGTTTATTTCGGCAAGCGAATTCGGCACTGAAAGTCCTTGATTGAATGATTATTTATTAGTTCGTTAGAATAATTAAATTGTCAAATACGTCATTACATCTAATAGCCTAGTAAGAAACTTACATACATTGTAAAGTCAACGAAATTCAGCACTCAACACAACACACTTGACAACAGGTAGGATTTAATGATCTGAGTAAAAATTGGGAAGAAATAATAATTCTATGTAGGTATTGTAATTATCTTTCCTGAAATTGAGTGTAAAGTAAATTATTTTGTAGCAATCTTCACAATACAAAATATTTTGCACTGATGTCATTTCTATAAAAAACTAGCTGACCCAGCAAACTTTGTTTTGCCACATTATAGGGGTTGGTGGACTACCCCTAACTTTTAGGGGGATGAAAAATAGATGTTGGCCGATTCTCATAGATACCGGATAAGCACAAAAAAATTCATCAAAATCGGTCAAGCCGTTTCGGAGGAGTATGGCAACGAAAACTGTGACACGAGAATTTTATATATTAGATTGTTGACAAGTAACTTTTTGTCAGTTTCATTGAGTTACCGTACAGTAAATGTAAGGTTCTGTTACCGCTGTCGCCGCCGACCTTCATGTCCGAATCATAGTTTTTCAAACTAAGAATACACACACCTTCATCATCATTTGATGGCATAGTCGGCATTTGCCAATTGGTGTCTCTGGCACCTCTTATGATCCTTGAAACGACAACAAAAACCGTAACACTGGGTTTATTGTAATAGCAACAATTTTTTTTTAAAGGTCGCAATAATGTTAAAATAATTGACACTGCTGCAAATTATAATAGACACTTGTTCCCAGAGTTCTATTTTTGAACTCCAAATTTTTTTTATCACATACCTTTTACCTAAGTAATTTATTCCAGAAACTTTCAGTACGCCTGACGTCACAATCAACTCAACCAAAAAAAAAACAAAAAAATGAATTGTTGACTAACATTTTGCATGTCTGTTGTAGTAGGTTTGTAATTATGTATATAATCGCGTGATATTTTTATAATAGCTATTATATATAATTTTATAATGTACGTTACGACCTTAACAACTAGACTAGTTCTGACAAGGTCCTGTTGATATTGCACGAGGCATTAAATAATTTTACATGTTCGCTGTGACAGAGATATATAGAGTTTATAATAGTCCGTAACACAATTAATTTTGTTATCCATCCATTTATTGACCTATGGCAGGTGGGCATGGCAAGCCCTCTTTCAGGTGTGTAGGATTGCTACCGACGTTTTTTTTGCAGCAGCTCATGATATAGGAAAATCAGAGGCGCGACTTGCATCTCCGAGTGGATTCGATCTTAAAATTATTGTCTTGGCAGTGGATGGTAATGTTACTAGGCTATCAATTGTTTTTTTTTTATAAATAAATTGAAATGGGATGTTTTACATGACGACATAGAAAAGTTGTACAGAATTCACATTTATTTAAATTGGAATTGATTTAATTTTAAGAGTATACACTTTTCACAAGTATTAAACGTTTAAATGACGTAGTTGCATCATAAGCAGTCGCATCTAATCTCATCAATATTTCAAGGCGGTCTATTGATAGATACAATTAGACTAGGCGTCTTGTATCTATAACATTTAATTGAACAAGGACATCTATATTTTTATTACCCATTGCATTTATCAATCATTAGGTCCAACGTCAACCTGATCCAATTCTGAAATGCCAAGGCGTAAGACATTACTGTACATAAACTGGACTTATATTACCGGCTGCCATAACTTGAACTGCTCAAAACTATAGACTCCCCTTTATCGTTCCGTATTCTTAGCTCAAAAGAGGGCGAAGTAGGTCTTCTAAAAATGGTTCTTGTCGCCTAGTGTCCAGTTTAGTTTTAACACTGCGTCGGTTCTCACAGTACCTATTAATATGAATATTTAAAGGTCGCTCGTTCTAGAATAGTTAAGTTAGATCATACAAATGAATTAGATAAGATTAGAAGTGACTTTGCAATTAAAAGGTGTTTTTATTCGCATCCATTATTTGGTAAGTACTTTTTGTGTGAATCGTACCCTGCGTACTTTTTAGTCTTTTCATTTCGTCTCAGTAATTATTTAATACATTTTAAAGGTACATACATAGATAGATATAATTATGATATTTCTTTATGGAAGTAAATGTTTTGGGGACACTTTTACCAGTCATATTTACAAAAAACCGAATGTAGACAGCGCGGCGGCGAGATGCCGAGATGAGATGAGATGCCGAAATAAGTTTTGAAATCATGGTGCATAGATTTTGTTTTACAGGTAGTATATTAGCCCAACAGTGTAACCGATGAAAAGTCCTTTCGAAGAAAGCACCGTTTTGAGTAATCACGTCTCCGTCGACGCGCGACGGCACGGATACACCAGCCATCGTGTAGCTCAATCATTATTTAGGGAACTCAACGACCCGACACACGTCAATGCAGTGATCGGTGGGACACTTTTGTAAACATTGATACAATATTATTCATAGTACACGATAAGACTAAAATGAATTTATACAATCAACAATAACGGTCTTATCGCTTTGGATGGAAAAAGAAAGAAGTAAGAATAGTAACCTACCTAGACTAGAATAACAACAAGCGTTGTGTTTTGTTTTTGTCTAGTGCGAGCAATAGGTTCAGCAATTAATGGTTCACCAATACGTGGCTGTATCTGAACTAGGAAATATTCGGACTGTTCGCAAAATTATCTGGTTCAGATAATTGACCTGATGCCATAATAATAAGCACTTTCCCCAAGCTGTAGTCTTAGGTTTATACTCTAAAATTATTTATAGTTATAAATAAATAGCGAAAGTAATTTTATCACCGATAGATTGAATAAAACCACGCTATAACATTATACAAGGAACGAAAACTATTTCTCTTAGCACAAATGTCTTTCGATTTTTAATAAATGCTGTTATTGATATAACATACAGTAGATACAATTACTTTTTAATACACATACGGCATTTTAATGTGCCTATGAACAATGTTAAGGTTAGAAGGCCTTACAAAATGGCCTTTATTAACATTTTAGTTTTTATATTTAATGACATTAATGAATTAAAACTTGCGGTAGCTTTGGAAATAAATTAAATATCAATCAATTTGTGTTATAGAGACCTTGGTTGGTGCACGTTACATTTTATAGGCTTAAGATATACTTATAAATAATTTAAATAATATAATATTTTTCTTATCAGATAGGCCGTTTTTTATTTTTAATGTTCTATATAAAGCTTTGGGCTGTGGCGACGGATTTAAATGTTAATTTGCTTACCGACTTATGAAATAATGCAGTATTGGAGGTTAACGAGATCATAATTACAATTATTATTACTCAATCGTTTCCTGCGACTAAAAGTTTTAATTATTGATCCACATAAGTCGAGTAGCTTATGTCCGGCAGTAAACATCCATATAACGATGTTGTTTTTATTATTTCCCGGTTTAAAAGTAGATATTACTTATTTTGGTTTTAGCAATTGAGCGACTTCTAAAATTTTGGGCCAAAATTGCAATAAATACATTAACATTGAGATAGTTACAAAGATAACAGAAGTTTGGTTTAACAAAGGTTGAGACGGAAAAAAAATGCGAAAAATAGACTACATTACCCACTGTATCTATTCATACGAGACTGAACAACTATGTAAATCAAGCGTGCCCAATTTCGAATAAAGAACGCGTATCCAGTGCTCTATGTTCGTTGGTCTAGCTATTTTCCAGTACGCGGGAATAAAGCGACGCCACGTCATGCATTGAATGGATAATTTGTATTTCAATGGGCATGGCTTAAGCAAGCGGGGTAAAGGTTAAGTAATGTGGGAACTCAGACGTCCTTGACGATTTGGTTCAGGGTAATAATGTACGTGACTAAATTGTGGTTCGGATTATTGGTTTTTAGAGGAAAAATTATTGTTTGATTCTGTCGAAGTTTGAATCACACCTGGTTCATCGAAGTGTTAGAGAGGTGTATGAGATGCATACCTACGGCTCGTTCGATAGTCCATCTTTTACCTTAAACCAGTTACAAATGTATGTCTATATACTAAGATTTTAGGTCATCTTATACCTCAAATTGGTTACATATCAAAACTTTGAGCTATTGTACATAATTTTATAAAAAAAAAAAAAATTTTCTACTTTGGTATGGGGTATGGAACTTAATATTATCAGTAGCCCTGACTGTTACATGAACATCATTTTATTCTCCTTATAAAACGTTAGTAGTGTGCGTGATAAAAAAAATGACGCGATAACAAATTGTCATGCGAATATTACGATTTAAATTCTCGAAATTGCGCTAACACCGTAATCTAGACATAATTTTGCAAGCACAAGTGACATACATTCAGATAGGCGCTACCATTTATTAATAACCACGTACAAGTCGTATTTACCAACACACCTGAAACTCGATAAGTAATGTCGTACAACGCACTATTGCGTTAACAAAACCAGCTTCGAAAATTAAACTATTAAAATTTCGTACTTTCGATTACGAATTCAATTTCCATAGTAGGGCTTCACTACTGTTATGCAATATTATTTAGAGCATTATTATTTATATCATCATCAACCCATTAATGTCCCACTGTTGGGCACGGGTCACCTCTCAATTGAGAGGGATTAGGCTATAGTCTACCACGCTAGCCTACTGCGGGTTGGCAGACTTCACATGCCATCGAGAATTCTCTCAAGCCTGCAGGTTTCCTCACGATGTTTTCCTTCACCGTTTGAGCATGTGATAAATACGCACATAACTTCCGAAAAGTCAGTGGTGCCCGGGTTCGAACTCGAGACCTCTGACATCTCAGTCCACTGGTCACACCGCTTGGCTACCACAGCTCTATTATTTATATCATAAGGGTTCATTCACATTGATTAGCTACCAAGTAGACTTCTAGTACCATGTATATTGCCTCTTCTTTGTGTAAAAGGTTACATAGTGTAATTTCGCCTCTAGATAATCTGATAGGTTTTCCACTTACCCCACAGGACTAACTTACCGTTAGGGGATGCTCTAGAAGGACAAGTGTCGGTCTAGGTGGTGAACTTCTTAAAAAAAAGGTTAAGTATAGGTATTCGTAACCGGCGCGCATAGGAAGACAAGATGTTCCACATTCATGTGGACGAAGCAAAATTGTATTATGGAAAGATCGTAACGTATGGATATAAGTTAAAGGTGTGAATATATCTATATCTTACATAGAATATATTAAATATCTCTGAACATTTTGACACAGCGCCCTCTAGTTCCGTGGTAAGCAACGAGGCTTGTGTTACGGATACTAGAAGGTTGATATACTACATATATACTTTTTTTTGTAAATATATACATATTATACATAGATACATCCATGACTCGGATACAAATGTTTATGCTCATCACACAAACATTTGTCCCTACCGGGATTCGAACCTGGGACCCGTAGCACAGAAGGCAGCGATAACTAATCGGATCGTCGAATATTATTAAATATTATCAATATATATCCTTTAAAGTGCATACTTTGGATCGATCTCAAATCTTTTGTTGTCAATCTGCAGTTACATCACATTACTATACTCACTTCTCTATTGATAGTCAAGTTACATAATCTGTCTAAGAGCAGTTATTGTTTTGTTATGTTATGGTTTGATATGATAAAGAACTGTTTTAGTTCCATGCACGGCCACTAAGCTTTAGTAGTCGCTAGTGTAGAGCATGTTGACAGATTTCACATACCATCGATCCGATATTCTTTAAATTATTTTCATCGTGTGAGCATACATGGTAAAAACGCACATATCTTGATAAGTTAGTGGCGATCGTGATGGTTGCTTTGACTTTACAGTCTATTGTACAATTAGTGGTGCCTTAAGATTCAGATCGGTACAAATAACTTCAAAGTCTATTGGTGACACAACAAGGAATTCGCAGCATCCAGATGTAACTGTATGTTAGCAAATCAATGAAATAAAAGAATTAACAGTAGGTAGAAAAATATCTACTGCATTTATTACACTCGAAGCAGGACGCAGATCAGTCAAATATTTTTTTATAACATTGATCTATATAAACTATTTCCTATATCCATCTCTTTCATACGACAACATAACGAGTCAAGGTTATTAAATATCAGACAAACAAAAAACATATCTATTCGGAAATCATAAAACCGATCAACGTCGCAGAAAATTTAGTATTTTGTAATTGCTAGTTTTTAATTAAAGTTTTCTATATACAATCGTCGATAATTATTATTTATCGCCTATACATTTATAAGCAGACAGGTTGATTGTATTCAGGTTGGTAGATCGTTGGTCTTTCATTGTAACCTACAGGTGTAAATTTTGATGGGTCAAAGTCTGCCTATGGATAGGATAATTTTTCTGATTTATCGAGACCCCTCTGTGTCTGGGATAAGTTGTGTTAGACTAGTGGGAAGTCAAAGATCTCGACTCCGGTCTCAAGGCATGCACAAATAAGACGAAACCCCAGCAATAGGAGAGTAAATAAATGGGCCGGTAATGATGACTGTCTCAAAGCCGTTGGTTCTTGTTGTCATCCGAATATGAGCAATCGTTTGGTAATGGGAGATCAAAAAACCCTAATGACCGGTTTTCCGAATTACTAGCAACATCTTCGTAGACTGGCAGTTAACCGCAATATAGTGGAAAACGTCTTGAAAGATGATGAAGGGTGATGATCCCATTACGTGTACAATGTACATCCTCTTAGATTAGAAAGGAGTTTACTGCTCTGCACTGACAGAACCTCCAAAGATGCTATTAACTTCATGGACATAATTGCTCTGGAAAATATCCTTACAATGGCTTAAAGATATAATCCTGAACGTTGCGAGAGATTCTAAAAGCACGAGAAGTAAATAATTTAACAGTCACGCGAAACACGAAAATTTTCATCTTGAAACGCGAGAAAAATTGTAAGAAAAATAAACACTGAATATATTAATCAATGTTTATATAGAACGTTATATAAAAACGAGAATTCATCTCGCTTATCGATGTACGGAACACATAATAGATAAAGCGAGCACTTGTGGTTACTTCAAATAGTATATAGTCTGATTGCCGGAGCAATTTTTCGGTAATTGCTACTAAATAACCGGATTTTTTGTAAAGCTTACTTCCTTAAGGCTGTCTGATATATGATCATAAGAATTCTTACACGCAATGATTTGAGTATGTATGTATAATTATTTTTGATTTATGTTTTTGAAAAACAGCGACGTATGTGATATGTTTCATATGAGTATAAAAATTTCGTGTCACGTTGTGTGTCCGCGACAAACTTTTGTACCAATGAACCGATTTCAATGAAACTTTGCACATTATGTGTACTTTGGTTCAACAATACAACACAAATTTTTTTACTGCAAATTATTATTTATTATATCACAAATGATATGTACCAAAAGGTGGTGGTGAGAAAAAGTTCTTGATGGCGTGTGAAGTCTGTTAACCCGGCAATAGGCCAGCGTGTTGGACTATAGCTTATATCCATCTCAAATGATAAGAGACTCGTGCAGCAGTGGGACAATAAAGTGATGATGGAGGTCAAATTATGATTGGAAGTATACGTTTACGATGCTTTTCTTAGCTAACTTAGCTACAACAACGCATGGCCGAGTCTGCCATTAGAATTTCAGTATAATAAATAAATTATAATCTAGACTACCACAGAATAACCTAATAGTAACTACGTATGCTATCGTGCATTAGGTGTTTTGCCTTTGGCACTTTACAAATGGGCAATTTTCGATTAGTCCGCCGTGGTTATTAATAAGGCCCTTAACGAGATAATTTTTCCTGTAATTTATCAAACATACGATATCCATCCAATTACTGCAACATGCATGAATGCAAGGCTGCACACGTGTTAATTTATCTATTACTAATTAACTCGACATTTAACATTCATTAGTGGTATAATTTATCTTCCTTAGCAGGCGATATCTTAATTAGAATCGTCTATTATATCTATATTTAAATGAATTGATACAATAAGCAGTCGATAAAGTCATTCTGCATCTTATGCTCCATCTAATAATTGCTGATCTAACTTGATAACATTTGTCGTAGGTTTATCAACTACCCCTATATTTACTGGTATCTTCATCACTCCCGCTCTCGACACCTCTATCGCTGGCACTACTGCTACCACTACTGCTATCGCCACCATTACTGCTACCACTCTTGCGATCGTTACTGCTATAGGTATTCTCACATCTCTATTTCCATCCCTACTATAACACCCCTATTGCTACTGGTCGTCCCTATTGTTATCGATATCGCTACTGGTATCTTCTTAACTGCCGCTACTGCTACCGCTACCGCTCTCACAGCACTTTAATAGCAGTAACATTATATTCTGTTTGACTGTATCATGATCCGATTATTCACTCGAGTACTCGTATGCATGGAAGTACACTCGCTTCTTTTAACACTTGAGGTGACTGAATGCAGTGAGCAGTCAGTCCGAGCCTACTCCTAGCTCGTTAACTCGACTAAACCCATTAAAAGACATGCAATATTACGCATTGGTGGGTACACCATTGCTCATTTGTTACAATCATTCGAGTTTAATTCAAGGCGAGTTTACAACACGTATGCGTGTGAGTGTCGCAACACTGTTGTTTTGGTGGTCAAATCACATTTACCGAAACAATGTTGATTGGTACAACCACAATTACAAGGCTATGAAAATTTTGTGTATTTAATTTATCGTAAGGGCCATGGATAGCGTGGTTGGCAGCTCATAATTTTTTTTCGTTAAGCTTATTGAAAGTTCATTATGGCGCAAATACTATAGATACTTATATAAAATATGTATGTAAAAGTTTAATTATGTATTGTGTAATATGTATGTTCTACAAATGTCTGAAATAGTTCTTAGAGAATTCTTGTTGTTAACTATGTATGATACTTACGACAGAGACGTCAAATGAAGATTGATTTCACGCGTGAAAACGAGATCGTTTTCACGCTGATATTAAAAATAATAAGTTCGAATACAATTTTTAAGCTCAATTTGGAAACAAAATGCTGGTGGCCTATTACCACCTTAAGGTCAATTTAAAAATAGTTTAAACCCTATTATGACTTTTCGTGCGGACGGTACACTCGAGGCTGCCAGCGCATCAGTCACACCATCTTACTTCGTACCTTAACTGATAATTGGTTGAACGAATCGATAAGCCCCTAATGCCGCTGCCCAGTAGCAATATAAAATTGACGAAATCTTAGCCCTAAGTGCCGTGAGAATGTCTTGAGGGTTATAAAAATAATACCTTTAGCTTCGGATATGCGATTTCATCTACTTGGTGTGTAGACACTCGAAAACCCTATTCATAGTTTTCGAGTCTTTTCCTCAATAATGTTTCTATTTATACAGCTTAGATATGCATTTAACGTGTTTGTATTTGATCTTTATGATAAAGTACTGAGTTGTATATTAAATAATTGATATTAAAGACATCCGTTATGTATCTTTGTATCCATTATCTTACATAATAAAAATAATCACTACCTTAAAACTAATCGAGTAACCTACTGAACTTGTAATCATTATCACCACATCAAATCATTATCATGACATTAACATAAAAAAAAAGGTTATAGAACGGATTCTAGGTATTCTCTGTTCAACGATCATGTAACCCATAAAACCGTAATGTATTCAGTCAATTCGCTTCACTTTACCAACAACGACATAATTTTGAGAAGCCACGGCTTCGCAATCATACATAGTATCATCATTCTTCAACTACAATAATAAGGTTTCTCATACATTTTGTATTGTTATTTTATTGCCAATGGTCACAATGTACCTACCATGAAAATGGATGAATAATAAAATACATTTATTTAGTGTCGTGTTTAACCATCTTTGGTGTGAAATAAGCTGTGGTCTTGTGTATGGAAATGTATGAAATATTACAAAGAGATTTTTACGCTGAATTTATGACTACTTATGCTATAATTTGTGTTTAGTTTTTCCAGCAAGAAATCTCATAAAAACGTAAAAGTTAATGCTAAATCAATTATATTTTCATTAAATCGTGATATTATTTTGATTTTGATGTTTTATTGTTTCCAAATAACAGAGAAAGTTTATATCTATTTTATGAAGTTAACTTTATTTAATCCTTATTATTAAGTCCAGAATATTTCCATCGCTGAACTAAACCTCTCCCATATTATATTTCAAACGGAATGGTTATAAACTGCTCGCATTTGACAATTTCCAGCGACTTTACACAGTTAACTTAATTTATAAGATAATTCCTAGCGTTATCTGAGATAATCGTCTTTTCAGGCCTATTCAAATCCTACACAAAGTATCATAAGTAGTCCTTAATTTATCTCAGCGAAGGCGAAGAGATGCATTAGCTTCCTGAGACGATCAAGATATGGCTGTAACGTCAATCTTCCGTATACGGTGTTGTGGTAAAGTGAACTCAGTTTTGGCACAGCCATGATCTCATTTCCTTTGTTAGAAGGTAATTTACTTCCAGAAAGGTAACATAATTACTTACGGTTAGTATACCTCTATGGCTGTGAATAATAATACAATATTGTGAATTCTGCGTTTAAAATAGATTTTCTATGCAAATTTTCGTTGAATAATTATGCATTATTTTTGTTTGCGGAAATGGAATTTTGGAGTTTTACAACCAGCAATCTTATTTTTAAGGTCATAAGGTTGAAACGTAGTCAGCAATTAAGATTAGTCAATGATTTATATGGGTAATTGCAAGCATTGTTGATGCCCAATACATAATTATTGCGATGTAGATCATGTATAAGCTTGCTGTTGACCTTGGACGAAATATTTTTCGAAATAATCCAATGTCCGGGTGTGAATGTCATGAAAAATATTAATGAATCAGATTACCTACTCAACAAAGTAACAAATAACAGGCTATCATACCTGTATCCACCAAGGAAGCTGTAATTGTGGGTCAGAAGTAGAATTCTCCTCTAGAGATTCCATATAAGAAAGGCACATCCCATAAACACACATAAAAAAAAATACTGTAGAAGACCCGGATACAGGAATATAACGCGTAAATCGAACCTCTTCACGATTTACGACAATGTTTTTTTTTGTTTTTATCAGTTATATTAGCGTTTGATCACATTATCACCTAATAAGGTAAGTGACGATGTGGTCTAAGATAAAGCATGCTTACCTAGAAGAACCTATTTACTGAAGACTAGGCCAATAAGGACAATGAAAGTACGGCAATACAAAAATTTGCGTACAAAGTTTATATGTTCTTTGTTCAAGGGTGATACAACTCATATACAATATTGCATTACAACTAGTCTTTACGGATACTATCGCGATTGCCCGTCGATACTGTGAAGGATGCGGAACGTCAAGATTAAATAATATCAATATATTGCGATGTAATTCGTAGAATGTAGTTTTATTTCAATGTGAAATAAAATATATACAATAATGTGTTATATTCGGTGTTAACGTGCTCCAAGTGCGATTCGAATCTTTTCCAACAAGATTGGATATGCGAGTCACCAAAGAGCGCATCAAAGGGTAGAACAACTACACCCAGGAACTCAGGATCCAGCCCTTTAATAAATCGGCCAGGATGACACTATCATCATCATCATCATATTCGCGTATGTGGAAATAATTTCAAACACATTTAAGTTGTAACAGTTGTAGGCACAACAGTTTTACGCTAACGTCCTACTTACAATTAGGTACACTATCTAAGCTTTTTAATAGACCCTAGAGGAAGCTGCGATGAAAATGGCCTTAAAGACAATCCGCTTGTATATGAATGTGTGATATATTCACATGTACGAGTAGTACATAGTTACATACAACACATACATTCACGCACGTATACACATGCACGTACTGACGTATATTAAAGCACAATATCCTATTCATGTTTTTAAATCATGTTCGAAGTACAGATATTATAAAAAATGCGGATATAAAACATTGACCACAATGATCCGAAGCGTACTTGACCACACCTCATTAACTACACTCGTACTTAATCCAATTGAATATCCAAAATACACTTTATATTTTAATCGGCACAGTTCAATTTCGATTACTGCTATCAAATAGTGCATAGTGTTCAACGTTCACATTGAACTAGTGGGTTATATCTCCGTGAAATGTAATAGCAATACTAACTTACATCATAATCAACGTATTTATTGTCCCACCGCTGGGCCTGGGTTTTTGATGACCCGTTTAGCCCAGCCATATTAAAGGCTAAAGTAGTAGTAAAGATCCCGGTGTTAAATCCCGGTAAAGACAAAAGATGGATGTTTTACGTATTAAAAAAATACTATGTAGTTTATTAACCACCTAATATCCGTAGAACCAGCCCCGTTGTTTAGCTCGCAACTAGATGGCGCTGTGTCATAATGTCCACATATTTTTTCTCTTTAGAAAGGAATTGGGCACAATAATAACAGCAAACTCAAATTGCTATTGATATGAAGTCTATAGAAACTATGTATATACAAATACATTAGTCTCAAATCATTGCGGAGATAGTTAAAATGGTTCACCGGTTGATATAGAGGTCGTTGGCAAGGTTGTCGCCTTATGCCATTTTAATGTATGAATAGTTCGCTGGAATTCGGTTTGTCTGATGAGTGGAAGTATTGATTATGTGATTGGCTTTTAAACATGATTTTTCAATAAACAATAAGTAAATATTAATCAATCGGATACAACATTATAAAGAGACACAAATCTGATGGACGTTCTTCAGGGGATTTCCAAAAATTTAAGACTATAAAAGAGGTATTATAATATTCTAATTTTTTTGGAAATCCCCTATGACTTCCACTACCTGGAAAAAGTGACAGATTCTATCAGATTTTACTTAAACTACATGGTAAGTAGCCTAACCCTTTTTTATTGCGATGGTGACAATGGGTTTCCTTCTGTGTTTGACCACTGCAGTGACAACAATATACCAGTCAGCAATAAACGACATCTAGAATATTCTAAATAAAAAACAAGGTGAGATCCATATTACTATCAACGCAAAAATATCCCAACTGTTGAATTGCGTTTAGAAAACAGTTCCGTTTCTGTAGCGCTTTTGTATGCCTAATAGCAGTTAGGTACTGAATAAGGTCGTTGCTAAAGAGAATTGTAGCTGTAATTGAGTCTATGCTTTTAGAAAACGTTTTGTTTTATGACCTCAATAATAGTGAATGAACATTGATATCACTGTTGCAATGAGGTGAAATTTTGGCTCCTGGTTCGAATGTAACAGTGTGTGTAATGCATACATTACATGAAAAACGTAAACGCAAAACAAAATGGTATTTCTTTTTTAAATTATACATCTTTGTTAAGGGAAATGAACTTAAAAGAATTAGGTAATCATTAAATGTAGGTGCGAGCTCTTTACTTGATTCTACAATTAGCTTCTACCAGAGGTTTGTTCGAGTAACAAAAATTCACACATCAACATTCGTGTTTATAATATTAGTGGAATTTATTCAGTTTGTATATATATTAACTAATATAAAGAAGAGAGAGAGGCACTGTAGCCGTGAACAATGATGACGATAAATAGATCTGAAATGTGGCCAACAATGGCTACGATTTACAGGAGCAAAGTTTCCTCAAAGCCAACACCATCACGATATCGGTTAGGATTTACAAAGTCAATGTCTTCCATAACAGAACGTGACAGGCATCACCCACTCAGGTCATATTTACGGCGCAAGAGACGATACAAGCCGACGTGTGGTATTCGATAAGTGATCTAGAATCACGCGCGAACTTGTGCAGGCGCATTCCGAAGTATTTCCGCATAATTCGAACAACCTTGTATATAACATGAGTTACAGGATTGTTTCAATTTCAATTTGGAACTACATGTATATACATGTTATGTGTATTTTAGCGTACCAAGTCCTAAAAGGTCATAACAGCCATTATTGTTAGTACTTTAATGACCTAAAAGGTTAGAGGATTGATTAAATTACAATTTTAAACTACATGACTATTGTTTCTTAGTATACCATTGAATGTTCATTAAAATATCGTACCATACATTGCAGCTACATCTATATTTCTTACAAGCTGATTTGTCAAGCTTTACGACAAAATGATATTCATTAAATCTAAAAACTGTATAAAAAATCTCAGAATATTGATGGAACGATTTGGATAGATTTTAACAAACATTTTGTTACCTACTTGAATTAACAAATAAGCTACTTTTTATCTATATACCATGCCGGCAAAGCCGCGGGTGGAAGCTAGTACATTAATATCGGTACAATTTATCTGGAATTAACTTTAAATATACCTGTTTACTGGTAACATTTACGTAGATGTTAATCGGTAACATACAAACAGCATTTAGCAGAGTGTATCCAAGGTACATCTAAATACGTTTGTAACCGAAAATTACTCTTAACAAAGCATTGGATCACTTCACAGGTTTACGAAATCAAAGTTAATTAAGAGTATGTAACAAGAGTAGGTACTCGAAGTGATTTATTAAACATTTGATGAAATTATTACAATAAATACTTTCGATTGTAACCAGTATAAATAGGCCTAGATGTTTATAAAAGTTTAGTTTGAGACACAGGTCGTGTTAACTGGTCTTTTGAGATGGGGCCGAATGATAACAAATTGCTTAATTATTATTTCGACAATAGCCAAGCTAATGTACTCGCGGCGCCGCTGCGTGATTGAATTCCTTTCGACATTGTTCTTAAAAATTGGTGCATTTACTTAACAATGGACTGTGAATCTAAATACAAGTATTTCAGGATTTTATCTTGACTAGAATAGATGTCATTTCTATGACGAAATCTGTGCACCATTTAATAAAATAAAATATTTTATAGTTGTATAATAATTTGTAATTTATATTAATTATAAAATATGTTAATTTTCTCTTTTATAAATTTCATCATATATTAACGTATTTATACAGCTTACATTTATCTTTCTAACAGTATACATACTCTTGTGTTGTGTATTTAATTGTCGTCTAATACCCCATGCTGCGTGCGCGCATTGTCCTTCAAGACAATTACTATCATTACTAGGCAAAGACCTTCGTTTTGGCGTACTAACAACGCTCGGACTTAAACGCTTTGACTAAATTTTATTAAAATAATTTAAGGGCTCTACTGTTCTTCAATCTTGATACAAAGCTAACTATATAACTAAGCGTACCATCAAGCTCCTGTGTATTTTAGTGCCTATCTAATTCGGATTGGTACTGAAAATGACTTAAAAAACCCCAATAATATTTAGCCTCATGCCCAAAAGTCGCGACTTATGGTCGCATACCTTAAGTCTAACAATTATTCGACCCCGACTTTTTGACTCCTTTACATCGATGGAATCAATAGTTCCTCAATTGCTTGAGCGGATCAGTTTTGTTTCAAAGTCTTATATTCACGCAACTGTAAGATATAAGTATAATCTTTGTACCTATTATCGACGACATAAAATCCAGGTCAATAATTATGTATTAACAATATCACAGTATATCTCACCTACTTAGTTGATCTACTTATTATACAACCTGTAACCGAATTTTTATTTTGTAATAGCCCACAATTATGTAGGCAGGCACTTACTTATACAATTATCATAATACATACTAATAATATAGTTCGTTGACCATATAAAATACCATTTGCCAATGTTAGCATGTGTTTGTGAATGTACAAGTACAGTGTGATTCAAAAGTGATTATGGAAAATGTTTTATAATCATTCATTTGTAGATCAGCGTTTTGTTTTTCATTTGTTTTTTTTTTAATATTCCCGGACATTATGACACAGAGCCTTTTAGTTCCGAGCTAAACAACGAGGCTTGTGTTACGGATACTAGTTGGTTGATATACTACATATTATTATATACTTTTTTTTTTGTAAATACCTACATATTATACATAGATACATCCATGACTCGGATACAAATGTTTATGCTCATTGTGATGAGCAAAACACTTGTCCCTACCGGGATTCGAACCCGGGACCCATAGCACAGAAGGCAGTGTCAACTACCGCTGGACTAATTGGGTCGTCTGTTTATTATAGTACCTATAGTAATTCCTATTTGAGTTTGTGATAAATTATAGACGTATATACAAAAAGTCTGTGGTGCTTGCCTTGAAATCCTACTCGAGACCAATGACTCCACAGACCACTAGTTATATTATAAACTTACTACTTGTTGTACATATCAGAGGATTGCCTAATAGACAAACCCAATTATTCTAATAAACTCAGGAATCAAACCAGTATATAACCCAAGAGGGCTTACGGCTCAGAGAGATTGACTAACACAATTATAACAAATAATTTAAATCATAGGCACTGTGTTCTGATTTTGATTGTACTTGCAATTATTTTGCTCTAAAAAGTCGTAGAAATGTTAGAGACAACGTAATTGTTCTGAAATTTTAATATTCTTGTTTAAAACGTAATTTATTACCTGGTATTGTTTAATATTACTTAATCGTTTCATCATCGCTACTATTAAATTTATTTTAGGTAAGTTTACAAGATTACGAAGTCAGCGATGCAGACCCCGACGTAAAAGCCACCGATATCTTAGTCAATCTGACGGTTACAGACTTTAACCAAGGGGAAGTAATCATCTCTTGTGCGATATATCTGAAAGAAAACAGTACAACACTCGACTACTTATTTTACTATTGGTGTAATAAAAGTGTTCTTTAATTCCGGTCTATAAATTAGAAAGTGGTGTTTAATTCTGGTCTCATCACAAAAATTAAAAACCCGTTTTTAAATCCTTTAAGTCCCTGTATGTTTATTGCTTTCCGCGTGATCAACTATGATCGGTGATAACTCTGCGTCAAATCATTATACAGACTTGTTAAGTGGGTGAAATTCTGGATTTGGCTGGATTAATTATCAAAATTAATTTAAAAGCTCGTAGAATTTTTCAAACATAATATATCATATAAAATATGTTTTCTATAATTATTGCAAGACCTTATATAAAACATGAACACCTAGACCCAGAACGACTAGGCTTTTGAAATATAATGTATATTGTTCTATGCGAGGAATCAGTGTAGTTATCACGCCTTCTTATTCATTATATAGGTATATTACCAGGTTGTGAGTTTTAAAAAGTCGTTAACCCTTCTTATCCGTTCGTCCGTCGTTTAAACTTTTGTTTGAGACAATAATAATATAGTCGTTCAACCATAAACCGGGGGAATAGGTTGACAAGTTATGTAATTTATTTTCACTAACATAATAGCTATTGTTTTAACAATTTCGCTATCGATGTTGTCACCTGACCGCGATATGTACCCATTTGTGATTGTATTTGATCACGTTTATGTCAAAAATTTTGGCTACTACACACGGCCAATGTTTTCGTCCAATATTGGTTGACTAAAATTTTTTTTTTTTTTTTAATGGAAATAATGGGGCAAACGGGCAGGAGGCTCACCTGATGGTAAGTGATTACCGCCGCCCATGGACATCTGCAACACCAGGGGACGTGCAAATGCGTTGCCGGCCTTTCAATAAAGAATATACTCTCCTCTTGAAGGTTCCCACGTCGTAACGGTTCGGAAAGACCGCCGGCGACAGCTGGTTCCACAGAGCGGTGGTGCGAGGCAGAAAATGCCTTAAAAACCGCACTGTTGTGGAACGCTGGACATCGAGACAAAATGGATGGAACTTTGAGTTCTGGCGCGATGTCCGATGGTGAAATTCAGCGGCCGGGATCAAACCAAACAATTCCTCGGAACACTCCCCGTGATAGATGCGGTAGAAGATGCAGAGTGATCCAACATCTCTACGCAGAGCCAAAGGATCAAGCCGATCGGAAAGAGCCTGATCATCGACAACTCGAGCCGCCCTTCGTTGGATTCGGTTAAATGGTAGTAGCTGGTACTGGGGGGCCCCCGCCCAGAGATGAGAACAGTACTCCACGTGGGGCCGGATCTGCGCCTTTTAGAGATTTAGGCGCTGCGCCGACGTGAAGTACCGTCTCGCCTTGCTGAGCACACCAAGCTTCTTTGAGGCCAATTTGGCCTTACTTTCCAGTTGACCGCGGAACTGGACGTTGCTCGAGATGTCGACACCAAGTATTCCGATGCTAGCTGTGGCGGACAAGGGAGTGTTCTCAAAATTAGGAGTTACGACGAATGGTGACTTCTTAGCGGTTAACGCGCAAACCTGTCTTTTTGGGGTTGAATTTGTTCTAAACATTTGTTCTAAAATAATTAAAAGTTGGTATTGCTCCTTTATGATATTGGAGGAAAACCTAGTGTTATGAGATTGACAATTGGCATGATATCAATATGATTTAAAACGTGTATACATTTATACACATACCATCATGCTTGTGTCCCATATGGGCTAAGCAGAAGAATTGGTATTGACGTACTTACACGTATCAGTTTACCGGTAAACTGTCAGAATGTTTTTAGGTGCCCTGTAATACTACGAGTCTTTGTCAAGCGGGCACAAATTCAAACTCTGAGCTGCTGCTGAGAATTATATAAATATCAATTTATCATCAAGGTCCTACCAGAATGCTATCACCGCTTCATTTATTATGAGGAAGTGAGAATATATTGAACTGTTTGCCTTTTTTATTTTTACAAAAAAAATTTTGAATTGCACATTTTTTATATAGGTATCGTCTTTTTTACTCGTTTTATTTGATGTGAGATTAAAATATATGAGTTTTTTTCTTTCTCTTTTGTTCGATGTGGAAATCGAATACAAAACTTCACGAATTGCAGCTGCTTTTGTGAACTCCTATCGATTTCATTTCCCTGCAGTCGATGCCAATGTGCATAACATAAACTTTTTTATTTATTTTGTAAATGTGTCACAACACCATGATTTTTTTGTGGCCACTACCCTATTAGAAACGTGCGTCTCCAGAAATAATTTAGAAGAAAAACTTAGGTTTGATTAAGGTGTTTGCGTGTAGCTTTAATAGCTTCGATATCGAGCCGATCGCCATCGGTCATCTCCGGTCATCATCGGACGTGGTCGGCGGCCGTCAGTATTCGGTTCAGTTCGTGCGAAAACGAAAGTGTTTCGCGGCCTACATTGCGTTTTTGGGCGTTGCGTAACCCTGCACTATGGTGCATTGAATGACCATTTCAATTGAAAGTGGAAGTTCTTATTGGATTCAATAGATTTAATTTCTATTATAAGTAGCATGCTACATTTTAAAATACGTATATAATTTCATATCAATAACATTATGTTAACTCAACAGTAATTTACATGAGCTTACTAAATAATTAATTGTATATCAAGCTTTTTTGGGATAAACATCAAAACAATTTCTTTACAGTTGTCAATTAAATTGACGTGGGTTTTTTTTTAATAAATATGAGAATGTTAGTCTATACTCTTACCAATAAGGCTTGACATAACACATGTTTATTGAAAAAATGTGGATGTAAGGGGATTTCGGGATCCCCAAATTACTGATGTGAATTCGTAAAAAAAAACATCTAACTCGGAGTAACTGACCACCCTATGAGCGTAGTACCTAGATGTAGATATGAATCTCAGGGGAAATGTTTATATGTTTGGCATGGATATTGTATTTCAGTCATGTCTACCCTGATCCTAGAAACCGTCCTCCCACAGAACCCTATTAATTTATCTTAATAAACTCAAAAGTTGGTTCAGCTTAAAAGTACCGTCAGCAGATGATATTGTATAATAAATATTACTGACATTATAATAACTAACTTTAAGGATCAATAAAAATGATGAAGTAGTATCCGTAACACATGCCTCATTGAACCAGATGGCGCTGTGTCATAATTTCCGGATATATTTTTTATTATTCATTTATATTATTATAATCCAGTCATTTTGCCAATCGTTCTATTAAGTAGGTATTAAGTTCTTAAATGCGTGAAAAAAAAGCACCCAGTAGGCTTTTTCTTTTGGACTTTGATATTCAAAGAGTGAGTTTTGAAATCGTTCCAAAATGTAAAGTATGTTATTGGACTAAATTAGGTTCTATATAGTTTAATCAAGGTCTAGTTTCAATCGGAAAAGGAAGTTTAAATATTTGTCCTAGACTTTCGATTTAATTGACAATAGAAATTAAAGTTTATTAAAACCGTTTTATTAAAAACTAGTTTTGGCACAAAAGTGGAAGTTAACGTTTAGATATTGTATTTAATTACAGCGATTATTGCGAAATTATTTCCAATATTTAGGAAATCGATTATTACGAGTTTAAATACGTCATAATAATGAATGCATAATTGCTTTACCTATTAGTCTAGTGGCCGAGCACGATTACTGAGCGTGACAACGTCCTGAATTCAATTCTCAGGATAAACAATGTTATTGGGCCGTCGGTAGTCGGGAAGGATAAGGCTCATCACGCTAGCCTAGTGCGGGTTGTCAGACTTCACACAAGCGGGTTACCCCACGATATTTTTCTTCACAATGAAAAATATAATAAAAAAAAAATTTTGTGGTACGTGTAAAAAAATAAAAATATGAGACTTAAATGCCTAATTTAAGTCTCACATTTTTTTTTGTATTTGCATCTGAACCCATAATTGTTATAAATCAGCTCAGTCACAACGAAATTCCTCAGTTCATGACTAATTTACCAAAATTACCAATCAATTTTCAATTATCTGTAAATTTTTGAAGTCAATATATCACCAGATTACATAGTATACATTCATTTACATACTAATGAATGAAACTGATATAAAGATAGAGGAAGGTATATTAATATCTAAGTCATGGCCTTGAACTTGAAAGACATCATATTATACTAATTATATCATAAATATGACACAATTATTTGATATATATAATATAAATACCAGATATGAAAATAGCTTTGACTCATAGAATAGTTATTGATTTCTTATGCTTAAGCGAATTTTTGACATTGAGATAAAACTGCTTTTTAAGGATTTTTTCCATACAAATGTGGCAAACACTTACGGACCGCCTGATGGTATGCGGTTACCGTAACCTCTGAACGTTTGCAAAACTAGAGGAGTTGCTAGCGCGTTGCCGACGCTATAAAAACCGTTTCACTCCGTTCTTGAAGACCCCTTTGTTGATGTCGTTTGAGAAAACTTTGGCAGATAGTTCATTCAGTAATCTGGTTATACGTGGAATGAAGTTCATGAACAATTTTATCGTGGCATATTGATATTTCAGTGACCTTTACCTGGTGGTTGATCCGCCTTGATGGGGGCCACGCTGCATTTACCAGTACGTAGTCACCACTCTAGAATCTTCGAGGTCTATCGGCTATCCATTCTTCGAGCGATGTGCCCTGCCCATTGAAACTTGAGTTAGGCGATTCTTCGGGCTATGTCTGTGTCTGTGCGGGTACTACCGGACTGGTTCTCGTGGCAGTCCTTAGGGGCGAACTATGTCCAGCAGTGTGGACGTCTACTGGTTGATACAATGATGATGATGGTGATATTCACATTGAAATCACAATATGATCTGAAACATCAGGATGTATGAATCATCATACAAAATAGTTGTTTGG
This sequence comes from Craniophora ligustri, assembly GCA_905163465.1. NCBI lineage: Eukaryota > Metazoa > Arthropoda > Insecta > Lepidoptera > Noctuidae > Craniophora > Craniophora ligustri. The sequence continues at coordinate 13,546,147 of LR990955.1, forward strand.
TGTTCCATACAAAAGACATCAACGCACGCTCCTACTATATAAAAGCTTTTTACTTTTTTTTGATCAAGGTTTTTACTTCTTCCGTACAGTTATTTTATTAAATCAACAAAAAGGTTAAATATTCCGCGAGTATAACTTCTTTATGTATATTATTTCGATCCATATCGGGTACTTAATGTTATAAAGATGCAATGTAAGTATGAAATGGAAACTCGGATAACCTCGATATTTAAATCAGGTTTTAATGGTAACGTTGTCACATTTAAAACGTTACTCATTATTTTTGTTTATAAAGGAAATAACTAATATTACTAAACTAATTTGTGTAAATAATTGCTTTTTAAATGCTACATATATTGAAATTATATCATTTATTACTAATTGAAATATGAATAATTAGGAACATTTGTATAATTTTGTCTTCTGTATGCAGAAATGTGGTTTTGATGTCTTTACATACTGTAAAATGTTATTATGCTAACTAAAATTGAAGGTTCTGTATTTAATAGAAAAAAAATTGTAAAGCAAATAATATAATTTAAATTAACTGACATAACTTTATTGTGATATTTTATTAGTAACAAACATAAAACAATATATTAATAAAATTAAATTACTGCCTGTTGGTTAAGTAATTACTTGCGTAATTTACAATAATAACATGATTAACAACTGTGTAATTGTTGCAAGCTCCGCTGCTAATCTTGAGATCCTGAGTTCGATGTGTAGGAATAAAGTGTTACGAGTTGTTTTTTTTCATAATATTCATAAAAACATGTTACCTATAGGTATTATATAAGACCCCGTTATATACAGAATATATGTACAAGCAAATTATGAACGTCATAGTATAACTTTAGAGGGTGCAGTTGCAATGGTTAAATGTTATTATATTGCAGGGCTATAAGTCCCTTATGCTACATACACATACATTAATCCTTAAACTTCACAGTCTTACGTCACACGATTAGGCTTTTTTATGCTCATGTGTGTTGTAATTTTTCTAGATTGAAATAAAAAGCAGTGCATATGAATTCTATTATTCAGAATTATTTCAGCACGATTAATTGTAATAAAGATTTATGTTCAGAAAACGGTCAATTTTCAATGATACAATTTATGTGCTGCCAGTTCTGTCGGAATGTTGCATTATCCCGCCCAGCCCGCTATCCGCCTTAGCTCCAAATCCCTGACATTTCGTTTGCTTCCGTAACCCTTGGGCGAGGTCTCATTGTAAGCGGTATTTAGGGCCACACACCACAGCGGAAGCGATCTTTATCGCTAATGTATTTAGGTATGATTGTGAGAACTGTATTGCATGAACTACGGAAGCCATTTAGATTATGTTTTATGGATATCATAAAATATATACTGAAGCATATTTATAATTTGAAAAAAAAATATATATTACAGAACCCATATATGGGTTGTAGAGAGTATCAGTTGTAAGCTTATTCATGTGGTTCCTGTTAGACTGTTACTAAGAATTAATTCTAATCAGACCTTTCTTGTCTCTAGCCGACTCAGTGTACGGAAAATTTAGCCCGCTTGTCGGGATAAGCCAAAGAAAATTGAACTCTAAATCAAGTACGCTAGGGTCTGAAAGTAGTTGATTGCTCTACAAACGCTGTCACCATCACCCGGCCTTCAAGTTTAACAATTGTATCGCAACCGCCCCACCACGACGCGGCGGCGGCGGCTCGGCGCAAGCGCGACCCGCCGCGGCACGATCACTCTGCGCACGCGCGCTGAGCTTACGCGCGTTCCCTGTGTAATATGCGTCGGTGGTGACAAGTGCCAGTGTTGTGTACGATATCGTTTCTGTACAAAGACCGTGATCTGTGCTAACTACGAAAACATGAGGTCTTTCGGCGCCGCGGCGCTATTCACCCTAGCGATAATAACAGGTAAGATTAATACAACAATTTTTCTTTTCCTGATAGCGATTCGCGATCGCCGTTTTTTGTGGGTTAATTAATAGGTCTGTATTGTAAAATTGTTTAGTCATCAAATTGGATTTAGGAGGAAGTGAGTGCACACGTCAATGTCCGGCAACACTCGAAAACTTTTCCGTACGATACTTACGTAAAGCAATTTTCTAATTACAAGGCATTTTTTCGGACCTTGCTAAAATTAAGTACTTAACTGATGGCTACACTGAATATTTATGGTCTGCATTTTATGGCTCCACATGCTACTTTTGTTTTGAAATTGTATACATAATACATATACACGCATAACAGATACATTTTTAGTATTTCGGTCATTACCATATCACTTTCAATGCCACTCAATAAATTAATATTAAAAAGCTAAACATTTCGTAAGAGTTTAAAAAATAAGAAATTTGTATATTTTCTTACTTTCGAATTTGAACGTAATATTATTTAATCAAACATTCAAGTTTGATAAAATCACACATTTATTTTTGTAATCACTTTCATTCTCTATAAAGTGTAAACCAGTTGCGCTTGCGCAAAAACGTCGCGTCGCGGATGCAGTTTTCATCGGACACGGCGTCCAATGAAAACTGCATGAGAAAAATGGCGAGAGGAAAGAGGAAAGTCTTTTCGAATAAAACAACAGTATTTCGCATAAAACGCGTATTGTAATTCATATGTAGTATGTAATTAGTTTCGTATTTTTTGCATAATCTCCACGTTTTTTTTTAACTACTGAGCGACGCATGCGCCACTGCCGCAAGCGCAAGTCGCGCGTGTCGGTGAAAATTCATCACTTGTTTTCCTTTTTACGAGCACTGTGACTTGTAAACATATTAGTCGTTTTAAGTAGTGATACGTACAAATATTATGTAACGGTGATTTGTAAAAATCAATTGACGTCGTGTCAGTGATATTTTTCTTTTCTTTTTAATTGTGATGATGGATTTAGGAACTGATTCATTATACTTTGTATAGACCTTAATGAAGTCTTTCCGCGCTTGAAATAATATGCGAAAAATTCTAGGAATACGGTTTTAATTCATTAGTTGCCAAATAATGTTAGGCCTTTTTTCATATCTGCGTCATAATCAAAATATGCATATTTCAAAAATTCCTACATAATATATTATCAATGTCACTTATAACTATAAACTCGATATGTAGGACTTTAATTGGCTCGAAGTATTTTTTTAATATAGCTAGTCTAGACTGAGGAGGCGTGAAAATAAATTCCGCTATAAAATATGGGGTAATAAATATAAGATTTATTGCCATCAATATTACATACAAGATTAAAATATATCTAATAAAATCTTTTAAAGGTAAATGACATAAGTGAGTCATGTAGTCCTGCAAATGCTAGTCAAATGTCTTTGGGTCAATATGGCAATGTAATTTAGTTAGTTAATTTCACGATAGCGCATAATTCATACTACTTTAAACCTTATATGTTTGTAATAAAAGTCATTCCGTGTGTGGTCGTAAAATGAATTTGTTATAGTATCATGTACTGTTATCGCCAGTTTTTTCACAAAAAGTATAATAATATAAATAAAATTAAGTGTACCTAAAGTTTTTTCCAAGTCAAATTCTTGTGACAATCAAGTTTCTTATAAATTTAATTTTATGAATCACTCATTTTCAATTCGCACACCTATATTATTAAAGGCATAAAATGTGCATTTAAAATGTGTTATTTTAATGTCACACGTCCTCAAATAATCTTTTATTAATACATATTGGATTATATTTATTTATGATTTGAATTATAAATATTTCCTTGCAATTTGTGCGGCGTCTTTTTGAACCGGTAATGAATCATTCATACATAATAGAAAATTAATTAATTACTACTCGACAAGGGGGTTTGAGTGCATCCGCCAGGGTTGTGGTGCATGCTTTTGCGAATCCCATGACCCTGGCAATAGGCTTGGTGGCGTTGACGGGTGCGGATTTTTAGTCAATAAACGCCCAAGCGGAATCCGACCCCGTTGCCTCCCCTGGCGGCGTGATGGTATGTAAAGGAAGTTTATAACAGTGACATACGCTCACTAATCATGAAACTACTAAGACTTAAAGTTTTGCTAGTCGGTGAGAAGCGGTTCAGGGAAATTTTAATACAATCTGGTAGTACATACCGTATATATCACATACATACGTAGTAGTATGTTTATTGTATGGAATTCAGTAGAAGTCCAATATGATCACATCTTAATTTCATTTCCTATATCCAGAAATTTTGAACTTCAAAGATACACCATCTCTTAAAGATGTAATAGAAAATAATATACATATATGTATTAATGTTATATTTTTTTAAAATGTATCTACGAAAAGGCATTTTGTAATATTTACTCGAGTATATAAATACTCGAGTATATAATATAAAATGTTGCAATAAAAGTGGTGTATCAGGGCCTCAAATAATAATTTCAAAAAGTAATTCCAAAATAGATTTTGAAAAGAAATTCCAGTTTTTTTAACGTGTATTTATATGACCCGGTTCAAAAGGATGTCAAGACAGCCGTAAACTATGTCTCTATACGTTACTTCTTCACGAAAAATGCTCAATTTGTCGGACATTGTGTCCCTTTGTTACACCCGTCATGGTACTCACAGTACACACACATGCATTTCACAACACAGCGCAACGTGCAAAAGCCACAGAATAAAAAAATTGATACGGCCACGGGTATTTTTCACGTAGATAGACAACAAAAGGTACTGTTACTTAATCCGTGTATGTACATTATGTTCGGTGTTATTGTTATGTGAACAATTTTCCAGTTGTAGTATCGAGATTGGTGTGTGAGTTGGTCACCCGACAGTCGCTTTCCCGCGTCGCCACTTTCTTGTCAAGTGATACGGTGTGGTCACATTAATGTTATGGCAACCGCATGTATGTAATACGTCGGTAATATGTATCATGTTATGCGGTTGTGTTATGAATTTTACATGAACAGAATTGGAGCAAATGCTTTTTAACTTTGGATTTTTTAGATTCATTCAATGACCACCGTGAATTTGAACAATGAGTTTTGACATACTCCGACGAAAATATATCCAAAAACTAGGAATGTCTGAGTAAATTTAGAATTGATATCGTTTTGTAAATTCACATTACATAATAAGACTTACATTTATACTTTAAAAATATAAATAGATAGCTAAATAAATTATAATAAATAACATTATACTTACAGCCTATATTATAAACTTGTGCCTTAAAATATATTTATTTCTGGATATCATGACACAGCGCCATCTAGTTCCGACATAAGGCAGTGTTAACTACCGCTGGACTAATTGGGTCGTCAAAAGTTGAACACTGGACCTTTATTTATAGTTTTAGTACCAGTCTAAGTAATATATACCACTTTAAATTATTAAACTTAATAAAAAATCTTCTATCAACGTTTCAAGAGGGTGAAATAGGGGTTGAAAATGTATATGGGAAGTCTGTCATTTTTTAAAGTAAGAAGAATATAATTTAATATTTAAGCTCTTCAGTACAAATAATTTAACCCCTAAGGGGCGAAATGGGGAGGAGAAATTTCTCTAAAATGCGCGGGCGAAGCTGCGAGCAACAGCTAGTAATCATATAAAATGATATGATATCAAATAAAACAACAGTTAAGCTCGTTGACCGAACGATTAAGGCCTATCGTTATAATGTATAATAGGTGTAATAAAAACAGGCTCAACAGTATTAGAAATTCAAATTAGCGTTGGGTTTTTACGTGAATATTCACAATTTAAGGTCTAATACAGACTTACCAAATAGAATTCGAGATTTTATAGCTATAAATCGTACAATAGTCCTCTAATAATGTCGGCCAAGGCTGCTGGCTGCAGTTTCACAAACGTTAGCATTAGACATTCGACGCATGTCTGTCTGTCTGTTTGTCTTGTCCTAGGCACACATCTGGGAACAAAGGTATCTGGGTCAGTGTTTGTTCAAGTGGGTTAAACCCCCTAGGGAGTAGTGACACTACTAGTGTACTGTTTAAACGTCATTCGTTTAAACGGGCTAGAATTAATTTAAAAACTGTTCTAATTATTCCGCAGTGATTGCAACGTCTTATCGTGGTGAGTATAGTGGTCGCACTCGCGACTGCTGAGCGTGAGGTCTTGATTTCGATTCCTAGCAGTTCTCTATGAAATTCTTTGCAGTGGATTCGTGCCCGAGTAATGATAATAGGGCTGTTCCTTAAATCTCCCATGCACTCCTACATTTTGCTAGCAACTGTAGTACTGCTCTGTTTACCCCTGTGGTGATGTAGGCGTGATGTTATGTTACACTTGTTAAATTAAATCATGGCACATTTATAATTCGTTTCGGTTTGTTTGGTCTTATTGTCAGTCTTCAATTGCAATGACACTTGAAATGGCACTGACATAAGTCTAGATGTAATCTCGAACTAACTTATGACTAAACCTGTCTTATAACTACTTAATAACCTCAGTCTACTTAGCCTACTTTTGTTATTAATCGGGTATATGTGTGATATTGTGCATAAGCATGTGACATTTTGAGGAGCAATCTGAAAGAGGTTTTATTCAGTATTATACAAAATACATTGCCCGCTTAAAAATATTTTAATAAATTCCATAGTGACTTAATATTTTTCAATGTCTCGCATAAAATGCGTGCATTGTTAAAAATTCCTTTTGATATTTAGACTAAGGCAAACAAGTTCTTGATTTAAATAAAGGCAGGGGTTAACAACATCTTGTTATAAGTTCATTCACGGACAGAGTTCGGACACAAACAGCCGGCCAAGCAGTATGACCTTAAGACCTGATGGTTGTTAATCTATGTCTTATCTGCGGTGAATAGTTGTTCATTTTAGAATAAAATTGTTCGCTATAACAGCTCGCCTTTCACATTAGACGTATATATAAGTGAAATTGATGACTAGTATTTTCGAGGTGATAGGAGAATATAATATTTTTATTCTAATACTGATAAATTTAGAATTTAGGCGTTTTGTTGTTTAAGTTACATACATACATTTATTTTGCTAAACACCCTAATATTGCTCGCTTTTTTGTAAAATCTCGCCAAATTTACCATTCATTTTACAATGTAAAGGCCATTTTCAAACAAACTAAAAAATAAAGTTGATTCTAAAATCAACGCGTATGTAATTTAATGTAAAATCACGTCTTATGTAATTTTTATAGAGTAATCCGAATCCATTTAAAAAAAAAACACTCCTCATTTTACAATGTAAAGGCCATTTTCAAACAAACTAAAAAATAAAGTTGATTCTAAAATCAACGCGTATGTAATTTAATGTAAAATCACGTCTTATGTAATTTTTATAGAGTAATCCGAATCCATTTTAAAAAAAAATCACTCCGAAAAGCCATCAAACAATAGTTGTTTGTTTTGGAAGTATGGAGTCAAGAAGCTGGTTGAAAGAGGTTGTTGTCATATTACCCCAATAGCCCTAGATAGCCACGATGGAAAAATAAGCGTCTTATGTATTATATTATGTTCCATATATAAATAACATGCCAAAAGGTTACTGCAGGTATTTTGGCCTTCATATCTATTTTGCATTCTTGTATTAGATCACAGGTATATAAATATTGTCTGACATGTGATTTTTACTTTTTTTGTCACTATTATAAAATATCTGGTCCCAGTCCAGTGTTTTTGACTTACTACCTATAAAAAATTCTCATTAGAAGCTTGGAGTTTAGAATTGTGCCTGAAAAATGTCATGCAACGTGTTTACCTCTGGCATGAAAAATAATATAATGATGAATATGGTAGGACATCGGTATACGTTTGCCTAATCTTATTACGAGAATTAGGCTCGAATTTAGGTATCGATTTACTTAACAATCAACATAATGTAATCCTTTCAACATTCTTATATAACGCCTCGCCGCATAAAATATTAAGGTAACATAAAACATTATTCGACGCTCACGCATAATTCGAATAATATGTATATTGAGATAATCTATAGGACCAAAATGTCGGAAGGGTCAAGGCTGATCATTGTGTATATATTTTATAATCAGTTCATTAAAATAAGACTAGGTCATATCGATCATATTCGCCGTATATGCAACCTTATTTTATATGGAAATGTTCTGTATTTAATAGACTGGGTTATGTAGGAGTTTCTTTGTTAGTACATTTTAAGAAATGTATTTTTATTTGTTGACTGTTTCACCATCGTTGGTCCCAAGTGCCCAACTGCTAAACAGCAGGATCTGGGTATCAGGTTTAGTCTAATGTACTGATAACTCAAAGGTCTCTCAAATTCTAGGAATCGAACGCATCATTGATTTCAAAGTTGTATGCGTATTTATCACATGCTTAAAAGGTGAAGGAAAACATTGTGAGGTAACCTACATGCCTGAGAGATTTACTTGCGCGCTTTGCGGGCGTGTGAAGTCTGCCAACTTGCAACGGCGTAGTGAATATAGCTTAATTTCTCTCAAATAAGGAGAGATCCGTGCCCGCGAGGGGGATAGGAAATAATGCTAATGAGAGAAATTACCTCCCAAATTTCAAGTTTCTAGGCTTCATGCTTTGCTATAGCTGATATATACATATAATATTACCACAATAAACCTGGATATTATATGCATGATGGGAAAATAAGAGACTTTATTATTATATGTTTCATATATCACTAAGACCTCAAAAGGTTATGCAGTATGCGGTCATTTTAGCCTTGACATCTATTTTAAATCGTTATTTGAACATAAGGTGTAAGTACTATAGGTAGTATTGTTTGGTTATTTAATAGGTCGATACTTCTAACTTTTTAATTGACTCGTGCTCGTGCGATTGTAATCTTTTTGATTTACAGTGCATGCCCTTAAATGTTTTATGTATAAATCAATTATTGTACGGTGTATATAGGTCCTATTGTTGCAATCACTTGTGGAGCCGCTAGCCTTTAGTATATTGCCTCATAGTACCGTATAGCAACATTAACGACAAGTTAACTTGTAGCTGCAACAAATTTTATTATATGGCTGGCGGATACATTAATATGCACTGACGTATTATTTCTACGCCTACATTCCCTAAGGATAGAGTTAAACGAAAGCATACTAATACGCACCCATAGATCACCAGTATGTTTCTTAGGGTGATTTTTTAGGAGGTAGGGCATAGCGAGATTTCTCGCTCAAATTGAGCTACCCGACTGGGGAAGTACCTCCGCCTTACAGAATACGAAACGCCTGCTCGTTAGCCCCTTATCGCAATAAAAAAAATTGTTTAATTATGAAGTAAATTGTATTTACTGTATTATTACAGATATCATATCAAATCAAATATCAATTGTATGTACGAACATGTTCCATTTAGCATGTCTAGTGATGTAATTAGGGAAGACATTGACTCTTGAGACACATGCTAACCTAGAAGTAGCAGAACTTCGATGTTAAAATGTCAATAATGAATAATGGCCCCCAATAAAGATAATTTATTTAGATTTTTGTGTTTAGACCCAGATACATGGAAATTTGAGAGGCCTAGAACACTTGCTTAAATAATTTTATCAAAGGTCCGAATATGTTTAAATTATGTAAATAGTATCACACAATGTGTCAATTTCACACTAGATATTTTTATATTGAAGGAGATTCGGCAACATGCGCCCACGCAGCTTCGAAGGTCGCGAGAATAAATCAGCTAATTTTCTACTAGTAACTGCAATATACCTACTAAGTGTTGATGTATTGAGTTATATAATATGCTAAAGTTTGCCAAATATATCTGCAATAACATTTGCATAAGAATTGTGCGATGGGCCGGTGTCACATATTGATAATTGCATTCCTTGTTAGACAATGTATGCTATTGCATATATTGTCACAATTGTTTGTAATCTATTGTCATTAAAATTGAATGCTAAATGTTTGTGTTGCATATGATTGATAGTTCAGTGGTTTGGTAATTGAATTCCGGGTTCGATACACTAACGGAACGATAATATTTATCTTTGTGAACTGCATATAAAGATAGACTATGTATTTTTTTTCACCAATCAATCTGATAGATGGGTTCGTTTTATATCATAATATATTAAAAAATCCTATATTATCTATATTAAGGTTTTAAAATTCGAATACAATAAAAAAAATACATTCCAGACTGAAGTGTCAGGTGTGTTATTAAGCCGGATGATATCATGACACAAATATCTATCAGTTACGAACACTCGACTGTGATGGTCAGTATTTAACACGCGCGTAGGTTTTTATTGACATAAATGTCTAGTAGCAACCTTGTGCACGTGTCATTAATCAATCCGGATTTTTTTTTGTGTGTTTGTGATTAGGTATTCTTAAATATAAAAATGAGAAGTGTATAGTTCAATTAGTAATATCATTTAGGGGAAAGTAGTTATTTATTTCGAAATGAAGAAGGTTTAATTTTTTTTGCTGTTTTGGACAAGAATCTGGAAAAAAAAACAAACCGCAGCTCTATGGAATTGCAACAAATTCCATAGACTCTCTTTTATATTAAAAGTTATGACAGTTTCTATGCGTATTGCATTCTTCAGTATTCTGATAAGTGTGCATAGGTCTGTCATAAATGGTTAATAGTTAAAATATTTAATATATAGAATATAGTGTAATTGGACTTTATATGTTTTTTTTTATGCTGAGCCGTTTCGGTACTAATTTCGCAATCAAGAAAGCGGAAGACAATGTTAACAAAAAGCATTTAAATTTTAAATTATTATTTCCTTATAAAAAACTAAACACCGATTAGTAAATTACCAAAACTTATTGGCCACAAAGTTTTTTATACGTCCCGCTCCTTAAACGAATTTAAATTTAAATAAATAAAATAAAATAATAAAATGGAACGATATACCTAGGTATCTTATTTATTTATTTAACTAGGTTCAGCAACAGTTGTTACAGATATAATATAAACAGGAACATACAAGTATTTGTGTCTTATACCTAACTAACGCAAACCATTCTACCTTTATTAAACATTGTTATTTAATAGCTTTTTCAGTCAGAATATTGAAAATCGTTTCATCATTTAAGCTGATCACGCAATAATTTGCCACTACAGGGATTAGATTTCCTATTACGGAAGGCAGTTTTAACACCGATGCACTAATCGGTTAAGACTGTATTAATAAATTGGTATATACAATTACTAATGTCAGTAACTCCAGCTTATTCTTACAATTAATTGCACCGTGTAACGTATATCATATAGCTAGTTGACGTCGATCATTATCGGTTATATAACTCACGATGTCCGAGTCACGGAATTGTTTTTTTTTATTGTTTCAACGTTTCGCGCACTTTCACGGTCATGAATGGTGTGTTGTGTGGTGTGGGGTGACTTTCTTTTGGTGCGCCGGCGCATTGACAGCTGTTTTCTACCCACCCGATGACCGCTTGATGCAATGTCACAGTCAGCAATTATTTCGTCTAATCACTGCGACCGTTAATTACGTAACCGATTGCATAACGATTAATCGATTTGGTATCGAGTTGTGGTGTTTTATAGCAACTTTAGTGTTGGGTAAATAGTTAAATTTTGTTTGGGAAGAATCGATTTAAAATGTCTGAAATAGAATTAACAGTTTTTGTGTCGTATTGGTAGATTTTAAACTAATTAAAATAATACAAAATTAGCAATTTAATTCATGTAAATATTGTAGATTTTGTAATACTCGATGCCAAAGGTCAAGATGGGTAGGTCCACTATAATTTTGAAATTTCATATCAATCTATTAAACAAACTTAACTGCAACGCAAATGTCGTGAACTTAAGTTTAGTATTAGATTGTAAGAAAGAAGAATGCTGTATACATTTCTCTTGAATAATAAACAACTTGATTTCATGAATAATTTGATGATGACTCAACTATCTTAGTTGCTAAGTGATCGGCTTCTTGGTTCAATCTTTGTACGGATAAATATTTGAAGATTCACATATACTTGTTATGGGTGAGTCTAGGTGATAGTGTTTGTGATAAATGGTGTTTGTAAATGCAATCACGTTGAGAAAGAAATATCTAAAGTAAGGCATATTTTATATTTAATTGAGAATTGTATAAATATAAATTACATAACTGTAGTACATTCGATCACATTTATATATTAATTTTTAAAATGTGGGTCTCAGACCAATTTTATTGTGGGCCTGGAATTACTGAAATTTATTTATTACTGTGATGCCGGTAGTAGCTACCAAGGCCGATCAAAATACTAACTAAAACAAAGCATTTACCATTTCAATGAACATTGAACATTTATTTGCATATCAGTAATCAGATATCATAAAGCCGTAAATTATACTTGAAATAAATTACCTTTTTTCACGATCTATATCTGCCGGAATTCCTGCCATACTAATATACATATTATTATAATAAGTTCCGTAAAATAGAGCATAATTTTATTGAAAAATAATCTTGAATTCTAAATGCTCAACTTAAATATCAATGACAAATTAATTTATATTGTCACTTGGGTCTGCAATAGTACTTGACAAATAGGAGTGCTAATGAGTGGTACAGTCGCACACTAATCTGATTGTGCAGTGTTTGTTTAGTAGTTAAGTAATGATCATTGGTGAGACAAAGTGCTTCACCAAAGAGGTCAAACGCTGATCCATTCAAGGTTTAAATGTTGAGATGTAATTGAGTTCTGTATGTATGTATGTGTTTGGTATTTACATGGTAAAATATGTACATGTTACTTACAATGGCTTTTTATTCGACTTCGCTATTAATAGTACACGATTTACGCCTAACAATAACTTAATTGAAGTGCATACTATAGTAAATATTATGATAAATTTATTCTTGAAAAAATACATAATAAAACACGTTCTACGCATGAATCTAAGTTTCCGCTTCAATAAAAAAATCCATCCATCCAAAATTGGGTAATCGCATTCAAGGTTTGAGTCAATGTCAGAGTATATTTATTATGGATCAGGTTTGAGCTAAATCGTATTCGCGATCACGGCAATATTTTTTACAGGATAGGCGTACTGAAACAGATATATTTGAAAAAATAACCTATTAACATAATGCCAAAATTAATGTTGGAGAGTTTTCTAACTAAAACCCCTAAAACTGTCCTATAACTTACAATCATTGCCTACATGAAGTCTGGGTACAACAATCAAAAATCTTATTTAAATTTACAAAAGCCTGCCGTAACTTTAAAGTATAATTTGTCTACAAATATATTTCCAGCAAATAAATCCTATTTTCTTAATATTATGTTCACATAATAGTATATCACACAAACCAGTACCCAGTGAAACATGCCCAGTCAGTGAGAAATCGAGTTGATACACTCTTCATCTTCGCGTTACGGTAAAATGGGCACTTTCGCATTTCTCGGGTTTGTGTAACCTTACGCAATGAACGTGTCATCTAATTACTTCACATGTAAAGAAGAATATTTGGAAATTCCAAAGAAGTTGTCGAGAATTATGTATTTATTTGATAAATACACTGCCAACAAGATTTAGTTGGTAAAAGAAGAAGTAAGACAAGCGAAATAACTTTATTTATTTTGTCCATTACAAACGAATGATCACACATACAAACAAGTTTATTTATACTTAGAACAACTGATTGCAAGCCAAACACACATTTGTTACGTGTGGGAATCGAACACACAGTCCGTGGCACTAGACTAGGTCGCTTAGCCACTGTGTTCAACCATGTAAATTTTGCCTTTACGATTAATATGATCATTTATCTTCTTGTACATCACATTCACATCTCTTTATTGACTACTTCCCAGCCTTTGAAAGTATTAATACATTTATAATATCAATCAAGATACTTCTTATACTGTACTTAGTTCCTATGTTGAGCAATACTTGCGTAATTAATTAGCACTGTATGAGCATTATAAAGGAAAGAAAGTGTCGTTAGCTTCTTAGGAAGGAAGCGTTTTACTGCCGTTTCGCTAATATATGTACATATTTCTTGTATACAATTAGTGCATATGTATCGATGTGTAATTTTGCACTGTCAACTGATTATAGACTCGAAGGAACCATATTTCCTTGACAATCCTAGATAGTATTATATGACTTCACGTATGGAACCCGGGACAAGAAATAGTTAAACCAATGTCCACTTACTCAGCTGTTACTGAGAGCTTCGTCATGCACCCTCCAATACTTTGATCATCTGGTAATTGACGTTTAGTAGTGTGAGTGGAGTTCTTCACGTCCCGCTACCACCCCGGCAGGCAGGAATGTTCATCAGGATTTTCTACATCTAAAAAATGACAGAAGGTAGGTTAGTCACGCTTGCGAGCAGTAGACAATGAGACAGATGTTCTTCAAGATTTGTTATTATGGTTATTGGTGTTTCCATCGCGAATGCGAATGGTGGACACACGTTATGTTCGGTAGATACGTTAGATGCGGCAGATACGTTCATCATGTGCTTCTACCTAGGGTTTAAAACACGCTGTAGCCGATGCCCGATCTTCGCTCGAGTTGCTTTGTAACTATTTTGACAACCTTATATGCCAAAACGGCCTAGTGGCAACAGTTGTATGTTGAGGTGATGATCACCTAATTAAATACAAATCACAAGTTCCTATATTGCCTGCCAATTTATCTTGTTATTAGGTATATACGTAGGTATACATATATGTTGCTTTAAATAGATAGCGCTATTGTGTGAAACTAGTTTCTAAAAGCTAAAAATACATTCAGTATTTATTCTTCAAAGTAATTCGATTATGTCATTAAAATTCAAGTCACATTATTCTAGAACACTTATCTAACATACGATCACGTATTGACAGTAACGTATCGTGTTAACGGTTTGCGGTTTCTGTTGACCCCACCATATACCCACTTCTAGGGTCCATCCGAACAAGAAACGTGATATTAATGTCTTAAATATATATTTTAACTGCTGCCATTATTTACTGCTACTAATTTGAATTGCTAAATAGCATATTAAAACAGATGTTATTGACTTTCGTATTAATAATAACTAATAAATATTTTGTCTTTTAAAATACAAAATTAATTAGGCACTTCAAAACGATATTTGGCTTTCATGCCATAAGAAGTTTTTTTCTAGATAGCTTGTTGCTTTATAATCTGTACTTAAAAAAAATTAAGAAAAATTGTCTCCAATTGGACCTTAAACATACCTACTAACGAAATATGGGAGTGTATGAGTACTTCTCTGCCCACCTTTTCGGGAATACCAGCATAATATATTACGTTACAATGAATGTCCTCTCCTAATAGCGATATCTGGCAGACAATTGCTTTTTTCTATAATGGCTGAGAATCCCTTACCTATCCCGCCGCAATTTGAGTAAAAACGCTTGTTGTCAATGTCAACAAACCCAGTGGCTAATGATATGCCTGGCTAGCTACTACCTTCACGTAACGACCGGCGCCAAAATTTTTTACTGTGTTCTATATTATGTCTTGAAGAGGGAAATACCCTAACATTTTCTATATTTATCTTTTACATTTATGACCCCAGGATTAGATTCAAACCAAAAAATGCTTTAAATATTTATGATGATGATAAAGTAAACCATTGAAAAGACAGTGAATGAAAATTTATGTACGACAAATTGACGACCTGACTGGCGCAGTGGCTGTTCTGTTGTAGTTGTTCCGAGTCTCGGCGTCTGTGTATGTGAAAATTTGTGTTTGTAAACGCACCCACGACACAGGAGAAAATCCTAGTGAGGGGCAACGTTTTTTAAAAAAAACAAAAAAAAAATGGGCATCGTTCGTATTTTTTAGGGGTTTCCATATAGCCTTTATATCATATCATACCACACTTTGCCTTACACTCCTGGAACCCATGTATTCCTACCATGCGGTTTATTTAAAGTCTGAATCCATGTGCATATTTTGCAAAAACAAAACAACCGATGAGTTTCATATTTGTCGTGAGAGTTAAAAATCGCTTAATTACATGCTGTAATTTATAATACGACAAAGAAATTATAACCTGCACCAATAAAACTGAACTACGAAGAAACAACTCACACATTTGCGAATGGGTATTAATACACATGTGCGTGTGTATGTGTGTGTGATGCGCTTGCGCCGATGTCGTTGAGTTTTCACTCGCCTTGTTGTAAACTGGAAGTGTCGCGGTGCGATATAATAAGCGTAATATTTCCAGGGAAATTTTGTTTTACTGTTCTTTAACCAGTTAGCTAATAGGTAAAGTGAATATATATTTTCTAGCCGTCTACCGTACAGAGTTTCCTTTGAATTTTTACTTGAAGCGTGTTGGATATTCACATGTGGTCATAGGTTTATATAGGTACGTCTAAGTTTATAGAAATCGCTCTCATACCTAAATTTATATTTAACTTCGACTTTCATATGAATATTCAAAGTATTGATTACTTAATAGGCTTTCGTTATTGACTTAATCTTTTTTTTATATAAATTTCTAAACTTTTGCACAATTAAAACTTCTGAAATATACAAGTTTGAAAACTGATTTCAGCTAATTATGATTTGATGAAATCTGTTTTCTGCATCGTGGCTATTCGTAATTTTAATTTAAAAGCATCCAACACCCAAAAATTAATGCTATTAAGAATACAAAATTGTAAATAATTATTTAAATTTAGTGTTACCTATATAAAAATATAACAAGCGAATATTCGGATTAATTTAAATTTATTAATTTGTTAATAATTAGCACTTCTTTATTATCACACATATTTATTCAACCTCATAAAATGTGGACGGAAAAATTAACTTAATTTTTGCATCTCTAACGACTAAACCAAGGTTACTTTGCGCATAAAATAATTTGTGCATTTTGTCACAAAACATTGCTAATACATTTTATTGATTTATTTAGCAGGTTACTGATACGATTGTATCTCAATGTGGCAATGATTTAAAATATCGTTTTAATTTTAAATTAAATGAAGATTCAGAAGTATGCGAAGAATCTTCTGACACCATAAATCAAGAGATGTATGTTTAATTTTTGTGAATTTTGCAAGTATCAACATGTTTCAAGATCGCCAAGAGTTGATGTCGGCATTAATAATGCATACAGCTTGCATAATTTTAAGCTCCTTTAAATGAATACACATTTTTTACTTTGTCATGTAACCAGGGGCCTACGTATTCAGAGGTCTCAAGTTCCATCACTGACTTCGAAGTTACGTGTTTATTTATCAAATGCCCAAACGGCGAAAGAAAACATCGTATAGAAACCTGCATACCTGAGAGGTTTTACTCGATGGTATGACGTTTTTCAAATCTGACTAGACTAGTTTCTTAGATGACAAGCAGCGGGACAATAAATGGGTTGATGCTGATGCATTCGATGTTATTTGTCTAACCCTTGATTTAGAAACAACAAACTCTACAATGAAATGCAAAAGCAGTGAAGAGATAAAGATGATTAATTATAGAAAAGTATATCCAAATACATTTCTAATTTAAATCGTATCATATTTATCATACTCTATAAGTGTGTGTATAAATTGCATAGGGTTTCCTAGCAATACAGCAATACTTAAAAGGCAATATCAAATGACAAAAATGATGATAAAAACAAATACAGATCAGGAACATCCATTTACCGTCACTTCAATTTCTTCGAGCTTTCTTTTATTGAAGGTATACGAGATTAACTCGTAGTGTATATTATGTGTGTCTATTACGAAACACCGTGTTAAGGCGATGTCACTTATCACGTCTGTCTCCGGGTGTATCCCAATACTTCATGACACCAGAAACAGGACTGGATTTTCAACACGGTGCTAGAATATAGATTGGCTTGTGGGTGCGGTCTGCTTCCTAGATTGGCTTAGATTGGTTTTTTTATATCTAAGCTACACATAAATTGACACCTCCTACCAATTTTAGCTTAGGAAGTAAACTTGAGTGAGCCGGGGAATTGTGTAACAATGACAGCTTACACTGTACAGACGGCTAAAGAATTCTATATACAGGTTAATAATAATTCATGTTTTATTTTATTATTTGTTTTTAAAACTTTACTGCCTGCTTTCATTACTGTTAGGCGTGAAGATCTAGGTACAATTAACAGGTCGAAAGAGTTATACGACTTTTCTATATGATTTTCAGTACCGTTCATCCGTATGGTACCAATTGCAGTTACAAAAGAAAATCTGCAGTAACATGAAATTGCAGTAATAATTGGGTTTTTTAGAACTCAACTTCTTAACAAATCACATGCAATTTATTTGTCAGTCAATTTATTTGTGTTGATTACAGAAAACATTGAGTATTAAATGTCAAATAAGCGTAAAATTAATTTAAATCTTCAAACATTTGCGTCAATGTCAAATATATTAAATATGTATTAATTGATTGCTAAATAAATATTTGTGTTTAAGTATTAAATCTAAATAAAATGCGGTCGACATAATTTTACGACTTTTTTGAGGCGCGATTGCTAAGCGTTCGGCTTTGCGTCACAGGTTATGCGGCCTGCAGGTGATAAGTGAGAATTTTGATTGTGTGTACAAGTGAAAATAATTGTACAGGGAAATGTCAGTTTGTAGGTTTGTACCTATTCGGTGCAAAAACTACTATATGAGTCCCCGAATCTAATAAATATGATACAAATTCGGGCAGTGGTTTAATTACAACTTTTAAATAAAGGCTATCACTTAACTATCGTAAATGGACTGAGACCTTTATAAACAAGATCTAATAAAATTGCTGAAATTGGGTATAGATCTTAGGACTTCCCGCTGAGTAGAGGCTCTAGAAATCGCTATACCTATTAGGCTATTAATGAAGATATAATTTAAATTAATTCATTATAAATATTTCCCGTTGTTTATGATTCAAGACGATCACCTCCGATCGACGATGAAGGCTTTCGACAAAAAAACTATATTTATCTATGTATCGCCTATGTTAATATGCGAATTGGAAATTATACAAAATGTACTGTTATAAAAGATCCGGTTTGGTGATCGACCGATCTCAACATACGTCATCGAGTGGTTTATAAAGAAATGTAATTTTGCTTTCTTTTGAGCGGAATAACCGCAACAGCCTTTATAGCTCTTATTACATTCAAACTAAGATCCATTTTACACTGTGTTTAAGTTAGTTTTAAAAGTTAAGTAAATGACTTTTGAACTTTCTTGGATGTTCGTAGCGGTTTGGGTGTTATGTCAAATGTTACCAAAATGTAAAATATGATGTGCCTTTTTTTTTAAATGTCAGTGTAAGGTAAGAGCCACGGGTTCAAATCCCGGTAATATTTGTCTGATTAGCATAAACTTATGTACTTGAGATATAAAAGTGTCTAGGTATAATATATATTTATTTTAAAAAAAAAATGGATCTATCAATCCGTAACGAAAGCTCGTTTAGCTCGGAACTAGATGTTGCTATGTAAAAATGTCCGAATATATCTACTTATTATTATAAATAACTCGAATTTAATATAAATAATATCCTCTAGGACTAAAACTTGACATTGACTCCATCTCCTTACGTCAACTTATAGTTGTCGATTGATGTCCCAACCTTTTTTTTGTACAACTCTTTAATGTATTAAAAGTCGATAATGATTCGCTAAAATATGAGCAACAAACTCCTGCGATGATGCAATTGTTAAGAAAGCTTTATTTATATATTATTATAGCAATGTAATCACCACTAAAAATATACTGATATATCGAATTTACGAGTCGATTCGTTAGACAATAGTTTTGTGGGTAGGTATTTCAATTAATTATACACTTCAACAGGAAACTTTTTAATATTTACGTAATTGTTGCAAGTTTGTTTCGTAAACAGTGATTTATTTTCAGTAACCAGTTAAAACTGAGAATATATTTTAGAAGAGTTGTGTTAAGTTTGGACAAAGCAGTTATAGTCTAGTTGTGTGACCAGTAGATTGTGAGTCCAAAATTCAAATTCATATCTAAAAGCACGCATTGAATTTTCGAAGTCACGTGCTCAAAAATATCGTTAAAAAAACGTAGAGTTCAAAGATTTTCTTAATGGCGTGTGAAGTCTGCCAATCCGTAGTAATAATAATAATTGTTTATTTTCATAACAAACTTTTGACAATTTTTTAAAGACTACATTATTTATCTTAAGAAAAATGAATTAACCATATGTAGTCGAACTAAGCAGAGCCTGTATTTCGACTATCTGCGCCAATTCCCAATTAGATACCGAAGGTTTGCCCTTATTATAATAATATAGGTTAAGTACAGTACTTGTGCTAAGTAATATCTTTCAAATGGGGAAACCGGGACTAGTACATTAAATAGGTTGATTACTAGCGATAACGAAATGGGGAGTGGAAAGTTGAGACAAAACATATTTTTCTATTAAGTATGCCACAAAAAAATGATTATCAACGTTTAAAAATAATAGTAACTATCGCGCTTATTACCGTGGGAATTTTTTGAAAAATAATTACAGAAATCATGTAAATAGAGCATAGTTGCAAACTTGTGCTAGTTAGTGCATGAGATCATCAATTAGACAAGTGCTGCGCCCGCGCCGCGCCGGTAACGTTACCTCGCTTTGTTTCGCACTCTCACAGGTTGCGAATCTTTTCAATTAATTTTCTTCTCACAGAGTGTCTGTAACCTCTGCTGCGGTGGTTCTGGTCGAGTTTTGATATTACAACAATTGACAGGGGAGGATTTAGACTTATTTCTTGCTAACTTGACAATTCATTCTGAAGTTTAACTTAATGCTACTATTTAAGACATTATTATCTATATTGATTACATTATTTACTACATAAGACATATCTATTTTAAAAAATATTTCTTCCAGCTTCCTCCAGTGGGTACATGCAGACATACACCATTTTAAGTAATATGCAACGAAATGAAACATTTAAATTTACAAATTGTTATGCTATTTTGACTCAGCCTATATTATTATCTATAATACTAGTCTGAGAAAATGTTAGCTTGAAGAAGAACTGTTGCAATACATAAAACAATACCTTCAAACAAACGTAACGAAATTACAGAAACAAAGCGCGATGAACATTCACATTTTAGCACCCTTGACCAATTCCCATTCACCCAGTCCGGCCCTGAAGCCAGGTGTACTCAACCGTTTCCCATAAGAAATGTGGTTGCGGCTCGCAAATTGCCCGTCATTTGCGTATGGATTATGTGGAATTAAAGTTAGGTAACCTAAGCTTCTTTGTTGTTGAGTGTTGCCCTGTAAAGTGCTACACTTCGCGTAGGTAGGCAATTGGCCAATTGCTGGCTCTTAAAACATGATTGTCTTTGTGAGCTATTATAGTTTAATACAGATGTAGATTAAGTACCTACATATGAAACTAGCATTAATGTATTACCTATAAATATTTAGTTTATAAAATTACTTAATAAATAATAATTATTTATGAAGTTTGCTCATACAGCAAAATATAAATAATTATAATAATTTATACATCATTTGTAATATATTTATTTATAATATTTATGTACACGCACAGTTTTATGCACAGCGTTATACGTATGTAATTCGAGACTGTTGTAGGCACAATTTTAACATCGAGCGGACAATAATTATTATGACTTAATTATTATAACTTTGCTTGACGTCGGTAAACACTAGCTCATTCACTTACGAACATTCGACCAATAATGTAGTTTAGCTAAAATGTTGTAATATTATACAATGTACATTAATTATTACTTAAAATTCACATTGGGTACCCAAAAAACTCGAATGTACTAACATTAATGTAAATTTATGCCATCTCTATACTTTCTTGGACGAAACAAAAGAAAATGTTTCATTTTGTAAGATCTTATGTGACTTATTTCACTTTCTAATAACAACCTTTTGTTTTTGTTGCAGGTAAATACTTTACTGATCGTCTTTCTGTGGGAGAAAATTTTATACCGTGTATAAAAGGTATGAATAGGAAGGAAAATTTGTACACTTTCATATTGTCACTTAAATACCGGCTTCAACGTTTCTTTTTGACACAGTCTTACACACAAATAATGAATTGTGATTTAAAAAAAAAACAGTAAATACAAGAACATTTTTTCACATTTTTTTTATACACCTACAAGGATGTGTAGGTTGCATTACTATCAATTAAAAAGTATAGTTAGACCAAGTATAGATGCTTGAATAAATATATACATATTTTCTTTTAACCGTCTACATAAGCTGTAGCTTAGCACTTTATCTTTAGCTCATTACCTCGACAATTTTCTATAAATTCTCGCAACATCACTTACAAAATATCAATTTATTTGCAAATAACCTACTAAAATAGTACATCTTCACAGTTGCATCACAGTCATAATAACATAACGTGTTATTAAATGATAATCTTAAAGAACTATTAACCTTTAAGATGGGAAAACGCTCGTCTGTTGGTGGTTTCAAAAGACTGGGTTTATAAGGCATTGTACCACGTGACCCGCGTGAATGACGTGGGAAAAGCTTGTACAATAATTATCATTATTTCATACAATGAATTCCTTTTTATGTTTGAGAGGCCCAGGGATACTGAAAAGCATATACGTAATAGGTAAATAAATGTTGAACTAAACATTATATTTATTATATTGTGATAAATTTATACATATACCAAAAGTATCATATTTTTCGACATAGAAGTATCTATGTATGTCAAAAAATATAATACCAGAGTAAAATGTAATAGCATTTAATTTCACTTGGATTTCATTTAAACGGGAAATTGGCTTATATTTATTTCATAACTCCGTTTGTCTGATTTGAAGAACACCGAATTCTGGTAGAATTTTATGTACCACGACGTAGACATGAAAATGACATTCAACGGCAATTTTGTTTTTATTATTATTAATTGTTAGTCGAGTATTCGGAAGAAAGTACAACGGAGTTTTTTATCGTAATCATGAAATAATATCTTTTTATACATAACAGCATTTATGCAAAAATTTTAAGAATGAAATTCTATAGTTCCAAAATAATTACGGAAAATAATCTTGTAAGGATCTCAAAAAGATTAAACATATTGAAAGTAAAAATTTCGCTCATGTAATTTCACTTTATTAGTAATAATATAAAACTAATTTGTTTTTTAACAGCGTCACTACGTACTGGGCACAAGTTTTAATATGCTTATAATATTAAGTAAACATCTTATCAAACGTTATTCAAAAAACGGTTTCGCATTTCACCAAATAAAAACCACTTTCATTCTCGCCATATCTGCATATTAATTCGTAAGGTCAATGCTACTATGACCGTCAACGAATTAAAAATTACCATGTTTATATAATTCAGACTGGTTTCAAATTTTGCGGTGGTCGTGTATCAAGCTGATTTTTATCTTTTCTCCACCGTCTATCGACCCCAAACTTGTCTAACTCTACAATTTTGTTTTCTGTCTATTTTTATTCGTGTAGGCGGAATATTTATGTATGACTAAACCCATTAATGTCTGCCATTAATAATTTTACCAGCTGACATATAATTTTTATCAACCCATTTTTCGTCCAACCTCTTGCGAATGGGTCTTTTTTTAAATGGCATCAGTTGTAGGTTAGCAAACTTCCCAAGTTATCGAGAAAATATCACAGGCATGTAGGTTTCCACCCAATGCTTTCCTTCTCCATTTTCAGTGACTTAACAATTAATTATTTATTACATGATTTCAAATAATAATATAACCAGAGGTCAATGACTTGGATACGTACTTTAGCAAATTCGGTTTCTTCACTAGTATTCTACTAGTACTACAATTCTCAGTAGCATCTCGGAGTTTAAATTTCTACCCGGTAATAGGGACATAGGCTCACTCCTTCACATGCGTGTAGTATGTAGAAATAAGAATCGAAGAAGTCTCAAAGTTTCTATCTTTATTATGAATGTAGTAGCGATATAGTAATACCAAAGTATTGACAAAGGATACAACTTGTACGGTTTAACACATGAGTGGGCGAACTGTTTATGCTAGTCTGTGGCCGTAGATCATTTTGCAACAGATCATTGCTACTTGTGTTAACGCCATGTTGTATGCGCATGTATTACAGTTCGTGTAGTAACTTACCTACTTCTTGCAATAAGTATAAAGAGGTGGCGATTTATGAGTGAGTTGGTAACAATAAAATTTGAAAATTGAATATGAGCTTGGACTTTATAAAAACATAGTGAATAGTTCGTACCAAATTAATGAACAAGCTGATCAATCGATCTGTAAGGTTAAGTTGCACTTACCTCGGTTAGCTTATAGATGGGTGACTGTTCTTAATGTATTGAGACCCCTCCATACCTCGAAGAGCGACAAAATTTGAAGTCTGAAGGCAATACTGATCAGCTAAATTAGTTCTTATAATATAAAGTATATGTCTATTTAAATAATAAATATAATTCGCGTAAATTATTATTAACGGGAGTCTTATTCGCATTGTACTTAATATGTTTCAAACAGCAAACAAGCTTTTAACTGGCACCGAAAGCATATTTTGAAATTATCCTACAAAAACTAGTCTCTATAAGCTGCAGCCATAGATTACCATAAATTGAGTTCAAATACACGATTTTATACGTAAGCATTAACCGATTCGATCAAAACTAAATATAAATTGCATGCAGGTACTTGATAAAATTAATTTAAATTTAGTATATTTACCATAAACATACATGTTTCATAATATTACTAATCACAAATTCTTGTGAAATATATTTGATTTATTTCAATGTTAAATGCAGCATAACTTTGGTTAATCAGTTATTGTTTTTTAGGGGTTGGTGGTAGAATAGTGAAAATTTAGAATAACAAGTATTTTTTATGCCAAATAACAAAAAAGGGTTTTGTCAAGAAAAAAAGAAAAAGAACTGTGAGGGACATCCTTATCACCTAGGGGTATAAAAATAGCCTATGACCGATCCTCAGACCTATCAAATATGCATACAAAATTTCATAATAATCCGTTCAGCTGTTTCGGAGGAGTTCAGCGACAAACACCGCGACACGAGATTTTTATATATAACTAGCTGACCCAGCAAACGTTGTTTTGCCACATTATAGGGGTTGGTGGACTAAACCTAACATTTAGGGGGATGAAAAATAGATGTTGGCCGATTCTCATAGATACCAGATAACCACAAAAAATTTCATCAAAATCGGTCAAGCCGTTTCGGAGGAGTATGGCAACGAAAACTGTGACACGAGAATTTTATATATTAGATATATAATGGTTACCTTCACCATTTAAGCATCTGATAAATACGTACCTAAAAGATGTAAAACCTATCAGAATATGAGTACCTATTACATATATGAAAGTACAGAGTGTTATATATATTACATTTTTCACAACCTTCAATTAATAATATGTATTACGAGAAAGCGGATACGTCCCAATGGCAAAATAGCCCATCTATACTTTGAAACTAAAGCAATGTTAGTGTTACGTATTGTTTTATATTCAAGTCACTCATTAAGGAAAAGAGAATTTTACTATGCAATGCTACAACACATGTTCAATTCAATTAGGATTCATTTCAACGCTCCGTATTATGAAACCAGTCTGATTCATACGAGCGACTCGTCTTCTATGTCCGTCATTCAAGGATGCGCAAGCGCATAGTTTGTAGCGTCGAGAGTTGCGCAACAGTTGCGGCACAGTCCAATACAAACCAATGTTAAGTGAGAATTGATGTTCAGTGACATATTATCATATATTTCTGTTTATGATTATGATGTTGACTGCATAATTATCATGTGAGTTGTAAGTATTAATATTTTTAGGGTTCCTCTATTGGAAGTTTCAATAAAATATTTTACAGTATTCATTATTGTGATAGATCATTTGAAGAATTTTAGTGCTTACAGTCATATGATTCCATCTAAAATATATATTAAATTATTATAAAAGGTACGAATTGTTAAGAAAATCCATCTAGCGAAGTACCATATCGATAATAATAATCACATGATCACCAAAATTGGCAGGTACCTTGGTTATTTCAAAACTTATTACTACTCACAATAAAAGTATGTAAATATTACAAAGGAAAAATATTGCAGTATTCTCGCGTAATAATAAAGAACACATAACATTTACATCATGACTCGAAAGAAGCATCGATCATGTATCTAAAAGGACGTAACACTTGTATATTTTCCTTCCGACATCTCGTGACAAACGGTTACTCACAAAAACGCACTAAGTGAGGTAACTTCCGAAGCATGAGAAGCATTGTATCCGGTGCTTCTATACAATAGACAAGAACAATAGAGACCGCGGCTCAAACAGCTAGATACCTTTTTAATTGTATGTGTACGGGAACTGTGTATTGTGATGTGTGTATTTAAAATTCCTTATGATTTGAGCCTTGGTATTAAGGCTGGTAATAAATAAAATATCAAGGATTTTCGTATGCAAGAAGGTTATTTTTAAATGCATACATAAATCTTTTATAACGTATGCGTGTATTTTCGGGGTTATAGATCTAGATCATCGATTCAATGGTATGTTTTTGGTTCCATAAATACAGTATGGGTGGACCATATTGCTATTTGATTTCCGATGCGGTCATTCGAACTGAAAGATGCATGTCGTAAGAGAAAAACATTGCATTAAAAAATTAAACCAATGAAATTGTAAATTTAAAACCAATAACTATACAAAATAAGCGAAGGAAAAAACAGACGTTCATAAATGTCATTTTCATACATTTTATTACGAATCGTTCGTCGATTAAAAACTTAGAACTGCCTTTAATTAATGTGAGGAAACGAACCGTTCCGGATGCATGCCATACCAAAGTGTCGCTACTGAGATCAAGTTAATACGATACTAATAGCTCCGATCACATCACTAGGAACCACTGTAGTGTGACCAGATGACTATCTGTATTAATCACCGTCGACTGCAAGAGAATTATTGGCATGAAAATGGACATTGTCGTTAATATTTTATTCGTGTTTAAGCGTTTTGTAATATAATAATACTAATAAATATTTCCGGACATTATGACAGACAGACAACTAATTAAGCTAAGCAATGAGGATTATGTTGTTCTATCCAACCTGGTTACAATTACTAAGTTTCAACAATTATTAATTATTGATACAAACTCACACCCCCGTTTTCGCCCTTTTAGAGGATGATTTGGGACAAAAACAACGCGACTAAAACTATCACCATACAAAATTTCATCTCAATCGGTTCAGCGGTTTAAGCGTGAAGAGGAACAGACAGACAGACAGTCAGACACACTTTCGCTTTTGTAATATTAGAAGTAAGAATGGTTTAAGATTTTGTGTAAATACAAAATATTTGAGAAGAGAGACCACTTTAGTGCGTTGCAAATTTATACTGATACCTACATGATCTGGTTTTAGTGAAACCAGATTTTACTTGTTTTATTTTAATAGATTCGCAGCGGTAACGGTATATGGTGTATGACGCGTAATTAATTCCTTTTAATAATATGTCTTTTTTGTATCTTTTGTAGAACGGGAAAGCTAAAACTTGTGCAATAAAACTAAAATAGTCTTAGTAAGTAATACATATTCATTAATTACAAGGAAATGAATAACTTTATTTTTATTATACCATGGATATTATTCTAACGGAACTACGTACGAGTATATGAAACATTAGTAATTAAATATCTCAAGTAATTAAAATCACAAATTTATAACATAATACAAAAAAACGTGAGTGATTTAACTATTAAAAATGTTAATCAGTAGAGTATCAATGTTTTAGATCATCGAATTAATGATGGATCGATGATGTAATATAAAGATAGCCAACCAAGTTAAAGTTGTTACAGTTTAAATAAACGAGCCCGTATTTTTTTAATGGAAATAAGGGGCAAACGGGCAGGAGGCTCACCTGATGGTAAGTGATCACCACCACCCATGGACATCTCAGCAACACCAGAGGATGTGCAAATGCGTTGCCGGCCTTTCAGGAAAGAAAGAAAGAAAGTTTGGCTTTACGTATATGTTATAGTGTCATAAAATTTATTAGTTTATGACCTAAAAAAGGAATCTGTCGATATATACAATTTTATGACATAGGGAAATTATGTAGTTTCTCTTCAAATACATTTAGGTAGGTACTGTTTATTTTTGATACAATAGTATTTATAAGTGAAAACCTGTATTGCTTTGATTCTTCCAAAATAAGACGTGATAAAAATGTTGAACTGTTAAGTGTCAATGAAGACTGCGTATCGTTTTGAAAATCAACAACATTGTCAACATGTGAAACGAACAAGCATATGGTGAAATATTGATTGAACACCTGCTACCTAATTTCATGATAGTCAAATAAAAACTATAATTACACACTTATTCACTTAATTACCTATCTAGTTGACGGTTAAAACCACGTTTATCAATTTATGTTATGTAACGCCAGTTTACAAAATACGGTTTTGCAAAAGCTTAGGCATGTCTTGAAGTAAAGCTTGCCTAATGAGCCATTAATCAAGTTGTGACATCGGCTGCGAGTGATAAATATTTATGCGTAGTGCCACCCACCTCATTGTCAAACAAGGCCTCTATAGTACACCTTAATCATAACATAATAGACGAGGCTTGTTATAATTTATCGTCCTGAACGAATGTATCCGGTAAGATAGGTCAAAGCCGGAATCGTTACGACCGTAGAGGAGTTAGGGAAACAAAACTTAGGTACACACCTATTTTAGGTGTCCTCTAAAAGATAATAAACCGCAGCAAGTTTGGTGGTGGGATATAAAATCTTATACAATGCAATATATGCAATATATACGCGCAATGGTATTATTGCGCGTGTAACCCGGGTCCAGTTTTACAGTTGCAATAAACTTATAATACTAAGAATTTCATCGCAGCACGTTAATCCATGGTTTCGGGCAGAATTAAATGCATGGGTGCTATTAAGATGTACAAACGTCGGAATTAAATAATATCAATATACAGCAATAGAATCAGTGAAAGCAATTTTATTGCAATATGTAATATTCGGTTAAATGTAAGAAATATGAACACTTGCATTGTTTTGTTGTGTAGGTCATACGATGTAACAGACATCGAATGAAAAATATATTTTTTTGTTTGAATTGTGTGGAGCTTTCAAGTAGTAAAGACTAAGGTTAAATGCATTTAAAGTTAATAGAAAAGGCAGAATATGCCTTAAGATAGGTAAAGATTTAGATTCCTGATAAACTAGCAACCGGTCTAACGGAATTCCATTATGATTCTCATTAAATCGAAACCTCCTAATTTGCAGTTATGTTATTTCTAATTAGCAACGCAATAAAAGCTGATAGAGTACCAAACATATCTATTAGTAATGCATCATTATTTTTATGGTTAATTAAACACCTACACCTACAGTAATGTCTTCGTTAAAAGGTGCGTAACTACTTAGCCAATTCGTGCATCGTATTGATTATCTTGTATTCTATTCAATTATTATTGGTTGCTGCTCTGAGCTTGGAACTGTGATAGCCCAGTGGACTGGGAAATCAGAGGTCTCGAGTTTAATCCAGAGGCATACGCCACTGACTTATCGAAGTCACGTGCGTAGTAGTCATCGAAAATAGAAGAAAGAATACCGGGAACTAACAGGGTGTCGCCGTCGACGGATACGTCTGGGAGGACATTATCATCATCATCATCATCAGTCATCGAAAAAAAAACGTGAGGAAACTACGAGATTTGCTCGATGGCATGTGAAGTCTGCCAACTCGTATTAGGCTAGTGTAATGGGCTATAGCCTAATCCCAAACCCCCTCAAACGTGTGGGGACCCGTGTCAAGCAGTGGTGCGATAAATGGGTTGATGATGTATGTATTATTGGTTTCTAGGGGAACTTAAATTAGTGTTAGTCTATCAAAGGTTAGCCGGCCGACCAGTCTTCGGTCATCGCATTTTATGCTTCGTTTACTAACCAAAGCCCGCGGCGATGCCTCGTTTACTACCACGCAATAAACAACTCACTTTCGCTTCGGTTTTCAACGAATACAGACGTGCCCATCGATGCAAAAATAATTTTAAATAAATTAACAATTGCATAAGTGACCTAGTTAATTAAGTGCATTATCGTTTTATACAAAATACAATTATTGATTAGTGTTAAATAATGGACATAACCAATTAGTGAATAGGTATTAAAATATGGAAGGCAGTCCCTTCAATCGGAGTGGGGTGACGCGCCGCACCCCTCCGCCGACGCCGACACGGCCCCAAAATGTGACCAAGGACCAGGATCAAGACGAGAAACTCGAAGTTATCTCAACACCAGAGATACAAAATTGGATGGGGTCTATAGAGCAGTGTTTGAACGAGGTTTGTTCTATTGCTTCTGACGGTAAACTCAATTCCGACCAGAAGTTAAAAATAAACAACCTGTGCCGTAAAGTTGGACATGGAGTTGCACAAATGGCTGTTCAATACCAGTCATTGAAGCAGAAAGCCGTACAAACCCACGCTGCCCTGAAAACACTGTCCGAAGAACGAGACCTGGCTATTGGCTTGAACGAGATCAAGCAGACTATTCAGGAGTCTTTTAAAAAGCAAGCACCACCAAGTCCTTCATCTTTTGCGGATATGGTAAAGAAAACTTCCAACAACTTTGTTCTTCCTTCCCCAATAAGCTCTGTCGTAATTTACCCCAGTGATAGCACAAAGACAAGTGACGAAACTAAGAACATCGTCCAAAAAATTATTTGCCCTGAGGAAATGAAGCTTAAGGTCAGAGGAGTTCGCAAAATTAGGAGAGGGGGAGTAATAATCAGCACTGAGACTAAAGATGACTTAGAAAAAGTTAAGCAAACAGTCCAGCGTGCCACTGCAGGTCTTACTATCGATGAGCCCATGAAACGCAAACCCCGCATTATTATAATAGGAGTTCCGGCATCAATGGCTGAGGACGAGGTTTATAAATGTATTTATGAACAAAATTTAGCCGAGAAGTTACCATCCACGTCCCGAGATACATTTTTGTCCTCAATAAAGTTAAGCCATAAATCCGGCAAAAAAGATGCTGAGAACTGCAATTATATTCTTGAAGTACCAGCCGTCTATCGCAAGGCTCTCATTACACAGGACAGATTATTTATAAACTGGACGTCCTGCCCTGTACGAGACTATACCCAGGTAACTAGATGTTACAAGTGCCAGCAGTACGGTCATGCAGCCAAGACTTGCAAAACCACGACTCCTGTATGTGGACATTGCGGTGAGGTAGGGCACTCAATCCAAGAATGCCTGAAAAAAACAATTGCTCCAAAATGCGCAACATGCTTGCGTTTTAAAAAACCAGCTGACCACAAGACGGGAGACCCCGAGTGTCCGGCTAAAAAAGCTGCCGAATACAGGTATATTAACTCCATAGACTATGAGGGCGCCTAAGAGCGCCACATACTTGTTTTAATAATTAGACTTAATTAAATTTTATTGTTTACCGACTATGGATGTAAATTTAATTACCGAAATTGATGATGTATTTTTAACAAAGTCTTATTCGTGTGAGGTTGAGGACTGCAGACAATATTTATCCGAGTATCAAAATTCATTAACCATTATTAATCAAAATATTCGTAGCATATATAAGAATATAGATAGCTTTAACATTTTTCGACATAGACTAAACCTGGATTGTGATATAATAGTACTAACCGAGTGCTGGCTAACAAACCGACACAATAACCTCCCGGTATTACCGGGGTACAATTTATACTGTAGCACAATAAACCACAATCAAAATGACGGTGTGGTAGTCTATGCTAAGGAGTCATTAAAGGTCACAATTGAGGAACCATCGTTAGTAGACTGCGCAAGTAATTGCTTAGTTATTAAATTAGGCACAACCACAGTGATAATTGCTATATATAGATCCCCTTCCGTAAGAAACTTAGAGTCATTTCACAATTCCCTGAACCAGACATTGAGCGCACTAAGCTCATTTAAAAATATAATATTAACAGGTGACATAAATATAAACATCAATGCTGACACCTGCGACGCAGGAACCCAAGATTACCTAAACTTGTGTTCATATCATGGGCTCCTCCCTGCACATACTTTGCCTACACACCAGAGTGGTTCCTGTCTTGATCATATGATGATTAAATCGAATTTATCTAATATTACTCTTGTTACTAACTCAACAATCACTGACCATCACGCTGTCCTACTAACCATAAATTTAACGCTGCCTAAGCATAATCGTTTCCATACAAAGTCCAAATTAAACATAAATAAACTCGAACATGATTTATGCAATATTGACTTTAGCCCAGTTTATGAAACTGCTGACGCTAATATATCATTATCGTATTTCATACAACAGGTGCAACAAGCAGTATTACATAACACAATTGTTTGCACAGTAAATAAAAAACTGGATAATATTAAACCATGGATTACACCTGGCCTCGTTCGATGTATTAGACATAGAGATAAGCTTCATCTAAGTTCTAGAAGATTCCCGAATAACCCAATACTTGAAAAGACCTATAAAAGATACCGCAATTTTTGTAATAATCTTCTAAAAAAATTGAAGACTGATTACGACAAAAGTGAGTTGAACAAAGCAGGTAACAATAGCAAGCTTCTCTGGAAACATATAAAAAATGTCACATATATTACTAAACAGCATGAATCGAATTCGAGCTTACTTTACACTAATACCTCACCAGTTTTATCGGTTAATAACGTAAATAACTATTTTGTAAACGTAGGGAAAAACTTAGCTCAACAGATTGCGAAACAATATTGTACCCAACCGGCTACAACCTGTAGTCTGAAATCTTTTGCTATGTTAGATACAGATGAAGACGAAATTTCCCGTATCATTTCAGGATTAAAGGACAATTGTGCGGTTGGATGGGATGGTATTAGTAATAAGACTCTTAAACTATTTAAATATATTTTAGTACCCCACTTAAGGCATATTTTTCAACTTTGTCTTTCTACAGGGGTTTTTCCTAAATGCCTAAAAAAAGCAGTAGTGATTCCTATCTTTAAATCTGGAGACAAAGGTCTAGTTACAAATTATAGACCTATATCAATACTCACGTCTTTATCAAAAATACTAGAAAAAATCATAAACAATAGATTGATTAAATACTTAGAAAAATACCATCTCCTCTCTCCTGCACAATTTGGTTTCAGAGCCAAGTTATCCACCGCCGATGCAGTACATAGTCTGACAGATTATATAACGCAAGAACTTGGCAAAGGAAACCAGTCCTTGGGCATTTTTCTTGACTTAGCAAAGGCTTTTGACACAGTGTCAATTCCTAGGCTCGTTGACAAATTAGAGAATATGGGTATCAGAGGTACACCGCTAAAACTCCTTTCTGACTACTTAAACGATCGATTCCAGTGTGTTAAAATATATAACATTACTAGCGATGATCAAAAAACTACTGGTTTTGGAGTCCCACAGGGCAGTATTCTGGGCCCTACCCTATTCCTGATTTACATTAACGACCTATGTAATCTAAATATTGAACATGGCAAGATTGTTTCGTACGCTGATGATACGGCGATAATTTTTACTGCTAAAACCAGCAGCGAACTTTATGAGAACGCTCAACTAGGTTTTAATGATGTAAATAACTGGCTTAAACATAATTTACTAACTTTAAATGCTGACAAGACAAAATATATTCACTTTTCTATGCGTAAGCCTCAATTTAATATAACTAACCCTCACCTCTACGCACATCATTGCGAAAACCGTTCAGTCGGCATGTGTAATTGCCCTAATATATTTAAAACATGTAACATTAAATACCTAGGGGTTATTATTGATGACACTCTTTCCTTCAAACAACACATTGATTACATGATTAAAAGAATGCGGAAATTAATTTATGTATTCAAAAAACTACGAACTATCGCGGATTCGAAATTGATTACACAAGTTTACTTGGCTTTAGGGCAATCAATAATTAGTTACTGCATCACTTCGTGGGGCGGAGCGCCAAAAACAAACATTCTTCCACTTGAAAGAGCTCAGAGAGCAATTTTGAAAGTAGCCAATTTCCATCCATTTTTCTTTCCCACGGAACTCTTATATAAATCCTGCAACGTGCTGACTGTTCGTAAACTTTTTATTTTGCACATAATACTAAAACAACACTCCATGCTTACCTACAATGCTGACATTACTAACAAGAGACGGTTCGATATAGTCTGTACCACAAAAACAACCTCAAAATATGTATTTGTAAATCGATTCTTTACGTTTCTAGGCCCATTCATGTACAATAGATTAAATAGAGAACTTAGTATTTATAAATTAAATTATTCTAGATGTAAGAACTTATTAAGTCAACATTTAAAAAACATTACATACGAGCAAACAGAAAACCTACTCGTAGTATGTAAATAAATGCCTTGACATTAAATCTAAGTTTCATTATTATGTAGTACTTTACTCTGAATTAAACAATATAAGCTTATAAATTTGTTAATTTAAATTTAATTAAAATATTTGTATTATTCTTCGCCTGAAACACAGGTTTAACCTAGTTCAGGCATATCATAAGTAATCTTTTATATTTAATTGTAAGATATCTATTGTTAAAATGTACAGCACTTTTATTTAATAAACAAATTATTATTATTAATTATTATTAACTCGATTTCGATTGAATGTAGGTTTACTCAGTCGGTCACAGTAACTGGTGGTAAAGTTGTTTTATTCATAACTGGTAGGCCTACTCTTGTTTTTGGTTGATCTACTTATTATGACGTAAGAAATGTAATCTGAGAGTTACGAAGGAAATTATGACTTCATCTGAACTGGTACTACAAGGTTCTGCGAATATAAAAAGGTTTTTAGGCCTCATTTGTTTTAATCGCACATTGTAAAGATTCGTTACATTTTTTTTAGTTGTGTATTGTTAAATTTGTCTGATTTACTAAATTTGGGTTTTATTTACAGGTCGAGATAAGCTTTTGTTGCTATGATATTCTCAGTAGTAAGTTCTTAATTTGGCTAGTAAATGTTAATAGGCTCAATCACTATGACATAGAGCCTTAAAACAAAAAATATATTGTGTATACGTCTCTGGTGTGTATATAAGGCGTGATATCATGGAACCTTACGCCGTGTTTTGTGCCTTAAACAACGTTACTACTATTTACGGTCTGTATATCCATGTTGCAAACAAATTACTGGTAACAACGGCGAATAGTGCCGTGAAAATCACTCAAATGTCACGCGCTATAAGGTCGCGTAGATAGTTTGTTTTGCTCTTTGCGTACTCCTAGAGTAATATTTACTTCGGGTATTACAATCAATAAGCGGCTGTGTAAGATTTGAGCGATGATTTTTATCTGTGGTAGGTGTCACAGTGTTTACCTTTTTATTAGAATACTTGCTTACTTGTACTAGGCTAGGCTTTATACCTCTCAAATAAGAAGGGACCTGTGACCAGCAGAATGACAGTAAGTGGGTTTGATATTTGACCGATGTTATAAGCTACACAATAGCGTATAGTTTTGCTGTAATTTATTTATAATTTCATTGCACCATATTTAGTGACTGTTAGATTACAGATGGCCAAACACGCTTAAATTAAACACATAATAACAGTCTAAGAATATTTAGTATGTATTTACATTTATAGCATAAAATGCAATGTAGGAACGGGTTACTCAATTAAAAGACTAATAAATATAATAAATTTTAAATAATAAGTATTTTATGAGCAATCTAATGTTAAGATGACATCAAGGATTAGAATGTGAAGAATTTCAACCTTATGACCTTTGCCGATTTAAGAAATGGATACTTACATCTTTGCACAAAATTATGACATTGTTTAAACAAGATGGCGGGCCCCGCCCTGTCGTGGGAAGGTCATTGACTCTGTTAAAAAGGACGATATATGTATTTAATTTTTCTTGGCTTTTTATGCAAAAATCTTGCCAGAGACCAATGCAAACGCCAAATAATTTGTTAGCATAATCTAAATTGCGGTACAAGGTACCAGTTTGTTCAATAATAAAAAAGGGGCTTAAGGTAGATTTTTAATTTTTAATGCGATTCGACAATTTCTTGATGTAAACTTGCCACTTCATGGTAATTTAAATTACGTTTTAATTGACACTGGAATAAAGGTTGCAAACGAACATTTTTAGATTAAATTTCTACATCACATTGTAATTATTATATAAACAGGCTTTCGTATAAAAGTCTGAACTAAAAAGTTTGTATGTGTATTATAATCTATGTACCTACGGTTTGTGCACGGTTCGAAAATTCTGGACCAATTGAGCTCTAATTTTGGCACTAGATATATACAACCCGCTTCAACGATTGATTTTATCTTTAACCATAATGTGCCATAGCGAAGTGTTCAACTAGTTAGGCATATGTTTTTAGAATGACTAACAGAATTTTTTGGCCGAAAATAACACAATCTTTTTCGAGAAATGGCCAGAGTTTTCCTTTAGCTATAAATATTGATCGTGCAACACAAAATTTCCATTTACATATCGTCTTAGATCAATTCAATGTAAGAAGATATTTTATTTTTGGTGTAGGAATTTGGGGTTCAGCATTCTAATCTTATTTTGCAAGTGAGGATCGGGTGAATGCCCCCCAGCCTCCCTTCATCCTTTTGTCCCTCGAAATTAATATCTTAGACATTGAAATAAAATCCTAAAGTTTGCCCATCAAGGTCGGGGTTAAGATAATATCAAAATACCGCGATAAAATTCGTAAAAAGTGGATTTAACAAAATACCTTTAAAGAAGTTGAGGTCAGTAAATTTCCAGATACCATCTAGAACTTTCTGGTAAAATCATCGTTTTAGTTTAGACATTTTTTTGTAAAGTAATTATGCAATCTAAGATCTACAATAGATTTTTGTAATTAAAATCAGTGTGGCCCACTGTATATACTTACTGTACTGTATTATAAAGAGATCCCTTGAAGAACAACCTTCACCGAACTGGTTAATGGACGAAAAGTGTTTATACCAAATTAAATATTTAATTTGATATAAAACATTTTTCTTTAAAATTATTTTTTCTTTATATCTATACATATGTATATACAGTGTACTGTATAAACATAATATGTATAATATAAACAGTAAGTATTTACTGTTTACCTTCGTATGTTGAAGTACTACTACGTACTAAGTCTGAAACGGTAAAAATATACCTACTGTAAAATAAATCTGGTCTCCCGTCTCATGTAATCGTTTAGTGTTTTCATTGTGGTCTACAGCTTATTAGTTTTTCGTTTCGCCATTTGAAGCTTACATGATTAGTTTTAGAGCTAATACTCTGGTCAGTAACAATATTATATCTGCACACACATACATATAAATTAATTAACATTTGCATCTCCGTCCGCTCAGGTAACTCCTACGTAAAATTGAATTCGTTTGACATTTGAGGCTTCGGAAAAGGTCAAATGCAACAGTTATTTGACATATGGCTAGAAGCGAAAGGAAATAAAATGTATCAGATTGCTAGATATACAGACTACAGTTTGCTACTATTTTATATTAGTTGTTTAGTTGAGTTGCCTTATAATAAAAGGACACATATATACCTTCATACATACATACCATCACACCTGTCGTCCCCGAAGGGTAAGGCAGAGGTGTACTAATGTACACCCACATTTCGCTGGTATGTTTTTAGGTCCCATGTAATAGGGGGCGAGCCTATTGCCATCCACCGGGCACAAATCCATACTCCGAACTGCTACTGAGAATTTCATAGAAAACCCCACTTTGCCCGACTTGGGAATCGAGCCCAGGATCTCTTGCTCGGCAGTTGCACTGTACGATGAACTCGACCAACGATGCAGTTGGTTAGTTAATAGTTTAGATACCTATATGAATATATTTCTAAAGCGTTGCCTCATACTAGGATTCCTCCTGTGTCGTGTATCGTATGGATATTTGGTCCGCGTGGGGATCGTACCCACAACCTGTAACGCAAAAGTCGATCGCATGGTCACTGAGACGATTGAGTAGTTAATTTATTTGACAGTTGACAACAATTGGCCTTTATCTCGGCAGTGTTTATGCAAGGTGTATCTTGCACAGACTATACTTTCGTCACACAGCTCGTCACCCAATTTACTTACTTATTTTATTTTAATTTGACATAGTTAATTTTGGAACTAACAAATCCAGGTTAATAACATATCCACAAGACAATACCACAGCACATAAAAAAATGTGTTAATTATTAATAAGCTTGGAACTCTTTGTCTCTACAACTATGTATTGTTATATAATACACTTCCGTCAAAACTAACCAGTATTTGCGAAACAATAATAAACATAAAAGAAAAAAAAAGATTCCTCTGTAGTGTAAATGAACTCATTCATATGAGCAATGGAATCTAGTTTTGTATTTTTTTGAGTGAACTAGCTACAAAAAGAGCCTTGCCGGCGCCGCCAGAAAATTTATATTATTCTAATGTAATTTCCTACGTCGTTGTTCTACTGGTCGTAAATGCGACTGCTGAGCAAGAGTTCTTGAGTTCGATTCCCAGTTCGAGCAGAGTTAATGGTTTTTTTTAAAATTCTCAGTAGCAGCTTGAAGTTTGGATTCGTGCCCGGTTGATGGCATGGCATAGGGTTGCCCTCTATTATATGACACCAAAAACATACGCGCGAAATGTGAGTGTACATTAGTACACCTCTGCCTAACGCTTTCGAGATGACAGGCGTCATGGTATATATGTCTCTCATTTAAAATTATCTAAGTGAATTTATTATGTAATATTTATTTATATTTATACCATTTGTTGCTAGATGTCAGTTCAAAATATTGATATACTATGGATGGTCCATATCTTAAGTATAATATCGCGAACGTTCAATCTTAAACAAATATTTGTTCTCAAATAATAATATAGCCATAGTTATTTTTATTAATATAATAATAATCTACCCACTTAAAAATCTTGATGAACTATTCAGAAAACTAAGAAACATCAAATTTAAATACTAGATCTAGAACGCGGCTTCCGCGTTCTTCGTGTGTCACTTGAATGATGCATTTAAAACTATAGCAGAATATGGATTATTCATTAATCAGTGTCTAAAATATTAATATAATGCATAGACATTGTATGCCTTTG
Source organism: Craniophora ligustri (assembly GCA_905163465.1). NCBI lineage: Eukaryota > Metazoa > Arthropoda > Insecta > Lepidoptera > Noctuidae > Craniophora > Craniophora ligustri. The sequence goes on from LR990955.1 coordinate 13,585,167, forward strand.
CATATTTTCAAGTTTGTTCTACAGAAGAATTAGATGCAATTTGTGCCAATCACACAGTCACATTAATAAACACTTTATCAGCGTGCATCACAATAATTTTGAATCCGCAAAAGAAATATTACTGAATTTCCTATCTCTCGAATTGTATAAATCAATGGTTTAATTTGTAGAATATGCAGAAATATTATAATATACAAAATAAGGTAGGTCTTTCTTGAAGAATTTTAGGCAGGCAGCTCTTGTGCGACTTCGTCCGTACTGAAATGACCACTTCAGAATTAGTTATTTTCGAGACATATGGTGGCCTTAATTAATTAATTATTTTGGTAGATAGCTATATCGGGACTCTGTTTTAAAAGGCCTTCACAATTTTCAATGCTACTAGTCTATAAAACCCAAGATTTTGCAAACATTGTTAGCCGAAGCCAAACGTCCTTACAATTTCAATAGTGGGTGCACATGTAGAATGCGCTTCTATATCAAGGTTCTGCATTTAAATGGACCTATTAGATATATAGATGAATTATCTTGATTACATTATAGTGTATAAGATGTGCTAATTACTTAATGCAAGAGATTAGAGTGAGTGCTCATAACATTGTTGTACTAAACTTCAAGGGTATTTATAATACGATCGCATTAAATACTTTTATTATTATTATTTTTGATGTTGGCTATCTAGAATAGGATGGATTCTATCTATTAATAATTTCATAAAATGCCTTAGTTATAAGTTATCTGAAAATGTATATAATACGATCGCATTAAATACTTTTATTATTATTATTTTTGATGTTGGCTATCTAGAATAGGATGGATTCTATCTATTAATAATTTCATAAAATGCCTTAGTTATAAGTTATCTGAAAATGTAAAAAAAATACATCACTATTGAAATTAGGACTTTCTTCAATAATGTTTTGCTAATTCATATATTATGTAATGTTATCTATTGCTTTGCTCGCTCCGACATTCCCACCTTCAAATTTAAAAATTTCACATTTCTTCACATCATCATCATCAACCCATTAATGTCCCACTGCTGGGCACGGGTCTCCTCTCAATTGAGAAGGATTAGGCTATAGTCCACCACGCTAGCCTACTGCGGGTTGGCAGACTTCACATGCCATCGAGAATTCTCTCAAGCATGCAGGTTTCCTCACGATGTTTTCCTTCACCGTTTGAGCATGTGATAAATACGCACATAACTTCTGAAAAGTCAGTGGTGCGTGCCTTGGGTTCGAACTCGAAACCTCTGACATCTCAGTCCACTGGTCACACCGCTAGGCTACCACAGCCTTCACATATATTAGTATAAATAAAGACTTGTCCCGGCAATAGGTGGTACGTAAAATCATAACATACCTTTATCGAATATCCCCAAAGGGTTAGATAGAGTAGGACTCATCTGCTATGAATGGGGACTTGCTCACCCCTTGGTAATCCTATTGCCTATAATTTTAAGAGGAATTTAACCCTTGTTAATATATGCATAACGTTCATAAGTCAATATACTCAACCACATATTTCCCTAAACAAATACATAAACTTCCCAGTTCGTATAATTATGTAATACAACAATGTGTTAGAAGATTCTCGATGTAATATTTCATTACAAAATTTGCACTACGATTTATAAACAAAGGCATGGTTGCTACTAATAAAAAAGAGAAAAGGCAGGATGCGTTCGAGGTTAAAATAATTCTTGAATAAATATATAATTAGGTAACATTGTATTAACCTTCTCGTGTTCTGTGTATTGTATAAGAACAATTTAATTTCCTTTACAGCCCTGACACGGGTATCACACGCACAGCACGACGCTGTAATTGATAGTAGTAATTTTACTATATGTAGATTTTTGGACGAAGATAGCGCTAGTTTGAGTGTAAGGTCTATTGGTCGTTTGTTCTACTGCTAAGCAAGAGTTCGATTCTCAGGTCGAGGAAAGTGTTATCGGATTTAACTCTCAGTAGCAACTTGGAGTTTGCATTCGTGCCCGGTTGACGGGAATAGAGTCGCCCCCTACTACTGGAACCTAAACATTGCATTGAGTGGGTGTGTTTTAGTACACCTCTGCGTAACCTTTCGGGGACGACAGACGTGATGGTATGTTATAGCTCTATGTTTAAATTAACACTCCTCTGCTAAAAGTTTCCGCTAGTTCGACGGGGAAAACGTTACTAAGACTGCTTTCGTTTTGGTACGGCTTTTGTAATATTAGCCCTTGTTCCACGTAAAGAAACAAGGAAGTCCTTGTCTTACAGCAAAGAAATAGACAATATACATTTACTAGTAAGGCCGTATACTTAAGAGCCAAGCAAACCCACTGATCACCGTTCAATTGTGCATTATATCTCACATAGAAAGTGGCAGGCTTCACATCCGCTCATGTAACTAAACAAGAGCTTGATTAATCGCCTTATTAGTGTATTCTTTCCGCCGCCCGCCATTGTGCGACAATGGACGACTTGTCTCAATGCAGATGTCATGCGTACACGGTGAAAACTCTTGCGCAACTGATTATGATCTGCGAGAGTTAAGAGGATTTCGGAGAGATTTTAATGTTTTATTTTATTATGCATTAATTATCGACCTTATTTCTAACAAATAAAGATCGTTTTTGTCGAGTTCCGTGTAAGAAAAAGTTTGCAATTGAATTGTTAATTCTGACATTGACACGACTGGATTTCAGATGCGGGACGTAGTGGTCTTGAAATTGAAATGGTCATTTGTATTCCTTATATTGCTTTATTATACTTGCAGATATCTCGTCTGTTTGCGAAACGTATTATTTTATTTAAACTTATACATATGATGAAGTATTATAGAACTGTGGTGACTGCCTTATTGTCTGGTGATAATTGGACTTGATACCCAGGTCGAAAAGTTCGAAGATTTGCAATTTCAAATAGGCTGGTTCCCTAAGAAGTGCTACATGCTACTATTCAATCTCTCGCTTGATAAGAGAGAAATTGGAAACCTGATATTCCTATAGTCCTATGAAATTTCATGATGAACTTCGGTGCGGGGTCCAAAACAGTTTACATATTTCCCATGGGACACATTGGGCTTCCTTGTGTCGACGATTTAGGATGGTAGCTATTGATCCTGGCATACAGGAGTTGCAGTAGTTAGGACTACTTAATGTTACGGGCACTAAAAAAACCTGTTATATAGAATTCTAGTGTTTGGTCTAACGGTCGTACTGACAGATTTTCATATATTCTGAAGTAACGGATGTCGTTATAATATTTACATAATGTTAGCCATATTCGTAGACAAAATGGCAGACACATATATTTAAATAACAAAAACGTTTTTGGTTTACGAGTGGTTTGTAACAAAACTTACGTATATGTTTTATGAACTCCAGAACGAACTGTTATTGATTCATTCAGTTTGTATAAAACATTTTACAGGTATACAATCACCGATAAAATTTTATTGACTTAAATATTCACTTTCTCAGCATTTCTCAAGTATAATTGGTTACTAATGTATTTTTTATGTAACAAATACAGTTAATACACTGATTTTATAGATTTATACCTACTACCCATCACTACGGATGCTGTGAAGGATCCGAAACGTCGGGATAAATAGATATGTATATATCGCGATAAAATACGTAATTAGTATTGTTTTTTCAACATATTCTTAAACAAAGATACGTCAGATGTTATACAGTAAATGTCTATTCTACTTAACATATTTTTTTGTTTGATATGTCAATGTCAAGATTAACTAAATCATATTACGTATGCCCAAAGACTCGCGTGTGTCTTTTTAAAATTAATTAATGTTTAAACCAGATTAAAGTTGATAGATAAAGAAAATAAAAATTCAACAGTTTTCTATCTGTGTATTACATAATTACTCTCTCTCATTGGTAAATTATTATTAGTATCGGATTGGAGATGGATTGTTGAAATGGTTAAGTTGGTTGAGATGATGCAAAAATCAGGCTCAAATATTTCTTAATTCAATACTTATTAAAAGCATTATGGTCGTCTTTTATTACATGGTATCTAAATATTATATGTATATCTGCAAACATCCCAATCCCTATCAAAAATATAGGGGGGTGTACTTCTTTACAATTGCCCACAAAAAGTACAACAGAACTAGACTAGTAGACCAATAAGTATCAAAGAAAAATAAACGTATTTTTTCAGTAATAGAGTATAAATTTAATTGAATTCATTGTTAATTGGAAAGTTTACATTCAATAAGTGTATAGGAAATAATGAGGTGACAATTTAATGATGATTATTTACGTTGTCAAGTTGATTGTTTAGTTGTTTATGTCAGACAATTAGAAAATTGTTAGTTAAGCATGTGTTATAATTCAATTGTACTATTTCTAATGATGGTTTATAATGATAATAACCTGTCTATTTCATATGAAGTATAAATAAATCTATTTTAATGCAGAATGCAGTCTACGGTTTAGTGCGTGATGATATACCGACAAAATTTCATTGTCAATTAGTAATCCTCTGCCTGTCTCTCTTGAGATACAGGTGTAATGTTATGTAAAACGGGAGGCAATTATTTTAATAAATATTATTGACTTATGTATATATTATTAGTATTGTAAATGACGTCATTATTAGATTAAACAAAAGATTTCGATTTTCCTTGTATGTCCATACATCTTGACAAACTTGTTGAAATTATTATACAACAGAGGTAATATATTTGAAAAATCAAATGCCTATATTTATTTTGCAGTTGCGCTGTTAAGTAAATATGTTACTTAGTACTTTCTTAATTTAAAAAAAAAAAAACAATTAACCTAGAAATTGTCAATGCGATAAGCGCAGCGTCATACAGTCTATGTTGCCTTATGTGCCAAGGGTCAAGATCTTACCCTCTGTGACCCCAAATCTGTGGCCCCTTAATTTTTTCTAGAGGTTATTCTACTGGGGGAACTTTTAGGTTTCTCTAAGGTTAGTAAGTGAAATCGGCTGTAGATGACCCTTAAACCAGCAATGGTGGCTGGATCTAAGCTAGCAAAACTGTGAGTGTGAATAAGTGCAGTAACAAATAAGTTATAAAAGGTACATGTTAGGTAACATAATAATATGATATTATGTCTGCAACTCGTAATTCTGAATGTACCAATTAATAACTGTCAAAGGTGTCCAGCCTTTCTCCTATGTAATAACTACTTAATCTTATTATTAGACGTTTGAGACCTAGAATCTAGGTCATACGTTATAGACACCATTTATTTGCACATCTATCATTGTCACTTGTAAAATAATGATTAGCTAAATCGAATGGTTCATTATTTTATAACAAAACAAAAAAAAATATAAGTGTTTTTTTTTTAGTACAGAAGCATTTGTAGGTGTAATAAAGTTTTAAGAAAAAAAAAAAAATGCAATCAAAGTTCTAATTGGAATAGCAGAAGACTAAATTAATGACTGCCAAATAAACATTCCATTAACAAGCTTGTAATCGATTTGTGAAATAATCGAGAGCGATTTATCGCGGCAAACTAAAAATATAATCGCAAAGTAGTGCAGTGTTATGTAAGTGAAGGCCGTTTATTGGAGTCGATAATCGATACTTGAATCGAAAACTTGCCGCTAGTGCGAGCGGAACAAATCGATAGTTAGGCCAATAATGGTATGATCGATAGTTACTTCGGTAGATGACGTCTACTATAGTAATATTTGAATGATTTATCTATCTATTTCATCTCTACCTATTTAAGACAACGCATATCACAAATAAACCCACACATAGATTTTCCCCTTTTACCTTTAAAAAAAATTGTAAACGAAAACCAACTACACATTTTGTAATTATTAATTGAATCCAACCTTTAATAAATATACATAAAATGGTACTAACGACTTATTTTTGTTACAGGTAATCATCATCAATATTACAGTAAAGAAGTTAAATATTTGACACCATGTAAGTTAGTCTTCAAGCATACCTACATAATTGTATGTACATTGAACTCACGATCTATCTAGATTGAACCTCTACGACATTGAGTTATTACTGTCTGTTTATCGACAAAAACAAAAAAAAACTGACGCTAATCTGGTTCGGTGTTGCCATATAAAAACTAAGACTGACAGATGAATGGTAAAAAAGTGAGTTTGAAAATACTACTAGCATGGCATTTTAATAATATGTTAAGTAATTATGAAGTGTCAAACAGACGTAGCCCACGCTTCTAAAATTGATGGATTATTATTTTAATGGGCACTGAATAATGGCTAACACTGGCCAAGTTCAGGTAACAGAGGTCACTACATGCTCTAAAAATTGTTAAGTATAAAAAATGATCGTAATCTTTCATTCAACACTAGCTGACAACTGGCACGCGAAACAATTGCACAACAGTCAAAACACATCTGTTATATTTCTTAAACAGAAAACAACAGTCGCTATTGATATAGCTAGCTATATGTCTTAAATACAGTTACTTTAACTCTAGACCATAAATCAATCTAATATGAAACTTAAAGAGTCCAACGTAACGACTCTTTCAGTACTGACAACATTATTAATTAGAACCTCTTTGAACGCGTTACGCAATTCTGCAAGTAGGTTAGGATTTAGATTATGTTAAATGCTTTTCTTAATCTGTGTTATACAATTTGAATTTCGAACAATGGAATGCAATTTTGGTGTTATCTTTGCTAAGTTGTAATGGAAAGTAGATTGATGGTTTGCAAGTAATTAAAAAGTAATTAGCGGTCTATTACTTAGCGTGGACAACATTATCATTATTATAAGACATATATTATTAAAGTCGATGTCCTACGGCCTGATCGTACTGATAATGGTTGTTATCACAACTCCAAGGTCTACTAGTAACTGTTGGGCATTTATTAGAAACAATTAGTTGACCCACTTCGCTATAAAGGACACGACATCATAAATAATAATATATTGTGGCCATAAAAGTGTTGTTAATGTAATAAATATCTACCTGTCTATCTGTGAATGGAAACAAAACGTAAAAACTAGGTTGAAAGTATATTCTTTATTAAAAATGTATAAATGTAATGCTTCATTTAATACGTGTAGTTAGTTAGTTGATAACGTATATTTATTAATTGTATCATAATATATTTTTCTTAAATTGTAATTGATAAAAATCTTGCTTATCGACGTAAATAAATTACACACTCAATGTGCGCTAAATTGATTTAAAACAAAATATCGATAATCGATGATATTCGTATTCAGGTTCACTTTGTGCACATTCATTATTCAGACCACACAATACTGCAATATGACCAGATAATCTTGACACTTGCAGTGGTGACAGCCACGACTGATAAGTAACCTTATACCAAATAGAGTATATTATTTAATTTAAGTTTCCTAATTTGCCGCGGGTCAAAATGTATTGGCCGATACTCACTTCAGATAATACTAGTTTCGCGTTTGGGCACGGATTGCCACATACGGCGACAAGTACACCGGCACTTAATCCGTACCATATTGAACAAGTAATACCAGTTCTGTACCGAATCAATTATATTATCACGTCACTACGGTGAGACAAAGTTTCAGCAATACATTACATAAAAATGCACTTGCTCCAATTAACCTGTACTAATTGAAGCAGGTTGTCACCTAACTCGATTGTCTAATGTTTGCGAAATATCGATTGTGTTATGATTGATTCGAATAGTGAAGTGGTGTTTTATTTTATTTTTGGAGATTTGTTACTGTTGATTATTTAATTATGTTCGTTGCAAAGTGATTTGAATTTGTATCGATTTGAATATACTAGAATTTACGATCTGTGGTAAAATATTTTTTTTGGCGATTTTACGACAAGCCTGTACGCCTTGTAGGTATGTCTATCGGTGTAAATGATTTCCGCGAGAAAACTATGTGTAAATGCATAATCTTTGCGAGACGAACACGATATGCACGTTAATTATAATGAGGTATTCATGCCTGTAGAAATGGACACTGCTAATGAATGAAGATTACGTTTTTTAATGTTTACGATACAAATCATTCTTCATCTCGATATTGTTCTTACGTAAGAAAAGTATCGACAATTCCGCAACCGTAATGTCGTAGATCTTGGTGAGATATTGACAATAGGTTACGAAATATAAGAGCCATTCCTGGACAGTTACATTTAAATCGATATTTATCTTTCGCCATCACTAAAGGTCTGAACTGGGGCACATTTTCTATGGTACCAGAAGCGTGGAGCCTGAAGCGATTTGTGTTAAATAACTCAGTAGATAAGCCTTATTCAACTCAACGGTGATTATGATTCAACTGTTTTTAAAACTTGATTATTCTCGGTTGCATTATCAGATCAGCAATAACAACGATAAAAATCGGTTGCATATTATACATCATTATTCGGACCTCGAAAATTCTATCAAAATGACCAGCGTATAGCAAGTATGTGTATTTTATGTATTTAATACTACAACCAACTGATGGATTAACACTTTATTCTCTATTAATATATTATATTGGTCTATTAATATACCAATAACCAGAAATGGTCGAAGTGAAGGGACCAAGTAATGCTCTCCTAGTATTTACGTAAAATTAACTTTGCTTAAAATTATCATACAGAAACTATTCTACAGAAACATCAAATTAATGCATAACGTAATTGCCGACTTTACATCCTGTATACAATGTAGAATTAGGAAGAAAATCACAAGGATTTCTACTTCATGCTCGGATGTATACTAAACTTGTTTTCATTTCCGATTGCATTAATCTACTCCTTCATATTTATCGTATTACTATACGGTGTTCTTTGACTATACCTTTTAATACATCGTACATAAATGTGATATGTAACTTTCAATCATAATCATCATTAATATTCTCAATTAAGTTCTGAATTATTTTTGTCTAAGTTTTCCCTAATACAAACCGGCTGTAATAAAATCAAAATATTATGTAAAGTTTTAAACAATTTCATAAAATTACTAACAAGGTTTGAACGTCTTTTATTCATTTACACCAGTCACTTCAGTCACAAATACTTTTAAGAGTGTATAAAATATATACGTATTTATATTAGTTCTATGGTGGTTTAAATGACCAACAGTGGTTACAATTACAAGAAAATTGTCCAATAAGGTTGTTTATGTAACTTTGTAACTAGAGCAGTTGCACCATGCGCTTACTCCACCAGACTTAACAGTCTTAAAGCGGTATTGTAAAGGCCGTTTCCACGTTGTCATATCGCAGTACCCTTGTATTCATATCAGGTGTATCATGATATGGATTGTATACTTTTGGAATAAATGTAATGCCATTGCATTACACTTGCCAAATATAGCTACTGTAGTATTTCGCACATACTCCACCAGACTTTTAAGGACTAAAAGTAGTGCTTGAAGGCCGTTTGCATATTGTCATATCGCAGTACCCTTGTATTCATATCAGGTGTATCATGATCTGGATTGAATACTTTTTGAATATGTAATGCTATTGCGTTACACTGCCTAAATATAGCGGTATTTCGAAGTTACTTACAACAGCTTACTTACTTTACTTATAATATTGTTGTCTCTATCTAAAGAAAAGGTATCAAATCCAGATTTGATAGGTCACGTCGTAAGATTATTTTTTGGTGTTTGTTAGTAAATTTTTTTTTTTCTGTTTTCTCAAACTGTTTTTTCTTTTGGTCTCCTGCGTGTGGCCGAATAAATCTTTTTCTTTCTTTCTTTCTTTCTAAAATTATTTCGTTGATTTGACATTGTTACTCTATTTGCTTTATAATGTATATTCAATAATATTGATGTTGGTAGAAAATTTGAAATGTTACATTTTGAATAATATATTAAACTTCTTGGTAGGTATTCGTGAACGGAATTGCTCTTAGATCGTGTGTTTGATTATTTTATTCATTTACATAATGATTAGTATTGATATTTTATTGATTTTCTCGTATTGGGATTGGAGTTTTATCGTCAATTATTTGTAATAATTGGACGTAACAGTTGGGTGATGTGTTTGCGAAGAGAAATGTACTCTCAATATAAATTGGTTACTTTTGTTACGTCCTTGTTACAAGAAGTTGTTACATAACTTTAATTGAACATTATACTAAATGAATTATTATCGATGCAGTGTATTTGTTGTAATAGTTTCAAACATTGCTTAAATGGCGTTACATAAAGTTTATAGATAGTTATAAAAATATTATGTTTGAAATAAAAATTTATCTTGTATGTGATGATTTGTAAGAGAAAAGTGTATGATTTGGTTCATGTTTTTATACGTAAAGACGTATTACCATTTTGTATAAATTATTAGGCGTAGCTATATATTTTACCATTAGTACTATTGGCATATATAATAGCTATAATTAGACATATTTATTTAATTGTATTTACATTAGAGCATAACTTGCATACAAATAATTTGCGCGGTCATTTGCCATCGGCCGAACGAAAATGTTTTCTATTAAATATTGGTTTTTTAAATAAATTTGACTAATCACACTTAATTAATATTGTTCGCTGTATTTAAAATAAATACCCACGTTGAATAATTCGCTTCGTTTTAGCTTCAGTGGTATTCGTACAAATCGATGCAAACTAACCTATCCGAGTCAGACTCAGAGGTAAAAAAATTAATAATTATGGCAGCACTTCACACTTCAACTATGAAGATTGATAAATCTTTGCTTTTGTTTTCATTTTTACACATGTGTAGTTTGTTATAGAAATAATAACTAGTATAGTGATACTATGGTAGCCAGATTAGTTCTAAGTCCAGAATTCACAATTCTCGTCATTTCGAGGACGATTCACTGTCTGTTGTTAATATTTTACAGATATATTGTATTTTATGTCAATCACGAAAAGGGTCTTGTCTTTTGCAATTGATTACAAGATATACTATAGTAATTTCGCAAAACAGTCCTTGAGATTAATTTCGTGCTTCTTTTTAACAAGACCATAAAGATCAATTTACAGTAATTTTAATTTGTATTTTGCATCGACATGCTGAATTGATTGATTGTCATCATTGAATGCTTTTGGAGCCACGAATTGTGATGAAATTTCTTACAACATATGGAGAGCAACACAACTTAATATTAATTAACAGGACTTTTTTTGTAAAGACATGTAATTGATTATTTTCGTGTATGACGAAATATTAGGCAAATCCTCATCAACTCAATTATTGTACCACTGCTAGAAGGGATCTTTTGTTATTGGAGATTAGGCTTAAGCCCTATACGCTAGTCAAGTGCGGGTTGGAAAAGTTTACATATCATCGAGAAATCTTTCAAGTATGTAGGATTCCTCACGATGTTCTCCTTCACCGTTTGAGCATGTGATAACTCGTAACTTCGTTAAGTCAGTGGTGCCTTGGGATCGAATGCAATATTTGACTTCACAGTCACACCACAAAGCTATCACAGCTTTTAAGCCTTATGTTCTTCGTAATAAGGGTTAAACATGGTCAAAGGTCAAGGCTAATGGTTTACTACTTTGAATAATCTTTTTAAAGACTGCCAATTTTACGAACGATTGTATAAAATATTACCCACATTTTATTTGCGTTTAGTAAAGTTACAACTGAGTTGTGTAACCTAAGTCACGGATTAGCCGATGAGGCGTGATGTCTTGTGGTTACCTGCTTAGATTCTTTGTTTTGTGTCTGCACACATTTCTATTAAGAAACAAGCTTTTGCGATACTCAAAATGTATCTGTTTGATTAGGTATATGAGTCGTTCTATCATCATCAACCCAGTGACTGTCCACTGGGTTTGTGTCTCCTCTCATTTGGGACGAATTAGGCTATAGTCCACCACTAGTCTAGTGCACGTTAGCAGATTTGACATGCCATCAAGAGACTCAAACGGACCTTTGACATACAGCCTTTTAATTTAAAAATAGTATTACTTTTCTTTTCATGATTATTATAATTATCATATAATTATACTTACACTCAAGCTTCCATCTTTCCCACGGTAGGTAGGTAGAATCCACCTTTCCACTTACGTATGTAATATAAAAATGAAACTATGATTTCAAAAAGTTTAAGGCACATAAGTAACAGGGACACACATATTACGATATTTGGTGATTAATTTTAAACATGTGACAAAATATTACACTCAACATATTCGCATATTGCTTGTTTTAACTACGTCCGCTGTTCCCATGTTACAAAACACATTATTTAGCAAAATTATTTAAATAGCCCGTAAATTATTCTAAGTAGGTACTTAGCTTTAAGCAACAGTTGATGTATTATGTATGTATGTGGGTAGTTTAGTACTTACACGAGTTTGTCCACATAACAGATAGGGTTTGTCACGAAGTCTGTGTATATGTGAATGTATAACATAATGTATCGTGATAGCTACCTTTAGAGTGTACTATAACCTCAAGATTTCGTAATTCAGGCTTTGCGCGTTAATTCTATTACACGAACAAGTGACGAAATATCCTGCAAGGTGCGCTATTATAGCTATGTGCTGATCTTATTTAGTTTACACTGATAACCCTTATATTTTAGAGGATACGATTGATTTTTAAACTACAAGTGAATACATACGTCAAGGATAATGGTTTGAAAAGTAATAATATTAAAACTTATCAGGTCGGTATTGACCTAGGTATCGGTATCGGTATTGTCGATATTGAATCACCCACATAATCGTTATATTGCAACAATTATATTATTATATAGATTTCCCAGATTTCCGCGAATAATAAGACATCTACTAATATATTGGTATTGGTTTTAAGAAACCTGAACGGTTTCTAAGGGGTTTGGCAACGAATTTGCAAGCTTCTGATGTTGCAAATGTCTATGGGCGGTGTTCATCACATACCATCAGGTGAGCCGCCTGCTCGTTTGCCCCTTAACACCATAAAAAAAAGAACTTACTAACTTAAAAGTCTAAAGTCCAATATCAATTATTACCGTTCCTAATTGATATGAAACCTCCATGCAGCTATATTATACTACACGCAAAAGTAATCGTATGAATATTGAAACGCAAAGACAATGCAGAAACATAAACACAATAAAACCTTATAGAAGATATTTTTTCTGTTATGTGGTTTAACATATATATAATTCCCACTACATTACTGAAATACAGGCGTATTTGATTCAGGCTCACTCCATTAAAATATAAAAGTTAATACGTGTGTATTTATATCAAAATAATACAATATAATCATTAAGTTAACGGTTTTTGCGGATGCATGAGTCTCATGATTAATTGAATCTCATTGATTATTCGAGTGTATCAAGTGTACTTTGTTTTCTTTGCTTTTACTTTAATGACTCTTATTTTTCTTTAACATGGTAATGTGAGCGTGATTAAAATTTTATTGCATTTGAATTGCTTGCACACGTACATGAAGTTGAGTATGTATGCGCATTCAATAAAAAAGATATCAGAATTGGAATATAAATTTAGAAATAGATGGTATTCTATTGTATACAACCGTCTTTGGTAAACAAAAATAAGGTTCAATATCTTTAATTGAGAGGATTACTCATTGACGATATAACAACGCTTTTCTGCGTTTATAAGTAACAATAAATTCAACTAAAGACTTTTTCCTACGCACGCGATTCTCAAACACAACACCAACAAAGTATGTGTCAGTCTTCCAGAAAGATCTGAATCGTTAGGATTAAATAATATATCAACAAACGGCAATAAAATCTGATAAAAAGTATATAAATTTTATATATAGATTTGTATATAAATAAAGTATGTTTTATTTAAAAGTTGAATGTTTCTATTTCATCGAGATTACTGTTCCGCGTCTGTTTATCACGCATCACGCGTGCTTGGATCTTTACGTTTAATGGTAGTGTAAGGAAAACGGTACATAATTCACTAGAAGTGATAAATGTATGCTTGTCACTTCATATACTTACTGATTTGTGACACGCGAATATATAAATATTTTTTTTATTGTGATAAGGGGGCAAATGAGCAGGCGGCTCACCTGATGGTAAGTGATGACCGCCGCCCATAGACATTTGCAACACCAGAGGCTTGCAAATGCGTTGCCAAACCCCTTAGAAACCGTTCAGGTTTCCTAAAGTAGGGAGTTACTAAACTGACAGTAAACGGAATTCCCATGCTGTCAGAATAGTCACTCACCTGAGTTGACACTGAGCTCTGGTAACCTTACTCACTCACAGAAAGACAACTATTGTTGATTCACTGCGGTCTTCTGTAAGGCGGACGTACTTCCCCAGTCGGGCAGCTCAATTTGAGCGAGAAATCTCGCTATGCCCTACCTCCTATATAATATAATAAAAATAAAAATATTTATTGACACCATAATACATACAACCACAGCGTAGGTACATTATCTATTTACTTATTGTATGTCACATACATATGAGACATTGAAGTCATCATCGGCCCATTTATTGTCCCACTGCTGGGCAAGGGTATTCTCTCATTTAAAAAGGCAACACGTTAGTTATATGTGGGTTTGCATACTTCACTCGCCATCGTGAAAACCACTCAGGCAGGCAAATATTCTCACGATGTAACTTCAAAAAGTCAGTGGTTCGTGCTTTGACATATAAGATAGAAATTGACTAGTCGCCTCATCAGGTTATCACAGTTAAATCTCTCCAAACCTTGAATATTGAAATACGCATTCTTTTTTACGACAATTATTAACTAAATGTATTCAGAACATAGTTCCTATGTCCAGCACTGGACATCTAACGGTTGATGTGATGATGATGATTCAGAAAAAAAAATTATTTGATATGTATCAGCTTTCTGATGAAGTGTTGTACGATGTAGTAGATACCACATCTAGTACTTAAAAATAATGAATTCCATAAGAATAATTTGTTCGTTTCCCGGTCGGGTGCACCTCTCCGCTTTCCGCGTCGGTCCCGCGGCGAGGAATGCATTTTCACTACCCACCGTATCTCGATATCACTCTTCCGTACTAAGATCTTAACGGTGGTTAATTTGAACGTGTGGTTGTCACTCTATTCTTGGACGGAAATAACCGCGACCGTCCAAGGTTTGAATGATTTAACTGACGTTTACTTTTCACAGGTTCAACTTTATTAAGGATAAAGTATAAAATCTATTTTGACTTTTTATTGACGGGACGGTATAATAATGAATAGTCCCGTCCCGAAGATATTTCTTCGGGACGGGACTATTCATTATTATAATTAAATATTTGACTCTCCCACGTTGAAAAAGAGGGGTATAGCCCTAAACTGATGAACCGATTTTGACTTATTCATTTATATTTTGACGTATTCCTCGATTCTATGAGACGTGTGAAGGCCATTCAGGTCTGTCGGGGTTTTTTTTATCTTATAATGTATTATGTTTAATTGATTTAATATGTTGTTAATCAATTATGTACATAAAATAAGCAACATAATAGCTCTGCATTTTTTTATATAGGAGGTTTGATCTAAGCTAGTGTGTAATTGACGGAACAAACACAAACAGGAAGCTTTTTTCGAAAAATTGAACTTCATCGATATAGAAATATTTATACGTAAAATCTAAACTTTATTTATAGTACAGTAGTGTACATAATGCTATTATAATTAAAATTAAACGTGTAGCGGGCATCGGCCTGTGCACACGATGGTTACGAAAGCGCCTCGGGTGCGATCGGGTTACCTCGGCTTGAATTACCCTAGCTGGGAGGCTGAATTATTGCATACAATTTATAAAACGTGAAACTCCTTTATGTAGTTACGCTATCAACTTAACTTGACACCCCTACTGCATTCCGATTGCTAAATCCAACATACCTTTAGTTTAGAGTCAAATTATTTTTTTCTTTTTCCACAAGGGTGGTGGTAAAAAAGCTTGATGCATGATGGTACGCGGTTACCGTAGCCTCTATAAGTTTGCAATACGGTGTCAGTCGCGCGCTTCCGAACCTGTAGAAACCGTTAACGTTTTTTATTATACCCCTATAATTAACTAAACGGGCATTCCCATGCTGTCAGAATAGTCACTCCCCTAAGGAGGTCTGGTAACCTTAATTAGGTTTATGCTACGTGGTTCAGAGAAGTTCAGAGTTACCCTCAAGGAGGGTAAATGCAAACAGGGGTAATTGAAGACACCCTCAATATACATCATTGGGTACCCTAAGTACGCAATGTAATGAAAATAAAGACCATATATCAGACTTTTAAGTAAGGTGGCACGTAGGTATTCTATTACTGACATAAATACGTTTGCACCTAAAATATTCTGAATTTGTGTTTCAAAATACCCCTATGTACTATTAGGCTCTAAAGCAAATATAATTACATAATTAAACGAACTTACCTGAAGTGAAGTTCTATTGTAATTATACGAAGAGCTTAGTCCGAGATATCTTCTATATTCACTGTGTAGTTTCACAATCCTCGCATTGTGCGTGCCGCGAATATTTAGAGGAAGCGAAAAGCTTCGTGTCCAAACCGTAAGGCAGTCCACCCGCAACACTATATCTGTAACTCATTCTTTTCAGAGCATTAGTATATAGGACTATGATTTCCAACCTGACTCTAGGGACAGTATAATCTATGATTATGAAAAAGGGCGGGTGGGAGATTGATATCTCGGACTAAGCTCTTCGTATAATTACAATAGAACTTCACTTCAGGTAAGTTCGTTTAATTATGTAATTATACTCAAGCTTAGTCCGAGATATCTTCTATATTCACTGTGTAGATGTTTAGAGAATTGTTGGAAATCATAAAAATATGGTAAGTATGGTATACAATCAAAGACAGGATTTAATTATAATCAATTTAATGTGATTTTTCACATCAATTTAACAAAGGTACCTAATTTTAAGGTACTTGAATACTAATTAAAAACTTAAACCTTAATGTTACAAATGGCTTTTGTAAAGGTATAGCTATCATTTTCTGTATGTAAGGGTCTATTATAGTGATTGGCAAAAACACTAGATCCTGTAGACCAACCAGCAGATTTAAATATACAATCTAACGTTACTCCTTCTCTACACGCCAGAGACGTGGACGCATGGCGCGTTGAGTGAGGAGTAAACTTCTTTACATCAATGCCACACTCAGCCATAACTTGCCTTATCCAGCGACTAATTGTTTGGTTACTGGCACAGTTATATGGTTTTTTATAACAGATAAGTAGCTTATCTGAGTTAAATGTGTCTACTT
This sequence comes from Craniophora ligustri, assembly GCA_905163465.1. Taxonomy (NCBI): domain Eukaryota; kingdom Metazoa; phylum Arthropoda; class Insecta; order Lepidoptera; family Noctuidae; genus Craniophora; species Craniophora ligustri. The sequence continues at coordinate 13,602,328 of LR990955.1, forward strand.
TTCTGAGTGCCCTAGTCTGGTCTATATAATGTCTAAGTGCCGATACGGGGCAAATTGCCAGATTCGTATCCAAGGAAGGAAGCTTTATTACGACTTGATCCTTACACGGAGTCGTTGTTTTTAAAAGGTCTGTAATCGTTATTTTTACACCATTGTCCATGAACTCTATATTGTTCAATCGGATAACTGACAATGTTTGAATACGTTGAGCAGTTGTGAGAGCTAACAAAATGACCAATTTCTTGGTAATTTTTTCTAAGTTAAGGCTGCTGTTTGGTGACCAATTTTGAATATAATTCAGGACAACCGATGGATCCCATGTGTCGTTATACTTAGGTCTAGAGGGTTTCAATTTGAAAACTCCCTTGAAAAATCTCTTAATTTGTATATCTGTTCCTAAACTAGTATCTATGACTAAAGACAGCGCTGAACGGCATGTATTGAGTGTAGCGTACGAAGCGCCTTGTGATAATATTTCTGTGAGGAATTTTAAAACTTTAGGTATTGACAACTCATATATATTTTCTCCGTTGCAAAACGACCACCATTTTTTAAGTGCTGTTGTATATTGTTTAATGGTGTTTTGTGATAGGGAAGCTACCATGACTTCTATTGTTTCATCAGGAGTTAGTTTCTTCCGGAATGCTTCCCTGATAAGATGCAGGCTCCCAGGGAAAGACTGTTGTACAGTGGGTGTAGTGTTCTGAAAGGTGATATTAACAAATCTTTTGATGGTTTGAACTGTAACACTTCTGTAGTTGCCAATTCGGCTATAAAGGGATACCAAGGTTGTGAGGTCCATAGAGGGAAAACTATGATACCTGTTGCCTTATCACTAATAATTTTTTGTATACATTTAGGAATTAATGAAAAAGGAGGAAAAGCATAAAATAAGTTGAATGTGGACCAGTCTACAGTAAAAGCATCAATATTCTCTGCATATGGATCTCTATGCCACGATATATATCTATGGCATTTTTTATTTGCTCTGGTTGCAAACAAATCCATGTCAGGTTTTCCAAGTGACTTGGTAATATTTAGAAAAGTTTTGTTGCCCAATTCCCATTCTGAGTCTATATTTTTTATTCTGGATTCTTGGTCAGCTTCTCTATTTTCTTTTGACTTAATATAAGAGGCAAACAACCATATTCTCCGGACCTCACACCATCGCCATATGCTCCTAGCTAGAGAATTAAGTTTTGGAAATTGTATACCCCCCATTCTATTTATGTATGCAATTGCGGTGGTATTATCTATTCTCAACAATATCTGACAAGAATGTAAATCTTTGGCAAAACATTGCAAACCCAGAAAAGCAGCTAAAAGTTCCAGGAAGTTAATATGGTTTTCCTTATCTTTTAAAGTCCAAAATCCATTTGCAACTTTACCATTACAGTATACTCCCCAGCCTGTCCTTGATGCATCTGAATTTATTTCCAAAGAAAAATTGTACTGTCTTATTAGATTTTTTGATATTCTAATCTGATCATGCCACCATTTTAAATCATTTTTACAATCATCATTGATATTCATAATTGCATCAAAGTCATTGTGTGTTGCACATAAAGCCTGATATTTTTGCTGTTCAAATGTTTTAGTGTACAAAAAACCATAAGACACAGCTGGGCAACATGCTACAAGGGTACCAATAAGTTTTGCAAATTCTCTTATTGGACATTGATCCATTTTTGTATATTTCTTAATCAATAAAGAAATTGCTTCCCTTTTCTTAGAAGTCACTGACAATGACATTTCTTTTGTGTTTACTATGAAACCTAAAAATTCTGCAATCTTGGTAGGGACAGTGATACTCTTTTCCTTATTTATAATAAAGCCTAGGCATTCTAGTAAACTTGTGGTCATCTGACAGTTATCTAGACACTCCTGGTAAGAATTACCAATACATATAATGTCATCGAGATAGACAACCGATTTATAGCCTTTTCTTCGAAGAAAATTTATGACCGGCTTTAGTAACTTAGTGAATGTGAAAGGAGCAGTACTTAGACCAAATGGCAAGCATTTGAACTCATACATTATATTCTGAAACCAAAACCTTAGATATTTTCTATCTTCACCCATTGGGACCAAGAAATATGATTCTTTTAGGTCAATAGTACACATAAAATTATTTTTAGAAATCAATTTACAAAGTGTTCTCATATCTTCAATTTTAAAATGTTCTGGAGAAATAAATCTATTCAAATATTTTAAGTTTAAAATAAATCTAACTTCCCCATTTGATTTGGGTACAGTAAAAATCTTTGAAAAGTATTGTCCTTTCACTGCTACACATTTTGTAAGAACTCCAAGTTGTAAAAGTCTATTAATTTCTTTCAATATTATAATGTTGTCTGATGCAGAAAAATTTGAATTTTTTGGAACATATTCTTGGTGAGGAGCCACTAAAAAAGGGATATTATAACCCTTGAGCCAAGATAAGACAATTTTGTCTTGTGTTATCTTCAACCAGCAAGAATAAAAGTACTTTAGTCTACCAGCAAAAGTATTTACCTCTAAGATTGTCGAACAGGTGCCTTGGCTGGAGGACGTTGCGGGGGTCTCGGCTTGTAGTGTTGTGTCTGTTGGTGATATCTGCCCCCCCCCTGTTTGAACTGAGTCATACTCGCACGAGGAGGGCCCCTGAAGTTTCCCTGTTTCTTGGGATAATTTTGAGACTGAGTTGGTCGATAAGATGAGGTATTTTTTCGGTTGGGTTTGTTTTGTTTTAAGATAGTGTCAGCTGATTTTTTAATTGCAGTAGCAGATTTGACATTGTCATAAAATTTTTCTCCAAAAAGGAATTCATCACGTTCTTGGTTTTCAACTGTCTTTCCTATATTTTTATCAAGATTTGGAATTACAAGCTTCTTTCTGGTGACTGTGTCTTGATGATGGATGTCTGTCAATAAACGTGTGACATCACTTATTGTAGAAATCAGATTAATTTTGTCAACATCACCTATAATCAGTTTGTCTGTAGCAGACAACAAGGCCGCTATCGCAACACCAATCTGTTGTTGGCGTTCTTGAACTCGTTTATCTCGGGCCTTCATAGCTTCATTTAAAAGTCCTTCCAGCTCCTTATTAAGCTTTGGTGCATCTAGAAGCTTGATGTTAGTGGGTATTAAATACTTCTTTAAAAGTTCATCTCTGCTATCTTGCTTAAGGCCCTTAGTAATAATACCCTCAACCCTTTTTACCAGTTCCATATGAATTTCTGGCCCATATTCCCTTTCTGTTGATAAAGTCTGGCCCAGAGCCCTTATTATGGAATCATCCAACACTTCAGTCAAGGAGTCTAAATCTTTTGTGTTGTCAACACACTCAGCTCCTAGAAAAAGACCAAACCATGTTTGATTTAGTTACACAGCTATCAGCTGTATTTACTAAGGTACTACGAGTGTACATAATGCCAACAGCTACCAGCTGTATGTACTAAGGTGCTAAGAGTATACATAAAGCCACCCTGTGGCGGTTTAGTAAAGGAAACCTTCCTTTACCAAAATTACCAATACATATAATTGAGTAATTCAGTAATTTAGTACATTTGTATTATTGACACACATCGTAAGCGCTTTTGTCAGCGTTTTAAACTCAGAATAGCCAGCGGCAGTGAGTCATAAAAGAACAGCGTTCTATTGTAACAATATTGTACACGGCGGGAAATTCCCGTGGTGATCTCACTCCACCGGAGTGCCTGTATGACACGTACCACGTATCATAGAAAACAGGTACGATCACTAGATAGGTAGGTTATCTTGTAGAAAAACTTGCCTGTAAGCTCTGTGACGGGTATTTCATTATCACCAGCATCACTTTCTGCCTCGCACGACGACACTGGTGTTGGCGATGAAATCCCTGGTGATGGTGAACGATTTTTACTCAACTTGTTCTTATTTCTCTTTAATTTCTTTTCCAACTTCTTAATCTTCCTTTGGTACCTTTCTTCTTTACACTCACACTTCCTTTTCGGCATTTTTAGTGTGAGAAATTATAAAAACAGAATTAAAAATTTATTTTGTCAAGCACGCGCGGCGCGAAAAATATGAATGGGTTACAGATATAGTGTTGCGGGTGGACTGCCTTACGGTTTGGACACGAAGCTTTTCGCTTCCTCTAAATATTCGCGGCACGCACAATGCGAGGATTGTGAAACTACACAGTGAATATAGAAGATATCTCGGACTAAGCTTGAGTATAATTAAATGATAAAATAGGTAGTAGTTATTGTAGGCTCGTTTTGTTCTCACTTTGTACAACAAAATTAGCTTATGCAATAATTTTAGAATTGACTTAGATGTAGAATAATTGTTTACTGCCGCTGTCAGCCTGGAATTGGGTTCAAAGTGATCGTGTAGGCATAGAATTGAGTTTGTTGCGAAATTATTTCAAACTACTTTATCTAATTAATGTAAGTCACAGCCGAGTGCTGTATAATTATGTTATCAATAGAATTGGATGTTAGTATTCGATTTTAAAGTATTGCTTCATCACTGAGCCAGTGAAATACTTTTAAAAATTGTTTTGTTCGTGTGAATTCGGTAACAATACAAGGTTTCTTCTCCGCAAGCTGAGAATTAATAAGATGTTTGGTGGTAGGATATAATGACGGCTTGCTACCACTCTAATATTGTTGCAACGGGATAATAATAATGTTACCATGTTACTATTTAAAAACAAAGTCTCGACGAGAAACCTCTACACATCATATCATACACAAGAGGTAATTAAGACTCAAATGGTCCAACCTCATAGGTACCAGTGTTCTTAATACATTATGATGCCTATAAGCGCGCAGCGGTATTTATAGGCTGCTTTCTGTAGTAAATTCGGGATCGAAACCCGGTAGGGATAAATATTTGTGCTTGGGATGAGCATATACATTTCTACCTGAGTCATGGATGTTTTATTTATAATACGTATGTATTTACCTGAGTTTTACCTGTATTTACCTTATATTATCTGAAAAAAAAAATTGTTTATCAACAATCTAATATCCGTAACACAAGCCTCGTTGCTGAGGTCGGACCTAGATGGCGCTGTGTCATAATCTCCGGATATATAATACTACATTTAAACATTTTAATAACAAACGTCACTGCAACACATTAACAGCAAATCGATAACGTAATCCAAGCCCTTGCATAATACGATCGGTTTTATAAAAGCTCTACTTTTCAAACCGGTCGATACAACCTTGTAATGTAGAAGTAGGCGAGACCTGTCATTTGTTTTGTAAAGAGAAGTTGTTTGATTAAATAAACAAAGCCGATGGAGCAAGGTTAGTGCGTCCGCCCTAGCTTCCGGCGGAACGGTATCTTGAAAATCTTGACAGTCAATTGACCATAATACATAGGTGTGTGACCTCGTATTGTGCTTTTGACCACGTTCACATAGGAAGCGAAATAAAACCAACAACACACAGTTATGGAATCGCTTAATTGCAGCTAATGAGTGTATTCTTTATACGCAACGGCCATAATTGTATTGCGAAACATTTGGTAGGCTCTCCAGTTCTTATTGCTTCGGCACAAACCTACATAACACGACAATGATAATGAGATCCGGTTATTTTTTATGTTTGTCTGCCAATTGTTTAGTCTTCCGTGTATTTGACATGGGTAAAATAATCTCTGTGTCTCTTGTTTTTTTTCAAACATGAGTCGATGTGGTCGAGAATGAACGCATGTAGGTATCGATTGAATAAATCTATATGTATTGCTGACCAACCTGAATAGTCACGTTTAACATTTGACGTATTATATCAATTACTAACAATTTAACGACCTAAGTATGAACGTTGTAAATAAAACTAAGAAACTGCTTCTCGGAACTGACATTCTATAATTTGTTCTCAAGGCTTTGGTCAGCCGAGTCGAGTCTCGTGTAAGATCTCACTGTAGACGCGGTGAATACGGATCTATGCATTTATTTATTTGAATCGGAACAAATTAATTGTATCATTTTATAAAGAATAACTCATCCATCAAGAAAGTATATGTTCCGGGGTAGCCCTGACTAGGATTAGACATATTCTTTATTTTCTGTTCCGATTTAAAATGTTTAAATGCAATTATTTAATAAACCTGAGGAGCAAGCTCCAGGTTGACCCTTAATTCTATACATTTGTGAAGTATTCAATATATTTTTTGTGTAGTTTATATACTTAATAGTTCGTATTGAATGGCTTTGATTGTAAAATACAAATACTATGCAAGTGTGCGCTACTGCACGCCGTCACAATGTTACGTCGAAAGGCCGGCTGTTGCAAGGGTGCGCACGCAGAATACAAGAGTACCTATTCTTATGTCCTACATACTGAAATGTCAACATCTTTAAGTGTCAATAAAATGTTAATCAATTTGTCTTCTGTTCCAGGTAATTATACTCGACGAATAATTAAAATAAAACATGCATTGGATTCAATGCAAGCCGAATCAAGGTCGCGGTAAGTAAAGTCTCAACGGACGAATAGCATTTCAACTTTTTGATCAATAGTGTCCAACGTATATATCAATATCGTAATTGCTACTGTCATTAAATGACGGAAAAAAGTAAACCAATTATACCGAACAGAGTAAAATTTCTTTAAAACTTAAGCTACGTTTAGTCTGTCGATACCTACTGCAAGAACTTCATGTTAATTTAACTATGTAATTAGCGGTGTTAAAGGAACAATTTAAAAGCGCTGTAATGTTCTTGTTGGTATGCGGAAACCCAGTTGCTAATGACGCTGTCCTGCTCTGACCTTGACGACGTGAAGGTTGAGATCTGGTTGCATCCCTACGCCTTTCACTCCTTGGCTGGTGATTGATGCGATCGGATTTAATATACCACTTAGGTAAGTCGACAAATATGCGTTATTTTAATTGCCCCTAAAATACAAATTTACAGAAATATATTAAATCCTTTATGATTGACGCCGAGGTATTTAAGTTCATTTGTTTTGTCATAGGCTATAATAGTGAGTTGTAGTGTTTAAATCAAGGTGGGTCTCAGTGAGTCTCAGGTTTTAATGCGATCCTTGCATAATCGACACGGCTGTGCCTACCATACCTATGTGAATGTGTGTCAAGATATTTGTGAAGATTTTAATTAAATTTTAAATTGCCGGGTTTCGGACTGCCGTACTTGTATTAGATTCGACTGTGGAATAATAATTATATCAGTATGCGTGCTGTGTGCAAGAACGAAGAATGGCCACACCTAAGTAATATTGGTTCTAAAAGACAAGATGCTTGTTAATAATGTCCTTTATGGTTAAAGTATGTGTACGTAGTTACGTAGTGTATTTTATCTGTGAAAATGTTAAAATTGCCATAAAATAAAATGTATTTTTTTATATTGTATATTTATGATAGCAGCAAGTTTCCCAAAAAAAATAAATTGATCTCTATTATCATGATCCTTACACAAAGTAATAAAATCAATCGTAATTTTATTAGTCTCATTTAATATCGAAAAAGAAGCAGTTAAACTTATTCCATGATAGATTGTAATCTGACTGAAATAATTTATCTATACCCCGCCGTTACCTTAGCATTTTAACACAATGGTAAGGACAACTGTGTCTTGTGTGTATTAAAAGTTAGTAAAAGGTTATACTACAGAACCTGGTAAGTAACCTAAGTTAATTACAAAAATCATTTTCATTTGCTTTAGTGTTTTGATTTAATAATTCTTGAAACGTTTTTCTTCAGTTTCTGAAGACCGGAGAAAAAACTTGAGAGTATTGCTCTTGTGCTTAAAGTGAAGGAATTATGCGGTCAGGCAGTTTCCCAGGCAGGCGGTTTCCGCGTGGTAACTAACCCTTACAAGGCGTGGCTTCGAGGCCGTCTAGTCCGCTCACTTGCGACTAGCCCACTTTTAATGACCCACACGTACAAATCACGTTGTTTGGAAAATTCTCTTAGCGATCTATGTTTGCCTGGTACGTCAGGACCAACTGCATTATTGTGAACGCATTATGGTTATTAAATAAATAAATAATAATTATTATTATGGTTGTTATTTGTGGTATGTAACAATTGGTACCCGTATGTAAAATGGTGTGTTATAGAAGATTCCATATCAGAAGATGTTTGAATATGAAATTCAACTAAAATTCAGATGATTTATAAGAAAGCACTAGGTACATAGATTCGTATTTTATTAGATCCGTTATAGACGAATTTAGATTGACAAGCAATTATATATTTTATGTAATTTCTAAAAACGAATATTCGGTGTAAATAATATATTTCAATTGGTTGTCATTTTGATTTAATAACATGTTCATTTTTAAATCCGTAAATGGCTTTGAAATCTAAATACATACATTACTTTTAAAAGCCTGTTACAAATCTGCTTAATCTATTATCTGTCGCTGTGGTGAATACTTAGAAATATTAAGTATCAAACTTAATAGGTCATATCGGCTTATCGTTACTTAAATCGCCTGCTACACTTTGCCATTCTAAGGGCAATGTCCATGTTTAACATTTAAATTGTTAGCTTCGAGATTCCTGGCCTGGTGGCCAGGAATCTCGAAGCTTAATAGGCATGTAATTCTAGTAATAATGATATTAGGTTGGTGTCGTGGACGTGTAATGGCGGAAAATGGGGGTCGCTTTGTGTAAAATACTGAGTCAGGCGACAACCAGACCTGGAAACTACTAAAAGTAAAGATGATGAAATTATTTAAACATTTTATAACTCTTTTCAAATAATTGTGTCCCATTTGCGCAATTTTTTTTCTTTCTATATAGTAGGTATATAGGCATTTCATTCATTTTTATAAGTTTTAGTGATATATACAGATGATAATGATCACATGATAATTTTGGTATAATAATAAAAATGCTCAACTAATTAAATTCACAAGTCTTTTTTTCGGTTTCAAGCATTACACGATTCATCATCATCATCAGCTTATACTCATCCACTGTTGGACGTAAGCCTCCCCTAGTGAACGCCACAGAGTTAGTTTTTCGGCTAATACACGATTAAATAATACTAATAACACATTCCGTCATTAATTGTTAATAGACAAAGATGTATGATCACGTGCCCAACATTACGATGACCAACCATCCTC